>CM027119.1:55779473-56401398 GCA_015476505.1 Urochloa ruziziensis | reverse complement strand
GCACTCTACAGAGACAGGACAACAACGTTTTTTTTCTTTTGGCGCGAAAAGGAGGGATTACACAGTACAACTGCAAACTACAAAGAAGATTCTAAAAAATATAAATTACACCCAAACTCACACAGGTCTCTTTTGTCCCCAACTCGATCCGATGAACTCCATCTCGGAGGCGGATGGATTGACCGGAGCTAGAGCTTTCCACTGCCACCGCAAGGGCTCCAAATATTGGAAAACATCACAAGTCAACATGCCACGGTAAACACACAGTGACGCGTCTGAAGCCGTTGGAGGACATCAGTCTGCCGCCTCAATGGAATCGATGGAAACGCAACGCAACGAAATCGGCGTCGGGAGAGCAAATCGCCCATTTTTCGCTTGTGTTAAATGTAGCACGCACTGCATTTCCCTTTATCAGAATCGTTCTACCACAGGCACCAAATAAATTTGAGATGCACCAAATCATGGAACAACAATAATGTGTTAAAATAATAATAATAATGTGACAGACCCTCTGTCAAGTCTCATCGTTGATGTTACTTGGGAATCACTTCATGGTTCAGCCATGTTATTGAGCTAATATGTCCAGTAAGATTTTGGGCAAACACTAGTTGAGTTTTATTGATACAGTATTACATTACTTTTGGTCAAGAACCGGATGGGAAACACACATCTCCATCATATTAGCATGGCAGAGATGAATGCTGTAGCATTGCAGTAGACATCTTTATTGCCTTTTTGAAGGCAATTCAAAGCAGTGCGGTCCATCAATTTGGGAAATCAAATTCCTTACATAATTTTAAAGTTGCTTGCAAAAAAATTTAAAATGAAATAGGAAAAGGCAGAAATTCTTGCAGTTTCTTTCTTTTTTTGCCACCACGATATCATTGCTTATTACTGTCCTAACCGAACAAGACCAAGTCAAGCTATAACAAGATCATGCACTCAAAAATATATATGTTAGCATAATGCAAGTAAAGCATTGTTATGGTCTGATTATTAGGGCTGATAGGAAGGGGTAGATGGGATCTCACCCTCATGCTGGAGGCTCTGAGATTAATCCTCTATTTCTTCCGTAATCTAATTGATACAAAGGTGTTCTCTTTATATAGAGACTGCTAACTTGACCTCTAAGTAAATATCCTAACAAAACATCTAAACTATCCTTATCATAACAAACCAGCTAACCTAATCTTTCCTCATGTGTACTGTTCACGCTACAGTACCCATGGGCCTAGGCCTCTGACTGGCCCACTCGCCATAACACTCACCCCCTCGAAGGCAGCTCGTCCTCGAGCTGTGATAATGCTGCTAAGAGCTGCAGACTTAGTGGTAAGCTGAGGAAGGGCCATGGCGGTGTTGATGTCAAGGTCGAGACCCGAAAGACAGCACGGAGCTCAAAGGACCAGGAGATGGAGGAGGCGTTGGCGGAGCAGGCGAGCCGCAGGGTTCGGATCCGGAACCGACGAGGAAGGCGGCTGAGGACCTGGAAACGACGCCGCCGCGTTGCGTGCCGGGCGCCGGGATCTCCCGCACATACCAAGTTGTTATGGTCTGATTATTGGGGCTGATAGGAAGGGGTAGATGGGATCTCGCCCTCACGCTGGAGGCTCTGAGATTAATCCTCTACTTCTTCCTTAACCTAATTGATACAAAGGTGTCTCTTTATACAGAGACTGCTAACTTGACCTTAAGTAAATATCCTAACAAACCAATCTAACCTATCCTTATCCTAACAAACCAGCTAACCTAATCTTCCCTTGTGGTACTGTTCACGCTACAGTACCCATGGGCCTAGGCCTCTGACTGGCCCACTCGTCATAACAAACATATTGTACCCCTAGCTTGTTCACACAGTACTAAGTTCTAGGACAATACCCTGACTTAAGACAGTTTGTATTGCTCTGTGAAATGCAAAGGGTACAGGAACTGAAGCAAGTAGGCTATTACAGGGGAAACGCCGCCAAGCCCAAGAACTTTCTGTGGAAGGTGGGGGTGAGAGAGATCGGACTAGAAATGGAAAATTGAGAACAGATTTGCATCTCTGATAAAGAGATAATGGCATGGCTTATATACGCCAGCCCACAACAATGAACTAGCAACCAAATCTAACTTGACAACAAACTAAACATGCAAGTAAATAATTTGACTACTGCCCCCCTGCATACTACAATGCCTCAATATATATTGGTTGTGTGAACAACACTTGTGCACTACATCTCACAACACGGCACTTTGCAAAAAGATCAAGAAGCAACGATAGAGACGCTCCAATACAGTAATATTTTATTATCTTTACCTTTGCCTCTGCAGCATCCAGACTAGGCGTTTCCGTAACTACCCTGCTTGCATCTGTAAGTCGTGTTCTCCATGAAAAAAAAAGAGGTTAGAGCTCAATTTTGTTAAATGGAAAAAAAAAGAATCGCTTGCACCCAACACACATTTGCTACATGACTCACTGTCTGACCTTTTGCAGTCATAAGGCCGGCTTCAAGAAAAAGTGGAAGACAAAATACAATAATTAACAAAATAAACATGATTCGCATAGAAAATTATTGTGAAGCATACAGAGAGCAGTACAGGTTTATAGTATCCATGACTTCTTTAGTAGGGAGAAAACCATAATCTTTGAGGATAGATGAAACATGTTCCATGACCTCCATATGGGGCACCTGCATGATGTACAAGCTATTGTATAAGCTAGAGAAAAAATGAATAGAAAAGGTGAGACATCGCTTGCCTATTTTATATACAATGTAGCGATCATATAATCAATGGTAGCAAAGAGATGATAGAAATAATTTTTTTGCAATATGAGTCGGAAAGCAATAGAACAGTGTGCAAAAAATAGGTACAAATATACAATCGCATTCAATTTAATACGTGTTCTATAAGCTACATAATATACATGTTAATAAGAACAAAATTTAGGGACATAAATTTTAGAGATGATAAATTTTAGAAAATGGTAATATAATATGAAACTTGACACCAGCAGTGACCATCAAGCATAGTTATAGAAGCTCTTTATAAATCGATACTCATTTTTAAACAAACAATGTCATCGTTATCTATTCCCCAACATAGAATGGTCTGTATCTACATAGCACAATTTGAATTTGTAAACTTTAGTAATGGGATCTAGTGGAGGGGGTGGTTTTACAACAGGATGTGCTAGACCAGTTCAAATGGAAATTAACTCGATCAGGTCTCTATACTAGCAAATCGGCATATGCCACTTTCTTTGTTGGGACCATCAAGTTTGCACCCTGGAAAAGGATATGGAAAAGTTGGGCTCCACTCAGATGTAAGTTCTTCATATGGTTGGCAATTAACAACCGTTGTTGGACGGCAGATCATCTTGCTAAGAGAGGCTTGCCCCACTCGGTCGTATGTCCTCTTTGTGACCAGGAGGAGACCATACAACACATTCTTGCTGGTTGTGTTCGTATAAACACTCATTAGTTGTACTACATATAGTGTTTATACGAACTAAAATATATTAATTATTTATCCCATTATTATTATGTAGTAATTAGTTACAAGATGTATAAAAGTTCTACTTATAGTTACTCCGCATATGAGGCTAATTTACGACCTAAAATAGAAACTATAGCCTCTTTCTCTCTCTAGTTCATGTTTACTACATTATAGCGGATACTCCCTCTGATTCTTTTAGTTTGATACATGAAAAGTGATCCTTTTTATTTGATGTTACAGGATTCCAATAAGAGAAATTTGTACATCTCAAATTATCATCACTTTTATTTAGTTCTAGCGACAATTTAGAAGACTCAGATTCTTTGTCTGTTGGTTACTGTCTGTGGGTGGTTGAGGCGAACCGATTTTATGAGGTAGCAAGAGGCATAAATCTAGTAGTGGAGGCATATGATCATGTTGTTTTTCTAAATTTGACTGCACAAACCTAAACCATCAAGAAAGAATGAATACATTTCAGTAAGATATGCTTGCTCAAAATTACCACAAACCACACTTCTTGAAAAAAAATCACAAACTATGCATTCTTTGCACGTATTATCAGAAAGCTACACCTTTTTCGCATGAACTGCAAAATTAGTTAGGCCCATGTCAACCACCCAGAGGTTAGCAGAGCCATATGGGTTGACATGTGGGGTCATAGTTGTCATCGGCTGGTAAAATGTGCATCTTTATGGTAATATGAGCACAATATGTATAGTTCTCGCCTTCTGGGATAAGGGTTTGAAAAAGGAGTAGTTAGTTCAGTGATAATTTTGAGCTTGGAAGTGTAGTTCTCTGAGTTATGCAGAAAGACAGACAGTACTTGCTGTAAGAAAAGTTCATTGGTTTAAGAGTAAGGTCTATTCTATCTTAAGGATGTGTACCACTGTTGAAGCAAACCTAGGAGCTATGGACTAAGTGTCTAAGTCCATGTTCCAAGCCCTAATTGAGAAGGCCTCCAGCTTCTCAGCACAACAGAGGTTCTTAAGATTTACTAAGAAGCCACAACACGTTTTTAAGGCAAAGTTGAAGCTCCACCAGATAGAATAAAGTTACACATTGGTTCAAAAAGAATAAAGTTACACCGGCTATGTGTAGATCCATGCAACCAGACTCTTGCTGACCAACCAGTAATTTTACAAAAGTTTTAATATTTTCAAAGTTCATTTCTGTATAGATCCCCTAAAAAGAATGAATCTTATTACAAGTTTCAAATATAGATCCCCTAATAGGACAAGGGCATGTATTTTCTTATCAACGGCACTAACTGTAGTAAAATAAAAATATTAAAACAGAAAAAGCAGACACTGAGGCACCGCAGCGGCAATATGAAAAAAAGTCCATACCTCTGAATGTGCTTGAATGTATGTAGAAAGAGGTTCACCAACATGAGAAATTACATCAACAAGAAGCCATGCACAATCAATAAGTGTCCTTCTTTCCTCCAGAAGCTCCTGTGTCATTCCATTTGAACTTTTCCCCCACCTTAAGGCAAGGTAAAGCCTCATCATACGCTTATTGATAATGTCAAACCCATCTTTCTTGCCATCCATCTTAGAGGAACAGCCTCCACGGATCTGCTCCTGAGCAGCCAGCAGTAGAACTGCGGACTGGATAAGTTTTCCATCCTCAATGTAACTCCAGAGTTCCTCAAGTAGATAATTTGTTTTTTCTGCAAGCAGTCTAGTTGTATCCAAGAAAATCTTCTGTAAAACAGCAAGCTGCAAAATCAAAGTGTCATTTAGCATTTGTAGGCAAGCAAAGAAAATAATGATGAATAACTTTCTATTGTCGCTTTGTCTCCTCACAATCAAAGTAAATATGGATTAGGGACAATCTCCAGGGCAAACAAAATAAAATTAGTTAATAGCAACATTTTTGTACATTTTGTTGAAGACTCCTTGCTTTACTACAAGAATATGCACTAACACATGAGGTAAGACAAAAGATTATCAACAGGGAGCTATATTTTCTCTGCCTAGTCGAGATGAAAAGAGCGCTCAGTCCTTGGTATCACTAATTTATTTTAATACCAATTTATTTTAACAGCTATCTGAGGTATATGGAAAGACCACAGCTACGTTTTATGTGCCATGATGCAAAAGTAGAACTTTGTATACAGATGAGAGTGGCACAAACCATTTCAGGAAGACACAACAGATGGATAAGCTTGTAGATGTATTCCAAATGACTCTGTCTGAGAGAAAGATTGTCCTCTAGATACTTATGCAGGCAAGTATTCTAAACTGCATCATGGAGTGGGAGCAGGTCCTGAATGACATCTTTACCAACGGTGCGTACATTGGCTGATGCATCATGGCATAAAAGCAGCTCAATCATGTCAATAGAGAACCTTTCAGCAGCTTCGTGGAGTGGGAAGTATCCATAGGGGTTTATGCAGTTGGGATTGACATGCATCCCATGGAGCTCAGGTGCCTTGCCCTCCAATACAACTTTTGCACATTGCAGGGCATTGAAACCGATGATGCAAGTCAAGGTTTGTGCGGTGATGGTAAAATTCTAGGACAAGCACTTGCCAACAGGGTTCTTGAATAATCGGTGGAAGCACTGGACACTGTCCTTTTTAAGAATGGGCTCCAATTGGTCATATTTATCAAGGAAGGTATCACACACCCACTAGATGGATCCATCACAATTGAAAAAGGTGACAGGCACCAGCTATCCATATAACAAAGCACAACAAAATAAACTAGCCTAGGGAGGTTCATGTATGACAACAACAAAACCTTGTAAACCAAGCAAAGTTGGGGTAGGCTACAGATGAAGCCAAACATGACACGATAACAACAAAGGGAAGAGAAGGAGTATAAGGGGATCTAAAGCCTATCATGGTTCATGCATGTGAATCAACCCATATCTATCTGAAGGTTCATATATGACAATATAAACATATTACTTCAGTAGAATTGAGTACCCTATTATATTAAAGGATTAAAGAAAATAATATAACTGTAACGATCCAAATAATTAACATGTTGAGCATTGCATTATGAGCAAAATTGATCTCTCTTAATTCATGCTATCTTCTTGATTTAGTTCATGATGTTTGAACATCTCTAGGTGCTTCGATCTTGAATTGATCAAGAATGGGTCTCGTTTGTTCTATTCCAAACATCTTATTCTTCGTTTAATCTTAGAAATCCAACCAAATTCTTAGAATCACCTCCCTAGATGTTTATGTGCGGAGTATATGCAAATTTTTGTGGATTCTATATAGTTTTCATCAATACTGGGAAAAGTGCATAGACTCTGCAGTTTTCTGCGGAGACTCTGTAGATTTTTGCAGAGACTATGCAAAATTTTGCAGAGACTCTGCGTTTTCCGATCTACATCGCGAAATCCGCCTAACGCCGTTTGTTCGGGTGTTGTGCTGGCCGTTTGGGGGCCATGCGGCCCTCATGCCCGTCCCCTCGTCCCTAAATCCCTTTCCCCCCTTCCTAAACCCCTTTATCCCCTCCCCAAAACCCCTAGACCCCTCTCTCTCATTCTCTCTCTCGTTCTTTCTTCTCCTCTTCCCGAGCAGCGGAGCTCGGTCTCCTCCTGCTCGCCCCAGCGCCGTCCATGGGCGAGGGATGGCCGGCCAGGCCTTGGCCCAGGCCAAGGGCGCCCCTCCCCCTCCTCCTCCACGCCATGGTCGACCTCCCCTCCAAGGGCCAAGCTTCCAGGGAAGTTCTTCCTTCTTCCCCAACTCCGGTCATGGAAGTTCATCGCCGATCTCCTCCACCGCTGCTCTTCTCCGACATGTAGCCCCTCAAATCGTCCTTCCCCGTCCTTGGTGAGCTTCTCCCATGGTTTCCCCCTCCTCTCCCCTCCATTGGAAGCTCCTCCATGGATCTCCCATGGAAGCTTATCCCCATTGTACATGCATGTCATCTTAGACCTTATGCATGTCGTTGTGATGACCTAAAACCTACTCTACATCATCTAAGGAAGCTCTAGGATCAAACCCCACCGCAATCGGTCACCGAAATCACCGGCAATCGCAATTTCAGCATCTTACCAAGTTATTTACGGTTCTGTCATTCTGGGTGACGAAAATAGAATTAAGTTTTGTGTAGGATTTAATTGTTATATCTTGTTGTGCATGTCTTGAATGAGTATACTAGTATGATAAAAGTAATTTTCATCCTTTATTGCACTATTATCATCTTAAAGATTGTATTGCTAGGCATAACATGTTAAAAATATAATCAATCCTCTAATGCTATAAATATTATGAAACTAATTTACTATCTTCCTTAGGACATGTGTTACATAATAGAAGTGTTTGTTTGTATGAATCTTAAGTAGTTTTGTACAATTTTAGCTATGTTTGTTTAAACCTAGTCACTTAGTCAAGTGTGCAATAAATACATATATGCTCCTAAAGTTATAAATCCAATTATGCTAGCCTTGTTTTACCTTCTTGTATTGCCTAAAATTTGTTAACTAGTTTTCCTAGCTAGATTACATGAGCATGCTCAATTATCTAATATTAATAACAACAATGAAATGCTATAGGGTATAACAAACTAATTATTACTAATTGGATGACAACTAAAATAAGCACAACTAATCTTAATTCATTATCATGTTGTAACTTGTCTTAAAATATTTTGTGCACACGTATGATTAATTGTTCGGCATTTCACCTTGTATTAGATTAGTGCAACATAGTCTCAACCTTGATTGCTTGACGTATGACCTTGAGCCATGCTAGCCCCTTTACCTCTCATGTGTCATTGCATCTCATATGCATGTTCATTCATAAGCATCCTTTCTAATTTATGCATTCATATTCTTTCTTAGACAACGACGTTCCGGAGAGTTGCGGTTGTGGGGCATCGTTCTCAGGCAGGCACCTATGTATCTCAACTCTATTTTCAGAATGTTAATTGCTATATTTATTAATGGTTGTGCATGGGCTTAGCTCTACCTAGACATGTGTAATAAGTAGAACCTACTAGACATGTCAACTATTGGTTTTAGCCTAACTTAATTAGTAAAAGTATGGATGCTAGATATTTCGATAAATTGCTTAGCCATGCTTAGCACGGTAGAAGTCGAGAGGTGGCAAGGTCACTACCGCTCGCGAGATTTAGGATACTTGCTTAATTATACTTGAGTAGATTAGAAATATTAAAAGATGGGCAACCTTGAATGATGATTCGAGACCTGAGCAAGTGCGTAGGGCCATGTTGGGAGTGGAACTCAAATGGCTTAGACCTGCTTGGGTTGATTAAGGCCCGTGACTCCATCGCTTTGGGACTTGAGCACATTTGCGTACTAACCACATATCTAATATGGGAATGGCAAGCCAAGTACCATAAGTCGCACCTTGCCTTGTTCGGATTCGGGGCGGGATTGGGTTGAGGTGTGATCGGCTTGTGTCCGGTGCATCTAACCATTCCGACCGTTCGGCCATAGCCGGGTGCGGGTATGCGAAAGGTCGAAGGCATGATTCAACCCTTATCCTAGGCCATGGATATGGGCGTTGGGCTTGCACTTCGTGCGGGCAAATTGGTACACCCCTGCAGGGTTTAATCTATTGCAATAGCCGGGCTCCATGGTTAAGGAGCAAGCTCTTGTCACTCGCCTTTGGATGTAGAGTTCCGATATAGAGTTCATGGAAGATTGAGCTCATGATACATCATCACTTTATTTATGCAAATGTATTGATGCTTGATATAGTGATAGATGCCGGTCTTTTGCTTATTCACTTGATATGCTCGCTTTTCATAATTAAATGTTAAAACTTGACTAGCCTTATGCATCCACCAAGTGTATAGTATTATGGATAAGTCCTGCTAGTACGCAATGTACTAATAGTGCTGTCGTTAAGTTGTTTTGCAGGTTACCTTCTTTGGAGCGATGACCACCTTCATCCCGCCGGGGCCGGCAAAGTGGATGATTGTTGGAAGTTGCTCTAAGCTTATGCAAGTGGTGTCTTGTGGGCAAGGACACCATTATTGCCTCTTAATACTCCCTATTTCCCTCGCTGCGTTTTAACTCTTAATCTAGCAAAACACGGTAGGATAACCACCTAGACATAGCTTACATCTAAGTTGAGATAGAACCTCACCCTAAATGTTGAAATTTCCCATGTTCTAGTCCATATATGTTGTAGCCTTAGTTTATGAAATTTTTGTAAGAGGATCAAGACTTGTAATAAGTTTTAAAAGTTTGCTATCTCATGTATCCTTGTGATGATATTCATGACGTAAAACGGTATGCGAGTCGATCCTGGGCGATGCTCGAGGCGCATACCGGGGACTACCGGGATTATTTTGCTTAAACCGGGTAGATTAATGGATGATAACCCAGTTTAGTCGAAATAATTTGGACGGTTCCTTACAATAACTAATGGAATGATTCATCAATTGAAAGAAATGAAGGTAACTAACCTCAGGAGTATGGTCTGGGATGATTATGTCATTTGCTGGGACCTGGCTATCTCAACATACTTTTTTGACATAACCTGAAAGAGAGAATGTCAAGAGTCAGCACTACAGGAAAAAAATTGAAGGGGGTGGCAAATATCACACAGATGGATAGTTATCATACCTCCTCAACCTTTTTCCAATTGAAATCTTCATTAAGTTCAAAATAAGGGGTAGGACACTGAGGATAGTCATTTCTTACTGTAATTGATTCATCTCTACCATTATCTTTGTCACAGGCAATTGCCTCCTCTTTCCACGTATCGTTATCAGGTGCCTTAAATTCCAATTCCATCCTTTTGTTTTTCTAAAACAAGAAAGTCTCGAATTATGCTCCAAACAAGATTGCTACAAGGCATGCAATGGTCAACCAATGACCCAGAAGACCGTGAGATAAAATCTTGTCTCTAAAATGATCACACCCAACATAGCCTTTTGTCCCAAGCAAGTTGGGGTAGGCTAGAGATGAAACCCAACAGAAACAAAGATAAGAAAGACATGAAACGGCACAAGAACAACGGTAAGGTTAGGGGTAAACAAAAGAAAAAACAAAAACAAAGATCATGGCTCAGGCACGTTGATTGCTAGTCTCCAAGCGGTTCTATCTGTAGCTAAATCCTTGGAGATATTCCACTCTTTAAAATCTCTCTTAACCGACTCGTCCCAAGTCAGTCTAGGTCGGTCTCTATCTCTCTTTACATTACCTACCCTTTATAGAACCCCACTATGCACAGGCGCCTTAGGAGGCCTCCGTTGGACATGTCCAAACCAACCGATGTTGCATCAGCTTCTCCTCGATTGGTGCCACGCCAACCCTATCCCGAATATCTTCGTTCCGAACTCTATCCCTTCTTGTGTGCCCACAAGACCAACGTAACATACGCATCTCTGCTACACTCAATTGCTGGACATGTCGCCTTTTTGTAGGCCAACATTCAGCACCGTATAGCATCGCCGGGCGAATCGCCGTCCTATAGAATTTACCTTTTAGCTTTTGTGGCACCCTCTTGTCACATTGGACGCCAGAAGCTTGACACCATTTCAGCCAACCAGCTGAAATTCTATGCCTAACATCTTCATCAACGTCTCCTTCCTTTTGTAGTATCGATCCTAAATATCGAAATGTATCATTCTTGGCCACCACTTGCATATCAAGGCTAACGTCTCCATCCTCATGCTCAATCCCGCTGAAATCACACATTATGTACTCGGTCTTCGTCTTGCTAAGTCTGAAACCTTTCGACTCTAACATGTGCCTCCATAGCTCTAACTTTCTATTAACCCCTGCCTTACTCTCATCAACTAACACCACATCATCCGCAAAGAGCATACACCAAGGGACATCACCTTGTATGTCCCTTGTAACCTCATCCATCACCAAAGTGAACAGATAAGGGCTCAATGCTGACCCCTGGTGTAGTCCTATATTAATTGGAAAGTCACTGGTGTCGCCATCACATGTCCGGACAAATGTCCTCGCATCCTTGTACATATCCTTGATGAGGGTAATGTACTTAGCTGGGATTTTGTGCTTTTCTAAGGCCCACCACATGACATTTCTTGGTACTTTGTCATACGCCTTCTCGAGGTCAATGAAGACCATGTGCAAGTCCTTCTTTTGCCCCTATATCTCTCCATCAATTGTCGTATTAGGAAAATTGCCTCCATGGTCGACCTTCCGGGCATAAACCCAAACTGGTTTTGGGTCACACTCGTCACTCTTCTTAGGCGATGCTCTATAACCCTCTCCCAGAGCTTCATTGTATGACTCATCAGCCTAATCCCACGATAATTAGTACAGCAAATGATCACACCCCACTGAAACATCAAACATACTGCAAATAGAAAACACTGTATTTACTCCATACATCCTGAAATGTAACAATGCTAGCTATACGTGAAATGAAGGGACAGACAAGTTTGTCAAATACCAGCTGAAGAGTAGCACGAGTGCCGCTAGAAACTCCTGATGCATAGGAATTATAGAAAAAACAAAAGATAAATTTGGTGTTTCAGTTCAACAAAAAGTGAAAGATATTCACTTGGTTACTGACTCGCACGAATAACTAGCTTTTGCTGATGCCACCTGCTCAGCACAGTTAGAGATCCTGGCATCCACGGCACGCCACCAAACCAACTACAACTCGAAGAGTACATATATCTACGGACGGCTAAGTAGCAACGGAGAAAAGACCGCGCCAACAAAATGAGATGCAAAAGATTAAGAAAAAAAGCTCGCTTTCAGTTCAAGGTTCAGATTTGACATTTTCACATGAGGAACACGACAGCATCGGATCTGAGGGATGTAGCCAACAGATACTGGCCGATTCCAACTTTTTTTTTATGGAAGGCCGATCCCAACTTTCTAAAAGTCTGCAAAAATGGGATTGTTCGGACACCCAGCCGAACAGACGAACTCAGCTGACGGCTGGGTATGTTGTTCAGTCAGTCAATCACAATCAGTCACTCTGTCTGTGTTGGGTGTTCTCACAATCTCACTTCCCAGGTCTCGGCTAGAAAATAAGTATTTCCTCCGTTCCAAATTATAGTTCATTTTAACTTTTTAGGTTAATAGATTTTGCTATGAATCAAGATATAACTTTTTTCTAGGTGTATAATTAGGAACGAAGGTAGTACTACAGTAATGGTAGTAGTTTGTCTTTTAGCAATGAGCTAATGAGCAAGTGTCTCCGTGATTTGTAAAACCATGCGGCGAAACTGGTAAGGAAGAGAATTCGCATGAACAATGGAAACTCCATACTCCACGGGGCACGCCAGCAAGCAATCTACTTGGATAAGCATATATCGTTGATGACTCTCGTAACAGATTCCTATTTCACCTAGGTTCACACGGAGACAAGAGTTTGCTAGCAGCTGGCCACGATCACAAGGACAATGTGATGGCCCGACCTGTGCTTTCGCCGTCAGGTGTGACGACGATTAATTTCCTAGGAAACAAATGGTCGTCAGATAGTACTCCGATGCGGTTTGCCTTTCATTTTCAGCGTCAGTTTCCTTTAACACGAATGATGGTGTACTCGTCCCAACGGGAAGTCGCTCCTATCTAGAATGTTAGATTAAACTAACAATGCTTAGCATATAAAACGTGAATAGGATCTACTAGTCTAACAAGATCACATCTAACACCTTATCTAAAGCGGAAAAAGAGATGAGTTCGGCTTTATACCGGCGCTGTTGTTGTCCATGGCGTCGGTGCGGCCTGACGAAGTAGTAGCAGCGAGAGCTTCGTCGGGCTTGTAGCGTAGTCGTTCCTTGAGCGTCTTCTGAGGGTATCGATGGCCTTCAGGACGCCAGCGACACTGCCCAGGACGCGCGGCTCGTGCTTCCAGGCCTTCCAGCGCGCTTAGGGATCGGTGGGTGGATTAGGGTTTTAGGCAAACCTCGTTTGGCGTGAAGGGACCCGTGGGGGGACCCTTCCTTATATAGTCCGCGCTGTAGGCCCGGGGCCGAGTCCGTACACATCTAGATATTTACCTCCCGATCAAGGCAAAAACGGACTTAGGTTAGTTGGACTCTATCTCGAATTAAGGGGGCGAGATACGCTCCCCCTAATCCTCGATCTGTTGGTTGACCAAGGTCAAACCGATATCCAACATAGAAGACATGGATCACATGTCCAAATATCAGCCAAGCATTTGTGATCTATCCATATTTGTGATTCATCAAACACATAAAAGATATTTTGATTTTATTTCTCTGCAGCGTCAATGCCATTTCCTTAGTTAAGAAAGGTGATTCCATGTTCATGGACATTAAAACGACAAAATGGTTACACTTTATGTGCAAGATTATAGTATCTTTGAATCCACATTCATGCCAACCATGCAAATAAATACATAACAACTAAAAGAGAAGCAGCAACCTTTTATATTAAAAGGGGAAAATGAAAACTCTGCTACTAGAATGGTTCTTCCAACTAGTCCCATTGGAGGCTGGAGCTGACCTAACTTTCCAATCCCCTTGGTTGGAAAGAAAGACAGGACCCCAACTACCAGGCATTAAAATGTCCAAGCAAAGCATGCTACAAGATAAGCTTAGCTAGCTAATCCGTCGTACGAACGCAGAATATTTTTCAATGCCAATTGTGCAACAGGATAAGATCACATTGCACATGCACAGTCACCCCCGGCCCCACACACCCCTCTCTTCCTAACCCACCAAACCGAGTATAATTATCAATCACATTGCTCACATTGGAGATGCAATTGTTAGGATTAGGATATCAATTAAAGAGCAATAAGGATAAACAATCTGCATAGGATTCTTCATCGCCATCCCTTGTCTGTTATCTCTCTGATGACTCCAGACTACTAGCCAAGGAAACCAGAAAAATATACTAGGATGAGCAATCAGCAGGGTCACTACCCCATGCGACGCCCCGGTGCTGTTTTTGTGAACGAAAACAATGTGGCAGAGCCGTCAAGAAAGATGTTGATTTACCACCCTTTACCTCACCCACCACTTTCCCAAGAAAACGAAACATTTCACTTTCACACCAAAGTTTTTGGTAGTGCCTTTCAAATTTGTCTGTGTGGCAACCCGTTGCTGTTATCCCCATGTTTGGCGAAAACAGAGGGCGTTGCCTTGCATTTCTGAAAAATCTTTTCACATTGTTGTCGATCTACGCACCACGCAGAATGATGAGGGAAACAGGGATGGATGCATCCATTTGCTGCTTTTTCAAAACAAAGGCCTTGTTTAGTTCCAAAATCCAAAATGAATGTTTAGACACATGTATAGCGTACTAAATGTAGGTAAAAAACAAATCGCATTATATAGATGGACTGGAATTTGCGAGACGAATCCAATGAGTCTAATTAGGCCGCGATTAGACACCAAATTGCTACCGTAATGCTACAGTAACATATGCTGATGACAGATTAATTAGGTTCGTCTCGCGAATTCCAAACGTAATCTGCAATTAGTTTTTTAATTAGTCTATGTTTAATACTTTAAATGTGAAAAGATTCCCTTCTAAAATCTTTTCACCGGGAAACTAAACACGGCAAAGTGACTTTCGTTCTTGGGATCAGATCAGACTTTGATCCTTACTCATTGGCTATCTCATCTGCAAACAAAGCAAGCATAGCACTGGCCACGGCCTTGGCCGGTTAGTTAGCTGGTGCCATAGTACAATCATGGGATACCTTATCAAGCAAATCATGGCACAGCAGCAGATTAATCAAATGGATCAAAGGCAGCTAACCACCATGATGATCATTAGTTAATGTATGTTTCAAAAAATCATTAGTTAATGATACCAGGTTAGGTCAGTTCATACACAACTTCTGAGGTCAAAGAAAGGCAGGATGAACACAACAAACTTGGATCTTATACACTGGAATTATATAGTAAGTGGCTACATCATCTCTACTGGCCAAAAGAGAGGCCAAAGCTGGAAGCAAATTTGCATCTGCTAATCACTACCATCAGCCCTGCTATGTTGCAGATCGGACAGCGAGAAGGACCTAGGAGATCTGAAGCTCCCAAGGCCATTCCTCCTCTGCATGCCAACACCAAGGAGCCTCGGGGGAGGCAATGGCAATGCCGGCACGTCCCGGACGTTCTTGCCGCGGTGCGGCAGCTGGTTGCATTCCTCCTCGTCATCATCGGAGTCGTCTTCTTCGCCCTCGTCACCCTCGGCGACGGCGTGGTCGGGGGCCAGGAGCGGGGGCAGGTAGGTGGCCGTGGCGAGCGAGCTGCAGGAAGCTCGCCGGGACCAATTGGCCAGGATGCGGCGCCGCTTGTTGAAGGGGTTCTCCGGCTTGGCCAGCTCCTTGGCCTCCGCCACCGTCGACGTGGCCTCAGCGAGGCTCGTGAAGGACTTGGACTTGCCGGCGTAGAAGCTGGAGAGGCCCTTCCTGATCACACCAAATTAAAGTCGAGTTAATTCTGTGAGCTATTTGAGGCAATTGGGTCAAAGCTTCCGTTACAAAAGAGGGAAATCCATAAATTGCAATTTATCCCACCAATCGCGCGATCTATAACCTCGTTTCACATCGCAAACAAGCTTAGCAAATGTAGCAAATGCTCCAAAAATTTGATCTTTCGAAAAAAAGTTTTCATTTTGCAGAAGCAAAACAAGCATGAACAAAAGCCAAGGCGATGATAAAGATGCGAGCTTTATTCACTCACTTGATGGGCAAGGAGTCCTCGAGCGCTTCCAAGCATCCGAGCGCATCACCCTCCTTGAGCTTGCTCTCGACCTCCTCCTCCCCGTCCTCCCCGCCGGCCTCCGACGACGAGTTCCCCCCGATCGAGGAGCCCGACGGCGACGGCGCCCCGAGCGACGAGGTTTCGGTGAGCACCTCCTCCTCCGCGACGTCCTCCTCTATGAAGAACCCGTCGCTCCTCCTCTTCCCGGCCGCCAACACGGCCGCCTGCTCTCCGGCGCTCTGCTTCCCGGATCCGGGGAACCCGTAGGCCGGCCGCACCTCCGCCACCGCCGTCGACATGTCTCCGGCGCCGCGAGATCCGACGGCCCAGGCGGTGCCAGTGTGCGTGCGTTCGGAGCGATTGAGCAAATCTCGGGTGGATTGGATAATGTCCAAGAACAGGGACAGGCAGGAACTCAACAACCTTGTGGTATGCGAGAGAGAGAGAGGGCGGAAAGAAGCAGCGAAACGCAGGATAGGATAAGAGCAAGGAGGACCAGTCGGCAAACTTGGGTGCGCGAGGTCTTTGTAGGCTGAAGGAGGCCACAAGCCCCGGGATCCTCTGCAGCGAAGCACACAGAAAGCGCACGGTGTGCAGTTGTGCAAAATTGCTTGCCAAGAAAGAAATGCCTAACAGGGACTACATGCGGTTCAGGGACCAGATCATCTCATCAAGAGTACATCTTATTGACAATTGGCAGTCCACCTTTTCCAACGTTGAAAAGCTCTACTATGATTATGGTGTCAAAGGCCCAAGTGATGGGGTGGACATCTACAAGGGAGAGTGTGACGCGTCATTTGACAGTAATTCGAAAACAGCTACTCTGGCCTTTATTATCTGGAAAGATGACAAGGTTTTGTGGTCTCAGGTCATCAGAGGCTTTGACTGTGGATCAGCACAAGAGGCTGAAGCATGTGCTGCATTGGCCCTGGTGTGGAAGGCAACAGAATTGGAAAAGGGGACAATTACAAATCTCATTGTTTACACAGATAGCATGCCAACTGCTGGGATCATGAGTGGGTCAATGACCATCAAGAGGAATGATAGGAACTTCGGCCTATATATGTTGCTGAGGGGTACAAGGCAGCGTTTTGATAGGTTGATCGCCGAGTGGAAGTCTCGGGAGTTGCAGTTCCTGCCAGATGCACTTGCATCCAGCCAGGACGTCGACTATGGTCCTTTGTACACAGGAACCATACTGAAGAAGTTCTCTTATCACTTGAGCGGATTGCCCCTTTTCAAGCTGTCACAAAGCACCAAGTCAAAGGAAATCACAAGTAAATTTGGTATGTTCTTGTTATTGTTTTTTATCCTTTCTTACCCTCAATTTGATCTGTTCTTGAATTTGATACAAGTTTACTGTACACAGTGTCGCGGAAGTACAATGAAGCTTTGGACTCGAGATACTACTTGGTGGTTGAGAATAAGGATCAATTTGCTGCATTGGCTAAAGTTACTAGAACATTGAAGCCTGGCCTTGTATATGCTGCCATTCATAATATTGAATGCAAGCCCACTGATTTTCAGCAGAAGGCATATGGTTTTTCTGGAGCTGCTCAGATTGGGGAATTCACCTTTTCTTTTGCAAAGTTTAATTTTCACTCTGAGGATACTGATACTACAGGTCTGCATGCCCTTCACCATAACTTTCAATATTGTGTCATTTTTCCCTTGCCATGTGCACTTGGATCCACTATTTGTTAGAGTGCAGTAGTGCACTGAAACTGCAATTCACCATAAACAAATATTAAGAAAGGCATTGGAAATGAACCTGGTCGTAGACACTAATGTGCCATTTGGAACTGACCTGGAGTGCGTCAGTTTATCCTCATTCAACCTGCTAATCTTCTTTCAACAATAAAGCATCAGCAATTTTGTTCCACATTTGATAGCTTCACCCTAATTAGTTCCCTTAGGTGCTGTCCATCAAGGCAACGAAATGGACAGTCTGCATTCTACCTTGAATTTTTGGATGCATGAGCAGAAATGGTTACGCAAAAGCATTAACCCACACTTAAGCTTTGATGATAAGAAAATCCTCAACAGCAAAATTTAATCTTGGTGTCTCTATAAACTTCTTGTACCCAGTCACGTTCTTTCTTCCAAAATTGGAGTGTATCTGAAATATTGTTTTGTGACACCCCTTCTCTCATGCAGGTCCTAAAGGGGCTAGGCCCATCATATTTGTATTTGATCTGACAGTCCCTGAGGCCAGCTATGCACACTTGAATGGATTTACCATTTTTCTGGTCTCGCCCAAGGAAAGGGGGGTAATGAGGAGTAGAGGAATCAGAGAGCTAAATGCCTTGAGTTACATATATTACCATGGTGGTAAGAACAACTATTCTCCTGGTAGATGTGACGAATGTCTTACATAGAAGTACAAGTCTGATCTACATGGTTTTCATGCAGTTATTGAAGGTGGGGATAGTCTAGAAGCAGAGGGAGATGGCGGTGAAGAACCTGGCGAAGAGGTCCTTGCAGTAAGCCTCTCACACCCTAAATTCTGGTGGGGGCCTGATTTGGCCTGGCCTCGCCGTGGAGAAATTTTATCCATGAAGAGCAAAAATTAGCAGCAGCCATCCTGCATTGCCAGGTTTAACTGATCCATTCAATGGCCTTTGTAAGTTCCAAGATGTAAATTTGGGGGGGATGTGAAGAGAGGTGTGCGAGATGTTAGTCTCGAGCAGCTTAAGTTTCCTTTTGTTCTTTTAATTTTGATTTGGTCTGTCGTTTGATACAATGTATGGAAAGCAGAAACTGATGCTGGCTTACCAGAATACTAGAAAAACCATCATGCAGGCCGAACAGATGCTGGCAGATTTAGTAATATTAGCTTCTTTTCATATGTTTATAGTAGTATCTTCAGAAGTTTTTCAATTGCCAGTCTTAGCATTCTTTTTATGCTCTCCAGGTTGTTTCTCTGTGCCATTGATGTGTTTCTTTTCCCCTTATTTTCACAAAATTTGTTTCTCTTTTTATTGGGTTGGATTACTTCCAAACTTTTTTTTTTCTGCCTGCTGTTACGACACGAGCTATTTTTTTTCGCACGGCATGTTTGTTCATTTCGGCCCAGCTAGCAAAACGTCCTCCGTGCAGCAGACAAAATTCCAATGACCGTTGGACACGATTCGGTCTTCTCGGATGTGCGCCGCCTGGACAGCCCACGTATCCACGGGCAGGGCGGCAGACGCGGTCAGCGCGGCTCCAGGCGCAACGCACAATCGGCTCAATGTACGGCTCGCCCCCGACGTGTGATGCAGCTCGCTGCCTTTATCCGGTCGTGTTGTTGCATCGCTTCTGGCGTCCTCCGCCGTCCGCCCCCTCGTCCATCGGCACAGTTGCCTTATCCGAAGCCGCCATCCCTCTCATCCGCCAGTGCGGTGGCCTTGTCCGGCGTCGCCCCTCTCCCCGGCCGCCGGGGCAGCCGCGCGCCGTCCAGAGAGTCAAATAAAACGCCACGGCGAGCCCTATAACTTCATGTGGTTTGCAATTCTGGGACTATGTTGCTCTGCAGATTGGAAGAGAGTTCTATCTGCAGCAAAGCGGCACCGTACCTCAGGTGCTCTTGCTCCTTCCGTCAAGTCCAGCGCCTGCAATTCAGAGTGTTTTTAGATGATCATGACACGATCTGCAGGAGACGTTTGATGCTTCCTCACCTTGATTTTCTTCAGAAAAAAAAGGGAATTTGGGACACGTGCTGTACTCCAAAATTCCCAAAAATGATGAAGACTGATCAGAGTAAGATTAGTAACTGAAAAGGATACATCTCCAGATGTCTGAATCGGCCGAACCATTCGAACCAAATGACTGAAGCGGAGGGGGGCGATGCAGGCAGGCATTGGCACAAGCCGGTAGCCGGTGGACATCGAAGGGCGACGACGTCCTCGTGGCCCTCCACAGAGAGGAGAAATTTCAGAATTCTGAAAGGTCTGTGCATTGAGTCCCAAATTCTGAAATTTCGGAGAGAGACCACCCGCTTCCCGAAGCTGTCGATGGAGGCCTCACAGCACGTGCGCGTGGCAAGGATACGGAGTCGTGACGAATTACGGCGGTGAGCCGGCGATGGCAATGGGAAACAGCAGCAGCAATGAGAGGCGCTCCACCGGGCTGCCGAGCCTGAGCATGCGCGTGAGCCTTCTACACAGAGCCGTGGAAGGACGCGTCCGTGCTGCCGCTGCGATTCGCAGGGTAGGCATTAATCGGGATGGCTCTTGAATTTGGTATGTTCAGGTCAACGTCGAACCTGCATAATACTATACCTACTTGCATAATAATATCATAATACTCCAAATTGGATCAGACCTAAACATAGTTTGACGTTGACCTGAACATGTAGCTTCTATACACAGTGGAGTGCATAATACAGACAGCAAACTGTACCTACATGTACTCCGCATGCAAATTGTTAGAACCCCCGCATTCCAGGACTCACGGCAGAAACATCCAAAGGAATACACCACGGCATAGCATAGACGAGTGGTAGCAAAATACAGCATGCAACGTACATTATTAGAACCCCGCATTCCAGGTCTCACAGCAGAAACATCCAAAGGATCAAGCCGACTATACACCACGGCACATCAGGACACATCAACAAAAGGGGGACTAAACATGTTTCAGAGTTACCGCCAAGGTCCAATCCAAATACACGCTATACGCCTATATGGATCAGACCAAAAGCAACATAAGGAATAAGGTACTTAAGCATGACACTGAGTGGTGTCCACAAGCCTTCTTACAAAGTGGTGCCCTGATGTTGCACAAACTGCTTCGAATAACAGGATCAGAAATATTTATAAATACTGCAACCAGGCACCTGCATGGACAAAAACAGTAAGATGAACTGAAAAAATCTGAGTATTTACACAAATATATCATCAAAATCTAAGGTGGAGTAAGAGGCCATTTAAAAGCAAGGGATGTTGGTTGGCGTACAGGGAAACTAGCACCTACAATAGCAAAAATATAAAAAGGAGCATTATTTCACAACACCAAACACCTGGGCCCTATCCATAAGAAGCAACTCAGCAAACCTTAATCAACTCAATTTGTAAAAAAAAAAAAAATCTACTCAGGCACTAAAAACAGATATCACACGTACCATTAACTTATGCTTTCTTTAGCACCTTCAAGAGCGTAAATGCAGTACCAAGGAGTCTTCTTGCTTGATGATTACTTGCCGGTTGCTGAATTCTTCCCAACAAACTAAAATTCTGATTCAAAATCTGAGAAGATCTATTTCCTGTGAATGCAGCAGTACCAAAAGACCTTCTAAATTGATGATTAGTTGCTAGTTCAGGAGTTCTTCGCAATGGACCAAGTTGGTTTGGTGCCACCGGTGATCCATTGGCCATTGAGTCAGTCCAGCTACGGAACCATTCAGGATCAGGGCTAAACATGTCTGATGGTGCATAGGATGGATATACCTTCACAAGACACTTGGCACTCAACACTGATCTCCAATACGGGAAAAACATTCTCCTCGTGTACGCTGGATCCCATCCTCCAGGTAGCTCCTTTCCCACAGCCTGTCACATAGTTCAACAAATGTTCTTCATAAAACATCCGTTTTTATAAATGATCAACCAGCACTAGCATTACTTAACTCAATATATTTGAATTAATAATAGAAAAGAGCATTTGTATTACCAATGAAAAGTGTGCTACTCTACATGAAGATTGTTTTCTAGTTAGATATGAATGATGCTACTGAGGCGTGGTATTCGAGTAGCGTGCCTAAGAGTTAATAAAAACAACAAGCTGCTTTGCTGGAACATAGCAAGGGAAATGTGCTTTTGCTGTTTTCTCTAGATATTATATTACTCTGTAATTTTCTTCATAAGAGTCATTATCACAAGCATCAGGATTCAGCTAAGCTTCGGATGAAACAAATTAATCGATTAACAGTGAGGAGAGTTCACGGTTATTCTAGATGCCTAGTTGGAAAAGAATGCCAGGCATATTTCTCAAGTCTCATTACTTGGCAATCCACGCATGCAGTTTAACCATGTTATTGGGCCAATTTCTCCAAACAGGAACGGAACCAAGAGCTTACTATTTGCATTCCTTTATCTATTCTTAAATACATTTTGCTGTTTTCTTTGGTCAAGTGCCCAGTGGGAAACCCTATAGTGCCATCAAACTAGCATCACAGGCAATGTAAAAAAAAGATATAAAATACAAATGTTTCCAAACAGAAGAAAATACCGAGATCTAACAGCTTTCTTTTCTTCATTCAATTGCAATGTGATCAATGACACCGAATCCTATCATTCTAACAGCTTTCACCTAAATAATGATCCAAACCAAAACATGGCATACAAATCAGAGTACAGAAAAAAAAAGATTTACTTTCCATCCTTCCTGATTTTTGATTTTTCAGGTAAGACAATGGTGCAGCAATACGCAAGCCTGGTATGAGTGCAACTAATAACCAATTCTAATTTGGATTTTGGACCCCTCCATGTGCATGCTGTGGTATGATGCAATGTTTATGTTAATGCCTTCAAGTAATATATGAACTGATGCAACACTTTAGTGTAAACTACTTCGGAAATATTTGAAAATCTTTACCTTTTCATCTGCAGCACACTGAATAGCTGTTTCTGTAACTTCATTGGTTGCGTTAACATGCTCTGTTTTCCTATGAAAACAATATCAGGGTGCATTTTGTGAAATTTAGAGCGGAATACTTAAATATAAACACGAACCTATGTTATGTAACTCTCTGCCTGACCTTTTGCAGTTATAAGGAGACCTTCAAGAACAAGTGGAGGAAAATATAAATAATCAACAAAATATCTATGATGTTCAAACAAATGATGTGAAAAGAATAGTACAGGTTTTCCACGTCAATGACTTCACCAGCAGGACAAAATCTGTACTCCTTAAGAATAGATAACACGTGTTCAAGTATCTTCACATGGGGCACCTGCATGACATTTATGCTGTTGTATAAGATACAGAAAGCTAAAAAAAGCCAATACATATATATCAGATTATGATATGGCATATCATTCAGCAACGTCATACAACAAATGCCACAAAGGAGATAGCCGAGAGAATGGTCTGGAGAAGAAAACTGCCAGTGTGCAACTATACCATATTAGTTGGAAGGCAATAGAAGAGCATAATTACAGGCTTACAACCCTCTAATAGAAAAGAATGGGAAACATTTTTTTTTTTGACTTTGTGGAGAAAAGAACAAAAATACTCTACCTTAAGTGTTTCATTTGGATTTCTCAACACAAAAGGTGCCGCTATTTCAGGCCTCTTATTAATATAAGAATCCATACATAGTACGAAATGACGAGCCATTATTACCATCCAAACTGTGTGGCGTGCTAAACGGGGCGGGGGGGGGGGGGGGGGGGGGGGGTGTGTGACCTGTGCTCACCTGGTCACCTACAGCAGGAATTATATATGTTTATATATCTCTATTGTGTTTATTTTCGTATGAAAAAAATTGGATACACCATTTTCGTAAATAATGATTATCAGTGCCCTAAATCTATACAATAACAGGAAAAAAGGTCCCACCCGTCCAAAGTCTAATACGAGTACATATTTTATTTCTTCAGGAACAGCACTTTTACTAATAATACTCTACTAGTATGTCATCCTTGTGAAAAAATATTAATCATGACAATCAATTTGTAGTCAAGCCACAGTACTTTTGAATATGAATCTGATAACACCAATTTGTAGCACATAAGTGATATACAGATAGAGTAATTGTTGGTTGAAGGTTTGACCTAAAGGTTGAATGGAGCATGCAATTTCAGATTTTCCAAAGAAAACAAGTATTGGTGCTTTCTCAGTCAGCATGAGAATTACTAGAATCCTTGCTCAGTTTACAGCTTGACAAACACTAATATAAAAAATACCGATGAAAGGAGGAAATCAGAGACAGACAGTGTAACAGCTATTACCTCTGAAGGTCCCTGAATGAACGCATCAAGAGCTTCACCAGCTTGGTAAATTATTCCAACAAGCAGCAATGCAGGATGATCAAATGCAATAGTTTCCTGCTGCTGATGCGTGTGCCCATTTTCACCTTTGTTCCCTTCTAGGGACTGCAAGATAACATCAAACCCTGATTGGTTGCCATTGATGTTTACCTCAGAGGAACAGACCCCTCGAATCTGTTTTTGCGCTGCCAAGAGTAAGACTGCGGCCTGTACAAGCTTTTCAAGCTTTATGTACTTCAAGATCTCATCAACTAGATTATCTGTTTTTTCCGCAAGCAGTCTAACCGTATCCAGGAAGATCTTCTGTTTAAAAACAAGAAACAAATCTGAGGGCCTTTAAAATTTATATGCAGGCAAAATAGTACCTAATAACTTCCTGTTCTATCATATCATTTTCCCTAAACACTGTCGTATGAATTGTTCGTGCCTTTGAATTTATGGGCTTGTTTGGATTGCAGCCTAATGTTGCCAGGCACAGCTTTCCAGTGCAGATTTAGACTAGGCTGCCTAATTCCTTAGACACATAGACTGAATTTTCTTGCCTAGCCTATGGTAAGGTTGGTCGATTTTCTTGCCACAAAAGTGCAGCAAGACCAAGAGCATGTTTAGTTTGAGCCTAACAATTCCACACACAAGCTTAGTCGAGCCACAGTTTGTTGAGTAAGTGTTGGGTTGACTACTACACTCTTTTCTTTGACTAACTGAACTAGCCAAACTTTTGTGGCAAGTCAAAATTACTTTAGTTGTGGCAAAATTAGTGTCCAGCCAAGCATGCCCTAAATAAGAACTTGCCACAGCACATGAACACATAAAATAATAATGCAGGAAATAAGTGGCATACAAAGTCCATAGGGTCTCCGATCTATGACGTGTCAGCTATTTTTATTTAACATGATGCTAATAGTAATTTCTTTTGAGAGGGAAGTGAAACAAACCATCTCAGGTAGGCACAATAGAAAGATAAGCTTGTAGATATAATCCTGATGATGCTTGGTAGGAGAAAGATTGTCCTCCAGATACTTGTGCAGGCAAGTATTCTCAACCGCGACATGGAGTGGGAGCATGCCCCCAATGACGGCATCGCCAACCGTGCGTACATTAGCTGATGCACCATGACAGAAGAGTAGCTTGATCATGTCAACAGAGAACTTTTCAGCAGCTTCATGAAGAGGGAAGTATCCATATGGGTTGATGCAGTTGGGATTGGCATGCATCCCATCAAGCTCAGGTTCCTTGCCCTCCAATACAGCCTTTGCACATTGCAAGGCATTACAAATGATAATGTAGGTCAAGGTTTGTGAAGTGACGGCATTATCCCAGTGCATGCCTGACTTCTTTACAAATAAGCGGAGGAAGCAACGAACGCTGTCCTTTTCCAGGATAGGCCCCAAGCACGGAATTCTATCATAGAAGGCATCAATTATCCGCTAGATAGGTACATCCGCAATCAGAAAAGGTGAAAGGCAATCAGTTATCCAGTTAACAAACAAAATAACATAGGTATACTTGCTGAGGTGCACTTATGACAATAAAACATATTATGTCAGCAGAAAAGTTGAGTGATTCTACTGCAGTACTGGGAAGAGTTACTAATATGGAATTATTTGTCAACTGAATTGCATAAATGAAGATAACGAAATACCTGAGGTGTAGGGTCTGGGATGATTATACAATTTGGTTTTGACTTGGCGAGGAAAATAGACCTTAAACGACCCCACTGGAAATGAGATAGGAATTTATATCAGAGAGAGAAAGAAATGGCTTCAGAAAATATCAGGAACATTGGTAACGCTAGAAGTGAAGAGGAAGATAATACCATACCTCATGCAACTTATCCACATCCAATTTCTCAAGAACTAAAAAAGGACGGGAAGGGTCCATGTTATCTACAGTTGCTCCCACTTTATTTTTATCATTGTCTCCATGACAAGAAGCTAGCATTGCCTCCTTGTTAACCATTTGTGCAGAACAGGCTTCAAGTTTCAGGATTGTTGGTTCGTCTGAAACAAGGAGGTTTGATCTCGAATTACATTCAAAACAACATTGTAGTTTTGTATTGTCAGTAACATACTCTAAGACGTACAGATGGTTAGACAATGATATTGAAAACAACAGAAACAAATGGAGCTTTATTTCAAAATCGAGTGTGCACAACTGAAATATAAAACATATCCTATGCAGGAAAAGGAAAATATTGAATTTTCAAAACAAATTTGGATATGATAACAACGCTATGTGTTATATGTGAAATGGGCGGCCAAACAAGTTTACCAATTCCCATGTACCAGTTGAACAGAATGCTAAAAATATGAATCTAACAACCAAAAGCTAAACTATCTGTTTCAGTTCAACAAAAAACAAAGTTAAGCTCGTGACCAGTGACCTAACTGGTTCACTCCAATGAAAAACTAACGTACACTCGCTGATGTCACTTGAAACTTGAAAGTTGAAACAACATAAGAGATCTCAGCAAGCAATGCTCACCACCAAAACAACTAAACAAAAAGCAGTAGTTGCATTCAAAGTATATATATCAGAGTAAATTCAGTGAAAAACACGTCATGACACCCGTGGTCCGTGGACATGTAAACAACTCGCAGAGTAGATACATTTCGACGTCATGCTGCGGATATGAAACGTACAAAGGAGGTCGTGGCATGGGCAGAAAACTGAGAGTCCGAAACTAAAGACTGCGACAACAAAACAGGATGCAACAAACTAAGCTCTGCTGCAATCAAATTGAGACTTTGAAATGAGGAACAGCTCCAGCCTCCAGATCTGAGAGTTGTAGCCAACACATCTAAATCCCAGATTAAAAGCGGCGACAAATAACTGTTACGAAACTCGCTTTAGAAAGATGTTGCGATTCACAAATGATTATCATGATCAATGAAGGCAACAACTTCCAGATTCAGAAGGTGATGAAAGAAAGAAAAAAATGAGCTGATGATCAAAATCGCAAATTGATGCATTACCACAGTCAGATTCCGACATGATCTCCTGATTATGATAAAGACCAAGTCTTTCACCGGTTAGCGGGAAATGATATCCAGATGAACGCCGAAATTGGAACTGGGGGTGTGTGGTAAGGGGGATGTAGGGGGCGGCGCGCTAGTCGCCGGAGAGGGCAAGGCGCTTGGCGAAGGGTTGGGGGAGCCAATGGCGTGAGTACTAGGGTTTCTGCGACCCCATCCCATTCACGCAATGATTGGCCCAAATAGGTCAGTCGGCTGGCAAGGCCTAAATCGGCTAACAACAAGTGGGAGGTCGGCCCAATTAACCGGAGATGTCAGCCCAGGTTAGTTTTTCCTTTTACTTGCTTTTCCTTTTTTGGCGAGGATTTGAACTATAGTGATTAATATCATCACCCATAAGTTTACAATTTTGTGCCATTCAACATGTTCAAAGGATTTATTCAATAATTTTAGAAAATGGTTTCAACATTTTCTTAGGGTTCGGGCTCCCGAGTTATTAGCAATAAAAATGTATGATGTATTACTCAGCGGCAAAGTAAATTGAAGGACGGTGCGCTTGCCAGTGTTAGTGGAGAGTGTCATGAGCATTAAATATCATGTCACACCAACAAATTTGCTGACATGGCAGTGTTATTTATGAGGGGAATGTCATGGGATGAGAGGGGATGTCATGGTGATGACACTCCCTCGCCACAGTTCTCAAAATTTCCAGTATTGGTAACCGTGCGATGATACTCTCCACTGAGATTGGCCTTATGGGTGTATAGGGTTGAGACATGAAGGGTGCAAATGTGATAAAAATTTAGACATTATCACTGTTTTCAAAATTTTGGGGGTGCATAGCACCCCTGGTATTGCTGGTGATAAAGACTAAGGGCGTGTTTAGTTTGAAGAGAGAGTGAAAAGAATTTTTTCTATGTAAACGTGTATAGAGATAGAAATAAACTGACACGGTTATCTAAGATGGAAAACTTTTCATGGAAAGAGAGGAACTAAGGCCAGTCTCAGTGTTAGTTTCATCAGTATTAAATAGGCTGACATGTCAGCATTTTTGATGATGTGGCAGTGTATTAATGAAGAGAGATGTGAAATGAGTTTCATCCTCATGAAACTCTCTCTACACGGTACTCTAGACAGTTTGTGTCTTGCATGTTGTCTTGGGAACAACACGAGATGAAACTTTGCATTGAGGGAGGGTATTTCATCATAGTTTTAAACTTCTCTTAGATGATGTGTCACTCTAGCTAAGTGTGCCGATGAAACCCTCACTGAGACTGGCCTAAGTAAATATTGCAGAAGAAGCATGTTTGGATGGAGGGCCAGCGTGAGCCAAGCCATTATTTGGCCGTTGACCGTGGCTGGAGGCAGGGCTTGATTGCTGCCGTGATTTTTGGTAGGCCACTGCGCAGGCAGCCAATCGTGGCGGCCAAATCATTTTTCAGGCCATGCGCGGCCAAATCGCAGCGGCCGATTTCGTCGCTAGAATTTGGCCGGCCAATCTCCCGTTAAAAAAAAAGTACATCAAAATATTTATAAGAAACAATAAAACTACATATCGGTATATGATTCAATGCTACATCTTCATGTAAATTTTGAGCTTGAACAAAATCTTGTACAGGAAAGAAAAGGCAAAATCATAATGCAATTGGTGCCGGTTGCAGATCCATATAAACAATACACCCCACCCAATTGCATGCAGTATTTGTCTTTTTGTTTCTCCTTGCATAATTTTTTTTTTCAAGCTCAAATTTTACATGAACATGTAGCATTGCATCATGTACCCATACATATTTTTTGCTGATTTTTCATGCATAACTGTGTTTTTTTAAATGGAAGCATGTGATACTTTGTACTTGAACCCTTGGAAACACGTGAAGTCCATTTATTCTTCCTTTTCTGCATTTGCGGGAACTATGATCGATCGTTTCTCATATGGTTGGCTTATTTTCACTGCTTTCGGTCTCAACTGGATGTGTTTGAAGTACTAATAAAGTAATTTTTAGTTGCACGTAATTAGCTTTTAGGGTACCCTATTTTTTAGGCCTGTTTGATCAACCTCAACTAAATTTTGGTTAGCTAAAATGTTAGTACTCTTTTTAGCTAGTTATATAAAGTTTAGCCCATTCAAATTTAGTTAGGGTGTTTGGACCCACCGGATAATTAACACCTTCCAACTATGTTACCCTTCATTTATTGTACCTTTGGGGTGATAGTGGGAATTTCGAAAACATTTCAATCTTTTAGCTCGTTTAGCTCACTTTAGTTGGATTCAACCAGCTAAACGATAGAGCCTTATTCATCGAATATATGCCTAGTTTTTTTTTTCTCTCCAATTAAGTTCAAAAGGCCCACCTGCTAGTGACAATGCGCACAACTGCAGAGACTCTCTTCCGCTAGCCGGGCTCTTAAGCTTTTGGTAAAAGCAGCATCCACTTCCCATCCACTGAAAACCCCAATCCTGCCGCCGCCGCCGCCGCGCACAACAAAACCCAATCCCGCCGCCGCCGCCGCCGCGGACCATGGCAAGCCTCCGCGCAGCCGCCGCCGCCCGCCGCCTCCTTATGTCCTCCGCCGCCTCCACCTCATCCCGCTTCCTCAGCTTCTCCTCCTCCACCACCTCTCCTCGCTTCCTCGGCACCTCCTCTCGCCTCCTCGGCTACTTCCACCACCCCGGTAGGACGAGGGACCTAGCTGGCAACCTGTACCCGACCCGCTCCGAGCCCGGCGTCCGGTTCGAGCCCCACGCCGACTCTTCCCCCCCGCCTCTCCCTCGATTTCCTCCCCAGCGGCTACGCCGTGGGATTCAATCTCGTCGACTCCCACCTGGGCCTCCTCCTGCTCTTCAAGGACACAATGGTTGGCTTCCCCACATTTCTCGTCTGCGATCCCGTGTCCCTCAGCCACACGGTGCTTTCGAAGATGCCAAATGGCGCATCTGAAGACGGGGGTGTGTTGGTTGGTGCCGCGCTTCTCTCCCGCGCCGACAACAACGGCTTCGAGTTCGATGCCGTCTTTGTCACAGTACATCGCCAACGCCTGCGCTCCTGGGTCGCCTCCTTCCGCGCCGGTGAGTGTAACTGGAGGAAGCCGCCGTTTTCTGAGGAGGTGGTCATCGATTTTAGCCTCACTCTGTTGGAGCAACACTGTGTGCACGCGGCTGGAAATATATATTTCCACATCTGCGGCTGCGACTCGGCGCTAGCGCTGGACAGTTCCAACCTGCAGTTCTCGTTCCTGCAAGCGCCCAAGCTGATCTGGGACGACCTCGAGCCTCCCAAGTACCGGATCGGCCGGCGACCTGTGCGTGGCATCAATCCAAAATGAAAGGTTGATGCTTTTTGTGCAGGAGATGAGCAGTCATGATGGGTGGGTGCTTCAGAGGGAGATATGCCTGCGGGACGTGCTTGACGCCGTCCCAGGACTGCCCACATGTAGGTGGCCTGCTTGGCTCAGTGACATAGACGCAGGGCGCACTGGGAGGGTGTTCATCAGGACTACGGGATGCGGCCGATTCTCTACTGTATGGACACCGGGAAGCTGGAGCACCTCAAGACTTCTGATGGCATGGAGTATGGTAACCCAATTTTCGCATATTCTGCTTCTCACCATTAGTCTGGTAGGCAGCCATCCTCACCTTATTTGATTACTTTGTGTTGTTTGATTACTCTAGATTCGTCCGGGCAATGTTGATTCTTTTGTTATTCTGTATATATGTTTTGGTCTGACCTAGATCGTACAATTCAATCTGTAACTCTTGTCTAGCCAAGTGTGTACAATCTTGTAAGAAGTTTTGTTTTTAGTTAAAAAATTGATTTCCATCAAACTGAAGGTGCAGCATGGTTGAACCACAGAGGAATTTTAGGACCACATAATAACATTGCAGCACCATGGTTCCCTACCATAATAGCATTCACTAGTCCCTCCCCTAAAAAGTTTAGGAAATTGCAACAAACACTAGAATGCTTGGCTTCCATGCCATGCCTGGACAAGTCTTGGTTGTTTCCTGTGAACTGAAACACTAGATTAATATATTCCCTTAAGGAATAAGTCTACTTAACCCCCTATCACATTAAGGTTGGTCTATATAACCCCCTAATCTATAAAACCAGGTATTGTATCCCCTAAAGTATTGAATACCATCTAACTAACCCCCTCACCCTGTTCTGAAGGTGGTTTTGCCACCATGGACTGTTTTGAAGGTGGTTTTGCCACCATGGACTGTTGATGTGGCACCGACTCAGCATGCGACAGCCTTACCTTGCACTGCAGCAGGATATTCCTCATAGTTCTAGCTTCTCCCTACAACTCGTTGCTTCTATCTTCTCCTATCCTTTCTCATTCTTGCTAGTTACTGCTACCTTCCTCCAGCCGACAAGATTGTTGCGACCTCATTCCCAAGCTCTGACGAAGTGACAAGTGAATAACTATGAGCATCTCATACATAGAGACAGAGCTCCTTTTGCTGGACGACCTCGGTCAACTTAATGGAGGACCCAAGTGCCAAGGCTGGTGGTGCTGCATGCCTGCATCTGGTGAAGGGATCCAGATCCCTTCGACCTTTGTTTCCCCCAATGAATAGCACAACAGAGGGTTATCTTGGGACTCTAAGTTCAAGCAGGGGGGCCTTAATCCAGAGCCACTGCACCCTCAGCTGCAGCAGCATGCTACGAGTGAGGATGGAGGCAGATGCAACAAGATCCCCCATTAGTGTACAGTTTCTTGCCTTATTTTGTCCAACTATTCATCATTGATAGAATTCCTCTATGGCACAATGATACAACCATCAATTTCATGAACTCTAGCTTATCCGTGGATGAAGCGCATCAACCAGCTATATAATACTATAACAACCATCAATTTCATCAGGCCATGGCTATTTTTGCATCATCCTAACAAGTCCCTTAGGAGAGTTAGGATCCTTCGGCTCTTCGCAGTCGCAGGCTCGCAGCAATGGACTACACAACAGCGACGCTGGCGGCACCTGGGATTAGCATCCTTCTAGTCTGTGGGGGTAGGGAGAGAGAGAGGGGGATTAGAGAAGAGAGAAGAGAACTGACGTGTGAGTCAGGTTAAGAGAGATGAACTCAGAAGGTCCATGTGTGATTTGTCTTCCTAAGTCAGTGCCATGTCATGGTCCATATGGTGGCAAAAACCACCTTCAAAACAGCCCAAGTGGGTTATTTAGACGGTATTCAATACTTTAGGGGGTACAATACCTGGTTTTATAAGTTAGGGGGTTATGTAGACCAACCTTGATATGTTAGGGGGTTAAGTAGACTTATTCCTTGCAATTTCTATATGACATTTAGTTTCTTGTCTCTTCAAAATAGAAACAATTCAATTGCTCTTTATCTGTTCACAAATTTCATCACAATTTTTGTGTTGTTGATATCTTTGCCTTTCTTATGATTCAGGCTGGTGACAACTAGGAGAAGAAGATAGTGGAGTTTCATTTGAAGTTAGGTCACATGCGCATTTTTAGATCACTAAGCAGGTTAGAAATGCTGGTTACATTTGAAATAGGAACTGTAGTATCATTAAGATTGTTACTGATTAAAAAACGAGTAAAATTCATCAAGTGTCCATCAACTTGTAAGTGGATGCACGAACTCTACTCTGGTATCCCTCTCGTTCCTCTACATTTAGGCATTTCATCGAGAGATAAGATGCAACGGAGCAAGTCATGCGTGCCAAAGGATCACGACTGCTGCTCCATGGCCTCGTTCTGTGGGGCCTTTGCCACGCCGGCGACTCCACCGCATGCATCCACGCGGACGCCGGAGGTAGCAGGAGCAGCCGCCCCGGCAGTGCGCGTAAGCTGGCGCGCGCGCCGAGGTGGAGCAGGTCTGAGAAGATGGGCCCGCACCTGGCGAGGCGCGGCGTGTCCCCGAGCTGCGGTGCACGGAGTTGGAGAATGGGCACCCAGGCCTCGGCCCCGGCTCACCAGACCTCCGCGCCCGCATGGCCACATCTCCCTCAAGGTCGCCAGCAAGAAGAACGGCGCCGCCGCAGTGGCCGTACGTGAGCTCCGTAGCCCACGGCCGACTGTCCACAAGGCCGCGTCGCCGCTGTCAGATGAGAAGAGCTTTAGCAGGCAGCGGCTCGCCAAGGCCTAGACGACGAGAATCAGGCCCGAAATCAAGTGGGAGGCCACCGATCCTTAGCTTGAACCAGCACTCATGGAGACGATTGGCGGATTTTCTACTACTGCAAGGAGAGAGATGTACAGGGGATTTGGGCATTTGGCTTGTCATCGCTTGGTTGCGACACATGCATGGCTACTCAACATCTGTGCAATAGAAATCCATGGCCCGCGATAAAAATCAGTGTCGGATGGAGACGGGACCCGACGATTGGCGACGGAATTGATGGTTTGCGGTCAAAATTAGTTGCTTGGCAACGTCAGTCAGGTATCGCCAGCCTCGCCGAGTAGATAGTCTAAAATCTCCGGCCGCGTCCGCTACCAAGCACACGAGGCACCCTCGTCGGCCGCCGCCACCGCCGCGCCCTAGGACGAGGACGTGGTGTCTGTCCTTGCGCCGCTGCCGGCGCCCAGCTTGCGCCTTGCTGTGGAGCTGCTGCACCGTGGATGTGGAGGCCACGCATCGTCGTAGGGGCGAAAGGTGGTGGCACTGGTGTAGCTCGTAACCCGTTCGACCAAACGTCTCAACCAGGAGGTGCTTTGAGGAGCCAGTCAGTGTGTCATGTCAGAACACGTGGACAGTTACAAGTTGATAGACCCTGATGCAATTTTGCTCTTAAAAAATTGGCATCACAAATTTAGTTGACGAAAAAATTTGTCACGGAAACATATTGCACCCTCAGTAACAGAACAGGGGACATGCGGTCGGCTGAATGTGACGCAAGAAGCCGCATTCATCCATGTTCAAATATTTCTTCTACTAGGGCGGAAGGGCATAACAAATCACTGAAACTAATTGCTGTGAGCCGAGCCGCTGGATCTCGTACAGACGTGTGACTGATGTAGAAGGGCGAAGGCAACGTACGCAACAGACAAATGTCTTTAATGTTATATTCAAGTCGAGTACGACAAATACAACTGTCCTGGTCTCACTCTTACGTTGTTCAATTGCAACTGAGCGCATGACATAGCACATAGAAACGAGTACATGGCATAACACAAAGCAGTGAGCAACATAAGATACAATAGCAACTTCTCATAACATGTTAGCCGCAGACCACATCCAGACAATCTTATCAGCACCAAATAAAGCAAGTCGCCCAGCTATGATTGCACAAGGCACTGCTTGTCACCAGCCACCTGCTCAAACAAAAACAGGAGTAACTCTCACGCTAGGCAAAGATTAATGAATTTAATTGTAAGAGTTACAGAATCATAACTGCTAGCCCTAACAAACAACTATGTGAACATTGATGACCTTATTCTACTCATGTGTACTTGTGTAGTATTTCACTCCAGTTACGGCATCACAATTACTCTTTCCTTCCATGTGTGTAAGTGTTGAACTTGTCCAGAAAATCAAACAGATCATGTACCTGCGTCATACCTCATGCAAGTGGATAAGTTCCTTTTACCTATATAAAAATTATCCATATAGATTTGTTTAAGGGTCTACATATATTCCTTTTCTCCTCGATCGACACGATTACCAGTTACATTTAAAAATACTAGTACAAAAACTAGCAAAAGGAACTAAGCAAGAGACCGGAGGCAGTGTTAACAGACTAACTGCAATATAATTTTTTTTTGAACGAACCGCACAAGACAGTGCGTGTTTCATTGATATAGCAGAAAAAATACAAGACTACAGCCCTGGTAGGCCATAGGCAGGAAAAGAAAAAAGAAATAGAAAATAAACAAGTTCCGACCGGTTGGATTTGCACATCAACACAGTCGAACCACTCCACTGTACAACGGAGGCAAAGAAACGCAACTTGAAAGCGGCGGTCATCAATCATCTTGTAACAAAGTAGTCGCCATCCAGAGCCTAACCCCGTGCCGATAGGGAAACTAGAGAAACGGACGGCACCACACCGAGTAGACACCGCCATGCGAGGCCCATCGCCGAAGTGCCGCCGCAAAAACACATACCGTCTGACAGGGTGAAAACCACCAGATCCTGACCTCTCGCAGGCTACCTCGCAGCCGCCACCACGAAAGCACAAACGCGCGGGGGCCTCGCCACGCCCGCCGTTGGACTCCTCCTCGTCGCCTCGAGAACATGCGGGGGCATCGCCACATCCGCCACTCCATGCCACGAATCTGTTTATTAAGTCACCATCAGCGAGGTAAGCATTGTTGCCCCATCTCCCATGATCCCCATCCCGCACCAGAGCCGCCTCCACATGTCAACATCGTCTCGTTGCTTCCCCCACGCATCAGGTCGCCGCCGCGACGTCGGTAAGCCAAGTTGTCGCCTGCGCCATCTTTCGACGATGAACCACACCGGAGTTGTTGAGCAGAGCTAAGCAACCCGCCATAGTTCGCTGCAAGCCTAGCCGCCGCACAATGTTGTTGCTGCAAGCGCCGTCTTCTGACGTTGTCCCACGCCGTACTGATAGTTGCCAAGCAATACCGGCCGCCGCGATCCGCTGCAAGCAGCCCAAGCCAATATCTATGCGGCAACCCCTGGCCACCACCATAACTTTGGTAACCTTAACGTGAGTTCGACAACCCCCTTTCTTCATGCCATCTGCACCAAGCCACATTGTCGCACCGCAACAGCCATTGGCAATGCCATAGGAGATAGGCCTCTAGCAGCGACGCCTCCAAGGAGGTGACGACGCAGTAGCGCCGCCGTCGCTCGTCCAGAATGGACTGGGATTTCGCCCAGAGAGCCCCGTGCAGTCAGAGTGGGCTCCACGATGACGCCCCCAACGGGGAGAACGACGCCCTCAGGCGCCGTCGTCATCGCCACCAGCAGGTCGCTGGTGAAGGCTTACGCCTGGAGAGTCCAATCCAAAACTGCACGTTCCCAAAAATGGCAGTCCAAGCGCAGCCATGACAGTAACGGTGCGGCTCCACAGCTGTGCCCCTCGTGCCGTCGCATCGCCATCGCGCTCCACCTCCGCAACCTCCTTCCACCACCGCGTGAGTCGTCGGGCATCTTTGCCTGGCCGCTGGCCTTGCTCCAGGCCGCCTCTACCCCAACAGCCGCTCTTGGCTGTTGGGCAGCAACAGGGCCACAGTGGGCCACACCGACCACCGCAGCCCGTCACCGTTGCGCCGCTGGCCGCCGACCTTGGGTCCAGGGGGGGCGCGCCGTCGTGGGGAGGCCGCGCCGCCGGCCGCCGACCCCAGGCTGAGGGGAAGCCGTGTTCGCCGGGAGGAGGCCGCGCCGCCGAAGGGATGCCGCGCCGCCGACCCAAGGCGGGGGGGAAGCCGCGCCGCCGGCCGAGATCTGGGGAGGCTGCGCCGCCGTCCCAGATCCAGCCTTCCCGTCGCGGCTGCAGCAGGCCCCGCCCCTCCTGGCCACCGGGGCCTCTCCAGCCGCGGTGCCGCCGCCGTCCGGCCGCCGTGGCGCAGATCCGCTGGAGCGCCATCGCCATGCGCCGTCCCCGCCCAGATCCAGCGCAAGGAGCCCTGTTGCACGACGAGAGACCCCGCCGTCGCCATCCTAGGGACCCGCACGGGCTTTCGGCCGGTCCCTCCGACGACGGCGAGGAGGAGAGACGGGTGGTGGTGGGGCGGCGGCGGCGGCGGGTTGTTTCGCCACCCGAGTCGCCCGGGCGAGTGGGCGACGCGGGGTACCTGTATAATAACTGAACTTAGTAGAATCGGCTGATACTGCAATATAAAAATTGTGGTACCTCAGAATGATGTTGAATGTACCCATGAAGAACTTCACCAGCACTGGACATGATACGAACAAGCAGGTATGTACATTTAAATGCTCTCCTTTCCTCCAGCTGCTCCTGTGCATTTTCATAGTGTTCCAGTAAACGATCCATGATAAGTTCAAACCCATTTTGACTGCCATTGACATTTCTCTTGGAGCAACGGCTCCCACGGATCTGCCCTTGAGCTGCCAGGAGTAAAACTGCAGTCTCTACAAGCCTTTTTTCCACTATGTACTTCCAGAGCTCATCCACCAGATTATCTGTTTTCCCCGCAAGCAGTCTAATTGTATCCAAGAAGATTTTCTGTTAAAAAAACACCAAGGAAAAAAATGAGTGCCTTTTAAAATTTGCATAAGAGAAGGTAGCGCTGAAAAGTAATTCATATTTATAGCCTTCATTTCATCCGAAATGTAGCGAGTATGGACTCTCACTGTTTCTGAATATAAAATAAGAAGACAGTCCTTAGGTACTATATTGACGGCCTATGATATATAAGTATACATCTACAAATTGGGGACAACCTCCGAGCCAAAGAAAATCAAATCAGTTAATGCCAATTTGAAACTGCTGAGTCCATGTTGCAAAAAACTTAGGTTAAGAACTTACAACATAAAAACATAAACAGCAAATAAACTAGGAATTCTATTCTATTACTGACAAGAGACGTAAGGATGCTCGGCCCTTGGGTATTGATATAGCAGTCGTATGCAATGTGGCATAGCCACAGTACCCTTATTTCAGATACGGCCACAATACTTCAAATAGAAAAGTTGTATTTAGTGAAGAGAGGAAAGTAATACAAACCATCTCAGGTAGGGACAGCAGGTGGATGAGGTTGTAGATATAATCCTGATAGTGCTGTCTAGGAGACAGATTGTCCTCCAGGTACTTATGTAAGCAAGCATTTTCAACAGCAACATGGAGCGGGAGTAGATTCTCAGTAACTTTATTGCCAACTGTGCGTACATTGGCTGATGCGCCATGGCGAAAGAACAACTTGATCATGTCAACAGAGAACCTTTCAGCAGCTTCATGGAGGGGGAAGTACCCATATTGATTCATGCAATTGGGATTAGCATGCATCCCATGGAGTTCTGGTGCCTTGCCCTTCAATACAACTCTTGCACATCGCAAGGCATTGTGAATGACCATGTAAGTCAAGGTTTGTGGAGTGATAGTCAGATCCCAATGCATGCCCTTGTTGCTCTCAAAAAGGCGTAGGAAGCACCGGACACTGTCCTTTTCCAGGATGAGCGACAAGCGGGGAGCTATCTCACGGAAGGCATCATGCACCCACTAGATGGATCCATCCACAATTGCAACCGGTGGAAGATAATCAATTATCCAATTAGCAAAGTAAACAATATAAATAAAGTCTCGCTGAGGGTATTTTATTAACAAGAAATCAGTTGTTTCAGTGGGCAATTTCAGTGATATGAAACTCTGCAGGGCTAAAAATAACTAAATAAATGTTTTCTCAACTGAAATTTGTAAATGAAGACAACAAGAAACCTTGGGTGTGGGGTCTGGGATGATAATATTGTTTGGTATGGACTTGGCGACCCACGCAGAGCTTGAACGGCTCCACTGAAAAAGAAAATGTCAAGAGCCAGTACTAAATGAAGATAATTGACGTCCAGAGGGAGATCACAATATTGGCAGTTACCATACCTTACGGAACTTTTCGAGGTCGAAATCATCGAGAACTAGAAAAGGACAGGAAAGATCTGTAGTTGCACCTTCTTCAGCTTTATCATTATCTTTATGATAAGCAGTAAGCTTTACGCCCTTTTTCCCTAGTGCTGCAGAACTGGCATGAGCCATTGTTTGTTTGCCTGAAACAAGGTGTGAGCTTGAATTACATTCAAAACTGCATTTTAATTTTCAATTAGTATTAATATAGCATAAGACATACAAAAGTTAAAGGACAATTTTGAACCATGAAACGGGAGTTTATTTTTTAGTAAACATATCTTATGCTGCAAAAGGAAAAAAACATTGAATTTATCACCGCATTTTGATGCGGTAATAGTGTCATGTGTAATATGTGAAATGAATAAAAGTTTCTCACATACTAGTAAGTAGTAACTAGTTCAATTGAGTGCTAGGAACCCTGATGCATAAATTTTAGAACTCGGACAGTCAAAAACTAAGTTTGATGTTTCAGTTCAACAGCAACAAGTAATAGTGGAACGTGTGGTACCAGACTTCACTGCCTACCAGTGCCCATCAATGACTTGTTCTTCCTCACGGTAAGTAGAAGGAAAAAAAAATCAGGAGCCGACCACCCTCCCGCGAACGAAAAATCATAAAATAAAATTGCTTCCTTACCAGAGTCCGATTCAGACATGAATCTTCTTAATACGAAAAGGTAAGTATCTTTGACGGATCAGCGGCGCAAGATCTGGATGAATTTGGGGTTGGAAATGGTGGAAGCGGACTGCCGGAGGGAGGTGCGCCCGTCGCTGGGGTGCGTGGTACCTAGGGTTTCTGAGATCCCCTTCTCCCACACGAGAAAATTGCAAATTTGGAACTTCAAACATCGTGCTTCGCAGTTTTACCATTCTTAACGTTGACTTCGTAAAAATGGGTCTCGAAATGTTGGTCACTTGATTTTCATGCCATTAGATGTATTTTTCCTCATTTTTTATATTTTGTCTTGTATTTACCACCAAAATGGACGGTTTTGCCCTTGGCTTTTCCAATTAGAGGCTACATGCAGATCGTGGCATTCCAACTCTCATCGATCCATTTTGCATCGTACCGTGCATGGACTCTGCATGCGTCAATCTGCTCGGTGGGCTGGCCGGCCGCTGCTCCTGGCTGGCTGGCGCTGCATGCTGGGTGGGCGGACACAGCTTGCTGGGTGGCCGCCGCCGCCGCCGCTTCCTAGCAGCTCGTTGGCCGCCGCCGTCGCAATTGCTGGCGGTAGCCGCAGCCGCGTGAAATTGCCGGCGGTAGAGCGGGCGCCGCGGCCTGGCCAACGGGGGCGGGTCGCGCCCCATGACCGGCGGTGGCGAGCGGTGCGGCATCGTCCATATGGCCAGGGTCTAGGGTTCTCTCCCGTGAAGCGGCAGCAACGATCGATGAGAGTCGGATGATGATTCGTCGCATGCAGATTGGAATACCACGATCCGCATGCAGCCTATGATTGGAAAAGTAAAGGGCAAAACCGTCCATTTTGGTGCTAAATACAAGACAAAATATAAAAAATGAGGGAAAATACATCTAATGGCATGAAAATCAAGTGACCAACGTTTCGAGACCCATTTTTACGAAGTCAATGTTAGAAATGACAAAACTGCGAAGCGCGATGTTTAGAGTCCTAAATTTGCAATTTTCTCCTCCCACACACTGGATGAGTGGCTGGAAATAATTGCAAGCGACATTCCCCAATAAAAGAAGAAGTGGGGTGACCCAGGGTCGGAAATAAATTGGGTGCGCACGGTGCGCACCGCGGCCACCGTGCGCACCCTCACCCCTGTGTCCCTGCGACGTGGGCCTGAGCGAGAGAAAAATGAAAAGTATTTGTTTCTTTGGATAGTGATTTCTCCTTCCATACTAGTGGGGACTACTCAGACCCACGTCTCAGAGACACAGGGGAGGGGGTACGCACAGTGGACGAGGTGCGCACCGTGCGCACCCAATTTATTTCCGACCCAGAACACAGTAGCAAGGTGGCCTTTTCATGGGCCGGGTTTGGGCTGAAAGAAAATATCCTATTTATCCCCTGGCGAAAGCCCTTTTTCTTGCGAAAAGGCAAAAGCCTATTTGTTTCCCTCAACTATCAGGAAAGTCCGATTTTTCTCCTTACAGTACAAAACCTGTTCCATGCAAATTTTGGTCTGATTTGCCAATAAGGCCTTGTTTGGGAACGGAGGGATCGGCGTGGAAACGGAGGTGGGTCATGGGCCAAACCTCGTGAACCAACGGGGGAAACAGATGCGCTCGTGCTCCCGTTGTCCGTGCGTTGCGCCCCCGCTCAGACCGCCGGCCTTGGATTGAACCCATGCACGGATTGGGTGGCGAAAGGGGAATCACCCAATCCAACCGTGGAAGCAGTCTACCGTGGATTGAAAACTACAGATGCCAAATGAAGCCTAAGGCTCCTCCAATAGTTAGCTCTTAGCTAGCTCATAGAATTTTTTTTCTTATTTTAATAGAAGAGAGAGAAGAGTCATCTCTTAATCAAAAGATAGTCTCGTACACGTATTTTAAGACTACGTGAGTATGACATGTGGGGTCATTCATATTATGAGCTATGTCCTAAAAGCTAGATCATTGGAAGGGTTGTCTCTTAAAGTGTTTAGAGTTAGCGTGCTAACTCAACCATTGGAGGAGGCCTAAGTGGTTTCGATACGTGGGCACGTTAGCTGACCAGGCAAACGACAAACGAGGAAATCTTATACTATAAAAGCGAAAGATTTAACTGTCACAAAAATCTTACATGTTACTCTTATAATGTCTACATCTTTAGATTTTTATTTTATGATGATCCAACGCTTTGGATTAATCTAAAGAGTCCATGCTAACTACATCACTCCTACACCGTCGGATTTTATGATGACCGGACGCCATAGATTAATCTGAAGAGTTTATGTTGACTACGTCACCAATTTAGTAAAACATGTGTATGTGGCACGTGCCCTTCTGGTATATAGTACAGTAAAGAGCGAAAGATTTGACGGTCATATAAATCTTACATCTTACTCTTACCATGTCTACACATTCAGATTTTATTTTATGATGATCCAATGCTCTATATTAATCTAAAAAGTCTATGTTGACTACATCACTCCTACACCGTTGGATTTTATGATGATCGAACAACCAAAATTAATCTGAAGAGTATATATTGACTACGTCACTAATTTAGTAAAACACAGTGCAACCATTTAAAAAGGAAGGGTATCCGAGAGCGGCGACGAGCCTTTTGAGCAAGATGGTGATGCTCGGCGTCGCTTCATCTAACGGTTTCCCAAAAGTCGCCTGATGCGAGAGCGCCCGCGGACCAATTGGCATTTCGGCCCATAACGACGAGGAAGCCCATTGTTTCCACGTCATAGCGCGGTCCGTTGTTTGGCCCAATAACGATGAGGATCAGGAGCAAACCAAAGGCGGCCATTACAGTCTCTGTAATGTGGACCATTTGGAGCAACCGAAACAACTAAGGCCACTCACTACTTTCGCATCAACATAAAAAGTGATGGCTGACAAGGGCAGTCCCAACCCATAGTGTCTATGGATAGTTTCTATGTCGCCATATAAGCAAGAAATCGCTATAGAAATTACACTCCACAACCCATGATTTCTTGATGTGAATCGTCAATAAATGCATCATCTCTTCTCTCTGAGAATCATATTTACTTTTTATCTACCATGAAGAAACAATCATCTCCTCAATGCAAAGTTTGCTAGTGTTTAGTGTATAGGTTCTCGTGTAGACATTGGGTCTCATGCAAGACCCAGTTTCTTCCTCTCTATACTCTCTTATTTAATACAGTGCCACATAAGCTAAAAAAGTCCTACGTGGCAATCTAATTAATGCTATGAAAACTATCCTAGTGGGACTGCCCTAATAGTCCCATGTGTTTGTCCCCACGCGATACCCCCAAGCGAAACTTCCCTTTTATGTATCGCCTTGAGATTTTTACTTTCAATTTTGAGCACTGATTCAATTAAGGCGATGACGAGGCCCACTTGCCTCCGGTTGCATGGCTGCTTCAAAATTCTGCATGCATTCAATCGAGGATAAAATTTATCACATCATTTGTATGTATGCAAATTCAGATTTAAAAGATGTACAGATTACAAACTAAATGTGTAAATTAAATTCCAATCGCATCATTAGATTTGTTACAATAAAATCTTCAAAACAAGATCTCACATGGTTGTATTGGGTGAATTTTTTTTAATATTTTGAATTTAAACTATTTTTTATACAGACAAATACATTAACTATCAGAACAAATAATTATATTGTAAAAAAAGTACATGACTAACAAATGATTATTCAAACTCTTTTCACAGTCTTGTGCATGCAACAGTCTGTCTAAAGAGATTCGCATGCGTGCATCCATGCAGAAAAGAACAAGAATAGTGGCATGATCTATATGCATGCAAATCCAAAACTAAAAAGTTATAAATCTCAAAAGGAAAAAAAACACTATACTAAATGAGCATGTTATATAAACTCACAGAACAAAAACAAATACAGCCAAACAAATTATGTGTACTCATTGAACAAAATAATAATATACCTCGAACATATTATATGAATTTATGGAACAAATGATTTGTATACCTTAAACAAATTATAGAAATAATTGATTATACTTGACGAACAAAAATATTAAAATCATGAAAGGGTCTCTAGTCTTAATGGTTAGCATATATGGTTGATGACTCTCGTCACAGATTCTATGACAGAATCACCCAAATTAACCCATCTTAAGTGTGTTAAACATCGCCTCAAGACTAAAAACTTAAATCAAATTTAGATGACAGTCTGTTGGGTTTCACCCGATTCAACCACGCATTTGAAATCAAAACAAAGCATTCAAATACCCGTATAAAGACGAACCAAGATATTACAACAATTCACCTTAACATATTACACAGATTCAAATTATTTATTACAAACCAAGTTCAAAAGCATAAAGATAGTTTAGAGTTCAACTGTAGTGGAAATAAAATGACGATACATGATATCATGGTGAAGCCGTCCATGACATCACTCACCGCGATCATCACCCAACGAGGACATATTCACTCAATCGACCAACCCGAAGGGAGATGGCTGTTGGCATTTCTTAATGTCGTCACCAGTTGCCCGGCAACGATGCCAGAAATGCTCTCGTGTGGTACGTCTACATGTTTACAGAAAAAGGATCCGCAAGAGTATGGATATACCATTGTAGCATTTCACCTGAAAAGTATTCAGATTATCATTATTTATATTTTCCCAAGGGATGGCATAGCTAAAGAGGTAACCTTATACGTGCTCTAGACAAGTGTAACCAAGGGGTAGAACTTAGCCTAATACGGGGGGTAAGAAAGATAAAATATATATGTATATGATGGTTTTGAATTTTGATAAGGTGACACACACGAGTCATCCTCATATAAAGAATAACAAATAAACCTAAGGTTAGAGGGAGCATAGGCATAAGGGGGTCCTACGGTTATATTTACATTAGGATAAGTCATACATCACATAAGATTAGGGCTCCGAGTTAAGCTGTCATACATTGTGTAGAATACCGATCCATGGCTCTGTTAAGGAACGATATCTTTTAGAACTTCTATGCTTACCCGAACGTGAGGGACTTTAGATCAATAATGGGCAATGGCCAACGGTGGCACGGCCGTTGCGGTGAGATTGTGTGACATGCTTGAATCGGAGGAACAGATCAATAATGTTAGTCAACCACTAATTCGCTGGGTTCTTATAGTACGATTTCGTTGGCAAGGAATTAAGTAGTGTCAATTTCCCATTTCTATGCGAAAAAACTTAGATCTATGTTCAGATTTGCTATTGTGGTCTAGTGATTTCAGTTCGTACTAGGATTCTAATGTTCAGAATGTATGCATGTTTGCGTGTAAATTATGTCATGCATACAGAAATATTTTGAAATACGTCAGAATGATGTCCAAATGTTTGGTTAAACAATATACCAAAACGAGAGGCAAAATCACAATGGACATATCTGTCTTTTAACTATGAGTTTAACACTGTTAACTGCTCTTAGCGGAACAGGGGCAAAGCAAAATTTCGTTTTCAAAAAGCAAGGACAAAATCGCTTAAAAGGAAAAAATAGAGGTAAAATCACCATTATCACTTAAAACAGGGGTAAGAACACCAAAGCCCCAATGAATAAATGATGTACTCGTCCCAACGGAAGTCACTCCCGTCTAGTAGACATGGATCAGATGTCCAAATATCAGCCAAGCATTTATGATCCATCCATATTCGGTAGCTATATACTTACTCCCTCCGGTTCGGTAAAGGAAGTCGTTTTGGACAAGATTTGAGTCAAACATTGGGAATATAAATCGTGAATAACTTTTAAGTCGTTGAGTTGGAAATGTGAAAATTACATGAATAGATTTGTCTTACAAAATACTTTCATAAAAGTATACATATGTTAGTTTTTAATAAATATCTTTATAAAAATAAAAAGTCAAAGTTGTACTTTGGAGACCGTGTCGCTGTCCTAAACGACTTCTTTTAATAAACCGGAGGGAGTACGTGATTCATCAAACACATAAAAGATATTTTAGTTTTATTTAACTGCAGCATAAATGTCATTTCCTTAGTTAAGAAAGGTGATTCGATACTCATGGACATTGAAACGACAAAATGGTTACACTATGTGCAAGATTATAGTATCTTTGAATCCACATCCATGCCAACCATGCAAATAAGTAAATACTACCTCCGTCCCAAAAAGAACGCTCGTTTGGAATGCGTGCCAGTTAAAGTAGTGCACGTTTGACTAAGTTTCTAACAAATTGTACTTATATTTATGACTCTAAATAAATTTGTTAAAAAAACTACATTTCAAAACGAATCTAATGATATATATTTCATATCATAAATATTTATATTTTTTATTTATAATTGGTCAAACTTAAGATTCTGAAGTTTTTTAGGAAACGAGAAATGCATTCTTTCTGGGACGGAGGGAGTAAGTAATAGCCCTTGTTTAGTTCCAAAACAAAAAATTTTCACTCCTCACATCAAAGAGAATATTAGATGCATGGAGTATTAAATGTAGAAGAAAAAGGTGAAAGTTACATGGATAGGTTGTAAATCGCGATACGAATCTAATGAGCTTACCTAATCCATGATTTGCAACAGTAATGCTATAGTAACCATCCTCTAGTTATGAATTAATTACCTTTAATTACCATCATTAGATTCGTCTCGAGATTTCCAAGCGAGATCTGTAATTAGTTTTATTATTAGTCTACGTTTACTACTCCTAAATGGGTAAAATTCTTTCCCAAAATTTTTCGCCAAAAATTTTCGAGAACTAAACAAGGTCTATAATAACTAAAGGAGAAGCAGCAACCTTTTTATATTAAAAGGGGAAAATGAAAAATCTGCTAGTAGAATGGTTCTTCCAGCTAGTCCCATTGGAGGCTGGAGCTGACCTAACTTTCCAATCCCCTGGTTGGAAAGAAAGACATGACCCCAACTACCAGGCATTAAAATGTCCAAGCAAAGCATGCTACGAGATAAGCTTAGTAGCTAATCCGTCGTACGAACGCAGAATATTTTTTCAATGCCAATTGTGCAACTAGGATAAGATCACATTGCACATGCGCAGTCACCCCCTGCCCCACACACCTCTCTCTTCCTAACCCACCAAACCTAGTATAATTATCAATCACATTGCTCACATTGGAGATGCAAATGTAAGGGTTAGGGTATCAATTAAAGAGCAATAAGGATAAACAATTTGCATAGGATTCTTCATCACCATCCCTAGTCTGTTATCTCTCTGATGACTCGAGACTACTCGCCAAGGAAACCAGAAAGATATACTAGGATGCGACGCCCCGGTGCTGTTTTTGTGAACGAAAACAATGTGGCAGAGCCGTCAAGAAAGATGTTGATTTACCGGAGGAGGTTCCTCTGCGAGTTGAGTCTCTGCAGTTGAGTCAATGACACGTGGGTCCGAGCGGACCTAGGGCCCATATGTCAGTGACTCAACTGCAGGAGGATCTCATTCGGATTTACCACCCTTTACCTCACCCACCACTTTCCCAAGAAAACGAAACATTTCACTTTCACGCCAAATTCTTTTTGGCAGTGCCTTTCAAATTTGTCTTTGTGGCAACCCGTTGCTGTTCTCCCCATGTTTGGCGAAAACAGAGGGCGTTGCCTTGCATTTCTGAAAAATCTTTTTCATTGTTGTCGATCTACGCACCACGCAGAATGACCGAGGGAAACAGGTATGGATGCATTCATTTGCTGCTTTTTCAAAACAAAGATAACTAGCTGCAAAGTGACATTCGTTCTTGGGATCAGATCAGACTTTGATCCTTACCGGCTATCTCATCTACAAACAAAGCAAGCATAGCACTGGCCAAGGCCTGATGGCCGGTTAGTTAGCTGGTGGCCTAGTAATCATGGGATACCTTATCAAGCAAATCATGGCACAGCAGCAGATTAATCAAATGGATCAAAGGCAGCTAACCACCATGATGATCATTAGTTAATGATACCAGGTTAGGTCAGTTCATACACAACTTCTGAGGCCGAAGTAAGGCAGGATGAACACAACAAACTTGGATCTTATACACTGGAATTATATAGTAAGTGGCTACTACATCTCTACTGGCCAAAAGAGAGGCCAAAGCTGGAAGCAAATTTGCATCTGCTAATCACTACCATCAGCCCTGCTATGTTGCAGATCGGAGAGCGAGAAGGACCTAGGAGATCTGAAGCTCTCAAGGCCATTCCTCCTCTGCATGCCAACACCGAGGCAGTCTCGGGGGAGGCAATAGCAATGCCGGCGCATCCCGGATGTTCTTGCCGCGGTGCGGCAGCTGGTTGCATTCCTCGTCGTCGTCGGAGTCGTCTTCTTCGCCCTCGTCACCCTCGGCGACGGCGTGGTCGGGGGCCAGGAGCGGGGGCAGGTAGGTGGCCGTGGCGAGCGAGCTGCAGGAGGCTCGCCGGGACCAATTGGCCAGGATGCGGCGGCGCTTGTTGAAGGGGTTCTCCGGCTTGGCCAGCTCCTTGGCCTCCGCCACCGTCGACGTGGCCTCGGCGAGGCTCGTGAAGGACTTGGACTTGCCGGCGTAGAAGCTGGAGAGGCCCTTCCTGATCACACCAAATTAAAGTCGAGTTAATTCCGTGAGCTATTTGAGGCAAATTGGGTCAAACCTTCCGTTACAAAAGGGGGAATCCATAAATTGCAATTTCTCCCACTATTCGTGCGATCTAGAATCTTGTTTGCATCGCAAACAAGCTTAGCAAATGCTCCAAAAAATTCTCCTTTCGAAAAAAGTTTTCATTTTGCAGGAGCAAAACAAGCATGAACAAAAGCCAAGACGATGACAAAGATGCGAGCTTTATTAACTCACTTGATGGGCAAGGAGTCCTCGAGCGCGTCCAAGCATCCGAGCGCGTCACCCTCCTTGAGCTTGCTCTCGACCTCCTCCTCCCCGTCCTCCCCGCCGGCCTCCGACGAGGAGTTCTCCCCGATCGAGGAGCCCGACGGCGACGGCGCCCCGAGCGACGAGGTATCGGTGACCACCTCCTCCTCTGCGTCGTCCTCCTCTATGAAGAACCCGTCGCTCCTCCTCTTCCCGGCCGCCAGCACGGCCGCCTGCTCGCCGGCGCTCCTCTTGCCGGATCCGGGGAACCCGTAGGCCGGCCGCACCTCCGCCACCGCCGTCGACATGTCTCCTGCGCCGCGAGATCCGACGGACCGGGCGGTGCCAGTGTGCGTTCCGAGCGATTGAGCAAATCTCGGGTGGATTGGATAATATGTGTCCGTCCAAGAACAGGGACAGGAACTCAACAACTCGGGTGGTGAGAGAGGGAGAGAGGAAAGAAAAAGCGAAAGGATAGGATAAGAGCAAGGAGGACCAGACGGCAAGTTGGGTGCGCGGGGTCTTTGTAGGCTGAAGGAGGCCACAAGCCCCGGGATCCTCTGCAGCGAGGCACACAGAATGCGCACGGTGTGCAGTTGTGCAAAATTGATTGCATGTCAAATGAATGCCAATTGGGATAGTGATCTGACACCGTATCGCCGCATATCAAACAGTGTAGCATCGTATCCCAAGGTATTATGGCATATCAAAGGAAAGGAAGTAATAGTTGGTGTTATATCTATGTGCATATATGTATATCATATATCTTGGATATTTTTATCACATTCCAATTATAACACACCAATCAGGAGATAAATGGTTATGGTTGTGTGTTAGCGCGGCAATATACCATGCACGATCATTCGGTTGAAGATGAAGTGCTAACATGTACGGAATACTTCACATAAAACTAATTTCGACTATATTTGCCACAATGGATACAGTCGGAACTAATGACTTTTTTGACATACTTTGTGTTCAAATGGTATTGGTACTTGTGAAACGCAAAATGACTAGTTGCTTTTTATTTTTCTTTTTATTTTTTTAGTATTGTGGTATTCTCAATCATATACTTTAGAATTGGCATAACGAAGATGCTAGCTTTAGCTTATGCCATTTGCACGAAAATTTATGGACCTTTAGATGGTAGCAAAATTTCACATGGCCATCACATCTTATACGCTACTATCATTATGGACCCACTTTGCTTTTTAATAAATTGTCATCATTATGCTAATTTTAGCACGTATGGTAATGTTTTACAGAGCCATCCGTTGCTACCCCCAAGTCCACAATAGCATAGCATTGCACATTCTGCGCTGGCTAGCAACCTTTATGATGCGTCTTCTGCTTGCATGTTTGACACCCCACGAAGCAAAGGAAAAAAACGAACAAATACGTTGCTATTATGGGGTTTTGGAGCTCACGTCACGTATAAAAACGCACTTTTTTCGAACAGTTATAAAAATGCGCTTTGACCAAAAGAAAAAAAGTTGTTAGACGAAAACGTCGAACCGAGCTGATCCGATGAGCCGCGCGCGGGAAGACGATCGATCCACGCTGCCAAGTGCCAATCACACGGATCGCTCTCATCCCGAGCCCCGTCAGGTCAGCCTTTTGCCTCCGACGCAGAGGATCCGCCGAGCCCACGGCAGTCGAACGGATGAGCCTCCTGTCCCTCTTGCGTGGCCAGTGGACCGCGCCCACCCGCTGTTTCCGCCCGCCGTGTTCCTGTTCCTGTGGGCTCGCCCTGCTCTGCTCTCTCTCGTCACCGTCAGGGGAGAGAGAGAGAGACCGAGCCGACGAAGCAAGCAGGCCGTCCCTATCCGTTACTGTTAGCGCCAGCCAGCCAGCCGCACCACCATCTCTCTCTCGCTGGCGCCCGGGCCCCACAGGCCTCCCTCCTCCCGCCGCGAGGCGGATGGGGATCAGGAATTCAGGATGAGGCCGTTGACGGGGTAGTGAGAGCCGATGTGTTTGGACACGTTCCTCCCTCCTCTCCCCCCCGGACCGCAGGTGGGGCCCGTGGTGGATGCGGTGCGGGGGCAGACGGCAGCCGGGCATGGGCCCACGGGAGACGGGGGAGAGCGACGTGGACGAGGTTGCCGGTCGCCGTGTGTGCGTGTGCCCCCAGGACTCCAAAGCCAGCCGGCTGGGCTGGGATGACACGTACGCCACCTGCTGGCGATCTGGCTCTCGCATGGGCGTCGTAGCGGTCGTGCTCATGGGTCATGGCACGGCGGCGTGGGGCCGGGCAGGCATGGGAGATTGCCATGGGGATGAGAATACACGGACGGGGCGTCGGATGGATGCTTCGTTGCCGCTGCCGGCAGGGAGACTAGCTGTGTGAGTGTGAGCGAGCGCGTGTGGAGTCGTGGAGAGACGAGTCACTTGCGCGACTGCTGCATGCTGCGTCGCTTGGTTAACTCTGAACTGGACGCACAACGTCCCGCCGTGTACCGCGCAGCGCTGGAGCCCCCGCGGGTGCCACCTGGCAGGCAATCATCCGGGACAATCGTTTTTCCGCCCCCCTCTCTCTCTCTCTCCCTTTTTATTTTGTTGTTCACGATAAGGTTAGGGATAATATGTCCTTATGCAAAGCTTTGACTAGGAGGAAGTCGGCACGCACTAATAACTGTCATATACCATGTTTACACTTAACGATCCTGTCTGAAATCCAAAGCATATCCCTGATGTGCTAGTGCTACACATATAAAACAGTCAAACAGACATGGGGCAGTACGTACGCACGGGTACGTTGTTAGGTTTTTATATATATTGCCTGAAATCATGAAGCATTTCTTGGGATGGACATGTATATATAGCGCGCTTTTGGAGATGCTAGCTAGGACACCTAGAATATTTCCCTAGCGTTGATCACTCCACTGAAATTTTAGCCTAGAGGAGGGGCGGCGGGTATTGTGGTAGGACAAGCGCAACCGCACGCCTCTTGTGCTCCTTGACCTTCGTCCAAGCCTAGTACAGTAGTAGGGGGTTCCTTTTCCCTTTTTTGCCCCGTCCAATCTTTAAACCAGGATATAACTAATATATTAAACAAATTGATTTTCAATGTCTCTTCCAAAACTTCGAAAAGGCTAGCTCGAGTTTTAACCCAACAAACGCGTGTGCAAACCATCGGCACTGGTGAATTTCTACCCACCCGTTTGCAAATTGGAGTGATCGTATCTGATCAGCATGGTCTCCTGCTACTCTTCTTCGACTAGTCCCGGTCCCGGCCGGTGCTGTGGCCGACGAATCCAGCACGTCAGGAATACTACTACCTTTCTCGACTCCATGCTGGCTTCTGCGAACGGAACGTTCCGTTTCATCGACGATGGGATGGACCACGCGGCTACGCACTACCGCCCGGGTCAGCGCCTTTGACTTGGCCACCGCTGTGATTGGCCTAGAAGATGAGCCCGTCTCGAGCGTGCCTCTGACTGACGGCAACACTTGCCAAATCAGCTCTTGCATATCAGCATATGTCAGCCGTCTTCCCAGCAGTTTCAGTAGCACTACCTTTCAAAAAAAAGAAAGTTTCAGTACCACTACAAGGCTACTGCTACAGTGCTACTTGCGTACAGTAGCTTTTCCGCTCACGTGTCGGCAATTTTCCAGCTCGTGTGCCGGCGACGACCTGCAAGCAAACAGGGCTGTACAAACATTGCTTGGGCAAGGCCTCTCCTTTTGTTTTCTCTTTGGGCTTTGCACTGGATAGACCAAGGCCCAATTCTTCCTGGAAAAGCAGCCCAACTCCTGACGCGACGGCACAATACTGGTTTTTGCAAAAGAAACGGTTACCTGATTTTTTGCGAGGCGGCGGCCGCAAGACAGACATGAGAAGCACTGGAACGAACGAACGAGAGGGAGGAGCTTTTGGCTGCAGTTTCAGAGGCCTTCGTCAGGTGACACATCAGAGTATCAGACCAACTGACCAAGCTTGCAAACTGTAATTCTTCCTGGACAACCGATCGGTTTACTGCTCTCACTCACAAAACCAAACGGATCTGACGAAGCGTTCGTTTACCTGCAACTGCAAATAAACGAAGCTCGCTCTGACTCTGAACGACGACCGGCTTCTGTCGAGCTCTGAACCAACCAACCACAGAAAGGGAGCTGTAGACTCTCCAGGCGGCCATGCAGCTTTTGCAGGTGCCGTCAGCTGCGTGTGTCTCCGCACCATCATCGCCTTCAATTCCCAACGCGCGCGGGCGGAGGGGACAATTGAGAGATCCATCATCCCATCCATCGCTGACGAGCAGCCTCGACTCCTTTCCTCGCAGCCGCAGCACATGGCAGGGCCTCAGCCTGACCACCCTGACACTGGCAGATCGAGCCCTGAGCCCTCCCTTTCCCGCGCTGCAAATCCTAACCGCCCGCCCGACCGATCCCTTCCTCCTCCTCTGCGCCGTCACTGTGCAGGCCGCGGCCAGCCGGCCGGCGAGGGGGCCCATTGGCCCAAGAACACGCTGCCCGCTGCGCCTCTGCTCGCGGGCATGCATGGCAGCACAGTGCGGGAGAGGTAGCGAGCATCGTCGCTAGCTAGGCCAGGCCGGGGGGGAAAGGAGCAGCGGGTAGCTGCAAACCTCGCCTTTTTCCCAGGTGGTCCGTCCTCTGCGTCGATTGTCTCTCCTGCTACCAGCCACCTCCGATCCATCAGTCGATCTCTCTATCGTGCACAACGCATTTGTCTGACGACGGCGGCGACCTCTGTCGTCTGACGGCCAGTGGCCACGCACCCGGTTGCATTGTCTTCTTCCTCCTCCGGGCCGGCGAGACGGGGGTGGTGGACGGCGGCCGGCCGGCCCCCATGACCGCCGGCTGCATATGTACGTCGAATAATTGTACGTGCGGCCGTGGGGGTACTACATGCGTATGTATCACGCTAGAGGAGAGGAGGGAGAGATGACGAATAAAATCATGCACGGTGAGCCAGGCGCCCAGCCCGGAGCGAAATGAAAGGCGTGCGCCACTGTGCACGGTTTGAGGCCATGCATGTGTGCGTGACACAGCTAGGCCGGCTATTGGACCCCCTTTCTTAGGTTTTCCCTATCGAGAGCAACAGTGAAGGGAAAGAAAGAAAGATGCCTGCCCCTGCGAATCTACAGTGCGCGGCACGTCCCTGCCATGATGCCCTTCATCGATCTGCTTTCAGTTTCGTGGACCCGGGTAGAAAATTGAGTTATTGCATCGCGAGAGTTGAATAATTTAACTCTGTTATCTTTCGAATTTTATCTACTCTCTCCGTCCCATAAAGAGTGCAGTTCTAGTGTTTGAAAAAAAAATCTCACAAATAATGTAATCCTAAAAGTTGGATCACAGCCACCTTCTAACTAGGTGGTCAGATTTGATTTGCATGCTAAAACTAACCACTTTAGGTAAAAAACTGAGGGTAGAGGAGTCGTTTCACACCACCACTAATCTGTCTAAAAACTAGAATTCACCCTTTATAGGACGGAGGGAGTAAGTCTGGACTTGAAATCAGAATCAACCAGATGATTTATTTGTATATCCGTCCAACAAGTTGCATATGGCTAACCATGCCTAGCTAGCTAGGGCAGCTTCGCTCCAAACAAACAAAATAAACCCAGTCAGATTCTAACATGCCATGGGATTACCACACAAAGCTCTGCCATTGCATACACTGTTACACGTGTGGCACGCATCGGCGGCGCCGTTCATGATTACATGAGCGTATTTTTTAATTAAATTTCTACATTGGCTTCATACATCAGATGTGCCGTCGATCAAAGCTTTTGTTTAGTTTACGTATCCACATGACATACTAGAACCGATCGAAGTGCATCGGATCCTTGGATCCTTGCATCGAAAGCGAGCAAATCACGTGCATGGCGATCACGTACCCACATGGCCCACATGATTTATGCGCGAGATGTCTTCTCTGGATGGAGATGAGATGAGGATGATGCGTGCATGCATGCATGCTTCCAAGACCCACCACATCCTTCTTCCAATCTGACGACCTCTCCTCATAGACTAATCGTACGCCTTTTTCGTCGCCTGGGGATATAAAGCGGTGTAAACTACACTGAGCGGCGCAAGTTGGTAGATCCGCCTGCGCATATATATCTTTTTAACAATTGTTTGAAGATCCCTGTATGGCTGTGTGTGGCGGCGTATACTTTATAGCCAATTCTTTCACCTGTTTGAAAATACACTGTTCTATATAGTTTCTCCGTAGGTATAGAGCAGCTTGGTATTTTCAATCTTTTGTTAACTTTACGTTTAGGAGAAAAAGTAAATCTACAGATGTGGCCATCACATATCTGCCAGTGTTTGTGATGAATAGATCAATGAATGAAATGGTGACAAAAGAGAGAAAAGGTCAGTAAATGCACACATCCATATCAAAAGATTGAAAATATATATCAGCCTTAAATTTTGAAATGCAGAGATTATATACTATGTATATTTGTGTATGTAGCCACGTATGGGGCCGTAGACAGCTCTATATACAGTTACATTGAATTATATGTGGGCAGTTACCTACCAACTTGCATTAATTGCATGCATACTTTATATATATCGCACATATACGAAAATACTGGGTATCCTTAGTACAAGCTGCTACACTCTTGTATATATATCCACAGCAGAGCTCAAATTATTATTCAACTTGAATATTTTTTTTCGATCAGGCTCATTTATAATCTCACCAAGGACCCAATGCAAAGAAGCTGAAATGTGCATTATAGTAGCTAGTAGAAATAGACAATGTGACATGCATGCTTTGTTCGGCTCTACAGTAAAATTATCAGGGGATAAGAGTTAAAATTCCTGAAGGAGGACAAGAGATAGATTTTTCATTGGGCAGTGTGCCCTGGCAATCCTCATGGCTGCCATGTAAAGAATGTGCAAGCCAGTTAATCTTGGATGGCAATAAAGTGGTAGAAAAAAACCAGGGGATTAGGAGGACTAAACCCTTCCAACCCAACAGGACCCATGTGGGCTGGCGGCACCAGCTTTTCTTGGTGCCAACCACCTTTGTGATCCGGTGGGGCGGGAGGCGAGATCTGGTCGTCTCTTCTCCCTTCCACTAATCCGGACCCCCCTTCGCTTCTTCCCCTGCAAGCCAGTGGTAGCCTCGGTAATTCTTCCATAATTGAAGGCTCCTTTCATCTTCACCGCCGCACACACAATTGGAAATGGAAAACACCAACAAGAAAGGGGGTAAATTGCACAAGCTTTGTTGTGGCACCAATGCACCATCACTAGATGAAAATGAGGCACGAGCTGTTCTTTTATACGGTGTTATTTTGTCACGATTTTATGAGTTCCCTTTCTGCTGTAGTGATACTATTTTCAGTTGTAAATGACATTAAGTTTCTTCTATGTATAGCTTTGCGGCTGTTTGAAGGTTACCACGCTGTTTCAAAAAATAGGTTACTACAAACCGAAAGAAACTCCCGCGCATTTTTCTTAAAAATGAAGTGGCCCAAAGTGTGTTGCGCGCCTTTTTTGTCGGTGGCATGGATCATAATTGGCACGCATGGTCCTGTTGTCCTCACTATATCAATCTCATAATGCATTTGACATTGTTCACCCTCTAGCTCATAGCTGGCTTGGTTTGCCCTTGATGTCCTTCCAATTCCGATCTCACAACATATTTGGGCGTTGTCCAACCTCTAACTCTTCAAGATCAAAATGGTATTATTTTTTTCCCCCTTTGAGGTATATGGTGTATTGTAATGTCCTCATTTGAGGAGCACATCTAACTTGCACATGCTGACTTGCAATAGGACACATGATGCCCCCATGTTTTCTCTGAACATCTAGAGAAAAATTTAAAACCTCCTAAGAAAAATAATCTCCAAAAACCTCACTCAAACTTGCCCCATGGCATGGCGATGACTCAAAAGTTCCCTCACGAGGAATTTCCTGCAGGAACCTGGCCATGCATGCAGGCGGTGGGCTGGTCCACAGGGACCGTGTGCACGGCCGCACCGTCACCATGGAATGGCAAAGGACAGAGCTGTGACTGTGGGTGAGGCCACAGCCACACCCAGAGCCCCAGACCAGGGAAAGTGGTGGTGGGTGCCGCCGCGCGACTGACGACGACTGCAGCGGCAGCTGCTGAAAGGCTTAAGATTTTCAGAACTAGAAGAGCAGCAAAAGGCCACCCCAAGTTGTTTGTTTCCTCGTTGTTCTCTAGCTCCGCGCTTCCAAATTGCTGGGCGTGCCGGTGTAACAAAACTGCTTGACGCTGTGCTCGCCCGGCTGCTGGCTGCTGCCGTGCAGTGAGTGCTAGCTCTTGCAAGTGGCCATCTGACCGATGAGCACAAACCTGCCTTCCATCATGCACAGGCATAGGCATGCTCCCCCAGCTTTTTGTACCGTACACGCTGAAAAGGTGTTGATTACATGCATGCTGAGGCAACTTAGCTTCCTCTCGTTCCCCTCCATCATCATGCTGCCTTCTGATGGAGATCACCTTGTTCTGTCTCTAGTTACAAATGAATTATTGGGCTATTTTCTTGGTTTAGTCTTTATTTTTGGAACACGAAAACTCGCTTAATTGATTCACTTACTATGCTTTTAACTACTCGCCCCTTTCCAAAATGCATGTCGTTTTAGTGTGTCATAAGTCATTTTTTAAAAAAGAATTGATAAAGTTTATATAAAAATACACTAGCATCTAAAACATCAAATTAATTTTATTAAATCCATATCTTGATAGTACATTTATTTGCTATATAGATGTTGATATATCAGGACAAAAACCAAGATAGCCTATACTTTTTCTATACGTGTTGTACCGGAATTGTTTTCTATATTCATTTCAGAGATACATAGTGCGCCAGCATAATCTCAATATAAAAATAGAACTCCTGCAAACCATCCCTTGTGCCAGAATTAAGTTACATGTGGTTGGATCGACGTGCATAACAAAGGACTAGGGGTATCTGAAGAAGCTCCTACCGACTGGTAAAAATTTCTAGGGGCAGAGTTTGTTGGGACCATGATTGCCCAAACTCCAGTGCACAGAAAGATAGGTGTATCCTATCAACAAGTTGGGGGGATGCACATGTAAAATACACAACGACTCACTCGCCTCAACCTGCTTTTTCCTGCGACGTTTATTACCCATGTTAACAGCATTACCTCCTGTCAGCAATTAATAATTCCTGCTAAAAGCCCAGCAGTTACCATTACGCCCCCTCATAATCCTCTTCCCTTCTCGTTGCGCCCCTCTCTCTCCTCCATTGAAGGGCGCCGCTATTTAACAGCCTTCGCGCTACCGCCCCCAACCTTATTCTCTTCTCTCTCTACCCACTTCCTGTTCTTGCAATTGCACCCCCTCCTCCTCCGGGGGCGAGGAGAATTCGATCCCAATTTACCACTGCAAGGACGTCGGTAAATGGAGAGAGGGGAGGGGGCACCAATGGCGTCCCCCGCCGACGAGGCTCTCCCGGCGCTGCAGCTCATCAAGACGGCGCCTTTGCCTCCCCCGCCGTGCGCCTCGGCCTCGACATCGGCGTCTCCCTCGGCCCCGGCGCCGACGCCGGCCGGGGACGGCGCGAAGGCGGCGGCCGAGGAGCAGGAGGATCATGAGCCGTCGACGCCGACATCGGAGGAGAGCAGGCTGCGGCCGGCCGCGGTGTGCCCGCCGGCCCCACGGAAGCCGCCGGCGACGCGGCTGCCGGTGAAGCGGAAGCCGCCGCTACCCTCGCCCGCGCGGGTCTTCGTCGCCGTCCCGCGCGACCTTTCCACCGTCTTCCGGTCGCTGCCGCCCAAGAAGCGGATCCGGGTGTCGTGATGCTGCGATCTGGCCGTAATTCACCACCGGCTCCCAGGCTTGGCCGATTTCTTGGAGAATTCTTCCGAGTTCTTGGCTTTTCTTCTTCTTCTTCTTTTCTCCTTTTTCCCCATGGGTTCCTGGTACCCACGGCCATGGTATAAATTATAATTCGCGGTATAAATAACGTGCTAGTTTTTCTGCGTGTTTCTTTTTCTCCTTCTTTTTTGATGTGTTCGTGTGAGCGAGAATTTGTAGCTCCAGAAATGAAGATATTGCTGTTACTGAATGGAAGCAGTTCAAAGGACACCAAACTTGTAAGAAAAATTCACACTGATCTTGTTAATTATGATACCTAGCAGAATTATTTATCATGACCTCAGTTTTGCTTGGTGCTGAATCTGCAAAAAATTGGAAATTCAGACATTAATTGTCGATCATAATTCAGTGGATATGGAAAAGCCAGCACACATGCATGAAGCCATGAACTCGGTGACAAACTGCTATGGGTAGATCCACCCTTTCTTACAACAAGACAGCACAGAATTGTTAATTGTGTGATAATCCTGTGAGAAGTTTGAATTTTTTCGAACTTACTTTAGTGAATGCTCTCGGCAGTGGACGGATTAGATACCCTGCCCGTCAAATCAATTCGGCAAAAGAAAATGCCTCTGATGGTGAGTGTACTTTTGGTTGTGTTTGTCCGAATGCAAGAGAGAGAACAGACACAGCGAATCTTCCATTGATCAGGACACGGCATGATTTTTGTGCTTCTCACTCAATTTCCATCAATCTTGAAGGGTAAAAGCCTCTCTGAACGCCTAATTTCCCAATCTGTCCTACTCTCTGCCTCTAAACGCTAATTAAACTGTTTCGTTTGAGCTCTGTTCATCTCATCTGAAGCTTTTCTTTTAACTACCTCTGTACAATAAACTGTCGTGTCACATCTTCACAGCTGAGACATCACTGGAAATCTGAGAAGAATCCAAGCTCCCAAGTTTCAAGAACATGTAGCCGATGGATCATGACAGAGAAAAAGGCCAGGCAACAAGTTTTCCTCTCAGAGTTTTTTTGTCTTGTGCTGCATTGGTCAGTCAGTCGACATCTACTACTAGTACCACAGTTCAACCATATACACACATAGACTGCCAGACCCACAGTTCAGGTAGCAACACTCCTCCAAGTGTCCTATCCTGATGAGAACTGTAAACTCCCATAGGATTTTACCTGGTAAAGTTGGAGCCACAATATGCTTCTAGCCACATTGGTTTAAACTTTAAACCCATCTGCATGTACACTAATTCTCAGGATCATAGCTCTTGCAGTTACAAGTTACTACAGAAAAGTTCAGTTCAGCTAGCATGACGCCTTTATTTGTAGAACAGTAGAAGATCATGATGAGAAAAGTCTGCGATGATGCCCTGAAGAAGGGGAGAGGAAGCTGAGCAACTGAAAAAGCTCCCTCACGGCTCACATGGGTTGTTACTTGCAGTTACGGTCAGTGTTGTTGCCTCAGGAACAGGTAGCCCGAGCACTTTATCCCAGGATGACGCGAGGGATCAGGGCTTGGAAAGCCCTCTTCTGTTACCCCTGCATCGCTGTGTCTTCCGTTTTCACCTGTACTGTATGTAGTAGAAATGTATAGAATTTTTGGTCAGCAGCGCAAAGAATGTCTCCAAACCTACCCACTCTTTTTTTTCACTGGTGTAAAAAATTGTCCCTGCTAGCTGATACTAACCCCGAGAAAGATACCATTTTTTTTTCCAGATTTGATGTTTAATTTTGGATCCTAGTTAGGCACTAGTAGACTCTGTCACTAGAACGTGAGCCCAGTTAATAGCAAATGGCAAAAATGATGTGAGTGGCCAGGATGATTTGCCACACGTAGGGTACTGGAAACTCGGTGTGCACACACTTTCATTTCCCAGTGAACAAAAGTAAAACTGAGGTAAATGCGAGGCTGCGAAGTCAAGCGGCCAAGCACGTACGCATGCTGCATGCAAGTGAATGCCCTAGGATTCTTTCGGTAGCGGTTAATGTTTTTGTGCATGGCTGGCTTCTCAACGGACAACGGGAATGCATGCATGGAAACGTTGCAAGAGTGAAAGTAAATTCACCTCCCAACCGTTGGCTGGCTCTCCACATTTTTCTCGTCAGGTAACAGTAGGATGCTATCGTGTACTGGCAGCGAGGTAAATTTGTGGAAGGACTCGACTTTCTTTTCTACGCACATTTATTTACCTAACTAAGATCTGCTCCGTTTTCCATGCCGATTGTATTCCCTGCGATTTTTTAAATTCCATATCGTGCCATGTCAGTGCAGCTGCAGGCTCCATGAAGAGAAAAAGAAATTCATTGACCCTTTCACAGCATTATTGGCAAGATGATCTTAGTTTATCGTTGTATACAGGCACACAGCGTCTGAAGCTAGCTTTCCAGTAATTGTTTAAAAATGGGATTTTGAGCACGCATACGTAAAAAAACAATAGTTTTAAATGCAGGAGTACATATCAATTCTGTTCAAATCATTCTAGTTTTGGTCCCGGCAGAAATGTGCGCGCTGTCAGTCACTCAGTCTCTCCTGCCACCGGCCGGCAACGTGTCCACTAGTCCAATTATACTCACCTCCATTATTAGAAAACTCCCTCAAAACCAAATTTCAAAATCAAAATTTGTACAAAATACTGTAACAGTGGGCGGCAATCATTAATGGAATGGAAATAACATCACCTTCTTTTGTCGGAGTCGATCTGGGATCGCCCTCGTGCCGTTTTTGGGGTCGACATGCATTTGCTCTTCAGCAATTGCTCTGTTTTTTCATTCATTAAAAAGTAAAGGAACACCAATTAATTTGGAGCCTCGAGGAGGAGGACGATGCATGGCTTTTCCCTTCCGGTTTGCTTTGAGCAGCAATTGCTATGCGGCACTAAAGCATGGATGCAGGCAGCTGCACTGCACAGCAGTAGCCTCACATGGCTTCACCCAACAAAGCCCTTGTTAGTTGCAACCCGAAATCTTTTCACCCATCACATCGAAAGAGAATCTTAGATGCATGGAGTATTAAATGTAGACGAAAAAGGTGAAAAGTTATATGAATAGGCTGTAAATCACGAGACGAATCTAATGAGCCTACTTAATCCATGATTTGCAATAGTAATGCTACAGTAACCATCCGCTAATTATGGATTAATTACCCTCTAATTACCATAGTTAGATTCGTTTCGAGATTTCCAACCTATCCATATAACTTTCCACCTTTTTCGTCTACATTTACTACTCCTAAATTGATAAAATTATAACCCGAAATCTTTTCACCGAAAAGTTTTTGGAACTAAACACGGCCAAAGATTTGGGGTGAGTCAGAGACGGCTTGTCCTGCTAATTTCAGATCCAAATGGCCGCTTTAAGGCCAGTCTCAATGGCAGTTTCATGGAGAATTTCATGTCATTAATTGCTATGACACATAAGCAAAAATGCTGACTTGGCAGGGTCATTTATGAGGGGAGTTTCATGGGATGTGAGGGGAGTTTCATCCCCATGAAACTCTACTGGCACAGTTACCTAGTTTCCAATCTAGGTAACTGTGTCCATAAAACTCCCATTAAGATTGGCCTACCCCTGCCACACCAACCAAGTCCTCCGCGTTGGTACGGCTAGGACTAACTCTGTTGCTGCTTTAATATAGGCTTTACTATTGGTTTTCAGTAACCACCCTTCCTGACCAGCTAGGACAAACAAGTAGTAGTTGGTGCCTTGTGCCTTGGTGGGGCCAAGGTAGCCTCACCCTCCCCATCATTCCATGGAGGGCATCCACTGGCCTTGAAATTACAGAACGTAGCAAATCACTGTGCAGTTTATAAATTCAGTACCTGTTTGCATTGGCACTGTAATACACTAATTAAGAGTAATTCAAAGGAGTTTGAATGGATTCTTTTTGGCTGTATGTGTACTCCACTATTTTGTGATGTTCCCTGAAGCATAATTTTTGTGTCATCAACTGCAGCAGAGTGCCAACAACAGGGCGCCTCCAAATGGCGCGCACTAGCTAGCGGCTAAAGCTGCGAGTCCGTGCCCTTTTCTTCAGAGCAGGCCGGGACGACGCCAGCAAGATCCACCAGCGGCAATCGCTTTCTGGGGCCCCGCTCGTCAGGCTTCCATTCCTTTCTTCTGAACTTTGGCACTCGCTCTGAATGCGATCTGCCACTACAACAGATGGGAAGGTATGGTCCGTACGGAGCTGAAGCTGTGTCGTCAGAGGTAATGTCGCCTGCAATCATAAAAAAGGCGAAATGTATGTTTAACTATCGCACAACACCGCTCTTGCCAACACACGTCCCCGTTACCTTATCATCCCAGCCCAGCGAATTATTCTCCTCCTATAATACTATTGAACTAGCTCAACAGATTATTCTCCTCTCAGACTTTTCTAGTCCAGACCAGCTAAACGAACATGGTGACAATATTTTTTATGAGGACAATATGTACCAGCATGACAAGTTTTTTTTCCCTGCTTGGTGCTTGTCATTTTCTTGTGTGTGTGTGAGTATAGTAGTAGACTAGTTGGAATGGGGTTTTACTGGCCAGCAGGAAACGTAAAGCACGGACACGGATCATCATGCGTGTACGTCATCGCGAACCGGATTCCCGATCGATTTTCTCCGAGAACTGAGTAACGAGAATGCACGCATGATGACAACAGGCAGCAAGTGTGCGAGCGGATCCTTGCCATGCAAGCAACGTGTGATATGCCGCGGCTGCTTCCCTTTTGTCCGCTCTAATATAGTAATATATACGTACCTTTTGTCCACAGCAAGGAAGGCGTAGTAGGATGCTAGCTGATGACGCTGTGTCCATGCATCTATCGGCGCCCCAGCTCGAGCGATCGGTGAACCGATCGATGACGACAGATTCTGCTTTCCGCGTAGGCGTCCCCTATGTGGCCCTGCCCATATACTACGCTGGGGTCCGTCCCCCATCTCGTCAAGCAATGCAGTCCAATGCAAAAGCGGGGGACCATGATAGGCGACGAGCCGATGATCCCCATTCTCCCCCTTCACCTCCGTACCTAGCTGGGGCTACCTGACGTTGCAAAGAGGCCCGGCCGCGGCCGCCTTGCGCCGAACACGCCTCGCCGCCGACCGCACGCATGTCCATCGTGCGCGTCGCCCCGGCCGGCCGCGATGATCTCGCGCATGCACGCGCGCGCGGCGCCGCCGGTGCTGGCCGTGGCCGGCCGGCCGCGCGGCCAGCCGAGATCGAGCGCGCGCGCGCGAGTACACGTACGATCGGCCCTGGTGACGACCGTACAGCCTGCAGCCGGCCGGTCGGCCACCAGCCGGTCGAGCGCGCGCGAGTACGTAGTTGGACGAAGAACTATGGGTAGTTCAGCACGGTCGGCCCGGGTGACCGTGCAGCCGCAAGCCCGCAACGGCCGCGCGCGTCTAGTCGTCGGCGTCGTCCGTCCGGAAAAAAAAGAGGGGAGCGTTGATTTTCTGCTCGATCGATCGTGGCCGCGTGGGCGCATGCATTGAATGTGCCGCCGCGATCGCCGCGCGCGCGTCCTCGGCTCCTCGCCCGTGCCGTGCGTGCATGAGCGCGCGCACGACGGCGGAAATCCGCGCGCGTATCCTTGGCGCCGCATGCACGTGCCTCTGGATGGACGCCGTCATCGTCGTGCTTTAACTTTGTCTCGCCGAGGCCGGAGGCGAGATCATCGACAAGGAGAAAACAACGGAGCGGCCGGAGCCTGGCAGTGAAGAGGCGACAAGACAAACCGTCGTATGCGTGCAAGGACACGGGCACACGGCCTGTACTGTACGTGCGTGCTCGACGCGATCGAGAGCCACCGCCACAGGCGCGCGCGCGCACGTACGGTTGTGCCTCGCTGCCCTCCAGCAGGAGCGAGCCTACAGCTGGTGGTTAGCTCACGGGCGAACGGCCAGCCGTGTAATGGGCAATGAAACATTCCATAAAGGGTCGGTACGATACGAACGGCGCTGTGTCATCACGTACGTATACGCCGTAGCCCCTGCAGGCTGCATGCAGTAGGTCCTTTGCACCGGCTCGTCTCCTCGATCCAACTCGCGCATGCATTTCAATTCCAGCCCTTTCCCAAAGCTCCCAATGCAAAGGTTCCACAAACGCATCGCACACGGCATGTCGTTCGATCGATTGCCGACGAAGCGATCTGAGTGCACGTAGTACACCCCCACCAGGTTTCCGACGAGTGCAGTCGCCCACTCCGCCATGTTCCGTGGTCCACAGCCGCTTCGGTGCTGCTGCACCAGATCGGTAAGCAGCTAGGTGGATGGCCGGCCGGGCGTGTGCCAGGGCTCGGCCTCACTCACTGTACCGTTATTAGGTTCCAGATCGATGTCTGATGCGCCTGCCTCAAGCCTCTCAAGCCCTTAACCCTTTTTCTAATTTTGGGAGAGAAATTAAAGTCTCCTGTAGTTGGCATGGGAAACAAGGATTATTCTGCTGGCGTGTCGACGACGGGTGGTGACCCCGTACGGCAGCCGTGAAGAGCACGCATCCGATCCGATCTCGACAAGGCAGCCGTGAAGAAAAGGAAGAGGTCGTATTTCCACATCATTACGACGGCCAAATTACGTATGCCGGCTACCTCTACATACCTAGCTACCCTCACGCCGGCATGATTATCACTCGCGGCAGCCACTCATGAGCCTCGACACGCCGGCTTGATCATTCCTTCCATATGTCGGGATCGAAAGCCGCCTCTACACTTCTACGAGTAGAAAGACGTACTAGACACACCACAGGTGGTTGAGTGGTTCTGCTTCTGCAGTTGGTTGGAAAATCGAGCAGCCAACTGCTACAGACAAGCTGAGCACTCAAACAGTAGCAGGCGTTGGGAGTTTGGGACAAGGGAGGCCTAGGCATAGCATCTGCCGTTCTGCTCACCAATCCAGAGTGTTGACAGGCAGCCCAAATATGCAGAGTCTGACGAGGCAAATACTAGTAGCAGAATCAGTACAGTCTGGAACATTGGCATCGCCATTCAAAAGGCTATTCGATCTGGAACAAACACCATGTTTCGCATCAAAGCAAAGAGCCAAAGAGAGTGGTTTCATTTTCAGCACTACAATTTGATGCCAAAATGAACTGACACGGCCAAGCCATCGCCAATCAACGCAGAAGGGAGTTTCAGAGCCTGGCACGAGTGTCCTAATGCTAGGTTCAGTTCACTACTTCAGATGCGGCCCAGGTTTAATGAGGCGTGTTCTCGGGTGACGTTGCGGGCAATACAAATCATCCGCTGCTGATGACGGGGACAAAACTGACATTGAGCCTTCTTTCTCCTCGTCAATACAACGAGTTCTTCATCGTCGGACGTTGGTCAGCTGCAGATAAGGCTAGGCTCTTCACTGATCCGTTCCTCCAAAACATCAATGTTGTCCAGGCTGATAGGAGCAACATCAATTCATGCAGTATGAAGTTTTGCAGTCTACAAGGTCTTTTGACGTCGATGCCTTGTCAGCACGTTCTACTTTGGTCTAATGAGACAGGTTAAGACTCACCATCTTGGGTGACATACAGGTAGGGGTCTTGATCTGGTTGTGGGCAGTACAGATCATCTGCTGCTGACCAAGAAAGTTCTGCCATTGGGCCATCCTCGTTATTGTCAACAGCAACAAGCTCTTCATCATCAGAAGTCGGTTCGGCAAATGATGCGTCCACGCTCTCCCAGTTCAGGTCATCTCTGCACAGAAGGCTAGGATGTTCGCTGACCCATTCATCTAAAACATTGATGTTGTCCAGGCTGATGGGATCGATAGTCTCCTTAAGCTTACGCAGGTTCCTGCGTCGTGACAGTAAGTGAACTGTAAGTAGAAACTCATGGTGGGAACTTACGCAAGAAATTATTTCAGTTTTTATACCTTTCTCGAAGCTTCAGATTGTACCGAACAAATACAATAGCATGTAACCTTGAACGTTCAAGCCTGCTTAGCTTCATGGAATGGAGATATTTGAAGATATCCCAATTCCTTTCACACCCTGTTGCACTACAGCATTGGCTGAGGACTCGGACTGCAAGACTTTGAAGTTCTAGGGTTCCATTACCAAAGTTGTCCCACCATGCAACTAAGAAACAAAGATGTCACATAGCAAGGTTAAGGTATAAAGAAAGGAAAACATCGTTACGTAATTATTGCAAAATTCAAAACCTCAGGCACTGCCACATTGAGTCATACTCATGGAAGTCATTCATACCTGGATTAAGTTTCTGTCTTTGACGGATTGCAATTGGAAGGCCAAAGTCACCTGTTGATTTCTTGTACTCCTCAAGCTGGAGAAATATCTTATCTTGGATCTCACCATCAGGGACTAAACTAGCTATTGTCTTCATAAGCCCCCTAAATGCATAGCTTTGCATCTTAAAAGATGGGCTAAAGTAAATACCAGGATTGAAGAAGCATCCTGCTCCATGCAACGGACTATGAAGCTGCTTCTCCATCCTCGCATCGATTACTCGAACATACGGTCCATACAGACAAGCCTTGTGCATCATCCTTGCCCTTATTGACTCCTTTGCCTTTTCCATTGCATCATAAAGATAGCCCATGGAAGGGTTTTCATTACTATCCACCAAGCGCAGGACGCGCAACAGCGGCTCAGTGACCTTAACAACATGTTTGCACTGGGCCCAGAAGTCAACATCTTTCAAAATAATAGCTGTGACATCTTTTCCAACGCCACCTTTAGCATAAGTTGATTTCACCCATTTGTTGCTGGTAACCATTTGGCGGAGCTCCTTTTCCAATTTAACAATGCATTGGAGACTAAGAAAATGAGTAGCAAATCTCGAGATGGAAGGACGACACAGATCTCCACCATTTGTGAATTCTGTCCTCATTAAAGACAAAGCCCAAGCATGATTGTATACAAACTTTGTTATCTTTCTGGCTTTACCTAAAGTTTCATCTATCTTAGGAAAATATCTAGGATCTGCAAAATTCTCCAACATTAAGTCAATACAATGTGCTGCACATGGAGACCAAACAAACGTGCCATATCTTTCCTCAAGAATCTTAACAGTAGCCTTATATCTTGGATCTATATCAGTAATAAACTGAACAATGTTTTTAGGTCCAACTTCTCTAATAACCTGATCAAATATCTCTAGTAAATCTGCCCTCTCTGTTGAAATATCTATGGACTTCAGAAACATAGTGCCGCGTGGACAGTATACAAGAAAGTTGATTATGGAACCCTCTCCATTGTCCTTTTGTCTGTCCGCAATAATTGAGCAACCACGAATATTCCATTCTCTCTTAAGATCATCAAGATATTCATGAATGTCTTCAGCAACATGTTTCAATAGTGGCTTGCGTAGGTCATGATAAGATGGTCCCTTGAAGCCCAGCCCAGCAGATACTATGGCTTCTATCATAGGCTGATAGAAAGGAGATTTAGCCGCACTAAAGGGTACATCTGCATCATACCACCATTTAGCCATAGCAATTCTAGCTTCGTGTAACAGATCATTTGAAGCTTCTCCACTATCCATACCATGTTGAACCTGAACCATATCTTCTGAAACAATAAATGCACCACTGCTAGGCTCTGAACCTGTGGCAGCTTGTGGAGGAAAGTACCCTGTTCTTCGCTTCCTTGATGGTCTAAATTGGCTTCCAGTGCCTCCCTCAGTTGACAAAATATCATGTGAAGAATCTTCGATACGTGAATCGCGGATCTCTCTAATTTCATACCTTCTCTCTTCATTTTTCCACTTCTCATCAATTTGTTGTATTATCTGACGCTTCACATCATTGGGCACCTTCTTGCAAGATTCAACTTGGCCAGGAATTCCAGCAAGATGATGTTTGAAACGAGTAATACCGCCGCCTCCAATCTTTTTGCCACAATGAAGACATATAATGGCATTTCTTGAAGCAGCATCCACTTTTGCATGAACCCAAGCAGGATCCAGTGGTCTTGAAGAAGATGAAGGTGATGCCATGGAGACACCTCCAGTTGATGCAGCACCGGCTACCTCAGTTCTAATACTAATACAGAGAGAACAAAAAAAAAAACTTTAGAACTGTTACCAGAAGTATTGCCAAATGTAAATTGTGCATCATAACACTTTTGTTCCATGGATAACCAATGAAATTACAAGAGCATGACAATTCCATAGCATGTTAATTCCATTGAAGTATATATATGCACTTGTTCTTGTGCATGCTTTTACGGAACATTTGTTCAAACCTTACTAAAAAAATGAAATGACGCAAGCAAAAAGACTTCTATACAGTTATATTACACAACCTTAGCATAAAGAATGTGAAATCAAAATCTTTTTTTTTTGAAAGTTTTGAAATCAAAATCTTGAGCACCACAAAAGCATGCAGACTTCGGCTTGCATAGTTAACAACGGCACCTTCCACTACTAAGGGTGGAAAAAGTGGGGAAATCAGTAAACTGATTACTTATGATTCAGGTTCGAGTCTTTTCACTATAATAACGAGGACCAACTAGCAATGCAGCCAAGATAGTCCATGACTTCTGGAGCACAGAAAAGGTCTGATCATTGAGCTTGCAAGCAATCCAGGTGGTAACCGGCGATACATGACCGCTGGGATGAAAACCGGCCGGTTTCGATTGAGTCCGGCCCTAACTCGAACTGGGAAACTTGGAAGCACTAAATCGAACACTGGGAGAACACTTTTCACCTCTCTCCAGTCCTGAAGAAGTCCAGGTCGTCGAGGTCGAAGGCTTCCTCCTTGGCGCCGAGCTCCCCCAGGCGGCAGATCTGGTCGGCGAGGTCGGAGAGGTGGAAACCGGCGGGAAGCTGGGAGGGGTCGGGCGAGAAACCGGAAGTCATCCACCGCGGTGCGGTTGGGTTTTCGGAGCGGTCGCCGGCGTCAGGGTGCCGCTGGGCGGCGGCTACCGGCAGAGATGGGCGAGGTTTTCGTGTGAAATCCGGCGGCTACCGCAGCGGTTTCCATCGGGCTGCCGATGTGGTCGACGAGGATTGGAGATTTGGGGGTGGGAACGGTTTTCACTATTTCCGCTTCTTCATTTGTGTAACGCAACGGGTAAAGGCCGTTCATGTCAGGTAAACAAGGTTGTGTAACCGGAAGTTGTGTTCACGACAAGCTAGTTTATAAGTGTGCCACATCAGTTTTTTTCTTATGTGGAAGAGATGATGAAGAGCTATCTCTTGTTTAAGAGATAGTCTCATGCACACATCCCCATATCACATGAAAGTGGCGTGTGGGGTTACCTAGACATAAGAGCTAACATTTGACTCTTCTTGTTAGATGACCTATCTCTTATGTTAGCTCTTAGGTATGAGCTAGTGACCTTTGGAGGAGGTCTAAGGGAATGTTGTGCTCTCGATCCTCTCTCCCAACTTCAAAAACCTCCAGCGAGCCGGTTTGGGTTTGACTTTTGAGGATTTGGTGCTGAGGTGTCTTCACTACAGAGATGGCGGCAAAGGGAACGTTGCCGATGTAAATGTAATGTAGGAGGAACTAGATGAGAATATACATTCACCCAAATTTAAATTGAAGATTACTCAAACTAAGGTAGTTGAAATACACGCCACGTCTTCCACCCCCACCTAAGGGTGGTAATGGGCCATGGGCTCTCTTCACGATCCAACTCGGCCCTAATGATTTGTAGGCCAAATTTGTATAGAATTTAGACCCAAACTGTTTAGGGCCCGATCCTTAAATTTGCTACTACCTCCGTTCCAAATTATAGGTTGTTTTGGCTTTTCTAGATTCTTAATTTTTGTTATGTATCTAGATAAATGTCATGTCTATTCATAGCAAAATCTATGAACCTAGAAAAGCCAAAACGATTTATAATTTGAAACGGAAAAAGTGATATAAAAAGTTAGGCTCATTATTACCACCCCTATCCACACCCGATTCAGCTAGGCTAACTAACTTTCTATAGCTTCTTTTCTTAGAGGCCATATAACGCACTGTACCTTTTGATAACATTCGAGACGTAAATATTGAGCTATTCACTTGTTCCACTGCCAGTGCAATCGCCGAACCATTTTTCAAATATTTGAGTGAAACTGGCTGAACATATACACGCAGAAGGCAGAACAATGGACCTAACAGAGCCATCATACAAAGAAGCCTAACAGAGCCATGATTCAAAACTTTCAAGTTTATTATACTTGCACAAGGGTCCATCGAAATTACACAGGAGGATTTGTCAAAAATACAGGGGCAACATTGCGCCCTGGTAACCAACTCCCCCAAATGCTAACCAACTGAAAGAAGAAATTCATGTAACTGATTCTTCCAGAGCAAAGGTTAAATTGTTACATAAACAGGTGAAAGGGAAAAAAAAAAGCTCAGGTACAGCATCGCCAGCTGCTAAAATTCAGGTTGCAATTCATGTTGGTGGCTGCCAAGTCCCTGGTTTAAAAGTAGCGCCAGTTCCTGTTGGTTCAGAAGACCTGTGGAGAAAAAAAAATACTGTTGAGTCTGAACCGATGTAATCAAATAAAGACAATAGCAATTCATTGCTTCTCATTAAGCACCTAAATCATAAGTCAGGGCAATATCCAGAAAAAGTTGAGAAGATTTGACATAGGTGTCCATAAGATATGGTCCAATCCAGTATCGATTATCATGATATTACGGCATCCAAGTTCTGTTTCAAATACCCCAGAAGGTAAACTTCGTTTCTATCTCTGAATTTGGTAAATTTACTTTACATATTCCTTTCCCCAAAAAAACTGTTTTCCACATAAATAAACAGCAAAATTGTTCTATCCCAGAAAATTGCAACACCATGCTGAATGCTTAAAGGCACATATAGCAAAAAAGGCACTTCTCACGAAACAAAGCAGGCAGAAATATAATAGGTATTTGCTGTCACTATTGACTTCAATAAGGAACCAGACTACCAGAGTAAACTACATGTCATCACATACTACAACAGTTGCAGAGAAAAAGTTGGAACTGAAATTCACCTATCAATATCTGTTGTAGAATCTTCTGTACCAGTTGCATCCTTAGGTCTAGATACCTCTTCAGGTCCTTAAAGATGTGCACAGAAATGTTATCAGGCATTTCAAAAAGTAGTAATATTTTGTATTCTTAGTCAGAACATCATGAAATGATATAATGATACCTTTCTGTTGATCTAAAGTACCAGTTAACTGCTGCTTCACAAAACTTTGGAGATTTGGAGATTCAGATTTCCCTGCATTAGAAAGAACATCAGTTGCCAAAAATCTTTAGATAAAAAGGAAAGGGAAACATGAGATCTCTTTCTCCCTTCACCAACATAACAGGAGTGAAGCTACACAGGAATGATAATACAAGTCATAGTATAACTAAAAACAAGGCAGGGCCAAAAGGTAAAAGAAACACAGCATTACAGGAAGAATGCTAAACAATACATTGGAGAAAATCCACAGAAAGCTTAAAGTGAAGACAAGCATGGATTGAAGTAACAATAACCAGAAAGAACATACCAATTTTCTTGACTGGTCGGACACCAGCCTTTCTTTCCTCTTCTTCTTTCTTTTTGAGGACTTGATTGAACACATATTAAATATATTAGTGAGAAATGCACAGGTTATTGCCATTAAGTAAACAATAATATGGACTCGTGAATAACCAAGACTAACGTAGAACTAAATATGATGGATCCTTATTCTTGAAGAAACAACACTTTCGTAAAGAGGCTGTCACACCGTAACAGCAGCAAACATATGCCGGTATGAATAAGATCTTAAACTGCAGTGCAACTAGAATGAAAAACTCACAATGCAATACATATCCAGTAATATCTGATTTTTAAACAAAGTTTAAGACCATATCTGCCTAAATGAATTGTACATAATTCCAACATGTTATCCATGTAGCAGAATGAATCTAAGATTCTAAATAGGCGAAGCAAGCTTCATCGCGATTAGGTTCATGAGATTAGCAGGCTAAATTTTAAGTTCATGTTAGTTCAAAAGGGAAACAACATTGTTGATAACCAGCTACACACCAAAGTAACTGAATCACCATGTCAACACTCTAATTTGTCAATGTAATGCCAGTTGCTAGCAATGGAGATGAAAGTTGACAAAGTGACCATGTTCCATCCAGTCTCATGTTAATGACTTTTGCTACAAAATACGATACAGTTTCTATCTATGAAGTAAGAAAGTCGATTTCACCGCCACAGTGAAGAATATGTGTATGTGACATTCTGACTAGTAATTTTTCCATTTCACTGATGTATTGCATTTTTAGCATGGACTGCATATTATGATAACTATGGGCTAGTGGGCTACTATAATAAAAATGGCTAATGCCATCATATAAGAAGTGACCTAGACAGAAAAGAAGCGTATGTAATAGAATGGGAGCATTTTTTTTCAGATCATAATTCAGAAGTAGTCAGTAGTCACCAAACAAGTAATACAGATTTCTCAATTGTTATGTTTTTTCCATTGAGAAATAAAAGTGGATTTATAGCCAGATATCACAGGGTTTATTCCTTTGCTGCCATTGCAATCAATTTCCCGCAACCCTTTATTTGCCACTACCCCAATGGCAAATAAGGGATTGCAAAATTTTGCAGTGGCAAATAAGGAATTGCCCCAATATCATAAATCAGCAATATATGCAGAACACCCCAGCCATAGGCCCATAACTTTTTAGAACAAGGAGAATCCAGCCTCAGCCATCCACAAGTGGATGTTTACAGCCAATAGGCCCATAACTGGCATTGCTGATTTATGCATTGTAAGCTATCACATACCTATAGAAACGTATCAGACTCTTGCTCAGCAAAACATAATGGACACTGAGGCTTACTAATGAAAGCATAAGTGATTTTACAAGTAGGAAACATCAGATACATACGTTCAATGTTTTGCTTGACACGTTCACGCCTCGCCTCCAGCTCAGCCAATTCCTAAATGAGTAAATGGTGTGGCGAAACATCAACATCAGATGCAATGATCAAGTGGCTCTCCTCACTAAGCTTGAATTGAAATAATAAAAGCACAAAATGAAGAACAATGCATGTGTCACGCTCTTGTTCTTACCTCTGGCGTGGGAGCTTTCTTCCTTTGGCCATTCAACCAGCAAATCCACTCGACTACAAGCACAACACGGCTATGAGATGCTGTGTACACACTCAACACTAGAATTTAGAATCAAGGCCACAATCCATACATGCCTGCAAAAACATAGTGACATACCAGTTAATTGGGAATTTTCAGTCACAGCACAAAATCCTCACCAGACAAATGGAGCAGGAGGGGGAGGTAAGTAACCTGGAACGGTGGTCGAGTCCTGGTCGGCGCCCTTGAACTCCACCCACCTCCTCTCCTTCACTGCTCCCGTGTTCCGCCGTCGAGAATTACAAGAAGCAACAACAACACCACCAAGATTTGCTTAGCCAGCATCCAAATGCCCACCAGACCCAGAGGAGATCGAGAGCGGAGAAACTAGAAGCAAGTTCGTTCGTGCCAGAAGCGGAGCAAGCAGGGGGTGGTGGTGGTGGTGGGGGGGGGGGGGGGGGGGGGGGGGGGGGGTAGTACGGGGACACGTACTGGCGCCGTCGACCTCCTCGACGCGGGTGAAGTAGCGGTTGCCGGCCTTGTCGACGCCCACCTGCGTCCGCGACTGGAACATCCCCAGCAGCCGCGACACCAGCCGCTTCGACATCGCCGCTCCCGACTCTGCCCAGCTCTCGGCTCGCTGCAACAGGTCGCCGCTTCCCCCTCTTCGCCGCCTGCGACTCGACGGAACCGGTCGCCGCCTCCACCTCCGCCACCGATGGCCGCCGCCGGGCTGCGTATCAGTCTGAACCACACAGACAGCCCACGACACCATCGCTCGACAGAAATATTGGGCTGGGCCATGTTTGGGCCGTTCCAGAACAGGCCTTACAGCCCGAAACTATATCGCGGGACGGCGGCGCCCGGCGAGTAGATTCCTCCCGACAGTTTCCTCTGATCGTGCCATGGCGATTCTGCAGCTGAAGCGGCTCAAGGCCATGCGGCGGCGGCAGCGTCTTCGCCGGCATCGAATCCAATCCCGCGGTATGCTTCCTAGTTCCTAGTCTGGTCGCCCGGTCCGGCGGTCCCTTTGGGTTTATTTCTTGGTTTTTGATCTTTGGTCTCTTTGCGCGCGCGTGACATGGCGTTTATGTTTGGGGGAGATTGCACTGTTTGTGCTGGCTTGTCCAGATTATCGCACTTCTTTTTGCGAAGTTGGGATGTTTCTTCTCCTTTCAACAAGTACAAGTTGGGTATCTTAAAATTGTTTGTGTTATTGCACAAAAGATCGATAGAGTAAACAAATCAGTGTACTGATCTTAAAAAAAAACAGCGCGCATGATTTCATTGTTTTTCTTCAGTTATTGGCTAAACTATGTGATAACAGTCTGTGATGCATTGCGCTTCAGATGGATCGATTGTTTCCGTGGCCAAAAGAAAGTGTTTGCCTTGTGTTCAAGATAGTAATCCTCGAGGAGGCAAAACAACTAGATATTCAAGGCACACCCTACCTGAGGTAAGGCATAAATGCAAAACAATGTTTGCAAGTGATAAGCCAGATATCACTTGCAAACATATATGTTCCCCAAACTTTCACGTGAAAGCTTACAAGGGCACATGGATATTAAACATTAGCATTGTACGTAGAAAGCCATCTATCTCTAATTATTTATTTGCAAAATGTATGAAATCAAAATGTTCTGCATAAAAGAAGTTTTCTTTTTCATGGTAGGCAATCTTGTAGGTTTCCTTGAGGATGTGCCATAATTTGAATCCGGTGTTCTCATGGGGGTGCCAGAAACTTTGAGAAATATAGGACAGAAACCTTCCAAAAAAAATTTGGGTGAAGAAAAAAAGGTTTCATACATGAAGAAACAAATTAATATCATACCTACTGCTGATAAATGCATACCTGTGAGTTTTATGCATCCATCGTTTTCCAGCAGAATGCATGTTCTTGATCGTTCAGAGTTTCAGACTGGAGGCGGTCAGGCATATCATCTATTAGTTTAGATTTATTTGTCTTTTACTTAACGAAAACAGACATTTTTATATCTCCAGATACATTAACTTTACAGAAAAATGGAGTACTGAAGCAAGCCCAACATTACACCATCTGGAAGTTGTCAACTGCTTGTCATACCCTTAATAATGTGCAATTTGTTCTTTGCTTTCTTCTGCATGCATTTAACGCATGTTATCATTTGTCAGCATCATATACCAACTCTTAGAAAGCAAGTCTAGCACATTATCATAAATAAACTATGTTTCCTTGATACTTTTCACGCCAATAAGCATTTTTTTATGTGGTTCATAGCCTGAATGTTATCATCTATCAACAATACTACTCTGAACATGTGATGGCCACACAACATTGCAAATATGACTAGTTATTGTAGCAAGCGCTATCAGCTTCGTCTTGCCTGCCACAGAAAACTTGGGACATTTTGATTCCATACATGAGCTTCCTGTTGGTTTAACCTTCCTATTGAAGTAACCATGCATGAGCTTTTACAGTTTTCATCATTGAATATTTCTCCAATGGTGTTGTGCCTGCAGGATATCTTGCTTCATATACATTCTTTATTGCCACTTCGAGTTGCTGCCTGTGCTGCTTCTGTGTCTCGTGCATTTCTAAATTCCTGGAGGTGCCATTCTAACCTCTACTTTAGTAAGGAAGCTCTAGGGTTGAACACGACGGACCCACATGCATATGAGCAAACAGAAAACGAGTTCATTAGAATTATTTATCACATTCTGAAAATGCACTCAGGTGGCTTAAAGACATTTGGGCTTGAAACTTCTGATTATTACAAATGTCATCTCGATAGCTGGCTTCACCTTGTTCTTACATCAGGGCTTGAAGTACTCATCCTTAAGTTGTGGACACAAAGGCCAAAGTACAACTTTCCATGCTCACTTTTATCTGGCAAGAGTAGAGACTTGATAAGGAAACTTTGTCTTAGCTTCTGCACTTTTCGTCCTACAGTTAGACTTAGCTTGAAAAACCTGAAGAAGTTATATCTTAGTTTTGTTAGTACAACAGGTGATGAGTTAGAGTGCCTTCTATCAGATTCGTTTGCTTTGGAGAGGCTGGAACTCCGGCACTGCAGTGAGATAGTTCACCTGAAGATACCTTACCTGCTGCAGCGGCTCAGCTACCTTTTTTTTTTTGAACGAACTGGCACGAGAATGTGCCAATTTCATTGATAGAGAAGAGCAAAATAATAATTACAGCCGGCTAGCCGGTTAAAGAAAGAACATTTAATCTCGCGCTAATAGACTCGCTAATCCCTTCGCCCCAGCAGTGGCCCATGCTGAGGCCTCCGCTTTTATCTTTGCGGTTATTGTTATGGTGGTGCATTCTCGTCGATTAAAGACTCTTGCGTTCCTCTCAATCCAAATCTCCCATATGACTAGCAGTGCTAGACTTCTCAGCGCTTTCCTTGGCACCAAGCGGTTGGCTGTTATCATGGTCCACCAATCAGCCACGGTGTCGGTCTGTGGCCAGGACCCAGGTCGCAGGTCTGGATGGGCAAGCCAGTCCGCTAGTGCGCACCAGATCCTTCTGGTGCATCTGCATTCCACGATGAGGTGATGAGCTGACTCCGACGCACTTCGGCATAGTTGACATTGCGGCGTATGTGGCCATCCCCGCCTGGCCAGTCTATCTGCCGTCCAGACTCTGTCCTGTGTGATAAGCCAGGCAAAAAATTTGCATTTCGGCGGTGCCCAACTTTTCCATAGCATGACGTTTTGGGGTTTTGACACTGCGCCGACAAACTGGGCCTTATAGGCAGACACTGTCGAGTAGTTGCCGTCGGGCGTCAACCTCCATGTTATTGAATCATGAGTCTGCGGTTGTAGCTGTACTTCACTTGCAAGACGCCACAACTCAACGAACTCTCTAAGCTGGGTTTGTGTGATGCCGCCCGATAGGTTTAGGTCCCGTACCCATGAATGGTTTGATACCGCTTCGGCCACATTTTTCCTTTTGCGCCTGGACAAGGCAAAGATGGATGGAGCGATGTCTTTCGGCCTACGGCCTTGTATCCATGCCGAGTCCCAGAAGGAAGCCGTTTTGCCATCCCCAATTGTGATCTTTGTGCATACAGCGAAGAGCTGACGGTCCATCTCATCGCATGGTATTTCAGTGCCTATCCATGCCTTGTCAGGTGATACCCATTCGTGCCACAACCAGCGGATGCATAATGCTGTAGCAAATTTGTCGAGGTTGAGCACCCCCAGTCCTCCGTTTTCCTTAGGCATGCAGCTTTTTGTCCAGTTCACCTTGCACTTTCCCCCGTCAGTGCCTCGTCACCAGCCCACAGAAAACGCTTCCTTAGCTTGTCGAGTTCTTCTAGCCCTTCTTTATTTCCTTTGATTACCGTTAGCATGTATATGGCTTGCGATGTTAGTACCGTTTTGGCGAGGCAGGTGCGCCCTGCTGCATTTAGGTGTCTCCCGTGCCAACCTGACATTTTTCCTGCCGCCTTGTCGATTACTGGCTGAAAGTCTATTCGGCGCAATCGTCTCACCGTGAGTGGTAGGCCGAGGTAGCGCATAGGGAATCGCACGCATGTGACCGGGAGAGCTGAAAGTATTTCTTCTAGATCCATGCCTTCTCATCTGATTGGTGCCACACTGCTTTTCTGTAAGTTTGTTACGAGGCCTGTAGTCTCTCCGAATAGATGAAGCAGTCGTTGGGTGTTGCATGCATCCGTGATGGTGGGTTTGATGAAGAGTGCGGCGTCGTCTGCATATAGTGATGCACGGTAACGAAATACGCGGCCCCCGAGTTTGCTTAGTAAGCCCTTAGTCAGTGGTCTTTTGAAGGAGTTGGTGCAAAGGGTCAATTGCCAAGACAAAAAGGAGAGGCGAGAGTGGATCGCCTTGCCGCAGTCCTCGTCCATGTGGAATTGGATTTGTTGGTAAGCCATTTATTAGTACTTTGGACGTGGAAGTTCGGAAACTTGCAGCAATCCAGTCGCACCAGCGTTCTGGGAATCCTCTGTGCCGCATTAAGGAGAGCAGATAGTCCCATCGTACCGAGTCGAAGGCTTTAGAGATGTCGAGTTTTAGCAGAAGCGCTGGAGTTCTCTTGCGGTGGAAACGGCGAGCAATATTTCGGACATAGAGGAAGTTGTCATGTATGCTACGTCCTTTAATGAAAGCACTTTGACACGGGGCTATGAGGGAGGACATGTGTGGTCCCAGACGAAGTGCGAGGAGCTTGCTAATCAACTTGGCAATGGCGTGAATGAGGCTAATTGGCCTGTAGTCTTATACACTTTCAGCACCTTCCTTCTTTGGGATTAGCACTATGTTTGCCGAGTTTAGTAGATTGAAGTCAGCGCAGCGTAAGCTATGGAAGGAGTTGACTGCTGCCATGACATCGCCTTTAATGATTGTCCAACAACTTTTGAAGAATATGCCAGTGAAGCCATCTGGACCCGATGCTTTATCGTGTGGCAGCTGCAGGATTGCATTATGTACCTCTTCCTCCATGAAAGGCTCAGCCAGCGTCGAAAGGTCCACTGGTGGGAAGTGCAACTCTTCCCAATTAAAGTCCTTTGCTCTCTGTGGGGGGTCGCTCATGACTGCGTGGAAGTGATTACTGATGGCATCGTGCTTGTCTTGGTGAGTTACCGCCCAGCTAGCCCCAACACGAAGCTTCTGAATAAAATTTTTGCGACGCCTGGAATTAGCCTTAAGGTGGAAGTATTTGGTGTTTGCATCTCCCTCACGTAAATACGTTATTCTGGAGCATTGTTTTTTCCTTGCTTTTTCAATACCCGCCCACCCTAGGAGTCGTTTCTTTAACCGGCTGCGCAGACCAAACTCTGCATCAGATAGCGATCGTGAGTCTTGCGCCACGTCAAGGATGAAGATAATCTCGCGTGCTAGGTGCATTTTGGCTTTAATGTTGGAAGCAAACGATTTGCTCCATGCACGCAGGGACCTGGCTAGAGTGTGAAGTTTGTGGCCTAGGCGGTGGAAAGGCTCTGTGTGTGTTGTTGGCGCTGTCCATATTTCCTTAACTTTGTCATGGAATCCTGGCAGGCGAACCCAGAAGTTCTCGAACTTGAAAGGAGTGGGTCGTCTCGGGCCAGACTGCTGGGCTAACAAGAGGGGGCAATGGTCAGAGTGCGATGAGGAGAGGGCATGTAGCACGTGGTTATGGAATTCGATGTCCCAACTGTCGTTGCAGAAGATTCTGTCTAGTCGCACCAGGGTTGGGTTCCTCTGTTCACTGCTCCACGTGAACTTTCTATTTTGGAGATGTATTTCTTTAAGCCCGCAGTAGTTAAGCGCTGCTCTAAAGCTGCGCATTAGGCGTCGGTTGAGGTTTTGATTGTTTTTATCTCGAGCTCGATAGATTAGATTGAAGTCTCCCATGATGATCCATTTTTCGTCGTTGTCTGGTTTAAGGTTTCTCAGATGTTGTAGGAAGGCCGGTCGTCCACTTCTCCTGGAGGGTCCGTAAACCGTAGTGAGACGGAAGGTGGACGCGCAAAGGTTAATAGTAACGTCCGCAGTGATGGAGTGGTTGCCGATTGTAATGTTTTGAAGATCAACCACACTGTCATTCCAGAGTACCAGGATTCCACCTTTGGTTCCTACTGCTGGTTTATACGTGAACTTATTAAGTCTATAGGCGCCAAGGAATAACGCAAGCGCCGCGTCAATGTGTTGAAGCTTTGTCTCCTGTAAGCAGGCTATATGGCACGTTGTATCTCTCAGAAAGTCATGTACGGCTAGGACATCGGGCTGCCGCATTCAGCCCACGCACGTTCCAGTTAAAGATGTTGAAGTTGCCTTTTATCATGTTGAGCTTGGGTATTACTCAAGAGGTAGGCGTGCGAGGGGGTGTGTTTGCTTCCGCTCACATGGAAGGCAGCACGTCTCAGATGCGGTTTTTCGAAGGTTCTTATAAGTGAAGCCCGAAGGTCGAAGCCTAGCAGGGCAGGGTCGAAGTCGCGTAGCCCGAAGGTCGATGCCAGCAGGGCTTGTTCTAGGATGTCTTGCCCGAAGGTCGCAGCCAGCAGGGCGAAGACGCACGCACACAGTCATTGGTGTCTTTTGTTGTGGAATCATTGGAAACAATAAATCGCGATAGTTGACACAGGCGCCTACGCCTCATGCCTCAGCATCACCTCCTGTTCTGCCTGCAGCTCCGCCACTCCTTCTCCCGCATGCTGCAGGAGGGCCTCAGTCATCTGGTCTTTGCCTTCGTCGTCGAGGTCGAGTAGTGTCGCCAGAGCAGCGATGATGTAGTCTGGCAGCGGCCCTTTGATAGATTTAACATACTCCTTGAGCACTTCTTCAATTGGCGTCATCTCTTGCACCTGTAGACCAAGCTTACGAAGTAAGTTTTGCTGCGCTTGTTGCATGGACGGCATGGCTGGGCGATTTGCGAGTCGGGTACTTCGCCGCACATTAGTCATATCAAAAGTGCGCCGTTGTCACTCGTTGCGTACCGGTTTTTGTTGCAGGAGCGGTGCTGCCGGCGTGGTGAAGAGGTCGTCGACCGCGGGTGCTTGCGGTGTAGTCTCTGTCGACGCCGTCGCACGAGCTGCCGGCGCAGCCGGCGCGAGGGTGTCGCCGCCGGCGTCGTCCACACATGCGGTGGTGTCGAGTGCGTCCGCTTGGTTCTCGCCGCCTGTGGTCGAACCTAGGGGGTAGCCCAGGTTGTGCAAGTCTGGAACAGTGAAGCTCAATCCCGTCCTCTAGTGTAGGCCCGTTGTGGAGCATCCCAAGGCCCAGCCCATGCATGCCCGTGAGGCCTTCCTCTGCTGGGCTGGGAAGAGGCCCAGTTGGCGCCTCAAGGTCCGGCGGCGTGGCTTCGACAGCATGATCAGGACGCCAGCATGTCTGCAGCCGCGGCGAGCTGCATCGCCGTCAGGGCTTCCTCCACCTCCTGCACAGATGGAGAGTGCATGGTTTCTCCCACCTCTTGTACTGACGGGTAGTACAGAGACGACCTGAGGCGATAGAAGACGCGGTCCAGCGATATGCCCTGCGACATCATCTGCAGGCATTGTGGACCAGGCTCCATTCCTGGCAACCTCGCCGCCGATGCCGAGCAGTTCCGCGAAGCGATGTGCCATATCGATGTAATCCTGCGCAGCTTCCAAGTTCAGCTGAGTGTGAACATGATTGACTTGGCCGTTGCTCACCTTGCTGTTCGGGAGGGATGTCAGGTTTGTCCTGAGTGTGCTAGCTTGAGCTGAGAAGGCCGCTTGCAGCTTTGTGGCGGACATGTTGCACATGTCGTCGTTCTCCGAGGCAGAGGCAGAGGTGGGCGTTTTGCCCCTGAGGCTCAGTCGCCCCGCCGGGTGGTCGTCGCCTTCGTCGTCTTTGCTTGGTCGTGTCCCGTCAGCAGGGTGATCGTCGTTCCACCCGCGGCGACGTCAGTAGCCGCCTTCTCGGCGCCTTGGTGAGCGTGTTCGCTCCCGACGCACCGGCTCACCATCCTCAAGTGGGAAAAAGGCATAGCCTGCAGGGGTCTCACGGCCTCGCCCAGGGTGGTCGTAGTCGTCGTCGTCGTTCCTCCTTGGCGGCCAATCGAAATCCATGCCCCTACAAGAGCTCTTGCTGGAGCGCACATGTTCGCCCGTGCGGCGTCCAGGCTCGGCCAAGCGGACGCCCCGTTCAGGCTGCTTGCCACGGTCGTCGCGCACATCGCGGCCATCCCGCACACCCTGCCGGCCGCGCGCCTCGTCGCGGCCGTCATCTCGTTCATCCCGTCGGGTCGGCGGCTCCCGCGGAGGGAGCGGCAGCCTGGTTGGGAACGACGGTCGTGTCCCGAGAGGGGCACCATCCACCACTCCGTATCTCCATTTGTAGTGCCGGCGAATTGGCACCACATCCGTCGCCTGGAGGTTGTTTGCTGCAGCCGAGTAATCTTCCACCAGTGGCATGTGAAGGAAGACCTCGAAGCGTACCCCTTGATGCCAGTTTTCTTGGGGGCGCTCGGAGATGAAGACCGCCGAGGACCGGTCGGATGGCCGGTGAGTGATGAAAAGCCATACCCGCTTGGGGATCTCGCTCGGGTCCGCCATCCATGCCCAGAGGTCAATGTGTCGCGTGTCGCGGGGTTGCACCAGATCAGTGATGAGGCACTGGAGTGCACACTTGCGCCCGATGACCCGCTCGACAATCTCCGGCGTCCAGGCATGGGACGGGATGCCGTCCAAGCACAGCTGCACCCTATAGAAGATTCGCATGCCGAGGGCGTGGGTGAGACTGCGCCATTAACGGAGGCAGATGTCGATGCCGTGCCCTTGGAAGCGGCCGCGGTCTCTCGCCGCCGCGCAGTGGTCGCTGCGCTCGAAGCGGATCAAGTACGGCTCCGGCTGGTGGACGGTGACGGTGACGTCTCCGCGCTGGAGGTGGAGCTGCTCCATCAGGAGCTCTTCGATTGCACGGGCGCCGTCGCCGCGAGGCAGGTGCAGAGCCCAAGGTACCAGCGTGCAGCTCTCCCACTCCTTTGCATCCCTGTCGAGGTCGAAGGAGGAGGGGATGAAGACGGTTTCCACATCAGGCCGCGTGTCCGGGTCACCAGCCGGCATTGGCGCTGGCGGAGGCGGCGGTGGCGGCAGCGGAGGGGGTGGCGGCAGCAGGGGAGAGGGCGGTGGAGGTGGCGGCGTCGCCTGCTGCGGCTTTGTGGGGTGCTGCTTGGGCCTGTATTGCAGTGGGCACTCTGCTCTTGTCGGCGTCGCTGTGGGCAGGAGCGCTCGCGGTGTCCTGAACGGCGACAGGAGAGGCAGCAAAGTCTCGGCAAGCTGCAGCCCGATGGTCGCGTGCCAAGCAGGTGAAGCAGCGCCCCACCGTTGCCCGCTTGAATGCAGCGAGCGCGGTAGCTGAAGGCCCGTCCGCCCGAATTGAAGGCGGGTCATGTCTTCCGTCGCGTCGAAGCGCTGGCGTGGGCGGCGCGCGGCGCAAGGAGCGTCGCCCCTTGCCGCGTGCTGGAGTCCAGCCGGGGTCCGGGTCAGCGGCAGAACTGCTGACGATCTGCGTGCTTCTCCTCTTGCTGGATTGATGGCGTGGTAGATGTGCAGGTCGACGCGGAGCGTTGAATGCTGGTGCTGGTACCGCAGGACGACGGGTCGGCGCTCCAGGGTGGCGACGTGGTGGGTCAGCGCCGATGGCCGAATGACGCGTCGGAGTTAATGGCCGGGCGGCCGGTCGTTGGGGTTCAGGGGCGTGGCCTCCCCGGACAACCTCCGCGTAGGATCTTGGCGCCGCAGGCTTGCCAGTAGGCTGATCTGGTGGAGTGGGGCGCGGATTCGAGAAGGTCGACGCCCAGTCGGGCGCATCTGGTCGACGTCGGCCATGGCGCAACGGTGGAGGCTGTGGGCCGTGAAAGAAATCCTCCCAGCGAATCTTCGACAGAGGAGGCTTGCGGGAGTGGATCCGGGGCTAGTGGATGCTGGTGGATGGTTTCCGGCGCAGGATCTGGTGGGGTGCGGCCAGGCCGGGCTCCGTTGACCGGCGGCGCCAGCGCCGCTGCGGAGGGGGGTGGGGGTCGGGTGGCATGCCGCTCTCCTTGGTACTGGATGGGCTCAGCTACCTGGAGCTGATAGGATGTGATAGTCTGAAAGTGATAGAAAACAAAGCTCCAAATCTGTCCACTTTCCATTTCAAAGGCAATGACATTGTACAACTCTCGCTCGGAGAAGCATGTCAAGTGACAAACCTATACATGTCTTGTTACGAGGTCATCCATTTTGCTCGTGTGGACCTTCTCATTGCACCAAATCTCGAAATGCTTATCATTGAGTCACCTAGTGAGGTACATTCTAAAAAATATGGTAACTGTAGACTAGAAACAAGCATATAGTGGTAACAAATCAGCCTTTTAACTTGGAATTAATTAACTTGATAACTTTTATGCAGATGGTCAGTAATATATAGCGATTCTACCCAGCAAATTCCAGAACCTGAAGTACTTGGATATGTATGTTCCTGCAGGAGGTGGAGAATTCTTTGTCCCAAACTATGATTATTTTTCTCTGGTTTCTTTTTTTGATGCTTCTCCTTTCCTTGGAGACTTTCATCCTGGATATATACGTAAGTAAATTATTTTCATATTGCAAGTTGCAAACACACGTAATGACTAATGAAACGACTAAGTATCTTTCTTTCTTTCTTCTTTAGATACCAACGGCGTTTGAGGATCCCGAATCAGTTCTTGGAGAAGCATCGCATATGCGCCGGATGGCAGAACTACGCCATGGCAAGCTCAAGAGAGTGAAGATCACCAATTTCTACCCTGCGAAGAGCCTGGTCGAACTAACATGCCACATTCTTGAGAGAGCATCGCTTCAATGCCTTACATTGGACACCTGTTGCTGTTGCCATGAAAAGTCTTACAGTTACAGCAAATATGGCAAATGCTTCATATTGCATTGGCTGTCAGAGCATACATCGAGGGGAAAGTTCCATCTACAGCCAGGCTAGATTTTCCGAAGCGTTGTACTTTAGATGTCAAGTTGTCATTGCCATGCAACGTTTAATGAGGTAACTTAAGATGGATTAGTATCTTCTTGTTAGATTATCACTAGTCAAGCCACTTTAGATGGCTTATTTTCTGCGCCTTTGTCTGCCTGGATGCGGTCGTTTTTTTAGACAAGGTCGGTGTGCTAGTTTTTTTGCTTAACAATTTTGTACAGCTCCTTTCGGGACATCATAAAATGATATAAAAAATTCAAAATACTCCAAATAATTAGCTCGTTTGATCATATTACTGCGTGTTTGAAAGTTTCAGCGATGGTATTATTAACTCATTTGGTTTGCGTCAGGGAGTCAAAATGAAAAATGGTGTAAAAGAATCCCGATGCTTCTAGGGGACCCTACAAATTAGCACTTCCATGCGAGTTTTTCAAAACTTTTTCATAAAATATATCTATGACACTTTCTTCACAAAGATTCCTTCACACCTATCAAATAAAATTTTGATAGGTAGGACATTTAATAATAAATGAATCGTTGGGTACTACTATAAAAAACGTCGAAAACTTGTAATATATATTCTTGACATACATTATGACATCCATTGCTACATTATAAAATTTTAAATTAAAATTACAGTAGCATATATGGAGAGAAAAAGAAAAAATTTGTTAGAGGGTAAATTGAACCAACTGACATAACGTAGGGAATAATTTAAACCAAGAAATAATTTAAGCTATTATCTAGACTTTGACTACTTAATAATTTGGTACTTTCTCCAAGAGAAAAACAATAGATGACGGTGCCTTTTTGCATCATATGAATAGAAATAACAGGTTTCCTCGGAAAAAAAAAAAGAGAAACGAGCAAGAGGAGAAGGTTGAGCATATATGCCAAATAAGGATATGTTATTTTTTCAAATACTTCAAGTTCTTTTTTAGTCAAGGCGCATTAGATTCTAACCCAATGATCCAAATCGCTAGAGGCATTGTGCTTCTTCTTCCATTTTTCATAGAAAAAAGGTCAAAATTACTCTTCTTAACTATAGTCAAAGTCCTCCGGATAGATTCTTGGCTAAGTAGGGGTTTTGCTAGGGTTGCTCTAACATACTGTACTCCCTCCGTCCCACAAAGAGTGCAATTTTAGCGTTTGAAAAAAATATCACAAAGAGTGCAATTCTAGAGATTAGATCTCAACTACCTTCCTAATTGAGTGGTCAGAATTGATTTGCATGCCAAAACTAACTCAATATGGCAAATAAATGAGGGCATGAGGGCCTTTTTATCGCTGTCATTATTCTGTCCTAAAAAAGTTAGAATTGTACTCTTTATGGGACAGAGGGAGTACGTGGCATCTTCTGTATTTCGCCTTTGTTTTGCGTACATACGACGCCTTGGTACGCCGTTTTCCGTCTTCGCCTTTGTTTTGCGCACACACCGCGCATGCATCTGACCCGCGCGCCCGCACCGCAGTGCACGCAAGTAGGTCGTCTGGTTTCTCCACCCGCCGGGTCACACACCACCACCCAGATCCAAACCTCCCCTCCCCCAGCACGAGACGAGGAGGAGATCGAGATGGAGCTGGAGGTGGGGGCGCCCTCGCCGGCGAGGTACCTGCTGGGGGCGGCGATCATGATGGCTGGCGTGGTGCTGCCGCTGGCGTACATGATCTTCCGCAGCAAGCGCTCGCCGTCCTCCTCCTCCGCCGCCTCCGCCGCCGGGCCCTCTTCCTTCTCCAAGCAGACGTAGGTGTGCTCTGCCTCTCTTCTTCCTCGTTCCTTCCCCTACGCCTGCGGCGGCCGTGCGTCAGACCCGCGCGTTCCCTTTTAACCGACTATTCGCGACCCGCTCTTGTTGCAGGAACAAGGGGCTCATCTGATCTGCTTCTTCCCCGATGAAGGTGTGATGGGCGGTGAGGGATTAGTGAGTGGGTGGATCGGTAGCGTCCCCTGGTGCTTGTGCTTGTCTTTTTTGGCTTATCGAGAATCTGCAGCTGCTCCTCGAGACTGGGCATCATCAGAAACATCGAATTACTAGCTGATTTCCTGATTAGTTAGCTCCTCTTGTATCCCAGAGTGCTTGCTTGTTCGACTGATTTGATACAGTTATAAATGAAAAATGCACTGTGACTACTTACAAGCAGAATTATTCAAACAAATTTTGATTCCGCACAACAAGTCATTTGCCCATTTTGCTGCTGGCTGGCTGGATTGTTATGGCAACCGTGTGAAATTGTTCTTTATTTAGTTAGTACATAGTATTTGTAGTGTGCCAAGGAACAAGATTGTTATGCCATTCGATCACTTGCATCCTCAGACATCAGCTGATGCTGTTGTTGTTGCGGATGAATGCAAACCAAATCGTAGCTGTGCTTGTTGCTTGGTAGTCAGAAACCTTCTGTGTGGTACATTGTCACTTCCAGTAGCTGATACATGCATTGTAAATAACTGTCTCTTATCTGACGATGCATGTTACAGGGCATGCCCTTATGCATGCTTCTTTCCACAAGTTGGGTTTTTAGCTCTTAACAATATAATCGTTTATGTTCTTGCACAGAAGGTAGATAGAATAAACAAACTGGTGTGCTGCCCTAAAACAATCAGTGTGCCTGATTTTCTTGTTTTACTTAAGTTATTGGCTAAACTCTGATAACCTTGATGCATTATACTTCAGACAGAATGTATGAAATTAATGTCTCTGCATCAAAGGAACTTCCTTCTTCATGGCAGACAACCTTGTGACATTTCCCTCAGCTCTGCCATCCTTTGTTTCCGTTGTTCTGATGGTGCTTTCTCTGCCATTCAAATATTCAGAAATTTAAATGACAGAGAAAGCATGGAAATATCAGATGTATAAACTCCAAAGCATTGTTTGACAGAAAGAAATTAATACCATAACTTCTGTTGACAAGTTAACATCTGAGGTTGCCATACCCTTGATGTCTTGTACATTTCATTCTATGGCAGCACTATATATATACCAACTACAAATTACAGAGCAAGTCCCACAGCAATACTACTACGAGGTCTGATTGTCTGAACATGCACCGCCGCAGCCTCTGGAGATATGTGATGGCCATACAGCTTTACGAATGGGCTAGTTACGTTATGCAGAACAACTGTAGTGTTGTATTGCCCTCAGCGGTGTGCAGAGCACCTTAGAACTGAGATATAATGCTACTCTGTATGGTTTGCTTTTCTACTCGTGGAACCTTGGGCTTGTATAATTCTACTGTTGATCATGACTTCTTCTGTGGTTGTGCCTTGCACCATATGCATATTTGGAGATGCTTGGCCGGGTTACGCTCGATGGCAGAGCCGTAGGGAAGGATCGGAGTTTGCTGGAGCATGCCGGTGGCGTCACCTTCGTGGAGCAGGTTCCCAGTGTGCTACGGGGAGTGGCCGAAGTTGTACATGCCGTCCACGCCATCTGTTCCGGCGCCGGCCTTGCGTGGCACGGGCTGACGACGAGGAGCAACGCCACTAACGGCGCCATGACACTCACGTCGTCAAGTACTTGAAGTCTTTGAACACACTGCTCGTTGTTTTTTTTTTTTTTTTTTTTTGACTTGTTTTGGCTTGTGGAGAAGTTGAGGCCAGGGCAGAGAGAATGCCCGAATCGGTGACCGGGAGTCAAAAACCTCGTGCCACGTTTCTGGGCTGGGCCATGGTTGGGCTGTTTCTGGACGAGGGCCAGCGGCCTCATATTACATTTTCCATATGAGGCCCACTTACGGGGATGTCGAGAGTCGAGAGACACGGGCCGGGGACGGGTGTCGTCACGGGGAGGAGAGCTGACCGAGCTCGCAGAGTCCAAGACCAAAGGTCCCCATTTCCCTCCCACAGCCAAGGACTCTAGTCGCCGGCGCCGTGTCGGTTCCTCCGCGCTTGCGCCCCCCTCGCGTCTCCGGAAGCAGGGAGAAGGGGGCGGTGGAGGGCAACCGTCAACCCTCGGAAAGTTTCTACATTCTGCCGCGCGCAACGTGCCATGGCGATGCTGGCGCTGATGAGGCTCATGGCCGTGCGGCGGCGGCGGCAGAAACGCCAGCGGCAGAGGCGTCGAATCCAAGCCCGCGGTATGCTCCCCCGTTCCCTCGCTATCTCGGTTTCGACTCTCAATCGAATATATGCGCATTCCATCACTCCCGTATTTGGGGGAGTTTCGGAAGACAGTACTGCATTTTGGTGTGATTGCGATGTTTTCCTTCAAATTCTATTTCAATTTGCGGTTTTTTTCTTATCAAGCCCGAGTGGCCGAGTCTTTCCCTCTGTCCATTTTTTTTTAAAAGGGGTCCTTTACAATGTTGAATGGAGCAAATTATCTCTCTCTCGCCCCGTGCGTCATCGTGCTTGGTCCCGTTGCTGTTCTTTGGTACCAGGTAAACTCTATGATAACCATGACGAATTGCATTTTCAGATGGATTGATTTCTACAGGGGCTGCCACTGCCAGAGAGGGCTCAGGGTCACCCTGTGAACAAGATGGTAATTCTCAAGGAGGCAAACCTGCGAGTTATTCAGGGCCCACCCTTCCAGAGGTATTGCATAAAATGGAAGTCAATTGTCAGAGACTGTTCTTACCATGCAATTTTGGATTGTCAGAGACAAATCTTTGAAATTGTGTTAACATTTCTGTACATAGGACTATAGGAGTTCCCATACTTATCCACACAGCTATGGATGCACGTTTAGTGTAAAAGGGGGAAAACCTCTCTATACAAATTTCCTCACAGTTGTTATGAAATTTGTATGTTGAACTTGGATGAAATCTTTTTTCCATGGTTATGTTTGAACATATAAAAGAGTACTCCTTTTCCCATAAAATATTACAATCTTACAGCAATCCCACCGAATCAGGATATTCATAACCAACCTGAGTTTTTGTGCATGTCGCTGGGAATCTCTATGCATGCTACATTTCTCTTATTAGGTTTGTATTTTAGATTTTCGTGTGACTGTGGTGTCTCACAAAGCAGTGAGCTGGATCCAGTACGTGTCATCCTCTGCAGCACCCTACCAAATTTTGAAAAGCATGCCTTATTCATTGTTGTAAAGTGTGCTTCCTTTATTCCTTGATATGTTCAAGATCATTAAACATTCCTATCTGGCTACTCAGGCTTCTTCTTTTAGTGTACATCGTGAACTCTGGTTGTATGTGGTGCTCACAAAACTTTGTAGATATGGCTAGATGGTAGCATCTCAGCCAAAATATTTCTCCGATTGAAAACCAGCCATGTGCTGTTTACTTATTTAGTCACAGTGCTTGTTCTTAAGCATAATACCTGAATCACCTTGTGGCCCATAGTAAGCATTTGTTTTAAGCCAAGAGGTTGTGAAATTATTGTTAATTGCAAGGAATTTTGATAAGACTTTACAAAGTCTAGCTTCCGTAAAGGTACGTGAAAGTGTAATATAATGGTTGCTTGTGGGTGATAACTGATAACTTTATCTTGGGTGGCCGAGGGCCTGTTTGGAAGACATCTATTTTCCGTGAAATCATAGGGAGGGCTACATACTGAACTTGTCATCTACATTTGATGCAATACACCTCTGTTATTGTGTTCTTGTCTAGTAGACGCTGACTCCTTAGCCACTTGACAATGTTAACCTCCATGTCTCCAGTGTCAATCTAATGGAGTATTTACTCAGAACTAGATAGTATAATTCTGCGAACAGAATTGTTTCCCCCAGGATCCAACTCCTGTACAGTGCTCATTCTCAGTCTACATACTAGAATTGCATCTAAGCATGGTTTACCTCTGTATTGCAGCACATGTTGTGTTAATTTGTGTAGATCGCTTGAGATGGAACACTACTCCATATAATCCTAGTTGTCTTAGTTTTACAATTGTAGTAACCATTTCCTTGTACAGTTCAACTGAACGTTTGTCCCATGGTGTGCATGCAGAATATCTTGTATCACATACATTCTCTATTGCCACTTAGGGATGCTGCCCGCGCTGCCTGTGTGTCTCATGCATTCCTGAATTCCTGGAGATGCCATCCCAATCTTAACTTCAGCATAGAAACACTGGGCTTGGAAGCAAATGAGTATGGAGCGGATAAAGCAACAGTAGAGGAGTTTATAAAAAATGTTGATCACATTCTGAAAAGGCACTCAGGCATTGGCTTGAAGACACTGGATATTGACGTGTACTTCTTGAGATTTGATGTTGATCCGCAGGATGGTAACAATGCCAACCCTTGTCATCTTGATAGCTGGCTTCACCTTGCTCTTACATCTGGGGTTGAAGAGCTCATTCTTGTGCTGCCTGCGAAAACGTCGAAGTACAATTTCCCATGCTCTCTTTTATCTGGCAAGAGTGGAAACTCAATTCAGCATATTCGTCTTAGCTCGTGTGCCTTTCGTCCAACCATCAGTCTTGGTTGCTTGAGAAGTTTGAAGAGGCTGCATCTGTATTCTGTGGGTATCACGGGGGATGAGTTAGGGTGCCTTCTTTCCAACTCTTCTGCTTTGGAGCGGCTGGAAGTCTTGTTATGCAGTGAGATACTTTGCCTGAAGCTACCCCGCCTCCTGCAGCGACTCAGCTACCTGGAGGTGGTTTCATGTGACAGTCTACAAGTTATAGAGAGTGAAGCTCCCAGTCTGTCCAGTTGTTCCTTTTCAGGTCACCGCCATCACCTTGTACAACTCTCACTTGGAGAAGCATTACAGGTGAAAAAACTAGAAATGTCATGTTTCAGCGCTGTCTGTTATGCTCGTGAGCAGCTTCCGACCATCGTCCCAAACCTTAAAACTCTTACCATTGCTACGTCCTGTGAGGTATACTCTGACTTAAATGTTGTCATAAGCTGTATTTGTGCCTGTAGTGATACTGCTGTTGTCAAACCTTGGAATCTGATTAATCTGGAGTTTTTATGCAGATGGCCAGTACACCGATTGTGCCCAGTAAATTCCACCACCTCAAGCATTTGAATATTCGTATTCCTGGAGGAGCCCTTTACCCAGCCTATGATTTCTTGTCTCTCGCTTCATTTCTTGATGCTTCCCCTTCCTTGGAGACTTTCGTCCTAGATATACTTGTAAGCAACATTTCATCTTGCAAACTTGTCCAGCGACTAATGCAAAGATATCTATCGACTAAATATCTTTGATTGCCGTGTTCAGGTACCAGAGTGCCATGTGGAGCATGGCTTGTTCTCTGGAGATCCCTCGCAGCTCGTCCAGGCTCCGGAACACCACCACGACACACTCAAGTGCATGAAGATCACCGGTTTCTACCCTGAGAAGAGCTTGCTGGAGCTGGCATGCCGTGTTCTTGAGACAGCAACTTCACTTGACTGCCTCACGCTAGGCACCTCCTACTGTTCGTGTTGGCGTCCGGACAGCGAGCCTGGCAAGTGTTACCTGGCGGCTATCGGAACATACATCGAGGGGAAAGTTGCCTCTGCTGCAAGGTTAGATGTTGAGGGGCCTTGCACAAGGCGGCGTGCTGTTGAAGTTTAGATGTCAAGGCGACATTAGTTCATTGTTGTGTCTGATGACGAAATTATGGATGGCTTTGGCTTGTGCGCTTGAATTGTCACAAAACCTTTGATGTTTCGTTCTGCAACGGTACAATGGGGATGTGTGTGCCCAGCCTTCTATCTTACTCGTAGACTGTAATACGAGTGACGGTCGATTTAGTTAACTGCTTGTTGTGTGTGTACGATATGAATTTATGATCCGTATACCAAATGCGCACAGCAAATTCCACCGGCTCAAGTACCTGAACATTCGTGTTCCTGGAGTCCCAACCTATGATTATTTTTCCCTGGCTGCATTTCTTGATGCTTCTCCTTGCTTGGAGACTTTCATCCTGCGTGTACACGTAACTTTTCATCTTGCAAAGACATTGTGATTAATTAACGGACAGAAGGGTTTAAGTATCTCTGATAGTTCATCTTAATTAGGTACAAGAAGAGAGCCTTGTGGAACATGGTTTGTTCTCCGGAGATCCCTCACATCTGCGTCAGCCGTCAGATGCCAGAGCACCGGCATGAGAAGCTCAAGCGTGTGCAGATCGGCGGTTTCTACCCCGCGAAGAGCCTTCTGGAGCTAGCACGACATGTTCTCGAGTCTGCAACGTCTTTGGAATGCCTTGCGCTGGGCACCACCTACTGTTCGTGCAAGTTTGGTGGCAAAGATCTTGGCAAGTGCTACCTCTCGGCTATCGGGACGTACGTCGGGGACAAAGTTCCGTCCACGGCTAGGCTAGATGTTCGGGGGCCTTGCACTGGGTGCCTTTGTTTTAGACATTTTTAGATTTCAAGATATCCCCGCAGCGTTTAGTGGTGAAATGTGGTGTGGCTTGTGCTCTGTTTCTTGCTTTGTCACAAGCCTTCATGTTTGCATCTGCAATGCTTAACGAATTGTGTGTGTAGGACTTGTTCATGATTCGAGCCATTTTTAATTTCTTAACGTGATCTGTAAAATGCCTCATTGAACTCATTATTGGACAGCTATTGTCTCGGAATAGTGGTGGAGTAAAAAACAGTTTGGGCTGTGGTAGCCCAGGTCACTACGGGCCGAAATATTTTGTCGCGGGCCCGCAGGCGCGCAGCCGCCGATCGGTGGCGGCGGCGACGTGATCTGCTCCCCGTTTGATCTTCCCTCCCGTCTTTATAAGTTGCGGGGACTGGGTATCTCGCAATCTGCTCGTGACCATGCAGCGCCGGCGGCAGAGACGGCGGCCACAACGGCGATCAGAAGCAGGTATGGTTTCGAAAAGTTCCCCCGGTTGTTTTATTTAGATCTATGTTCCCCATGCGTGCGCGTGACGACACTTTGGGGGAGATTGCAGATGGTCGGCTAATTTTCTTCCCTCTGCAGTTTTTTTTTTTTTGGGAGTTAGCATGGGATACGTTCTCTCTTTTCTTTTTACAAGTTTTGTGGTCTCCACAGTAAAATGGCACTGTATGTCATTGCGCAGAAAGTTGGTTCGTGTATATGGACAAATTAGGTCCCAGCGTTTTTTTTCGGATAAAGAGAGCGCTTTATCAACTAGACATTAAGGTTTTTACAATCCTTGTCGAGCAGCTCCATCACACACACCGGAGCCCTGCCCAGTCACGTGGCTGAGTGTTTTGTACATCTAGCTAACAAAGCTGTCATTCGCTACTCTATTGCTCTCTCTCTTTATCTGGTGAAACTTCCATTCTCCTAAAGCTTGTACCAAAGCTTTTGCCTCTGCTATCATGAACCCTATCTCTAATTTATCCTGCTTCGCATTGGAGATGGCGCTCACGACTCGTGCACAGTCCGATTCGAAAATCACTGGCATGTGGGTCAATTGGCTTGCCAGCTGGATGCCTGCCACTGCTGCAGCCGCTTCTGTTTCTGGAGCACCCCGAGCATCTGTTCAGCGCACGCCATGAGGTGAAGAGGACTCCCCCCTGTTGTCCCGTGCCACCACTCCAATACCAGCGTCGCCTGTGTCAGCAACAAACGAACCATCAATGTTTACCTTAGCCCAACCGCACGGGGGAGGAGACCATCTTGATGTCAGGGATTTCACCCTCTCTCGGATGCTGCTGCTCCCTGCCGCCGGTTTCTTTCCTTTGTTGTCGCGCGGCCCTTCCTGTTGTCGGATTTCCGTCAGGCTTTCTCTGTAGCTCCTTAGGAAGAAGATTGAATCGAGAATGGAGGAAGGTCCTGACTCATGGGTGATATTATTGTGAACTGTCCACGCTCGCCACAGGAGTAGGAGCGTATTTTCGCGCTGTCCCTTGGAGGCTTTGTCCAGGAGGACCAGAAGCCAATACGGGCCAGTAAACGAGAACTGTTGTTCATCTGGCAAATCCCAGGACTTCCTCATTTGGTATCTAAGATCTCGAGCTCTTGGGCATGTCACCGTGGTGTGGTAGCTACTCTCCATCTCCGTGCCACATATATCACATATTCCGTCATGTTCCAGCTTCCTTCGGTATTTATTTCCTTTAGTGGGTAATACATCCCGGCTCAGCTTCCATGCAAAAATTCTCACCTTTGGGGGCACTTGACAGTTCCAAATGCCACCCCACAGTTTCCTCTCCCCGTCAGGTAGTGCACTTGAGGCTGTAGCTGTAGCTGCGTCCTCAAGGCTCAAAGCTAGGTTGTATGCGCTTCTGACTGTGAAGTAGTCGGTTTTCTCTCGGTGCCATGCTATGAAATCCTCCACTCGTCGGGCCGGGAGCTTGATACTAGCAATAGCATCCACGTCAGCTGGGTTGAAAATGCTAAGTAGTTTATTGTGATCCCAATTCCTTCCTTCAGCATCCATGAGTTCAGACACCCACCGCAATCTGCATCGTCCCTGTCTAGTGGTTACTCTGCACGACCACTCCCTTGGAATCCATGGATCACGCCAGATCCGCACTTTGGATCCGTCACCTATCCTCCATATTATGCCCTTCTTTAGCAGCTCTAGCCCGTGCTGGATAGCTTGCCATGTAGGTGACGGGTTGGAGCAAAATGCTGTATCAACAAGGCACCCTCTAGGGTAATACTTTGCTTTTAACAACCGGGCACAGAGGCTATCCGGGAATTCTATCATGCGCCAAGCTTGGCGAGCGAGTAACGCCTGATTGAAGAAACGCAAATTCTTGAATCCCATGCCACCTCGACATTTCTTCATAGTCATCTTGTCCCAAGCCATCCATGCCATCTTCCTCTTTCCCTTTTTGACTCCCCACGAGAATTCATGGATGATACTAGTGAGATCGTCACATAGTGTAAGTGGGAGCTTGAAGACACTCATGATATAACACTTCCTTTGCCCCAGACGAGATACATTTTTCTGAATAATCCTTCAGCCTTTTACCTAGCCTTTCCTTGAGGGTCTGGAACCTATCCTTTTTCATGCGCCTTGAGGGGGTTGGTAATCCAAGGTACTTCGCCTCAAAAGCTGTCTGCACCACGCCCAGTATCTCCTTCACCCTTCCTTATGTTTCATGCTGATCATTGTCCTTGCACATGATCGAACATTTAGAAGGGTTGATTAGTTGCCCCGTACAGCTTGCATAGCTATCAAGTACGTCTTTCACCTGGTTTGCCTGATCCTCATTGCACTTGAAAAATAGGAGGGTATCGTCTGCAAACGGGAGATGTGAAATCCCCGGTGCTCCTCGGCATATTTTCAATTCTTCCAACTTGTTGTTTTGTATTTTCCTGTGAATCGACTGAGAAAGCCCATCAGCTACAAACAGAAATAAATATGGCGACAGTGGATCACCTTGGCGTAGACCACGTGACGGGGAGAAGGGTGTCGAAAGCACCCCATTGAAGTGAATCGAGTAGCGGACCGAAGTAACACATGTCATAACTCGATCCACCCATTCTCTTTGAAAGCCTATCTTTAGCAGAACCTTGTTCAAAAACTCCCAATCGACATGGTCATAAGCTTTGGACAAATCCAACTTGTAAGTAAAAAATTTACTTCTCTCGTCTGTATTTGATGAGATGGCATGAATACATTCAAAAGCAATTAAAGCATTATCTGTGATCATTCTACCCGGGATAAAGGCACTCTGATTTGGGGAAATGATATCATGGAGCAAAGGTCTAAGTCTATTTACTAAACACTTAGACACAACCTTATAAATCACATTGCACAGGCTTATAGGGTGAAAATCCTTCAAAGTTTTAGGATAAGGGACTTTAGGTATAAGTGAAAGTGCATTTAGGCACTTAATCTAATTTTGGTAATTAATGACAATGTAAATTTGGATATAATGCTTTGCATGAGTTGTGCAGGAATAAAATCAAAAGAAAAGAAAAGAAAGGTGAAAGGAAGGTCCCCAATCCTTATTCATATGGTGACGAAGTTTATCGGACGATTTAAATTTATTTTATATTTCGAATTTGAGTATAGGATCACCGTACTATCAAGGGGGACGTGCTTGACGAGTTTAGATTGTTAAAGTGCTTATACTTGAGATGACATATTCACACGAGAGACACAAACGCACAAAAAACCTCCCATTCACAAGTTCTCTGTGCGTCGGAACTTAGGCCGGAAGATCCGGCCCGGAAGTTCCGGGCGGCTCTGTCTGAATTAATTTTTCACCGGAAGATCCGGCCCTTACACCGGAACTTCCAGCACTTAGCCAGTTTTCGTGTCTTCTCTCCAGGCGCCGGAACTTCCACCGGAAGATCCGGCCCACAAGTTTCGGGCGGCTCTGTCTGAATTTATTTTTCACCGGAAGATCCGGCCCATACACCGGAACTTCCAACACTTAGCCATTTCTGTGTTTCTCTCTCAGGCGTCGGAACTTCCACCGGAAGATCCGACCAACAAGTTCCGGGCGGCTCTGTCTCTATTATTTTTCTCACCGGATCATCCGGACCTTGTATCGGAACTTTCATGACTTAGCCATATTTCAGTGTTTCAGCCTTGCGAAATTCAAATCTCGGAAGATCCGGCCCTAGGCCGGAAGATCCGGTACCCCTTCGCAGAACACATAACGGCTAGTTTTTGGGGGTTGGGTATTTATACCCCCTCACCCCCCACATTGAATGCTGCTGCTCCCACGCCCACATACACTCCAAAAGCATTCATTGCACTCCTCTACTCCACCCAAAAGCTTGATTCTAGCCTTGATTCATCTAGGGTTTGAGTGAGAGGAAAAGATTGAGTGTGTGAGCTTTGAGCACGCATAAGCTTTGATTCGTTCATCTCAAGAAGCACTTGAAGCAAGCTTGATTCGTCATCCTCGTTTGTTACTCTTGGAGCTTTGCTCCTAGACGGTTAGGCGTCGCCGGTAGCTCCCATTCCTTTGTGGTTTGAGCACCGGAGAGTTTGTATTTCCCCTCTCTTTGTGAGAGCAATAGTAAGTGACTCAACTTTCCTTTGTGGTTGGTTGAGGGAGGCAAGGGGTTAGTGACAACCCGGTTCTTTGTGAACCCCTCAACGAGGACGTAGCTCCTTTGTGGAGTGAACCTCGGGAACAAATCTTGTGTCTCATTGTTCTTGCTATTGTTCTTGTTGTTCATCACCTTATTTGTGCCCGATCTATGTGCTAGGTGTTGTTCGACCTTAGAGATCATACTTAGGTGCTTAGTTACTTCATTTAGCAACTTTGTATTCAAATAGAATCTTGAATAGCTTGTTAGTTTTTGAATCTCGAAGTTAGTCTCCTCTCTGTGTCGGAAGATCCTACACAGTGTCGGATCTTCCGGGAGCCCGGAAGATCCGAGACTGCGTCGGATCATCCGACCATCTGACAGTTTTGTGAAGAATTTTCAGGAATTTTTAACAGGCCCTATTCACCCCCCCTCTAGGCCTAGTGTTGGTCCTTTCAATAAGAACAATGGTGGTATCATTAACCCCCTCTGGCATATTACCTGTCTCAAAAAACGCTCGTACTGCAGGGATGATATCTTGCTTAAGTAATCCCCAAATGCGCTGGAAAAAACGAGCTGGCAGACCGTCTGGCCCTGGGGCCTTAATTGGTCCTATCTGGAAGAGAGCATCCCCAATTTCTTCATCACTATAGGCCTTTGTGAGAGTCTGGTTCATCTCATCCGTAATCTTTGCATCAAATAGATCAACTAGAGTATCTGGAACAATGGCATCATCTTTAGTGAAAAGGTTAGAGAAATATTGAACAGCCACACCCTCCATTTCTTGTGGATTATCCGCCCACGTTCCATCTTCGCGTTTCAACTTTATGATGCGATTCTTCTTAGCCCTCCACCTTGATTTCTGATGAAAGTACTTTGTGTTTCGATCTCCATCTTTTAGCCAGGATATGCGTGAACGTTGCAGCCACGTCATCTCCTCCCGGTACAAGAGTTCATCCAGCTCCTTCTTAGCCTGCAAAATATCACGCATGTTATTAATCGGGTCACTATCCTCAAGACGTTCTAACTTCTTCCGCAGCGCCTCCAGCTGAATGGTGACATTGCCAAAGTTTTCCTTGCTCCAGGCTCTTAGATCCGTGGCCATACTCTTTAAGTTTGTCGCCAGGTTCCCAAGGTCGCTTCCTGGGTTCCTTCGCTGCCAAGCTTTTTCCACCACTTCATCTAGCCCGGCATCCTTCTCCCACATGATTTCATAGCGAAAGCATCGCTCCTGTTTTGGACCTGCCACCGCTCCACCAAGGACAGAAGTAGAGCTTTGTGGTCTGATCTAGAAGAGCTAATATGTTTTAGAGAAGCATGAGGGTGCAATAGCATCCAATCTGAGTTGGCAACACCTCGATCCAGCCTAACTCTAACGTTCCTTTGGCCGTTTTGATTATTATTGTAAGTCCACGGGAGCCCATTAAAACCTAGATCATGCAGGTCGCAATGGCTCAAAACCTCCCTAAAATCAAGCATTTGTTTTTCTGGGCGCGGGCGCTCAGAGAAGTGCTCATACTGCCACATTGTTTCATTAAAATCCCCAATGACCATCCATGGTCCATTCCACGCCCCACATAGATCCCGTAGGAGATCCCACATCTTTTTTCGATTTTCAACACGAGGCTCTCCATACACAAAAGTCGCCCTCCACGGGGCCTTCTCTGGTTCCTCTTTTATTAAAACATCGAAGTATCGTTCACCTTGGGACAACAAGGTTACTTCAATGGATTCATCCCATAACAAAGCCAAACCACCACTCAAACCATCACTATTAACCGCTAGATAGTTACGGAGACCCAACCTCCAACGAAGATTGCAAACCCTACTACTGCTAATCCTAGTTTCTGAAAGGAAAACAATTTTGGGGTTGAACGACTTTACAAAGCCGCAAACTTCGCGAACTGTCCGGGAGTTCCCTACCCCCCGGCAGTTCCATGCCAACGTATTCATTGCCCCTGACGGACCCCACCGTGGGGACCCGTCAGGTGTGGCGCACTTGCTGACGCAAGCTTGCTGCGCTTAGCTGGAGAGCGACCGTCATCCACCATTGCCTTCTCTACCTCAGCCTTCTTCTTGACTGCCCGCTGCTCATCAATCATCATGGCTTGTCGTTCCAGCTCCTGAATGGAGACGGCTATGCCAGCCCCCACTGTCTCCTTACCCTGGCTTTGGGTGGACAACTTGCTCCGAACCTTTCGAATGAAACCCGCTGGAATATAGGTACCTTCTGGTTCAGTCTTTGGGATCGCTGAGCCATCGCTAGAATCATAAAAAGAGTTCAGGCCCGAGACACACTCCTTGGCCAGCCACCCAGCTGGAGGCGGCTTGACATTGAGGTCGGGGACCTTTGAGTCAACCGACATTGCTTCCACACCCTTAGCCAGCTTCTCGAACACTTCTTGAGGAATACTAGCATGTCCCTCGGATTCTGCTTCAGATTCACCACCGTCTTCCTTTCTTCCTCCCTGTCTGCTCGCGGCATTAGACTTGTTCACCGAGCCACCACCGCATAGATCAGTGTTGGTCGATCCTGCCCTGGACATCACTCTCTCCCTTTGATCACCACAGAAGTTCAGGCCTCTTTTTTCTTTTGGATCTGCCTGAGGCAGTGTCACTGTTTTCCCCGTGTCCCGCTTTTGTGGGGAGCAATGGAGATACTTGCCAAAGACAACACAATCCACTTGAGCTTCATCTGGGCATTCACGTTGGGCATGGCCGAACCTTCCACAACCAAAACAAATATGCGGGGTGTTTTCATATCTAACCGGGAACTCCATTAGTCTGTATCCCTTTACCCGCTGCTGGACAGTTGGCATGAGCGGTCTTTTGAGTGCAAAATCAATCCTTACCCTTCTATAGTTCTTCTGGGTTTCTCCTACTTCTAGCACCGAGCCGATTTTAGCACCCAAAGCACGGGCAAAACCCACCGTCGTCATGGCCTCCGGGATGTTATAAATGCGAACCCATATGGAGAAAGAATCAATCACAATTTCAGAATACCTGTCTACGCCGTTGTAGGGTACAAAGATCACTGGGTCCTCCTTATGCTTCCATGGACCTCCCTGAATTGCTTTCCTCCAGAGCCTCTCCACTTCAAATTCCACATAGAGCCTATTATCCTCCAGTTCCCTCATGGTAGGGGCCGGTTCCTCCGTCTTCTTCCCCCAAGCTGCACACAGTTCGTTGAGCATCCCCCATGTGTTGAAATCCTTAACCGAGTAGAAGCGGGCAAGAGCCATCGACTTGTGCTGTTTCGCCTTTGCTTCCTCATCAGCACCGAAATCATATTCCTCCTCCTGTTGATCCTCAGGTTCTTCCTCATTGCTCATCCATATCGTCAGCCAGCGATCCTGGCTCACCCTACCATCTGCCACTCCCTTGCCCTTGACTTCGTACGGGATATCTCTCGTGAAAGCGCCGTTCCGCGTGCCTCCCGGCATCGCCGGGGCCCCGCCCGACGCCGGTGTCCTCTTTTGAGCCTGTCTTGCTCCATCCTTCCCCAGATCATCGCCGCCGCCCTGAGTTGCCATTGATGCGAGCAGGAACTTGAGCAGTGTCGCGTGTGTGGCTTCGGATGGGAAACCTCCTCACTAGATGCCCCGTATCACCCCCACCAACACGCGAAACACAAACCCTAATTCCGCCGGCTCGCAAAATTGCAAAAGGCGGCGCGTCAAGGGTTTTAGAAATGTACCACACAACTCTTTATAGCCAGTCAGGTGTTGTAGACTTCCCGGAGACTAGCACCGACATGCACCGACGTGCAGATCGTGGACTCTGTCTCGGCAGTTAGATCGAGGTCACAAAGTAAAACCGGGACATGACAAACCCCTAGATGGGGTTTTCTGAGCACCGCCGACCCTAGGATGGGACGCTGCGAAGGAGAGGACACGGACCCCCCGTCTGCCCGACGAAACTCGCTGGCAGAAACGACCGCGCTTGCTTTTTAGATTGAACCGCCGGCGCCGCCGAGATCGCCCCTAGATCGCCCAGTCCCTCGCTCCGTCATATCCGGAACCATTCCCCCTATATCGCCCAGTCCCTCAGGTCCCCGCGTTTTGACCGTATACTTGCATACCGTGGGAGATAGGACGTTATCTTGTGCCTGGTCTCGTAGATGTTCTTCTGTTGTCTCTTCGTACTCTATGATAACCATGACACCTTGCACTTTAGATGGATCGATTGCTTCAGCGGCTGCAGCAGAGGGATCATCCTTTGTACCAGGTGACAATTCCCAAGAGACAAAGAACAATAACTCGCAGGAAGGAAAACAAATGAGATATTCAGAGCACGTGCTTCCAGAGGTAAGGCACAACTTACATTGGTTGCTGGTACTTACTGCTCAAACTTCATAAATTTGAATTGTGGGGGACACATTTTTTAGATAGTGTCTCTTGACATGTCTTTCTCTAGTTGGTGTCTTGACATTGACATTGAATGGAGACAAACCTTTTCCTACTCTAGAAGAGTAGCATGATGCTCATTGTACATATTCTCCATTACTTTCCAATGCATTTCCTACCTCTGTAATGCAGCGCACATTCAGATAAAGCACTACCAGAGTAACCACTAGCTTTATATGTTAGTAATGTTTTTGTCTTTTAGTTAAAGTAACCACTAGCTTTTACGGTTTCCATCATCAAACATATATCCCATTGTTGTGCCTGCAGGACATCTTGTCTCGTATACATTCTCTATTGCCACTTAGAGACGCTGCCCGTGCTGCCTGTGTATCTCATGCATTTCTGAATTCCTGGAGGCGTCATCCGAACCTCTACTTCAGTGTGGAAACTCTGGGATTGGAAGTAAGCTTGGATGGAGATGATAAAATATGCAGGGATTTTACCAGAATAGTTTATCACATTTTGAAGAAGCACTCTGGTAGTGTCTTGAAGACATTTCGGCTTGATATGTGTGATTGTAACAATGTTAACTCTTGTCATCTGGATAATTGGCTTCACCTTGCTCTTACATTGGGGAGAAAAAGCTCATCCTTGAAACCTCTTCGATGACTTCAAAGTACAACTTCCCAATGTCACTTTTATTAAGTAAGAGTGGGAAGGAGATTCGGTATCTGTACCTTAATTCATGCGCCTTCCGTCCAACAGTCAGACTTAGTTGCTTCAAAAGCTTGAAGAGGCTGCATCTCCGTAATGTGAGTATCACCGGGGACGAGTTACAGTGCCTTCTTCTGGACTCTCCTGCTATGGAGCAACTGGAACTTGCATATTGCCAGGAGATAATTTGCTTGAAGATGCCTTGCGTGCTGCTACGACTCAGCTACCTTGAGGTGACTGCATGCTACAATCTGGAAGTGATAGAGAGTGAAGCTCCTAATTTGTCCACTCTATACTTTGGATGGTTCGACCACCATGTACCTATCTCACTTGGAGAAGCACTGCATGTGAAAAAAGTAGAAATGTCATATTTCAGGGCCTTCGATTATTCACAACTTCCGACCATCATGCCAAATCTTGAATCTCTTACCATAGGTTCAATTTTTAAGGTATCATCTGAGGATTCTGAGCCTACTTGATGTGACTAAATGACTAACAGAGTTATGCGTATAATGATACTACGGCAGTAACTCATGTTGGGTATGGAAACCCAGTACCCGTAGAGAAATCACTCGAAGGAAGGAAATAAGAAGTCGGACTCCTACTAGGACTCTACTCTGTAATCCTACTAGGACTCCAACATTGTAACCGACTAGTTCCCCGCCCCCTAGGATATATAAAGGAGGGCAGGGGTGCCTAGATCAGTAGACAGAAGACATAGAAGACCAACTCTCAACAGAGAGACACATTACATTCATACGCAATACAAACCACCAAACAGGACGTAGGGTATTACGCTATCTTGACGGCCCGAACATGTCTAAACCTTGTGTTGTGTAGCCATTGCGTTCCTGATCTCGACGAAACCTCACCTGAAATCTACTATCTCGGGATACCCCTCGGTAGGATTGACGGTAGAACACCGACATCTGACGCGCCTCGTAATGTAATTAATTATGGAAATTTATGCAGATTACCAGTGCACCATGTGCAACTAGCAAATTCTGCCACCTTAAGTAACTGAGCATTCGTGTTCCTGGGGAGACTTCTGGGCCAGCCTATGATTATTTGTCCCTGGGTTCGTTTCTTGTGCTTCTCCTTGCTTGGAGACATTTTTCTTGCATATACATGTAAGCGCCTTCTCATCGTGCAAATATATCTATTATATAGTACCTAACTGATGGATATTCAAGCGGTTTTTTCTTTGTCATGCTCAGGTGCTGGAGCTTCGTGTGCAGGATGGCTTATTTTCTGGAGATCCCTCGCAGCTGCGTCAGACTCCAGACCACCGCCATGAGAATCTCAAGCGTGTGCAGATCACCGGCTTCTACCCTGCGAAGAGCATTCTGGAGCTAGCATGCTATGTCCTTGAGACCGCAACATCGCTGGAACGCTTTGAATTGGACACCAACTACTGTCCGTATTGGTTTCACAACCAACATGCAGTCCTCGTGGCTATTAGAACATACATTGAGGCGAAGGTTCCTTCTACGGTTAGATTAGATGTTCAGGGGCCTTGCACCAGAAGCTGCGGCTTTAAGGTCTTATAAGATTAGATGTCAAGGTATCATTATGTGACAAAACTATTAGATGCATATGGTCTGTTTATTGAATCGCTAGGTTTCTCAGCACTCTCATAATTTGCGCCATTTTGTTAATTGATTATTGTGTTAAATAACTTTGCAGTTCATGGTTCACTTACCTGACGAACTGTAGCTGGTGCAATACTGATTGATCCTGCCTTTGTGACTTGTGAGTGGTGGTAGTTGGACGGCTGCTCCAGCGGCATTACCGTGGCATGGAGGGCAGGTTGTTGTCCCCCAGGCCTCAGGGCGTTGTATGGGAAAGTTATCTAAAGAACTTTTTTAAAGAATATTTAAATACTTTTGTGGAAAGTTTATTTGAAAAGTTTTCCAGAAATATTATTTGAGCTGTGTGGTGGTGAAATTCTGAATGGCTGTTGTTTTATTTATCACACGTCCGCCGCCGACTCGGGCTCTCGGCTGCGGCCCACGGGGATGAAAACTCGACGACCTTTGCTTGGCACGGCCCAACTTCAGGGGCTGTCTGTGGGCCTGATTTCCCGAGTAGTTGAGCTCATCCCATGATGTGAATTCCGTACGGGCTGCTCAAGATTGTTTGAATTCCCCTCCCAATCCATGTGAATTGATGCGAAGTGATGAATAAACTACTTTACACATCAATGGATCCTATAATGCGTAATGGATTTGAGATTGTCACGTTTTTCTGCTGCAATGCTACAATGGGTTTCATATGCGCCCAATATTCCATCTTGCTCGTGTCATTCTGACTCCTCGCCTTTTCCATCTTCCGTAGAGGCGGTCTTTAGTCTTTTGATTAGAGTAGACCCATCCCAAGCTGAGCCCTACCTCCCGACGCGAGTAGTGATATAATGTGGTCGACTAGAGAGTTAAATTCCGTCCTCCAGACACTAGGCACGTGACCTTCAGCCTATGGTGCTAGAAGAATGCTTGCAAGCGGCGCGTGCCGCGTGGAACGGAACCGCGTTCTTTGCCACCAGCGCCTGCCATAGTCGTGAAGATCTTAACATTCGGTCATGATTGTTGCCATAGTCAACGATGGTTAAAACTTCCATGAAAAAACTTTGAATTGGGAGGGCAATCCTTCCGGTGGACTGACCGTATCCCAAATTGACACGTGTGAACAAGTAGAGTATACTACACGTTGAGAGAACTGTGTTGAAGGAACGCGGCAAAATGACCCTGTAACTTCGGGAGAATGGGTGCTCTCCTATTTTTTATTAGGAAAGGTGACCTCATACACGTAGGATATCATGGCACTAATTGTTGGCTTCTAGAAACTCGGCAAAATGACCCCGTAACTTCGGGAGAAGGGGTGCTCTTCTATTTTTTTATTAGGAAAGGTGACCTCGTACACATAGGATACCATGGCACTAATTGTTGGCTTCTAGATGTTTGTGTCGGATACGGTTAGCCGCCACATACATAACCATTAAGACAGAATGGAAAATGGATTCCTTAGTTCTTATATATGCCCCCCTACTGGCGAGGAAGAGTTTGTATCCATTGTTTTCCTTTTCTCCCTCGAGTTTCATTGGTTCCAATGACTTGGATGTTCCGCCAAAGGTTGTGTCTCCTTGTTGCTTTCATCGTTGTTGTGATTTTCTGCTATCACCATCTCCAACCGAGAGCGGATCCACGATGCTTCCTTCAACAAGGTTTTTCAAACTTCACCTACTTTGTTGCTCTTGTCAATTTGAGGTTTTTTTTTACTTTTCTAATAGGAAGTTCCAAACAATAGGTGACACCACTACTACTCAGACAGTAACTTCATTCAAAGTAAAGAATTTTGCAAATCATTGTATCAAGACTTTGAGACGTCTGTCATGGTGTCGATACGCGGCAAGAGCAACTCGCCAGAAGCATACATCACCGCTATCGTCATCGGACCCACTTATTGATATTGAAGGGATGATTCAAGAGCGGTTGATCCAAACACGACGTGCAAGAGAAACACGCTCCAACCAACTTCAGTCTCAAGGACAGAGACGAGGGTGGCTATTACAGTTAGGGCCTAAGCTAAGAAGCATTAGAGAAGTTCTTCGATGCCATTGTGCTTGTCCGTTAACTTCTTTTGTCTTCTACACCACTAACCATCATCGAGGGTGTTCACCTCCAACGGTGGCACTTATGGTCGTGTTGCGTTGCAGGCGATGTTTTTCTATTCTTTTATGTGCCATGGTAACGGGCCAAATTCAGTGAGGCATGTACTACTATACTTTAACTAAATAAAGGAAGACACTATGTATAAGTGTTCTAACCGCACATGACTATACTATATATATTATGGAGAAACGAAAAAGGCAAATCGTATTAGAGGGTAATTTAAACCAAATGTCATAGTTTAGGGGTAAATTGAACCGAAACATACTTTAAGGGTTATCCGGACTTTGCCTATACTTGAGGAGAGTAATTTGAACTTTTTCTATATTTTTACTAAATTATAAAGTGTTCCGACCGCACGACTACTAATATGTAGCAATAGTTTTGTCCTTACTACTCGTCATTGATTTTTACATATTTTGGTTTTGCCCTTTTAAACAAAAAAAGGCAATTCTAACTTAGTATGTTGGTGCATTGGCTAAAATCACAATGAGAAATATGCACCAAGAATTAAAAAAAAACGATCCTAAGAAATTTGATACGAATGTGGTGCGCCTGACTGTCCCTATTAACTGTCGCAAATGGCCATAGGTGATAGCTGGCAAACACCAACACATATTCTGTTTCAAGTTTGGAACATACTCCGTGTAAACTATTTCTTCTCTAAAAAAACATATAAACTATTTCACCCGGCGCCGCTAGCGCTCCTGCCCGTCCTGTGCTCCCCCCTTTCCTTCGTCAATGGCCCCGCTCTCCTACCAAGCGCTACAACAACGATTGGATGATCGCTGGCTCGCCCCGGATTGCGCTCCATGGCCATCTGTGCCGCCGTTCCGGGTCCTTTCTACAATGCCCTCCGTTCCCGTAAAACTGGCCAGGTGGGCCGTACCAAGGCCAGCTCGAGAGCCCAGCCTCGTCCCGTTGGGCCGCAGTCGAGAGCCCGAGTCGCCGCCGGCGGCGGCAACGTTGTGATTGATCTTCCCTCCCTCGCGCGTGGTTGCATTTACAACTCGGAATTTTTTTTATTTTTATATTTTTTTTACGATTTTTCAAAAATAAATTGCTGGCTCAAAATTTAGCAGATCTGGTCTTATATCGCCAGATGGGACGGCTATCGCCGGCTGAAACGGCGACAGGGAGGGCTTTCGCCGTTCCATACGGCGATAAGGACCGTCGGTGCGGTCAAACCCCTTTCACCGCGGTCAAAACAAAAATCGCCGGCCCATCCGGCGATAGGCTGTCGGCGCCAGGGGCCCACGGCCCTTTCGCCGCCCCATCCGGCGAAAGGCCCTTTCGCCGTAACGGTCGGCGAAAGGCCCCATGCCTCGCCGTTTCGGCCGGCGAAAGGCCCCCGCCCTTTTTAACCCCCCCCCCCCCCCCCCCCCCCCCCGCGCGGCTGAGAGAGCTCGCTCTCTCAGCTTTACTGCCGCGCGCCCACCAGAGAAGGCCGCGCGCCCACCAGAGAAGGGAGAGGAGAGGAGAGGAGAGGAGAGGGAAGGGAAGGGAAGGGAAGGGAAGGGGAGGGGAGGGGAGGGGAGGGAAGGGAAGGGAAGGGAAGGGGAGGGGAGGGAAGGGAAGGAGAGGGCAGCGAAGCTCTGTCAGATCTACACTTCGCATCAGGTAAAATTTTATTTACCTTGCAGTCAATTTCATTTATGTTTTTAGATAGATAGTTGTAGATGCTAGCTTTTAGATATGAACTAGGTCATCGAAAAGTTTAGTTACAAGATTGTTTAGTTTATTTTTATTAGATATGAACTTGGTCATAGAAAAGTTTAGTTACTAGATCTAGACTGCTTTTGCTTAGTAAATTTAATTTTTTATACCTATATGTAGATGCTAGTTAGAACTAGTGGTATTATATTTTTAGGTTTGCATGGTAGGTAGTAATATTGTTAGTTTGGATTTGTAATCTAGAAAAATGAGTAGTATAGTTTTTTATATGAACTATGTGATTCGAATAAATGTGAACGGTTTTTTTTGTTATTAGATGTGAACCGCTACTAGCTATCTCAGTAATTTTTAGATATAACTATTTTATAGAAAAACTAATTAGTAATTTTATTTTTTTATAGAAATGCTAGTTATATGTCATAGAAAAAATAGTTAGCCCTGACTTTTACATTACATTTGTTATTTAGTTCTTAACATATGAGGTATAAAAAATATTTTCGTAGTCAGTGGTCACTCAATTTTTTTAGTGACATTTATAGTTGAAATGAAAAAGTAGTTACTCACAATTATTAGTGCTCTTACGTATCATGGCAGGCATGTCAGAGAGTTTATTTTTTCAAGTGTTTTATGGGCCTGGGGAGGTTAGGTATGGTCCTGAAGGGGTAGACTTGTCTGAATTTAAGTCATTCACCAAACAAGTAGTTCGAGCAAGAGAGAGGAACTGGACCTCAGTTTGCAACTGGCTATTCAAGGCATTTGGACTTGACAGGGAGCAATTTGAGCTGTCAGTCATGGCTGTAGTAAGGTTTCGAATGGACACACCCCTGTTTTGGGAGTTGATGCCCCTTGTTGGAACCCAAAACTGGAGAGAGTATGTCAATATAGCTACCGAGCGTGGCTTACCACTAGTCTTGTTTGTTCAAGTTTATCAGAAGATTAGGTCTAGCAGTCAGCATCAAGATGACGACAATGCAATTACAGCCGATCCTGCCCAAGAAGATACTGAACAAGAGGAGGTAGATGGAGAACACGAGGAGGTAGATGTTGAAGACGCACCCCATGAACCAACCGGCGAGGCTGATGAGGGGGAACACATCCCTGAGTTAGTTGAGCAGGTTGAGAGGGAGGGGCAAGAGCAGTTTGATGGCATGGAGGGAGACACTTCAGATGAGGAGGATTGCTATCCTGTGCCACGCAACTGGGCAAGCTATGACTATTCAGCTCTAACTGTCAATGAAGGTGAAGCGGTGGATTGGGAGTACAGAGAGAATGAGGTTTCTGTCGGTGCAATGTATGCAAGTGGGGATGAAGTTAAGGAAGCCATAAAGCGGTGGTCTACACTATCTTTGCAAAGGCAGTTTCGAGTGGTGAAGAGCAGCCCAAAGGTATATGATGTGTGTTGCGTGCAAAGCAACTGCCCTTTTAGAGTTCATGCATTTAAAGGCAAGTGGACTGATTACTGGGAGGTGTCGAAATTGGTGGAGCATGAATGCCAACTTGAGGAGTTAAACCCACATCACCGCAACCTTACAGCAGATTTTGTGGCTCAATTCATGTATGCTCAGATCGTCGACAATCCCAGCTTCGAGCCAAAATCAATTATTGTGCCGTTGAAGAAAAATTTCATTACAAAATCAGCTACAACAAAGCGTATAGAGCAAAGCAGAAGGCAATGGAGATGAAATGGGGGACGTATGAAGCGTCGTATAACAATCTTCCAGCCTTGCTGCACAACATATGTTTGAGAAATCAAGGCAGTTACTATGACTTGAAAACCTATCCCTGTGCTGAGAAACCAGGCAAGCAGGTGTTGCAGCGTTCATTACTAGCCTTGGGTGCTTGCATTGAGGCTTTTCAGCATTGCCGACCAGTCATTTGTATTGATGGCACATTTTTGACTGGTAGGTACAAAGGAACCATCTTGACTGCTATTGGGTCCGATGGTAACAATCAGGTTTTGCCGTTGGCGATCGCCTTGTGGAGAAAGAGTCAGGCGATAGCTGGTATTGGTTTCTTGAGAGAGTGAAGCAGATGATTGTTAAGGATGTACCGAATGTCTGTGTTATTCATGACCGCCACAAAGGCATTTTACAAGCAGTCGAGGACATCCAGAATGGCAGCATTGAACGTGAGAGGGCTGTGCAGTGGCCTGACTTGAAGAGTAGGTGGTGTATGAGGCATATGGGTGCCAACTTTCATAGCCAATTCAAAAACAAGACCCTGATGAAACTATTTAAGCGGCTATGCATCCAGAATCAAGAGAGAAAATTCAACCTTATTTGGAAGAAACTTGATGAACTTACAAAGAAACAAGCAGAAGAGCTTGCAAAGAGACCGGTTAATAGTGAGGACCAACATCCCGTTTCGCTTGATGACGTTGGCCTTGATGGTCCACACGTCGTGCGCAAACCCGGTCGGGCCATTAAGACGTTCTCTCAGTGGATTGAGCATGAGCCCAAAGAGAAATGGGCTTTATTGTTTGACGAGGGTGGTGCTCGATATGGCATAATGACTACAAACTTTGCTGAGGTGTATAATTGGGTGCTCCGGGGTGTAAGGGGACTCCCCCTAGTTGGAATTGTGGAGTTCTTCTTATATCGGACAATCAAGTATTTCAGGGACCGTTTTACAGTGGCAACAAAATCAATGTCTGACAACCAGAAGGTGTATGGATACAAAATGACTGAGTACATGGAAAAGGCAATGAAAAAGGCTCGTAGACACCGTGTGACCGCCAACGGTGCCGCTGAAACGACGATTTGAGGTCCTCTGCAGGGACAAAGGTCGATTGGGAGGGCGGCGGGAGAGACACGCACAAGAATGCATTATTACCAATCTTGGATGTGTTTGTTCCTGCCACAAGCCAAAGCTGCATCATCGTCCCTGCACCCATGTCATTGCTGCATGTCTTGAGGCGGGAGGGCTTCAGCCTCGTATGTTTGTGTCCAACTATTATTTCAAAGAAACAATTTGGGCCACTTGGAAGAATGGGTTTATGGGTATCGTATCCTAGGAAACTTCATTTCTAATCCTGGAGAGCACGCACTTTACATTCCTGATCCTGATCCAGAAATGTTCCAAGGAGTTGGCAGACGGAAGAACAGACGGATTCGAAACAACATGGATCAATCTGAAGCTGGTGCAGAAGTGCGTCTCTGCTCCAAGTGCCATGAAACTGGTCACAGCTACAAGAATTGTCCAGCAATGACGTATGCCAGGGGAACAAGCCAAGCGGGGCCATCTACCGTCGCTCCAGTTTCCACTTCACGTGCTCGTGGCCGCCGTGGTCGTGCTAACAATGATGGTCTCCTGTGACCACTGAATAATATAGTATTTATTTATAAACTATGTAATTTGTGTGTTTTGAACCAGGTCATTTGTCTATTTCGGACTATGTAATTTGTGCACTTTGGACACGTAATTCATGTAGTATGTATTATGTAATTCATCTAGTTTGGACAACGTAATTCGTGTGCATTGAACATCATATGGTTAATGTGAACTATTAAAATGTTGTTGTATTTATAATTGTTTTCATTTACCTTATTTTTTAATTTAATTTATCAAGCTGCGACTACTTTCGTATTGACAAAGATTTCAATTCTTTCAGCTATGGCCGAAGGGCCTCCGCAGCCCCTACGAGACTCCGGAGTTGCTGGACAGGGTGGATTGACGCGAAGCACCGGTCGTTCATGTCTGCCGTGCGTGGTTTGCCCCAGCACACGTTTCGCGCACGAGTGCCGTTGTCGACGATGCCCCTTGACGACCGTTGGCTTCCGAGGTACGTATGTATGTTAACTTTGTAACGATATAATCTTATTTAGAATTAATATCGATTTTGTATCTCCTTTTGTAGCACTAATCTAAATTTGTATCTATTCTGCAGGTTAAGAGCTGCGGGCCTTTTACCCATGGCGAGGTTGGTCGAGGGTGACATGATGGATGCAGAGGTCAGGGGAGGGGACAAGGCGACACGTTTCCACTTCGACATGTCTCTCCTAGCAGCTTTGCTGGACCGGTGGCGCCCAGAGACTCACACGTTCCACCTACCAGTCGGTGAGATGGCACCTACACTACAGGACGTTTCCCTCCTTTTGGGTCTGCCGTGTGATGGCGACCCCGTCGCGGCCCTGGACGTCGGACCAGGGTGGCGGGACGAGTTGTTGGGCCGCTTTGCCGACGTTCACCGGATCGATCACGCGCCTCCGTACCGCACCTTCAGCAACACACATGGGCCCACAAAGAAGTGGCTCATGCAGTTTAGTGTGAGTGTTGCGTTTTCTCTGTTTCATTTGCATTGACAGAATAATTGATGCATATCGATAATAACTCTTTTCATTGTGCAGGCGGATTACTTGAGAGCTGATGCAGACGAGGCTACAGTGGGCTAGGCACCTAGAGGCCTACCTGCTGTGGTTATTCGGCTGGGTCTTGTTCTGCTCGTCCCCACGGACCTCAGCGCCGAAGACACTCATACCTACGCCAGAGCGATCGCGGAGGCTCCACTGGAGGACGTACCCAGTTTAGCTGGGGTAGTGCTGTGCTGGCGGCCACGTACAGGGGTCTTTGCGCGGGTTGCTATAAGGTGGCCTCCTTGGAGCCCATGTTTCTTGGCTGCCCGTTGCTTGTTCAGCTTTGGTCGTACGAGCGCTTCTCGATCGGTCGTCCACGCATTGACGTGGGCCCCTACGAGCCCCTTCCTCCGGAGCACGACCCAGAGACAGGCCGACCATGGGGTCCATGTGGTGCCTCAGAAAGGTACGACAACACACGAAAATGTTGCTGCATATTTTGGTTTTAATTATTTACGAATTTTAATATTTTTTTTCAGCCTTCGTGGGTGTGAGTTCAGACGAAGAAGTCGTACCCAGACTTTGTCGGCATGTTTGACGCTCTTGTTGACGCTGACGTGAGGTGGACCCCTTACAGCGCTGCAGACATCAGTGATCGAGCCCCTCAAGGGCTGTCGTCTTTGTGCTTTCGCGACCAGGCCTTTTGGATGACGAGGAAGCCACTGGTGTACGACATTCACGTCGAAGAGTACGCGGTCCACAGAGTACTTCGACAGTTCAACAGGTACTCACACCGTGCCCCAGAGCGTGCACAGGTACTTGACATCTACCGATGCGTTAATTTTTTTTCCAATAACCAACTTCCAAATTCTAATGCAATATGATTTCTTCAGCTGGACCCGTCAGGGGTCAGTCTCGAGCCATGCTGTGGGCTCCAAGGGTACTACCCTTTGCTCAGCAGTGGGCCCAGGCCCTTGACGACGTGGTGGTCGAGGAGCGGCCACACTCGGATGAGGCTTTCGCGGCCTATCTGGCGTGGTACTTACCCAGGACACGGTCACGGGTGGTCGTTGTTCCACAGGACCCTCACGGAGCGCCAGCCAGAGTTACTGACACGTACCCTGTTTCGAGGGACCAGAACTTCGCCATCGCGGTATGTTTGTCAAATTTAATCATGTTATCATTCATTTCATATGATTTATATTAAATCATAACCTTGATAACTATGTTTTTGGTAGACCGAGGCTCTAGCGTTGGTCGAGGCCGAGGTGGACCAGGACTTGCAGAGGTACATGTACATGGCGCCGCAGGACCACGGGGCTGCATATAAGAAGATCAAGGAGTACTGTGTCAGGTTCAGACGGGCCATCACTTGTCGAGGTGGACACGCAGACGTCTACCTCCCACCACGGGCACAGCACCCTGGTTCGACTTCTGCTTTACCCACACGGGCACAGCACCCTGGTTCGACTTCTGCTTTACCCACACGGGCACAGTACCCCGGGTCGTCTTCTGGTACAGTTGCACGACCACAGTACCCCGGGTCGTCTTCTGCTACACCTGCACGACCGGAGTACCCCGGGTCGTCTTCTGCTACACCAGCACGCCCTCCCATGTACACTCCACGGCCGGCTGGTATGCACACTAAAATTTTGTTTATTTACTTCTGCATGTATGAAATGGTTTCATATTGAATTATCTTTATTTTTGCAACATAGTACCACGGTTCGCCCCACCAACCCTGGTGCTACAGGGCCCTCTTCTGGTGGTCCGCTGTTTCACGACTTCGGTACGTATTAAAAAAATTTATTCATGCAATTTATTACTTGCATAAAACTAATTGTCTATTATCTTATTATTGTTTAGGATACACAGGGTACGGAGGGATCGAGGAAGACGTGCAGACTGCGGAAGATGGCAGTCAGCCAGATGGACCGTGGGTAGGATCCTTTTTCAGCACGAACCCTTACCCGGACGAGATCGGCACTTCGCAGCTTGGTGGTGCGCCGCTGTTTCCCACACAGGGCTCACAGGAGGACGTCCAGACACCGGTTGCAGATGAGGCGCGACGTCCCACACGCCAGGTTGCAGCACCAGACCCGCTCACGTATTCACAGCACCACACCCGAGCGGCGCAGGCGGCACAGCGTCGTGCGAGGGGTGCACAGCGTCACAAGCGAGGGCGCATTTAGTACCTTCTTATCTATGTATGTGTTTTATGTTGTGCTCAGACTATGTGTTTTATGTCTTACTCGTACTATGTGATGCATGTAGTAGACTATTAACTATGTGATTTATGACGCGACCAGACTATGTCATTTATGCCCTGCTCACACTGTGTCATGTAGTAGATGGTGAACTGATGGGTCACTGAAAAGCCTACGCATCCTATGATACAATGGATCACTGAAAAGCATTGACATCATTGCCTTTGATATGACATTTCACTGAAAAGCGTACACACTTTCTGAAAAGGCTACACAATATCAACTAGCCTTGGCAGTATGCATGCGAGTAGCCTTTTCAGGCATCTATCTAGGCTTTTCAGATCATCAATCTCGATTTCAATTATGACGTGCTCAGACTATGCAATTACTTCTTGCTCAGACCGTGTCATGCATGTGCCGCAACAGGCATTTCACTTTTCTTAGTCCTAGGCTTTTCAGTGCTCTTCGTAATAGGCTTTTCAGTCCTATGGACGTAGGCTTTTCAGGTGCATTTGTGTCACCACAGTATGGGCAACGACCAAGTTTCCTTCGCCAGCCTATATGTACACACAAGGGTCCTCCCATTGCAAGAAACAAGATCATTCAGCTCAGCAACAATGTCTAGAGGGTCAGGTAGTGGCAAGGGTTTGAGCTTCGGGAGTGCAAAGGGAGGAAGGAAGGGACCTCCCATTGTGTGGGACGATGTCGGGTCTCTTGGTCCTGATTACTTTGGGGAACCATTGTATGAGTTTCCAGTTCAAAGCAAGCATGATTTCACAAAGGATAAGCCTCTTAGAGGATACACTAAGAGCAAAGAAGACTGGCCAAAATGCATGCATGGTGAAGATTGCTTAGTGCAGATGAATACCTCCGATCTGAATGGAGGTCGTCGTTTCTTCAAATGCCCAAGAGCATGGGTAAATGTTACTAATAATCCTCAGTTAATTATGCTTGTCTTAGTTTCACCATCTTACTCGAGTTATTTGATTTAGGCTTCTGAAGCCGAAGAAACTGTGGTTCGTTAGGTGGGTCGATCCTCCTCCTCTTCTTCCCCATCATGAGTTCATCGAATATCTGCAGAACAAAATCCAAGATCTAGAAACCAAAGTTCAGCACTATGAAGAAGAGGAATACAACAAGAATGAAGATGTGTCACAGGAGGCGCCGTGCAATGACCCATATTGCAGCTGCCCCTGTCACCAAAAGAAGCCTGCGTCGCCGCCACCGCCGCCTTCGCCCCCTCCTCCGCCGCCGATGGGAGGATATTATGGAGAAGGTGCAACACAGTTTGCTATGTGGGGAGATTACTAGGACCGTTCAATGGAGTTGTCGTAATTATTCCGTTTAATTACCTAAGGCATGTTAGGATTAGGTCGGCACATCATACATGTGTCGCACGTGCCACTGCCACTTGTGTAGTTTGAAGGTCAATGGCGCAAGCACGTTGCATTGAAATGTACCGTAGTGTATGCAACATTGCTACATGCACCATGACTTTCTTTGTCATGTATTCCAAATTCGTTTAATTTAATGAAGTCATGTACCTTTGTATCCAAAGACTCTACTATTTATCAGACTTCTTTATTAACCGTACCATCCCAGGCCAGGGCATCCAATGTGGGGAATCCAGTGTCGCTTTTCAGACTACTCTGCTTTACCATAGCATCCAAGGCTAGGGCATCCACTGTGGGGAAGCAAGGCATCCAATGCCGCTTTTCTGTGATACAGTGTCTCGCGCAGAGCATGCACTGAAGACGGCGTGGCGAACTTATCCGCTTGCATTGGATTCGATCTCTTTTTATGTACCACACATCCAAAACATCATGGACTCGGTCTATGGACCAACCCAATCATTCACTATATATGGCATGCCATTGCTATTGAACTTGTGCAGTGTCTCAGTTACAAACCATGGCTTGTTCAGATCCAGAGCTCCTCAAGTGGAGGAAGGTGAGAGTTGCCGTTCCACAAGGGGTGCATGTGCCAATGTGCTTCTGTGGTGACCTTTGCAAGCTTGTGCAGTCAAAAATCTTGGGTGACTACTACGGCATGAGATTTTTCATGTGTGACAACTTCGAGTATGATCCACCCAAGGTGTCTGCAAGCATGAGAGCCAAGGTATTCACTAACCCTACCATGTTTTTCTAACCATTTCATGTTTCGTATTCTTACTTTGGGGAGTTAAAGACTCCCCCACCTCTCTGTGATTTCTTGCAGTGGCTAGATACAGAGCAGTCCGATGAGGACAAGGCTCATGTTGAGCATGAAGCAGCCTCGGCAAGAGCAAGGTGGCAACGAATGATGCACGAGGAGGAGCAGGAAAAGAAGCGCAAGAAGGACCAAGAGGAGATCCGCAAGAGGTTCGAGGAGGTCGAGCGTCAAGAGGCACAGGAACGTGAAGCTGAAAGGGAGAGAAAGAGAGAGAGGGCACGTCGTGCAAAAGCAGCTGGCCCTGAAGCCATTAGGAAGGGAAAATATCCCCGTTGTACCCAGTGAAGCATAGGCTTCACACCCGGCGATTTAAATTACCCAAAGGCATGTTAGGACTAGCAGTAGCACATGATACCGTTATCAATGTGGTACACATGCCATTGCACCTAGTAGTAGATGTTTAGATCAGAGGAGGTGCTCGACACCTTTACCTCCTGATCATTTCATTTCGCTAAAATGCATCTATGCATTCAAGCCGGGTTATGCAATTCTAATGTTTCAAAAAATGTTATTTGTTCTACTAGTTAAGTCGTTCTCTTTACATATAAAAAAATCCCATACATAAAACTCAATATTTAACTATTGCGTTACGGTACAAATGGTTAACCGGAAACGTACAAAGTATCATAAACAAATCTACGACATTAAACGGTAGAAAATTTAAACGGTAGCAAATATAACCGAAAAATATTTATGCGTCAAAAACTACGTCAATTCATATTATGGAACCAAATCGAGCGGAAAAAATATATCAACTATTAATCAACATAAATTAAATTATTCACCTATTTCATAAAAAAACTTTTAAACAAATATAGCCAGTTCACGGTAAAAATGGTTAACCGGAAACGTACAAAGTATCATAAACAAACATACGACATTAAACGGTAGAAAATTTAAACGGTAGCAAATATAACCGAAAAATATTTATGCGTCAAAAACTACGTCAATTCATATTATGGAACCAAATCGAGCGGAAAAAATATATCAACTATTAATCAACATAAATTAAATTATTCACCTTTTCATAAAAAAACTTTTAAACAAATATAAAAAAACTTTTAAACAAATATAGCCAGTTCAAACGGCTATAGCCGTTTGAACTGGCTATAGCCCCAGCACTCCCCGGCGAAAGCGGTTGCCACGGCGGGGGGCACCTTTCGCCGTTCCAAACGGCGATAGCCTGTTGAAACGGCTATAGCCGTTTGAAACGGCGAAAGGGCCCACCATCGCCAGGGGAGGCCCTTTTCGCCGGATCAAACGGCGATAGCCGTTTCAACCGGCGATATAAGTCCAGATCTGCTAAATTTTGAGCCAGCAATTTATTTTTGAAAAAATCGTAAAAAAAAATATAAAAATAAAAAAAATTCTACAACTCGCGATCTGCTCCTGGCAATGAAGTGCAGCGGCGGCGGGCGGCGGCAGAGAATCAGAGATGGTTCCAGGCTCCCCTGAGGTTCCCCTTTTTTCTTCCCTCTAGTCTCCGTGTGCGCGATTGTAGCTTATTGATTCGCATCTTAGTGACAGCACTTGTGCCAATTTTTCATCTGTATTGTTGTTCATTTGTGGAATTCAGAATTTACTGTACGCTCGTTCGTTACAGTAAATTCGCACACTATGTGTCATTGCACAAAAATGATCGTGTAAAAAAGTTAGATCCCCTACCTTTGTTGTTCATGTCTTTTCTTGTTTTATTACTGGTAGACAAATTACATACGAGATCTTGTTTGCAATGCGTATGAATTGATGATTGGTCCTGGAGCCCTAAAAAGAACATGCATGTGCATACTGCGAGGTGTCTGATGTCAATGCTGTTCGTCAGGGCTCACCCTCTGAACAGGCTAATAATTCCCAAGGAGGCAAAGAACAAGATTATGACTCTCAAGAAGGCAAAATAATGAGATATTCAGAGCCCACGCTTCCGGAGGTATGCCAATAAAATTCACTGGTTGATAATATCAAGAGCTCAAACTTTACAAATTTTGAACCGGGGGAGACAAATCATTCAGCTGGGTTTTTTGACGGCATGTCTTCGATCCACTCTTCCTCTACATGTGTACACACAAATGGAATACTGCTTGTAATTAAGGTACATTATCACCATGACCATGAAAAAGAGAGAAACACCTGTAGGCATTTTTTTTCACATTCAAGAAGAACTGATACGTTTCTCTGTGGATGCATAGCGTAGACACTATTTTGACGAGGTGTTCTTTACACATTCCTTTAAGTTTCTACCCACCTTTGAACCCAGTGTTCTCATAGGGGAACATCCTTTTGTCTAAGGGTAGGTTTCGACGCCTGAATTGGCATGGATGAATTGCATTGGGACTCCAAGCAAATCCAAGAGAGAAATTTTATTGCTATTCAATACCAATTTTTGTGTTTTGCTGTCAAATGAATCAGAGAATGGGAATCAATCAATTGAATCAGTAGCAAATTTCAAATCATGTTTAGTTGCAAAAGAACTAAAATTGGCTAGGCTTCACAGACCTAATGGAGCAATGGAGGTGGTGCTCGGTGTTCTCATGGTGCTTCACTAGTAGATGCTAAATTCTTAGCCGCTAGCACGGCCTTCACGGCTCTTGCCTCTTGTTTGACACAACTGCAAGAACCAATTTTGCTGGCCATTATTACTATTAGCCATAAATAACAATTTTATGAAGAACTTGTCCTCCTACTCCTGTATGATGCCCAGTCTGCCTATTGTAATTGCATTCATGTGCATTTTCCACCTCTGTAATGTAGTGAACATTGTGTTGCAATGCACGGAGCTCTTCAGATATATGATATATGTTCCTAATATTTTTGTTTTCCAATTGAAGCAACAACTAGCTTTTACAGTTCAATCATCAAACATTTATCACGTGCTTATGTATGCAGGAAATTTTGTATCATATACATTCTTTGTTGCCATTTAGGGATGCCGCTCATTCTGCTTGTGTGTCTCATGTATTTCTGAATTCCTGGAGATGTCGTCCTAACCTCTACTTCAATATGGAAGCTCTGGGCTTGAAAACAAGGTATGGAGCATGCAGGGAAAAAATAGTTGACAATATTTTGAAGAAGCACTCTGGCATTGGCTTGAAGACATTTCGGTTTACAAGTTGTTACAATGTCAACTCTTGTCATCTCGATAGTTGGCTCCACCTTGCTCTTACATTGGGGATTGAAGAGCTCATCCTTGCCACCACTTTAATGACTCCAAAGTGCAATTTCCCATTGTTACTTTTATCTGGTAATAAGAGTGGAAACTCGATCCGGTATCTTCATCTTAGCTCATGTGTCTTTCGTCCGACAGTCAAACTTGGTTGCTTCAGAAGCTTGAAGAGGTTGCATCTTTGTTATGTCAGTATTACTGGTGACGAGTTAGGGTGCCTTCTTCCAGACTCTGTTTCTTTGGAGCAGTTGGAACTCGTATGTTGCATGGAGATAATTTGCCTAAAGATACCCCACGTGCTGCTTCGGCTCAGCTACCTAAAAGTGACTGCATGCTCCAATCTGGAAATGATAGAGAGTGAAGCTCGCAATTTGTCCAGTTTGTGCTTTGAACGGATCCACCAACATGTACATATCTCACTTGGAGAAGCATTGTATGTGAAAAAACTAGAAATGTTATGTTTCAGGTCCTTCTACTTTGTGCAGCTTCCGACCCTCATGCCAAATCTTGAAGCTCTAACCATAGATTCCATTTGCCAGGAATCCTCTGCGATCATTTGACATGACTAAATGACTACAGCTATGCATTTACTGATACGAATTAATCTGACAAATTATCCAGATAGCCAATATACCAAGCGAGAACAACAAATTCTGTCAGCTGAAGTATCTAAACATTTGTGTTCCCGGAGAGATCCATGGCCCAGTCTATGATTATCTTTCCTTGACTCCATTTCTCGGTGCTTCTCCCTCTCTGGGGACTTTCATCTTGCGCTTACATGTAAGTACGGAGTATATTTTATCTTGCAAAGATATATTTTTTCGAAGGGGCTTGCGAAGATATATAGTGCCTACTTGATGATGGATTCGAGTACCTTAGCTTGACTTTCATCTTTAGGTGTCGGAGGCAAGCGTGAAACACGGCCTGTTTACCGGAGATCCCTTGCATCTCCGCGAGATGCCAGAACCAGAACACCGATACGTCAAGCTCAAGCGTGCGAGGATCACTGGCTTCTACCCTTCAAAGAGCCTGCTGGAGCTAGCAACCCATGTTCTTGAGACCGCAACGTCATTAGAATGCCTCACACTGGACACCTTCTACTGTCCTTGCTTGCATGGCCACAGCGATCCTGCCAAGTGCTACCTGGTGGCTATCAAAAGATATTTCAAAGGGAAAGTTCACTCCACGGCTAGGTTAGATGTTGAGGGGCCTTGCACTGGCGTGCGTCTGAACCACCATAAATGGCAGGTTTTACTGTGTTTGATTGGCGTTCATAGTGGCCAGCATCATGCTGTGAAGCGTGAACTTGATTAGCTAGGATAGATGTCAAGGTTTAGTTGAGGCCATGCTTCGCCCTCCGTTGAGAAAATGTGTCAATGTGTCATTACACTGTTTTGGATGATGCAATTTAAGACAGGTGGCTTTCTCTATCGTGTTTTCTTGAATTTTCAGTTAGTTTGTGACAAGCCTTTGATGTTTCGCTCTGCAATGTTGCTGTTTGCGGCACCTAACCTGACAGCTGCTCATAATTTTGAACCATTTTGTTAATTGCTTGACGTGAAAAGTAATATATAATTTCCTTGGTAAAGTACGAGCTTATGGTGAGTGTGGAGACATGGCTATTTTGCAGGAGCTTTCCTTGGTAAAGTACGAGCTTATGGTGAGTGTGGAGTCTTGATTTCCATGAAGCGGCGCATGTAGTCGCGCGCGCTTTCTCCTTTGTGCTGTTTGCACATGGCGAGGGCGTGTCGAGTCTTGGGGCGACTGTATGTGCCTTGGAAGTTGGACACAAAAATCTTCTTTAGGCGTTCCCAGGAGTCGATGGAGAATCGTGGCAGGTTTTCGAACCATGTGAGTGGAGCGAGCTCGAGTGCCATTGGGAAGTATCTGCACTTGATGGCGGTGTTGCCACCCGCGCACTCAATAGCCGTAGAGTAGATGCGCAGCCACGACTCAGGGGAGGTCTTGCCGTCGTACTTCTCGAAGCCGACTGGTTTGAAGGGTTGCGGGTAAACCGCCATCCGGATGTCCCTGGAGAACATTGGGTACTCGTCATCTTCTTCCTTGTACCCCCGGGCTTCATCATGCCTCTTGGATTCAAGGATGGAGCGCGCGTCGCGATTGGCGTTGATGGTTTGCCGGAGGTCGGCACTGTATGCCGGCCTATGAGATGACGTGGCAGCGTCGTTGCGATGAGTGCGTCCGCCTCGTTGACGATCATCCTCTGGTCGGTGTGGGGTGCGCCTTCTGCGCGGTTGGCTTCTCCCAGTCGGCTTGGTTTTGGTGGACGATGCCTGTCGCGGGGAGGTTGACGTCCGCTGCTTTTGACTTCTTCGCTGCGCGATGGTGTGGCGGCGATGGCCTTGTCGAGAGTGCGGACCATGGTCGTTGATCCTTTCGAGTGCAGCTGCCGTTTCTGGGGTTCTTGGCAGGCTACGGACGTGATAGGCAATCTCCATGACGTTAGCCATAGGAGAGTCGTAGCGTGCCAACCCGCGCGAACTCTTGATCGAGGTTGCGTCCAGCCATGACGCGATTGCGAGCGTTTAGGCGTCGCTGAGCCCTCCTGTTGTTCCGGATTTCTCTGCGCATGGCCGCTTGGGCGGATTCGCCAGCGGTGCGTCTTCGTTCGCAGAGATATCTCCTTCTAGCTCGAAAGCGTAGCGCGGGTCGTTGTCGACGTCGCCAGCTGCTGCTGCGCCAGCCATGAAGACTTGTCGATTGGGTTCGACAGAGTCGCTGGAGCTTGGGGTGACGAGCTCCGTAGAGCTTTCCTCTTCTGGCAGCAGCGGTGTGCCGTACTGGAACGGGCAGGTCGTCAGAAACTTCAGACCCAAAGAGTACAAAGATCTGGCGGGATTCGTAGACGTCCCGTGGGATCCTGTCTCTTTGGTAGACTGATCTTCCTTCAGGCGTGGCGTAGATCACGAGGTCGTGTTCGCCATCGTCTTGTAGTGTCTCCTCGTCCGAGTCCGAGTGGCATTCGGGGACCGCTTGGCTCAGAGAGTTGGCGTGTCCTGCCATGACTCGGACTGGGACGTCCCGCTTTGAGTCCATGACGGACTCGAACCGGCTCCGTAACGCCTCACAATATGCGTGGGTCGAATTACGGAGTCCAAACGGGAATTGGGGTGGGAGGGATGTTTGCTTCTCCGAAGTCGTAATTGACTCGGACTCTCGCCCGCGGATCAGGTCCGCGAGCGTGATCTCGCCGAGTTGTTCGGCCAAATCTTCCACGATGGGCGCTTGCTCCTGCTTTAGCTCCGCAGGTGTCTCGATGTAGCTGTAGAACCATCCGAGCCGTCGGCGACGTAGACCCACGAGCCAAAGTGGAACGTTGTGCCCTCCTGAGGCGCTTCAGCTTGAATGTAGGTCACCATTGCGTTCTCCACAGGATCTTCGAGGAAAACCCCTACCTGGCGCGCCAGATGTCGGTGTTCTACCGTCGATCCTACAAGGGGTATCCCGAGGTAGTAGAGTTTCAGGTGGGTTTCGCCGATCAAGAACGCAAAGGCTAAGAGACTCAGGATTTTAGACAGGTTCGGGCCGCTTAGAAGGCGTAATACCCTACGTCCTGTATGGTGGTTGGTATTGATGAGATCGTCTGTCTCTCTGTTGGAGACTTGGTTGTTCTTTGGAGGGGGTCCCTGCCCAGCCTTATATACACGACGGGGCAGGGTTACAAGGTCGGTTTCGAGTAGAATCCTAACCAATTACAACTCATAGAGTGCTTTTCAAGCCAATCCGAGTAGTTTACAAAGTCATACGACTAGTTTAGATAACGAGAAGAGTCCTTGCAGTACTCTACTCGTGTTCTTCACGCCTGGTACGACTTTGTCTGGAGATAATCCATGTGCCCCTGTGAGCCCATGGTCGTACCTCCAACAGCGTCACCTTTGATTCCGATGGGTTTGGGGCTTTGGGGTTGTTCCTTGCCATGGCTGTCTGCTACCTGAAACCTCAAAAGTATGTGATCCATTTTTTATTCATTTACACCACTCGATTTTTATTCATTTACGACATCGTTGTGCCTCCTTCATAATCTGGCATCTCTCTAAGGCCAACATGATAGAAATCATGTAAAACCCTCGGGGCGACCCTATCGCGAACACAAACATCGTTAGTCGGGAGCAACCCTAATGTAGATTGAAATCTTCTCTATCAATATAGAGAGCATAAAAAATATACACATCATATGATGGGCGTGCAGGTGTTGCAAAACCGGTCATCCGTGGATCGAGGCCGTGTTTAGATGTTTGCGAAATTTTTTCGAGTACGTCGGGCACACATTTGAAGTATTAAATATAGACTAATTACAAACTAATTACAGATTCTGTCAGTACATCGCAAGGCGAACCTAATGAGTCTAATTAATCGTCCATTAGCACATGTTTACTGTAGCAATTTATTGTCTAATCACGACCTAACTAGGCTCATTAGATTCGTCTCGCGAAGTACACTCCATCCATATAATGGGTTATTTTTTCGACTACATTTAATATGCCATGCATGTGAGGGAACATACTCGAAAAAATTCGCGAAACATCTAAACAGCCCGAACGGCCAAGCAGCCAAGCACCACTTGGCAGTTGGCACCTGCTGACCGCACTGACGTGCTGTGACCTGTAGTAATACAGTTGACGTCATTGTTGGCTACGGGCCGTCCCAGTGCGAGAGCATCCCGCAGCGGCACACGGACACGAGGACACTCTGCTCGCGTTTCTCTCCCTTCGCGGCCCGGCGTCCTCGGCTCCTCCTCCTCCGACCCGGACCTCTCACTCCCGGCCGACTCGCCGCGCTCTTCTCCTCCCCATCTTGACCGGTTCTGCCCGTCTATCCCTCTCGCTCCCCTTTCCACGCACACCCAGGCCGAACGCCAAATCCCCGCACAGACCGCGCGCGCGTACGTAGCCACGCACCAGGCACCGGCCGGCCCGATCGCCGGGGTGGGGGAGGGCGCGCGGCGCGATCGCCATGGAGCCGGACGACGAGGCGCTGAGGGAGGTGGCGGCGGCGTGGTCGCGCACACCCGCCGCAGCAGCGGCGGGGGATCTCCTCAGCAGCCGCTGTCGCGGGGACGCCGCGTCGGCGCGCCGCGCGCGCCTGCGCAACCACGCCTCGACGACGGCGACCACATCCTCCCGGCCTCGCACTCCCTCAACTACCCGCTCCACCCCACCACGACCCCACGGGCGGCGGGGTCCCCCACCCGATGAGCAGCTTCCTCCACCCGCCGCTCCCGCCGCACCAGCACCACCCCAGCGCCTCCTACTCTCTCGCTCTCCGCCGCTCCGGCGGCGGCGGCGCCAGCGAAGGCTCCATGACGCTCGAGCGCGCAATGGTCCGAGTACGCGGCGGCGGGGGGGAACCCTACCCGAGTTCGTCGGCGCGGGCGGAGCAGAGGGCATCGTCCGCGTCCCGCTCCGCGCCGCCAGTGCACCCAGGCCGCCCGCCCCCGCTCGAGGTCGTCCCCACCCGCTCCGCGAGACGCAGCGGGGTCATTCTCCCGCACGCTCGCCGCCGAGCCAAGCGCCGCCAGCTCTGGGCCGTGGCCGAGTCCGGCATCAGGGTATGGGCGCTCGACGAGTGTTCGCCTAGTGGCGCCGGCGCGCGCCGCGGGGACGAGGAGACGCGCCATTCCGCGAGGGCTTCCCCGCGCCGCCCGCGCTCTGCGTCGCCGTCGACAGGGCCAACCGCCTGCTGTGGACGGGGCACAAGGACGGGAGGATCCGATCGTGGCGCATGGACCTCGACGCGGCGGCACGGCGCCCGCGCCACGTCTGCTGGGGCAGGCGACGGCGGCGGGAGCGTCGGGGGGAGCAGCCACGGCGGGGGAAACAATAATGCGCCAGTTTCAGGGAGGCACTCACGTGGCAGGCCTATGGACGGACGCCCGTGCTCTCCATGACCGTCACTTCCTATGGTGAGCATGCCCTTTTGATTTGCATTGCAATAGCAATGCATTGTTGTACGTAGTTGTCAAAACTCACAATTGTGTTGCATTACATCTGCACATTGCCATTATCTCTGCATGTCAATTACGAATTCAAGAGTTCTCACTAATCAATCATGTATGCGTCTTTTGAAATTTTCAGGTGAGATATGGTCGGGTTCCGAGGGTGGGGTCATAAAGGCGTGGCCATACGATGCCATTGCCAAGTCCCTCTCATTGTCACCAGAAGAGAGACATATGGCTGCTTTGTTGGTTGAGAGAGCTTACATTGACCTGAGAAACCATGCACGGTTGGTAATGTTGCTCCTTGCCCGCATCAGATGTGAAAACACATGCTAGCTGATCATTCCCGGGCTAAAGTTTGGACTGTGACAAGCATGACGTTTGCTCTCTGGTATGGCTTCAGGAACATAGATGAAATGTTTGTTGGATTACCATTTCTGCTCAACGGTTATTTAACCTATCTATGCTATTGTACTAATTGCTACAGGGATGCTCGTACAAGGGAGTTGCTGAAAGTAGTTTGGGATGGACGGCCAAGTTGAGTCAGCAAAGCTAGAGACACCAGTCATGCCAGAGCAACCTATGGAGGAGAAGTTAACCCTAAAGCAAAACCTTCGAAAAAGGACAAGTCACAAGGTTCATTGAACTTCTTCCAGAAATCTAGGAATGCTTTAATAGGAGCAGCCGATGCAGTGCGCAGGGTTGCAACAAAGGGAACATTTGTCGAAGATAACCGCAGAACAGGAGCAGTGGCTCAAGTAATGGATGGCACAATCTGGTCAGGATGCACAAATGGCGCCATTATTCAGTGGGATGGGAATGGTAACAGAGTGCAAGAATTCCAGTATCATACATCTTCAGTGCAGTGTATAAAGGCACTCGGAGAAGGGTGTGGGTAGGTTATGCCAGTGGCACAATTCAAGTGATGGACGCCGAAGGTACCATTGTTGCAGGATGGACCGGCCATAGGTGTCAGTCATAAGGATGGCTATTGGTGGTTCTTACATTTACACACTGGCGCATCATGGTGGTATTCGGGATGGCCACTGAATTCTCCTGGACCTCTTGATGATATTATCCGTACCGAATTGTCTACAGAGAGCAGTCATACACTAGAATGGAGAAGATAAACATAATGGTGGGAAGTTGGAATGTAGCACAAGGAAAAGCATCTGCTGAGTCACTTAGGTCATGGTTGGGTAGTGTATATCTGATGTAGGGTTGGTTGTTGTTGGATTACAAGAGGTTAGATGGGTGCAGGATTTCTTGCCATTTCTGCAGCAAAAGAAACTGTAAGATACTTGATCTACCTCAGCTCTGTATTCGGTTTAATCGGCCATTTGGTTGACGTTTTAAATGGTGTTATATCTCTATTCACTGCGTTGTTATATTTTTCATTTTTCCTCCAGTAACCAGGTTTTGGTAGCTATTCATGCTGCAATATGATTATGCCCTACTGTTTCCTAAAAATTACTAGACTGCATTTTTCAAATTTAATAAGTTTTGCACTATGCAAATTTTGAGAGAAATGTGACTTGCTAGTTGCAAACATATATGCTCGAAAAAAAAATGAGTGGTAGAAAAATTAGCTATTAGCTATTGAAGTGACAGAAAAGAATTTACCTTTTGTTTAGAGACAACCAGATTTCAGTTCTTTCCCCTGTGGTGTAATTGACAAATCAATACCTGTCACATAGGCTTTTGTCATTGCAGTGTTGTATATAAGTACTCTACATCATGCATTTGATTCAACATTTCTCTTTCATGGTTCTAGGTAGGACTTGAGGGCAGTGCGAATGGGCAATGGTGGATAGATAATATTGGAAAAGCACTTGAGGAGGGGACATCATTCCACCGAGTTGGTTCTCGACAGTTGGCTGCATTGCTTATTGCTGCATGGTATTAGCTTGTCATATATTAATTCCTTAGAATTAAACCACAAATTCCTTTTTCACGTACTAATAAGTTGTTCAACTAAGTGTTTGTTTAATCGTCCATTCTCATGTGACATACATAACATGGAAAAATATTTACTTTTCAAGGGCAAGAAAGAGCCTTAAGCCATATGTTGGTGATGTGAAGCTGCTGCAGTGCCATGTGGTCTTGGACGTGCTATCGGCAATAAGGTACATGATAATGTAGATGTTCATGCGTTCACTTCAACATCTGGTTTTTTCCATTTTCTAATGGTCTGATATTATCTGCAGCTGCTATAAATAACTGCTAATTGTTTACTTATAGGATCAAATTGACGAATTAACCAAACATAGCAAATTGAAAGTTGAAGCTGTGGTAGTCACTTCTTTAGAAAATATCTAGGCCCCTTTTGCCCTCAATACTTCAAATGTAGATCTCTTTTTGAGAATACCTTCATATCTTGGTTGGGAATTTGAGATTCTAGTGATGATTACATAATAGTTGTCTGAACAGAGAGGAAAATCTGCATGTAGCAGCAAGGCATAGTGTTTTTTTTCTTTTGGAGGAAATGGCATAGTAGTCATTAGTACTCTGCTTTATATTTCATTTCATGTTCTCCCAGTTCTTCTGTTTGTCTAATTTGATGACATTTCATTCTCGTGCAGGGTGGTGTAGGATTAAGAATAAGGGTATACGATCGGAAAATGTGTTTCGTAAGCAATCATTTTGCTGCACATCTAGAAGCCGTGAGCCGACGAAATGCTGATTTTGACCATATTTACCGGACAATGGCTTTCAACAAACCCACATGGATCCACAGGTTCATTTTTCACGTTTATGATGAGCTTTTTTATTGTCAATGAACTTTAGGATTTATATAGCTTTTCTGTTCAACTTTAGGTGCTATAAACATTGCTTTAATACTTCAAAGTTTTCTTTCATAAGTCATAATCCCTTGTTTTGTTGTGATACAGCTTCTGCTACATCTGTCCAGTTGCACAGAACAGTAAATGTATGTGTCAACTAACCTGTAAACTATTGATATATACCAATGAATTATACTGACGTCCAGATGTGGTGGTGTTGTCAGGTCAATGGAAATCAAGTTGAAGAAGTAAGGCCTGACCTAGCTGAAGCTGATATGGTTGTATTTCTTGTGATTTTAACTACCGGCTTTACGGTATCACATACGATGAAGCAAGGGACATGGTTTCACAACGAAGCTTCGATTGGCTAAGAGAGAAGGATCAGCTTCGAGCAGAAATGAAAGCTGGAAAGGTATTTCAAGGAATGCGTGAAGGCATAATCAAATTTCCTCCAACATACAAGTTTCCAAAAGCATCAGCCAGGTCTTGGAGGTACGTACATGATTCTTCTTGCAAATTTCTATTTATTTTCCCTAATCAACTGGTAATGTATATTTTGCTCCTGAATAATTTAGTAAGCTCTGTTTATTGATTCGCATCACTAGTGCTCACAAGTAACTATCAACTGTCATGTAGGGTATGCGATCCATCCGAAGAATAAACCAAAGGTAAAAGCAAGAAGAATATTCACTGGCATGAACCATCTGAATAAGGGAACTTAAGTAATCCGCTCATAGATAATTACAATAATACACTAAAGTATTTGAATATGTCAGACAGTCAGAGTAGCACTTAATTGCCATTATTGAGTACTCACAGTTTAGCCAAGCTTTCCATGGTGATTGTTTTTGCCAAATAAATTGCAACAAGGGAGGGATTGAATACATAAAATACTATCTGCAAAAAAAAATGTTTTAGAAAATTTCTGAGAAGGATGTGGTGGCCTGTGGCCAGTGTTGTAGATCATGCTAAATAAAATCACTTTGTTTCAGATTAACTGTTAATATTATTTCTGCTTTCATTATTTAGCCTTTTACATCACTTACATTGTTCAAATGTTTTCTTGCTTCTTTGCTTAGTAAGCCAGCAAAATCAGTTGCTAAGAATGACCCAACACCAGTTACTAGAAGCATGTTTAAGACTGGCATACATGCTGTGACGAAGAGCTCTAAGAGACCCATGTTCTTCTTTTAGGATCCAGAATTATGCAATGCCTTTTATCCTGAAAATAAACACCGGAAATTTGTGAAGTACTTGATGCATGATTATAACATAGATATAAGCACTAACTAAGGTAATCTTTAAGAACATTTTTCTGAAGTTTTGAACAGTACAAAGCCGAAACAGCCTGAGATGATGCATGATCAATAAACAGCCCATCCAACAAAAAAAAAACAACAACAAGAAGCAGCAGATGAGAAAACATGTAAAAAGTTATGAAAAATTACAATAAATCCAAATGTTTCCTTTATATCAACAAACAACCAGAGACAACTGCTGTCTCCCCTCTCCAAAGTCCAAACTATGACTCTGACAGAAATCAAGAAAAGAAGAAACACCAATGCCATCCAAACAATGGAACCATAAAATCAGTAAGGATCCCCGATGTGCCAAACAACTGTGCGCGCTGTACGCAATCTTACTTCACTCCCGTTGAAGGATCGCACCGGCTGAAGCAAAGAAACGAGCAAGATGACGAAGAAAAGGATCGTCTTGTCAGCCACGCTAGCTGAGAAGTGCAAATATTAAAATCACAAGTCCAAATCGAGCCGTGAGGTTTCAGACTTGTACCGGCATAAATAACAAACTGCATTTAAAAACACAACGGCCCCGAGAGACGTGCGCGAACTGAATACCGCAGAGGCGGTGGCAGATCCTGATGATTGGACGAAGAACTGAACAAGTAAACGGCACCCCAAGAATTCAGCAAGAACACGGCTGGGATCCTTGGGACCCGCCGGGGGAGGAGGAAGAGGGGGGAAGGTGGGGAGCGATCAAGAACACGCCCGCATGGCTCCGGTCGTCGCAACGCGATGCAGGACGTACGTACCTCAACCGCGCCGAGAGCCCGAGACCACATCCAGTGCGGAGAAGGGCGAGGCGGGCGGCGGAGCTCCTCCCTGCTCCCCTCTCGCTCTCCCACTCTCAGAATTTGTGTTGCCCGGCCTGCGACTTTTAGATGCTGCGATGCGATGGAGATGTGAAGCTGGCGGCAGCGGCGGCGGGTGATTCTGTGGCTGCCTTTGCTTCGGTGTCGCCCGTCGGGCCCGCGGTGCGCTCTGAACTCTGAATTCTCTCCTGTCGCGTGTCTTTATTCGCGGCGGGTCAATTTAGTGGACTGCCCGGGGAACGCGGGGCTTACGTGCGAGCTTGCATTTCTCAAGGACATGGCATGTTTGAGATTGTCAGTTGTCACCGGTAAATCATAATGAAATTTGACTGGAAAAAAAAAATCCATACTGAACTCTTGTCATACCCTCGATCTTGGGCCGCGTTTAGATGTTTCGCGAAAAAAATTTACAGTATGTCGGGCACACATTTGAAGTATTAAATATAGACTAATTACAAAACTAATTACAGATTATGTCAGTTCATCGCAAGACGAACCTAATGAGTCTAATTAATCCGTCATTAGCACATGTTACTGTAGCAATTTATTGTCTAATCACGACCTAACTAGGCTCATTAGATTCGTCTCGCGAAGTACACTCCATTCATATAATGGGTTATTTTTTTCGACTACATTTAATATGCCATGCATGTGAGGGAACATACTCGAAAAAATTTCGCGAAACATCTAAACAGGGCCTTGGTATGCTTCGACCATTTTAGTTTATCTAGATATCAGTCCAATTTTCAACCTTCAATTATGATAAAAGTCTTATTTTTAATATATAACTACAAAAATGGATATGAAACATCATTCAACTATTAAAACCGAGCAAATTTAGCCGTTTAGATGGTTTTCCAGAGCGGTTTTGCTTTTTTTTAAAATAAATTCAAAGAGTTTTGATATAATAAAACATATAATTAATTCATTTAATATCAGAATTGGTAAAAAATCTTTAAAATGTAATGTATTTGTCGACGTTCTATTTGTCATTATTTGAATTTTATTTAGCCATATTTCTTATATTTTATTACTTGACATAAAAACTAAAATAATTAAAAAATAATATGTAAATAGCTTCAAGTAGAGTAGTAGCAAATAACCTGCATTTTAGAAAAATTATCAACTTTACATTTTAATGACTTGAAATTAATTAGTTATGATTTTTTGATTAAATCAAAACTTTTAAAATTTCTAAAAAAAGAGAAACCCCCTTACAACCACCCAGAGGGCCAAATTTGACTGATTTTGACAGTTGAATTGCCATTCCTATCCGGTTTTGTAGTTGTAGGTTGAAAATCAGACTTTTGTTTAGAGTTGAAGGTCGAAAATAGGACTTTTTCTTTTCACAAACAAATGTAGTAACCTGCCAGAAAACTGACATTCGAAATGGATACTTTCAGATATGCTAGTGGTCAATATTCAGAACGCGATATGGCTTCGAGAGGATCAAGCAAAATAGACTGAAGTAGGAAAGTCACTCAGTTATGTGTATGGCCTATCTCCGGGTAAGTGAAGAGGCGCGGGGCACCGGTGCGAGCGGCCATGGTGCTGCCTGGGACGATGGGAAGGCCACCGGCAATGGAGCCAAAGCCAGGAGGCCTTGACAGGGCCGGTGATGCCAGTGCTGGTGGCGGCTCGTCCCCCAGGAGCGTCGGTGGTGGTGGTGTTGTTGCAGTGCGCCTGGCGAGGAGAACAAGGCTTGGGGCAGCCTACAATGTTGGCGAGCGACGCTCGCGGTGGCCGGTGGAGCGTCGGGTCGGAATCCGGTTGAAGTGGATGTCGCGCAGTGCATGACGAACAACGCCTTGCACCATGAAGCGACGAACACAACCGGAATTGTTGCCGCGGATGATGGCGGTCTCCACTGCGTCTTTCTGAAGTTCTTCTTTCTGGGACTTCTTCCCTCTCGGTGATCCTCTCTGAGGAGTTGCAGAATGCTTGACGAGAAGCCTTCTCTTCTGTTGGTTCTGTTGTTTGCAAAAAGAAAAACTGCCGGCAAAGTGCTTCTTTTCTGGCAGTTGCAAAATTCTCTCGGCAAGTTGCAAACTTGCGTGGATGAAGCTGCAGGGTGTTCTCTTTGCGAGTCTCTTTTGCAGTTGTGGTAGAGCGCGTGCTGATAACGTGTTGAGTGAAAATAAGAATGGGAACTGATGATCGATTATTGTGTCGTGTGTTATATATATATACAAGCCTAAGGGGTGTCCGTAAAGGGTATGTTTCTATAAAGTGTGTCTCTCTAGAAGAGGTGTCTATACAAAAGGGTTTTTTCTTTCTAAAAGGTGTCTATTGATCACTACTGATCCTAATTAATTCTAACTGAAACTAAATGGTGCCCTGATCCTATGCGGCTCTGCCTTTGCGGGCTGCGGACTTCTTGACTCGGACTTCAAATTTCTAACACTTATATCGTGGGCTTTTGATGGGCTGGCATAGTCCACGCAGCCCACATGGGCTCCTTCAGAAACCCCCCCGCTCGGTAGAAGGTTCTAGTAACCACCAGTCTGGCCAATGGCGACCGTCCGATTGGAAACTAGCGGCCGGATGCACCTAGGCTGCCTTTATATGCGGTTCTAGACGCGAGCCGAAGCATCCACCAAATCCTGCGTGTCCCGTGCTCTGCTCCCCCTCCGGCCACGGCGGCGCTGCTCTCCGGTAAGCCTCCTCCTCCCCCACGCTACGCATATATCCAGCGGCGTATTGATTTGCCTCTCGAGATGCCTAGATGTGCGCGCATGTTGGATTAGGAACAGGTTGCCCTGATGCTACGTATGCCTTTGCCCGTTTCCTTCTCACGATTTGATGCCCTCTCTGTCCATTCTTATCAGGTCGGAAGATGTTGGATCTTCCGCTACAAATCCAAGCATTCAGGATAAAGATTAGTATTATTTATGTTAAATTTCTTTCACAGTTAGCGAGTGTTAATTTCCCCCCAAATTTACGTGGATACTGTTTTGAAGGTTTCTTCTCCGGGAAAAGAAATTTAAAATCCCGAAACCGACTGGGATTGCAGTAGCCACTGATGCCGTTACCTATCAAGTTCTCGGACCCCTCAATTTATAAATCCTAGCTATTGCAATCATGTGTGCCTGTGATTTCTGATCCGTCAGTCGATTCCACAGAAATCTCTAGGCGACGAATCGAATCAAGCAGGTAGAGGAAGAACCAAGCTGCCATGGCTGAGCATCTGGCGTCCATCTTTGGCACGGAGAAGGACCGCGTGAACTGCCCCTTCTACTTCAAGATCGGCGCGTGCCGGCACGGCGACCGGTGCTCCCGCCTCCACAACAAGCCGTCCATCTCGCCGACGCTGCTGCTCTGCAACATGTACCAGCGGCCGGACATGATCACCCCCGGCGTGGACGCGCAGGGCAACCCCATCGACCCCGACCAGATCCAGGAGGACTTCGAGGACTTCTACGAGGACATCTTCTTGGAGCTGAGCAAGCACGGCGAGATCGAGAGCCTCCACGTCTGCGACAACCTCGCCGACCACATGATCGGGAACGTGTACGTGCAGTTCCGCGAGGAGGAGCAGGCGGCGCGCGCGCTGCAGGCGCTGCAGGGCAGGTACTACTCGGGCCGCCCCATCATCGCCGAGTTCTCGCCGGTGACGGACTTCCGGGAGGCCACCTGCCGCCAGTTCGAGGAGCACAGCTGCAACCGCGGCGGCTACTGCAACTTCATGCACGTCAAGCAGATCGGGAGGGACCTGCGAAGGAAGCTGTTCGGGCACCTGCACCGGTCCCGCCGGAGCCACAGCCGGAGCAGCCGCAGCCCGAGCCCGTACCGCCACCGCCGGAGCTCGTCGCGGTCGAGGGACCGGGACGAGGACTATGACTACTACTACCACTACCGTAGTGGCAGTGGCAGCCGGAGGAGCAGCGAGAGGCACCGCAGCCACGACAGCGACAGCAGTCGCCGCCGGCGCGGGCGGTCGAGGAGCCGGAGCAGGAGCCCAGTGAGGGAAGGCAGCGAGGAGAGGAGGGCGAGGATCGAGCAGTGGAACCGCGAGAGGGAGGCCGCGCAGGTGTGAAGCAGAGCAGCTGCTGTGGCTACGCAGGCTGCAGTTTTGCCGCAGTGTAGCGTTTACCAGGTTGCTGAAACTGTCATCTTGTGTAGTTAGTCAGGACTCGGTCGTAAATTCAACTTCAAATTCGTGTTTCTTAATTGTGAACAAATTGAACTTGTGGTTGTCACTGAACTTGCTTTGGATGTATCCATGGAAATTGCCTTATTTCAGTATGAGCTTGCGCTGATTATCAATCGGTGCCCTGTGTAATGATCATGCTCTGCATTTTCAGTACATATATTTTGCAATTGAAAATTACTGGGGCAAATGGGCTTGTGTCCAAAGAAAGATTATTTGCCTGCCATCTGCTTTGTTCACAATACAGGTGTTCTGATGTTTATGCATGTTTTGGAGAGTTTGGTTTGGCCGTCGGCAGAAAACGCCCGCAGAAATCTTTGGATCAGCGTCAGGTCTTATACCGGACAGAACTTCGGACGTTTGTCGTTGTACCTAAACTTTGGATGTGTTGGAGCCTAGTACTACTTATTTTTGGTGATGAGCTTGTGCTGATGATTTGAGCGTTGTCTGTGTATGTTGACAGTCTGCATACGGTATTTGAAATCACTACTGCCATTGTAAATAAATTTTGAAATCACTGAAAGCTAGTCGTTACAACCCTGTTCGCTTGAGCTTATCATCCTATCCTAACATATTATTCTTCTCACAGAATAATATTGAACCAGCTTAACAGATTATTCTTCTCAGACTTAGTCCAGCCCAGCCCAGTGAGGTAAAAAGCACGACAGCACTTCAGAGTGGCCGACTCAGTCAGTGGATGTGTTGCGGACTTGCGGTGAATTCACGCAGCCGGAGGAAAAGAACAAGTGAGACAAAAAAATCTTACGAAGAAAAACAGGGAAGCTGATACAATATAATGAATGGACGGACAATCAGACATTAGTCTATGATCACGGCGTAACTTGTCACCAGTTTTGTTACCGGATGCTAATTTAAGATTGGTACTGTAGTAAACTTCTTCTCTCCATAGTACAAAATAGCCGGCTTTAGCTCCGCTATCTCCCGCTATAGCTGATTTTAGAGAGGTGCCGCTATTTGCTTCTATGTGTAATTTAGCCGCTATTTGACGCTATAGCTCCATTTAGCCCGCTATTAGCTGTTTTTGGAGACCTCCCGCTAAATGGTTTAGCCCGCTATTTTGTACCATGCTTCTCTCTTACGACAGACACGAGGCGGCTACCATTTTGATAATCGATTCTGGAAACCGGACTGATGGCTGTTGAAGAACGAGAGGCACCTGCCTCTTTGTTCTTGTAACGGAAATATACACATATTATATTGTGCCGTGACGTGCAGCTCTGCCATTCAAACGAGAGAAGTACGTGTAAAGGAACGACATTTGCAACGACCGGAAGCGGCCCTCGGGAGCTGCGACCAAGAATGAGTCAGGTCACCCACACATTGTTATCCGAGGTGACGATCCTGCCTTAAGCCTGCTGCCAACAGCAACCAGGTCCAAACGACATCGTCTGGAGAGAAGTCACCAGGCAGAGACACGTCCATCCTCTGCCTGCCAATCATGGAGTTCCCACGGCTCCTCCTGAACCTGATCCCGGCCGCGTGGCTGCTCGCCGCCGCCGCGGCACGGAGCCCCGGCTGCGCGACGAGGTGCGGCGACATCGACGTCCCGTACCCGTTCGGCCTGGACCCGCAGTGCGCCATCCACGCCGGGTTCCAGCTCAACTGCACCGCCACCGCCACCGCCGGCGGCCGCCGCGCCACCAAGCTGTTCCACGACGACCTGGAGGTGATCAGGATCTCCGTGGCCGACGGCAAGGCCTGGCTCAAGACCTGGATCTCCCGGCAGTGCTACAACCAGAGCTCCAAGGGGATGTTCGAAGACAACGCGTGGGTGCAGCTCGCCACCTACGTCCTGTCGGCCCAGGACAACAAGGTCATCGTCATCGGGTGCAAAAGCCTCGGCTACATGTGGAGCGACTCTGTAAGAAGTCGTCGTCTCTACCACCACTCTGCTGATGTTCTTCGATCCGCTCTATTCATGTCTGAATTGAACTCAGCGGCTCGCTGATGAGTGATGATAATACATGTTCAGTACATCATCGGCTGCATGTCGACATGCGACGGAGGAGTAGCGCCCAAGAACGGCTCGTGCTCCGGTGCCGGGTGCTGCCAGGCGGATCTGCCGAGAGGCGTCAGGTACTACCAGGGCTTCTTCAACTCCTTCTACAACACCACCGAGATATGGAGGGAGACCCCGTGCAACTACGTCGCCGTGATGGCGACCGCCGCCTTCAGCTTCAGCACCACCTACCTCACCTCGTCGGCGTTCTACGACGCCGACGACGCGAGGACCCCGGTTGTGATGGAGTGGGGGATTACGCAGGAGACGTGTGGACAAGCCAGGATCAACAAGACAGCCTATGCGTGTGTTAGCGACCATAGCGAATGTGTCGACAGTGAAGCAGGCTACCGTTGCAGGTGCTCTGACGGATTCGAAGGCAACCCGTACCTTACAGATGGATGCACAGGTTCTCTTCTTGTCCGCTACTACCCTCATGATCCTGGGGACTGGGGTGCATTGTTTTTTACTATCCGTTATACATTCACACGTTCATGTTGCGACTTTAAAGGAAGCATTTTTCCTTTTTGTTTTTTGTGCGGTTTCAGATATCAATGAGTGCCTAGACAATGTTACTTACCCCTGCCCTGGAATTTGCAAAAATACACTGGGGAATTTCACCTGTTCATGCCCGCGGGGAAGAAGTATGATCAACGGCGTTTGCGTGAAAAATCAAAGGTCAACTTGGATGGCGCCGGTTGTTGGTAGGTTTATGAGGAGGTTGAATTAGTTAATTTGCGGCCGCGTTCTGTTTTTTTTTCTACATTTAACATTTTATAGTGGTTTCCGGGAGTTAACAAAGGCGTCAAGTTTGAAACTTTGAATCATCGTGCAGGTGCGAGTGTTGGACTTGTGGCTCTTGTGATCGGCATTACTTGTGCATACTTGATCAGAGAAAGGAGAAAGCTACACCGCATCAAACAGCGGTATTTCCGACAACATGGTGGTCTGCTTTTGTTCGAGGAAATGAAATCACAACAAGGCGTTGCGTTCACAATCTTCTCCGAAGAAGAGCTGCAACAAGCCACAAACAATTTTGACGCACAGCAAGTTCTTGGCCACGGAGGCCAAGGAACTGTCTACAAGGGAATTCTAAAGAGCGGCATAGAAATAGCTGTGAAAAGGTGCATGACAATTGACGAGCAACAGAAGAAAGAGTTCGGTAAGGAGATGCTAATTCTGTCCCAGATCAACCATAAGAACATCGTCAAGCTCCTTGGTTGTTGCCTTGAAGTCGAAGTTCCCATGCTGGTGTACGAGTTCATCCCAAACGGCACACTATCTGAACTCATCCATCGAAACCATAGTGGACACATCTCCTTGGACACTCGCTTGAGGATTGCTTATGAGTCTGCTGAGGCATTGGCCTACCTCCACACTTGTGCATCCCCGCCAATCCTCCATGGTGATGTCAAGTCCACAAACATCCTTCTATATGGTGACTACACAGCAAAAGTCTCTGATTTTGGGGCGTCCATACTAGCACCAAATGATAAGTCACAATTTGTCACAGTTGTCCAAGGAACTTGTGGGTACCTCGATCCAGAGTATATGCAAACATACGAATTGACCGACAAGAGTGACGTGTATAGCTTTGGAGTTGTTCTTCTAGAGTTGCTCACACGCAAGAAGGCATTCAACCTTGAAGGACCTGAGCACGAAAGGAGTCTATCAATGAGGTTTTTATATGCAATGAAGGAAAACAGGCTTGAGGATATCCTAGATGATCAAATCAAGAACATTGAGAATATAGAGTACCTTGAGGAGATTGCGGATTTAGCGAGGCAATGCTTAGAGATGAGTGGCATGAATAGGCCATCAATGAAGGAAGTTGCAGATATGCTTGGTAGGCTGAGAAAAATCATGCAACATCCATGGGCACATGAGAATCCTGAAGAGTTGGACAGTTTGCTCGGAGAGCCGTCTACGGTGAGCTCAACTGGTACTACAGGTAATTTCAGCATTGCAAAGAAAGCTGCCATGGGTTTAGAATCAGGTCGTTAGTTACAACACTCCACACAATAGATATTTGCACCCTTTTTTTATTGTGCAATAATTTGCGGAGGATTTGTGTGTCATACCACGTTAGCATTATCCTAGATGAAAAGTGATGATGTAAGGAGTAATTATTTTCAGATGTTGCTTCTCTAGGAAGATGTAAATTATTTTGCTGTGGTTGCCGTTGTACCTAAACTTTGGATTTGTGTTGATGGAGCCTAATACAATACTTTGCTTATTTCTGGTGATTAGCTCGTGCTGATGATTTGAGCTAGCGTTGTCTGTTTGTAGCCCGGCCTTGTATATGTTGACAGTCTCATTTAGTGTTACAAGTATTAGTGTATTACAGTACCACTTTACTGACTAGTGCTGTTGTAAACAAATTTCAAATCACCGGACGTATAGTCGTTATAAGGAAAAGAATCAGCACAGCAGACTTCAGGGTCACCGACGTGGTTGCGGCGAACTCACGCAGCCGGGCAAGCATCGTTAACCTACTCCCTCCGTTAACCATTGCCGAATGCTGTTTCAAGATTAGTAGTATATTATATACTACTACACTTCTGTTACGACAGACACAAGGCAGCGGTGGTCACCATTTTGATATAATCGGTTCTGGACTAATGCGTGACGAAGAACGAGAGCTACCTCATTGTTCTTGTAACGGAAATACTAGTTTATTATTGTGCCGTGACGTGCAGCTCTTCCATTCAACGAGAGAGGGTTTAGTCATTTTGTGAGAGGTACCGCGTAAAAGTGCAACGGAACGACCGGAAGCGCGGTCCTTGAAAGCTGCTACCACGAACGAGTCAGTCCAGATGCTAACCGAAGTTACCAAGCAAATTAAAGCTCCAGCAGCAACCAGGTCCAAAGGAACATCCGGAGAAAACACCAGGCAGAGACATCTATCCTCTGCCTGCCAATCATGGAGTTCGCACCGCGCCTCCTCCTGATCCCGGCCGCGTGGCTACTCGCCGCCGCCGGCGCCGCCGCAGCGGACCTCCCGGCGGCACGGAGCCCCGGCTGCGCGACGAGGTGCGGCGACATCGACGTCCCCTACCCGTTCGGCCTGGACCCGCAGTGCGCCATCAACGACGGCTTCCTGCTCAACTGCAGCACCGTCGGCCGCGCCACCAAGCTCTTCCACGGCACCCTGGAGGTGATCCGGTTCTCCGTGCCCGAAGGCAAGGCCTGGCTCAAGACCTTGATGTCCAGCCAGTGCTACGACCAGGCCACGGGCAACATGTCCTACAGCAACGCGTGGCTCAACATCAGCAACCTGCCCTACGTGCTGTCCGCGGACGACAACAAGGTCATCGTCCTCGGGTGCAGAAGCCTGGCCTACATGCTCAGCGACACGGTATGCTTCTCCCTCCGTCCAAACTTGCTATTCGACTTTTTAAATTTTTTTTCTAGATTAGTATATATGCACCTGGATATATATGACTCCTGTACATCTGCAACCCATATGCATCAGTACATAATCGGCTGCTTGTCGACGTGCGACGAACCACTCAGGAACGGGTCATCGTGTTCCTCCGGTAATGCTGGGTGCTGCCAGGCAGATCTGCCGAGAGGCGTCCAGTACTACCAGAGTTTCTTCAATGATTTGTACAACACCAGCGAGATATGGAACAAGACCCCTTGAAACTATGTCACCGTGATGGAGAGCGCCGCCTTCAACTTCAGCACCACTTATCTAACCTCAACGGTGTTCTACGACACCGATGACTCCAGGACCCCGGTTGTTATGGAATGGGGGATTACAAAGGATACGTGTCAACAGGCCGGAATTGACAAGACTGCCTATGCTTGTGTTAGCGACCATAGTGACTGTGTCGACAATGATGCAGGCTACCGTTGCCGGTGCACTAAAGGATTCGAAGGCAATCCATACATCGTAGGCGGATGCTCAGGTTAGTTCCCCTTCTTGTTCAGGACCCGTTGGTGTTCATCAATGTCTTGTAAGTTGTAAGTCATTGAGATGTTCTTGTTAACAACACATTTTTGTGCGGTTTCAGATATTAATGAGTGCTTGGACAATGCCACTTACCCCTGTGCTGGAATATGCGAAAATACACCGGGGAGTTTCACATGTGCGTGCCCGAGAGGAAAAAGTATGGTTAACGGTATTTGTGTGAAAAATCAAAGGTCAACTTGGATGGCGGCAGTCGTTGGTAGGTTGCTGATGCGGATACTGCATTCTGAATTATTGTTTTATTGAACATTTTAATGCTTCCCGGGAGTTAAAATGACCATCATTTGAACACTCTGAATCATCATCCAGGTGCTAGTGTTGGACTTGTGGCTCTTGTGATTGGCATTACTTGTGCATACTTGATCAGAGAAAGGAGAAAGCTACACCGCATCAAACGGCGGTATTTCCGACAGCACGGGGGCCTGCTTTTGTTCGAGGAAATGAAATCACAACAAGGCGTTGCGTTCACAATCTTCTCCGAAGAAGAGCTGCAACAAGCCACAAACAATTTTGACGCACAGCAAGTTCTTGGCCACGGAGGCCAAGGAACTGTCTACAAGGGAATTCTAAAGAGCGGCATAGAAATAGCTGTGAAAAGGTGCATGACAATTGACGAGCAACAGAAGAAAGAGTTCGGTAAGGAGATGCTAATTCTGTCCCAGATCAACCATAAGAACATCGTCAAGCTCCTTGGTTGTTGCCTTGAAGTCGAAGTTCCCATGCTGGTGTACGAGTTCATCCCAAACGGCACACTATCTGAACTCATCCATCGAAACCATAGTGGACACATCTCCTTGGACACTCGCTTGAGGATTGCTTATGAGTCTGCTGAGGCATTGGCCTACCTCCACACTTGTGCATCCCCGCCAATCCTCCATGGTGATGTCAAGTCCACAAACATCCTTCTATATGGTGACTACACAGCAAAAGTCTCTGATTTTGGGGCGTCCATACTAGCACCAAATGATAAGTCACAATTTGTCACAGTTGTCCAAGGAACTTGTGGGTACCTCGATCCAGAGTATATGCAAACATACGAATTGACCGACAAGAGTGACGTGTATAGCTTTGGAGTTGTTCTTCTAGAGTTGCTCACACGCAAGAAGGCATTCAACCTTGAAGGACCTGAGCACGAAAGGAGTCTATCAATGAGGTTTTTATATGCAATGAAGGAAAACAGGCTTGAGGATATCCTAGATGATCAAATCAAGAACATTGAGAATATAGAGTACCTTGAGGAGATTGCGGATTTAGCGAGGCAATGCTTAGAGATGAGTGGCATGAATAGGCCATCAATGAAGGAAGTTGCAGATATGCTTGGTAGGCTGAGAAAAATCATGCAACATCCATGGGCACATGAGAATCCTGAAGAGTTGGACAGTTTGCTCGGAGAGCCGTCTACGGTGAGCTCAACTGGTACTACAGGTAATTTCAGCATTGCAAAGAAAGCTGCCATGGGTTTAGAATCAGGTCGTTAGTTACAACACTCCACACAATAGATATTTGCACCCTTTTTTTATTGTGCAATAATTTGCGGAGGATTTGTGTGTCATACCACGTTAGCATTATCCTAGATGAAAAGTGATGATGTAAGGAGTAATTATTTTCAGATGTTGCTTCTCTAGGAAGATGTAAATTATTTTGCTGACGGATTCGAAGGCAACCCGTACCTTACAGATGGATGCACAGGTTCTCTTCTTGTCCGCTACTACCCTCATGATCCTGGGGACTGGGGTGCATTGTTTTTTACTATCCGTTATACATTCACACGTTCATGTTGCGACTTTAAAGGAAGCATTTTTCCTTTTTGTTTTTTGTGCGGTTTCAGATATCAATGAGTGCCTAGACAATGTTACTTACCCCTGCCCTGGAATTTGCAAAAATACACTGGGGAATTTCACCTGTTCATGCCCGCGGGGAAGAAGTATGATCAACGGCGTTTGCGTGAAAAATCAAAGGTCAACTTGGATGGCGCCGGTTGTTGGTAGGTTTATGAGGAGGTTGAATTAGTTAATTTGCGGCCGCGTTCTGTTTTTTTTTCTACATTTAACATTTTATAGTGGTTTCCGGGAGTTAACAAAGGCGTCAAGTTTGAAACTTTGAATCATCGTGCAGGTGCGAGTGTTGGACTTGTGGCTCTTGTGATCGGCATTACTTGTGCATACTTGATCAGAGAAAGGAGAAAGCTACACCGCATCAAACAGCGGTATTTCCGACAACATGGTGGTCTGCTTTTGTTCGAGGAAATGAAATCACAACAAGGCGTTGCGTTCACAATCTTCTCCGAAGAAGAGCTGCAACAAGCCACAAACAATTTTGACGCACAGCAAGTTCTTGGCCACGGAGGCCAAGGAACTGTCTACAAGGGAATTCTAAAGAGCGGCATAGAAATAGCTGTGAAAAGGTGCATGACAATTGACGAGCAACAGAAGAAAGAGTTCGGTAAGGAGATGCTAATTCTGTCCCAGATCAACCATAAGAACATCGTCAAGCTCCTTGGTTGTTGCCTTGAAGTCGAAGTTCCCATGCTGGTGTACGAGTTCATCCCAAACGGCACACTATCTGAACTCATCCATCGAAACCATAGTGGACACATCTCCTTGGACACTCGCTTGAGGATTGCTTATGAGTCTGCTGAGGCATTGGCCTACCTCCACACTTGTGCATCCCCGCCAATCCTCCATGGTGATGTCAAGTCCACAAACATCCTTCTATATGGTGACTACACAGCAAAAGTCTCTGATTTTGGGGCGTCCATACTAGCACCAAATGATAAGTCACAATTTGTCACAGTTGTCCAAGGAACTTGTGGGTACCTCGATCCAGAGTATATGCAAACATACGAATTGACCGACAAGAGTGACGTGTATAGCTTTGGAGTTGTTCTTCTAGAGTTGCTCACACGCAAGAAGGCATTCAACCTTGAAGGACCTGAGCACGAAAGGAGTCTATCAATGAGGTTTTTATATGCAATGAAGGAAAACAGGCTTGAGGATATCCTAGATGATCAAATCAAGAACATTGAGAATATAGAGTACCTTGAGGAGATTGCGGATTTAGCGAGGCAATGCTTAGAGATGAGTGGCATGAATAGGCCATCAATGAAGGAAGTTGCAGATAAGCTTGGCAGGCTGAGAAAGATCATGCAACATCCATGGGCGCATGAGAATCCTGAAGAGTTGGACAGGTTGCTCGGAGAGCCGTCTACGGTGAACTCGACTGGTACTACAGGAAATTTCAGCATTGCAAAGAAAGCTGCCATGGGCTTAGAATCAGGGCGTTAGTTACAACACTCCCATGATATATATTTGTACATTTTTCTTAACTGTGCAATGATTTGCGGAGGATCTGTATGTCACCCTACTTATTTTACATCACACTGAGATGGAAAGGTGATGATGTAATTATTTCCAGAGGTTGGTTCTCTAGGATTTAGACTTTGTGAAAATTATTTCTTTGAACGTGAAATATGGCCCATTATTTTTTTCTGTCGTGGCTCTACCATTTATTATTCAATTTCAAAAGATACGATGTGGTTTGACAGAATTCAATCCACAAAACCAAGTTTTTGTCATTTATCTACTTGAACGGCTCCATTAAGGCCTCGTTCGGTTCCACCGGATTCAATCCGAGCCAGGAATGATAAATATAGTAAGAAATTTATGATACCTACAATAAGAGACTGGTATTTATTCCGGTTCGGGAACTAATTTACTCATGATAGACACAACAAAAAAAACCCGGATTGGCTCCCCACCTCTCGACTAGTGGATTGATTCCTGATCTCTTGTTGTCCATATCATGAGTAATTTGGTTGCCGACCCGAAATAAATCCCGGTCTCTCGTTGTAATTATGACAAATTTTCTTACTATACTTATCATTCTTGACGCGGATTGAATCCGGTGTAACCGAATGGCCTAACTGATATGGGTTCGTTGCCTCACAATTTAAGTCGCCAGAACCAGAAGAAATGTTACGCTTCTCCTAGCCCTCACAGAAAACTAAGTAACCGGAGACAGGTAAAGATATTAACTTCCTGAATGGGTACATGGAAATGTAAAAACTATATGCAGATTCAGCCTACATCGGCTTCCTTTGATTCAATGTCTCGATTCAGGGCCTCCACCACCATGCTGCCTGCATGTGTTCTCCAATCTTAGGAAACCGCCTTGCTTGTTGCTTCCAGCTTCTGGTTACCTTGTCCAAATCGTCCTCGGTCTTCAGGCATTGACAAAATCTACTGGGAACCGAAGCAGCTAGCAGTTCCTGCGTTCGGTTTTGGGGGTGGATTGCCAAAGAGGTTCTAGACTTTGAGTGGATGATTTTTCTCCCCATGAATGGAGATATTGCCGGTAAAGAAGGAACTGGGATTACCAGCTCCCGCAGAAAACATTTAGTAGATGATACTATATGCTCGGGCGAGTTTGATCTGTGTGTCAAAATAAATCATCTTCGTTTGGTAGCCATAATTCCCTTCATATTGAGAAAAGAAAGAAAAGATTAAAAAGGGCGTACCCAGTGCCGTAGGCTCCCGCACTATGCGGGGTCTGGGGGCAGATTGTTTAGCGCACAGCCTTTCCCGCACATAAATATGCAGAGGCTGGGGCTTGAACCCTGGACCTTCCGGTCACAGGCGGTGAAGCTCTACCATTGCACCAAAGGCCGCCCTTTTAAAAGAAAGAAAAGATTCATATTATAAAAACTTTCAAAAGGCTGCAATCACCCTCACAATTCACAAGCCAAAAAGAAAAAAATGTAGAAGCAGAAAATCAATTTAGCTCCATGTAAAAGCAACAAACTGCAAACAATCTAGCTCCCTTCACAAGTGGCAACAATGGGCAAACCACCCCGGTTGCAAGCAGAAAATCCAGTATAAGACATCGATGTAGATGCTTGATTAACAAACCCGGTACCTGAAAATATCATAGTGGATTCGACCATGTTACGTGAATAGACAGATGAGTTTGTCCCCCCTCACAATTTATCCCGCAGCCCAAAATTTGACTAAAGAACTGTTACAATTCTCATAACCCTCACAGAAAACTACGAAACTGGAGGCAGGTAAATATATTAACTTCCTAAATGGGTACATGCAAAAATAGAGACTTGATGCAGATTCAGTCTACATCTTGGCTTCCTTTGCGTCCTGGTACTCGGCTTCAGGAGTCTGGTCTCCACCGCTGCTGCTGCTGCCCCCGCCACTGCCTGCGCTGCCACCGCCACCTTGCTGCATGTGCTCTCCAATCTTCGACACCGCCTTGTTTGCAGCTTCCAGCTTCTGCTTGATCTTTTCCAGATTGTCCTCAGCCATAGCTGCCCTTAGATCAGAGACAGCAGACTCTATCTACTTGGTGACTTCAGCCGGGACCTTGTCCTTGTACTCACTAACGCTCTTTTCAATGCTGTAGATTGTGGTATCTGCAGAGTTCTTGAGATCAATCAGGGACTTCTTTTCCTGATCCTTCTGAGCATGCAGCTCAGCCTCCCTCACCATCTTCTCAATATCACCCTCCGACAAACCGCCAGAAGACTTGATGGTGATTTCTTGTTCTTTGCCAGTGGATTTGTCCTTCGCTGACACTTTCACAATGCCATTGGCATCAATGTCAAAGGTGACCTCAATCTGGGGCATGCCTCTTGGAGCTGGTGGAATGCCTTCAAGCTGGAATTCGCCAAGAAGTTTGTTATCTGTAGCCATCTCCCTCTCACCCTGAAGCACCTTGATTCCAACCTGTGTCTGGTTATCTGCAGCAGTGGAGAATACATGGCTCTTCTTGGTTGGAATTGTGGTGTTCCGGTTAATCAGCCTTGTGAAGATGCCACCAAGAGTCTCAATGCCAAGGGAGAGGGGTGTGACATCCAGCAACAGGAGCTCCTTCACATCACCCCTCAAGATGCCGCCCTGAATAGCAGCACCCATGGCAACAGCCTCATCTGGATTGACACCCTTGCTTGGTGGCTTGTTGAATATCTGAGAAACAACCTCCTGGACCTTTGGCACCCTCGTCATACCACCAACCAGAAGAACCTTGTCAATCTCCTTTGCTGAGATGCCAGCATCCTTGAGGCAACTCACACAAGGGAGCCTAGTCCTCTCAATGAGATTGCCAACAAGAGACTCAAACTTCGATCTGGTCAAGGTAATGTTGAAGTGCTTCGCACCAGATTGATCAGCAGTGACAAAGGGGAGGTTGATTTCAGTCTGCATAGTGGAGGAAAGCTCGACCTTGGCCTTCTCAGCAGCTTCCCTGAGCCTTTGCAGTGCTAACTTGTCCTTGCTCAGGTCAATGTTATCAGACTTTTTGAACTCGGCAACCAGATACTCAAGCAGTGCAACATCAAAGTCCTCACCACCAAGGAAAGTATCACCATTGGTTGCCTTGACCTGGACCAAGAGTCAGAAAAATAAGAATCAGAACATTTCAACATCAGAATATTAGAATTTGTACAAGACATGAGAAGAAAATTACCTCAAAAACTCCATTTGATATCTCAAGGATTGACACATCAAATGTGCCACCACCCAAGTCAAATACAGCAATAAGGCCCTCCTTGTTATTCATTCCATAAGATAGAGCTGCAGCAGTGGGCTCATTGATAATCCTCATCACCTCCAGTCCAGCAATCCTACCAGCATCCTTGGTAGCCTGGCGCTGAGCATCATTGAAATAAGCTGGGACAGTGATAACAGCCTTGGAGACGGTCTTGCCAAGGTAAGCCTCTGCAGTTTCCTTCATCTTGGTGAGAACAAACGCACCAATCTTGCTAGGGGAGTACTTCTGGCCACCCATCTCCACCCAGGCATCACCGTTCGGTGCCCTGACAATCTTGTAAGGCACCATGTTCATCTCCTTCTGGGTCTGCGGGTCATCAAAAGTCCTACCGATCAGACGCTTTGACCCGCGAACAGTGTTCTGGGTGTTGGTCACCGCCTGCCGGCTTGCAGTGATACCGATTAGCAGGTCACCATTCGGATTCTTGGCAACAATAGAGGGTGTTGTCCTCACGCCTTCTACATTTTCAATCACCCGTGGTGTCTGCACAAGCAAATCCACCCATCACTTCCTGACTACCAGTATCACAACCAACTACCAATCGAACATGCACTCCTATTCCAGCAATTTCAAGCATGATATTGATTACAGATTGATACAGCAAGTGACTTAAACCAGTTGTAGCAATTTCAAGCCATGGCGTTTATTACAGATAGATACAGCAACCAACTTACAGAGAACAGAACATTGCAAATTTCTGAGTGGACAGGGGAAAAACACACACCTTTCCCTCCATGATGGAAACGCAGGAATTCGTTGTGCCCAGATCGATCCCAATGACATCTGCCGCCGCCGCCTTTGTGCTGCGCACACAACAGTCGCTCAGACATCCAAAAAGTGAAGAACACGGATACAGAACGGCTGATGATATGACATCCAAAAAGTGAAGAACACGGATACAGAACGAGCTGGCAGCTAATAAATTTGATCGATTTCTGACTTTTTATTATTTTTGTACACCCTGAAATATTGGGCCTTTCTAGCCATTCCTTTTTGAGTTGTGTGCACACAACGCAAGGCTACTTTTATCACGCCCAATCTCCGGCAATGTCGTATCTACAGGAAATGTAGCGAAATGGCATCCTATTACCGTGAGTCCGTGACTACCGCACAATCTGCAGGTATCAATCAAAGCATCCGTGGCAGGGATGTGTTGCAACATGGAAGCAGACCCTTCGTTACCCTTCTGATCTTTGTGATCTGTGAAGCTTTGCTAGATTTTGTTGTAAACGGGAGGGAAACGGCAGGGCGCTCCCTGCAGATCGCCAAGAAACCCAGCCTGCTCGCAGAACTCGACGGTGCCCGCGATCGTCTCCTCCAGCGGCCGGCAGCTCCACCCTAGGTTCTTCAGCTTGTCCGACGTCATCGGAGCAGGGTTATCCATGTCATCGATGCTCTCCCTGACAATCGTCCAAAGAAGCTACTCATCAGCTTTCTTGTGTTCCAGCATCTGAAACTTGGGCACACTGAAAGGATGTTTCAGAGAATCAGAGATGTGAAGAGGCGTAGCGTACTCGGTAATGCAAGGGTACCCAGGGTACATCTGCTTCAGCAAGCGCAAGAGGTCACGAGCACTGATGGAATGGGGCGCGCAGATGTGCCTGCCGGAGGCTGCAGGGTTCTCGTAGAGGAGGAGCAGCGCGTCGGCGACGTCGCGGACGTCGACGATGTGCCAGAGCTTGTTCCTCATCCGGTCAGGCCCCCCTGCATTGACATTCAGAACATTATTCAGAGATCAGCAAGTATGTGAGTGAAACCGAGGATCGAAAGAATGAGGGCCGCATTTGTCACATGATGCGTGGTGAATTGGTGATCGGAACCTTTCAAGAAGTAGATGAGGAATTGGCAGCTGGTGCTGCACATCGGCTGCAGCAGGGGACCAAGCACCAGTGCCGGGTTGATGGTCACGACGTCCAGCCCGATCTGCCGCCCGTATTCGAGCGCCACCTCTTCTGACGTGATCTTTGCTACTGAATACCAGTCCTGCACATTTGCAGACAAGGCCGTGTTTAGTTCCGCGGTGAAAAGATTTTGGAAGGGAATCTTTTCACATTTAAAGTATTAAACATAGACTAATTAAAAAACTAATTACAGATTATGTTTGGAATTCACGAGACGAACCTAACTAATCTGTCATTAGCACATGTTTACTGTAGCATTACTGTAGCAAATTAGTGTCTAATCACGGCCTAATTAGACTCATTGGATTCGTCTCGCAAAGTCCAATCCATCTATATAATGCGATTTGTTTTTTACCTACATTTAGTACGCCATACATGTGTCTAAACATTCATTTTGGATTTTGGATTTTGGAACTAAACAAGACCGAGGTGTTATGCTCAAAAGACAAAATTGAAAAATGACAAACTTCGTTTTGTTTCAGCGGGGGAGAAAAAGGACAAACTTCCCAATGCTACCTCGTTGTTCCTGCAGAATTCTTTGTCTGACCAACAGCTCTCATCCTTGGTCTTGTCTTTGGGCCAGTCCTTTGGGTTGATCTCGACGGTGACCATGGATGAAACAACCACCACCCGTCGAACGTTAGCTGATGAAGCAGCCTCGAGTACATTTTTGGTACCCGTAACAGCAGGACCTAGCATTTCTCGCTGCGTGGTTGTGTACAGCATGATATATCAAATCGATTTCACCATGTACAAATGATTTTTTTTAAAGTAAAATAATGTACGAGGAATGTTGGAGTTAAACATGGTTGGAGTGAACAAACATATAATGAAGAAAAAACATTAATACAGTACCAATCTACGACAGTTGGAAGTGACCAACACGCAAAACCTGGACTTCTGAATCCTGATATCTTTCATCTTCTGCCGTCCATGTATTCCTAGCTACCACAAGCAAAATGCATGGCGGAAATACATGGTCCAGATTCGTCGCCTTTTATGTCAGTTTCAGAATTATTGTCTAGATGGTAGATCCTCGACAGTTGGTTTGCCACAAACGGCGTCACTGAAAAACGTGTACTGCTTCACTAGTTCCTAACAAATCCATCCTGACTGTTGTTTCGATTTTTTTACATTGACTTGAAAAACCTGCCCGGCAACTGTTTTAGATTGCTGTTTGAAAGGAAAAAAAAAAGAAAGAGAGAAGACTCTTTTATTTTGCTACGAGATCAATTTCTGCAGAGCGCGGATCTCGATTTGCTGTTGGTACGGTGCTCATAGGATCACAGGGAAACTTGCCTCTGGATCAGTCAGGTTCCCAGACGGAACCGGGGTCGCGACGTGAAACACTCCCTGAAGAGCCTGAGGCGCCCTTCGGAGGCGTTCGGCAGCCGCTTCAGGTGCGCCGTCTTCTCGTCACCTGAAAACAACCAACAGGAGGCTATGAATTTCGGCTGGCCAAGGTCCAAGGAGTCGGCCGATCGAGCAAGCAAGCAAGGGAGATCGAGATGCGTTCGCGCGCGCGCGCGTACTGAGGTCGCGGACGGTGCCGTGCACGGCGTAGCCGCGGGAGAGGAGCAGCTTGACGAGCCACGAGGCGATGTACCCGCCGGCGCCCGTCACGCACACCGCCACCCTCCCGCTCGCGGTCGCGGCGGCGGCGGATGCAGCTCCCTCCTCCTCGGCGCGCGCGGCCATGGCGTTCGGCTCAGTCGTGTGGTGCGGCACCTGCGACACAGAGACAGCGAGGGCGGAACGGGGACGGAACGTCCTCATCCATGGATCGGAAAACAAGTGGCATCCTGATGGCCGCAGCCCACGTCAGGTGGGCTCGTGGCCCGTTAAACCGAACGATGACGAGCGATGATGGGCCGGCTCTGCGCCGCGCCCGATCCATTAGTTTTCGTTTGGGCTCAAACTTCAACCATTGTGCATGCACCGTTTGTGGATAGAATCCATGGTGGATGGTGTCTTGTCGTGTCGTCCTAGGAAACGTTATTTTTTTTCCTGTACACGTGCTAATGGGATGGGGGCGACAATCACTTACCATCTGTACACGTTTCTTCTGTACACTTGTGAAATATGTGTGGAGTTTGAACGTTGCACGTCTTAATGGTTGGGATGTCTAGTTGATCCCACGGACGCCACTGACCGTCAATGCTTAGTAAGTTGTTAGTGTGGAATTGTATGAGCGTGGATGTACCTGGCTCCGCCCCTACCATCAGTACCAGTGACTGCACAACTTCTGTCATACATAATTTTCTTGCGGATGTCTTGTACGCAACAAATTTCACCATGGATATACGGACCAAACACGTCCGAAACGAATAGTCGGCGATCCGAAATCAGAATTTCCAAGATCAGGAGCCATGCCGATTCCGATAAGTACGGGCCCGTAAATTTTAGTCCATTGTGCATTAACTCGGGGCCATGTGATACAGTTAAACTCTTTGCAGCTCGGAACTGTCCCGGGCGGCCTACAGGGAGTACTGTGGCAATCGACACAAGACACACACGACGAGCAGATCTGCTGAGGAGACTCGGAGCAGGCGGCGTCAACGCCATGGCCGGGAGTCCGACGGTGTGTGTGACCGGCGCCGGCGGGTACATCGCCTCGTGGCTCGTCAAGCTCCTCCTCGCCCGCGGCTACGCCGTGCACGGCACCGTCCGCGACCTGAGTGCGCAACCTGACGCTTTGTTTTCAGTTTGCGTTCGCTTGCAGGACAAACAGACACGCATGCAGCTTGAGATGTGACTGTCCATTCGTTCCGTTGGCTGCTGTTTCAGGTGACAAGAAGACCGCCCATCTGAAGCGGCTCGAGAATGCCGCTGGGAACCTCAGGATTTTCAAGGCTGATCTCCTGGACTACGACGCGATGTCAGCTGCCGTTGTTGGATGCCAGGGAGTTTTCCATGTGGCCACTCCAGTGCCATCAGAGAAGCTGACTGATCCAGAGGTAAGTTCAGTAGGAGTACTACTCGGATCTGATATTTTATCCAGAAAAGCCTTCTTTCAATAATAAAAAAAGTGTGCCATGCGTGCTCAACTGTGCAGCTGCAAATGTTGGCTCCTGCTGTTAGCCTGTTACTGGCACCACGAATGTGCTCAGGGCTGCCTCGGCCGCGAATGTCCAGCGAGTGGTGGTTGTGTCATCCATAGTAGCCGTCGAGATCAACCCGAAAGGTTGGCCCGACGGTAAGATCAGAGATGAGAACTGCTGGTCGGACGAAGAATTCTGCAGGAGTATTGAGGTAGCTTCTGCTCCTAACTTCTAGAACCAAAGTGTCACATACTGTACATAGACAACCTCTGATCATACGTCGAATAATTCGTTGCCAAATTTGGGCTAGTCACTTTTCTACCCCTCCTGACTGCAGAGCTGGTACCCGGTTGCCAAGATCATATCAGAAAAGGCGGCGCTTGAATACGGGCACCGAACTGGGCTTGATGTGGTGACTGTCAATCCTGGACTGGTGTTCGGTCCCCTGCTGCAGCCAACTGTTAACGCAAGCAGCCAGTTCCTCATCTACTTACTGAAAGGTTCATTTGGACCATGCATCGCACATCCCTCAGCAACTGATTCAAGAACAATAAGATCCAATAAAGATCATTGTGTAGCTTCTTTAACACAGTTGCTTATCTTTGAGCGCTGATGCAGGAGGCCCCGACAAGATGAGGAACAAGCCGGAATCCCAACTTTACGTTTGGCCGCACCGATTAAATCTTACGCTCGGCCACCCCGGTTGACGCCCGCACAGTCACGTGGGTAGGTCCCACCTCACACTCTCCCTTCCTTATCCACCTTCTTCCTCCCACCGTTGGCTTTCTCCTGCCCGTCGCTGCGCGCACTGCCCAGTTGACGTCCCCGTCGCAACGCGCTCGTCCCTAGCCTCCGTCCCAGGCGCCTCTTCGCCAGGCTGTGACGCCGCACGCCGCCGGGCTGCGGCCGCCGCGCCCGCGTGCCTCCGTGCTGGCCGTTGACCTCCCATGCTCGGACTCTGTTAGATCCGGCGAGGAGCATTGCAAGCAGCTAGCTACCGAGCCGGGTCGTGCCTGCCGGATGCAATTGGCACGAGCGCGGCGGGAGCAGCGCCACGAGCCACCACGGCGGCCGCCGGCGAGCGCTACAGCACAGGTGAGTTTCTTCTCCTAGATTTTTTTATTTTCTCTCGATTTGATTCTGCAAAAATTTTGCTTGAACATTCTTTGCACCGAATTTCGCTTCGAAGTTTTGTTTGTCAAACTTTTTTGAAACATTCTCTTGATGTTTTTCTGCCAAAGTTTTGCTCCAACATTTTTTTCTCCAAATTTTGCTTAAAAACTTTGTTGTCAAACTTTTTTTTCAAAACATTTTCTTTCGAACTTTTTTCTGCCAAGTTTTCCTTGAACATTTTTTTTCTCCAAATTTGCTTCAAACTTTTGTTCACATGTTGAAAATTTTTGTTGCAAAAAGTTTTTTAATAATTTTTCTTTCAAACTTTTCACAGAGAAATCTCGAGTGGGGGCGCGGGTCCTGCGCGGGGTCCAGGCACGTGGAGTGTGGCGCGCGGCGCGTTGTGGGGTGGGACCCGTCCGTTTTGGACGGACGCGCGGCCGCACGGTGCCGTCCGTGCGGCCGAGCGCAAAATAGCAGCTCCCGGAACAAGCTGCGGCACGTCGTCGACGTCCGTGACCTTGCTGAGGCGTTGCTCTTGGTCTACGAGGCACCTCGAGCCTCTGGTAGGCACATCTGTGCACCTCATGTCATCAGCGTCCGTGACCTCCTGGACTTGCTGAAGAGCAAGTACCCTGGTTACCCTTACACCACCGAGTAAAAGACTTATTTAAACTCAGCTCTTCCACTCCTTTTTTTTTTAACACCGCGTCTGGCTTCTAATCTGAGCCAGTTCTTGTTTGGGGAATGATTGGCAGGGAGAGCATATGTGACAGAGATCACCCAGCTCCGATGACATCTGATAAGCTGAAGAAGCTCGGATGGAGCTGCCGGCTGCTCGAGGAGACTATTGCGGACACGGTCGAGTTCTTCCAGCAGGCTGGGTTTCTTGAGGATCTGGGTGGAGAGGATCCTTGCCGTTTCCCTCCACTTTTCAACAAAATCTAGTCTCGGCAACAACTCGGACTGTGATTATGTGTGCATTTTGATTTGCTTATCTTATTATGGACATGTACCAACTTTGGTTTAAATGTTGTATTTAGTGGTGCTACGCTACGACTATACGCGAAAGTTCACCGCAGCTTATTGTAAGACTTTGCATGTTTATAAAATGCATGGAATCCTATTATTATTATTGTGGTTGTAGACATTAACTTTTAAATGTTTAAGACCGGATGTTTTTAATTAAAAATGAAATCCTTTTATTTTGTGACTGTATTATTATGTGACCGTTTGAATTTTATTATTGATGCTAATTTCTCTCCTACCATCCAAACCTCATAAAAGTTAAAGATGCAGTAATAATAGTAATAGTAGTAACAATATTAGTAAAATGGTTGATTATTATGGGAGGATACGAGTAAATTTTATTGTGGGTCTATAAACTTTTTCCGAAGTCTCATCTAAGTCAACGAACTAAAAAAGTGGTCATCTAAACTAGTAATTGCGGAAGTCCACAAGCATCCACTGAGGCACCTTTTGCCTACGTGTCGACGCACAACGGGGCAACAACTTGCAACACCCCCCCCCCCCCTCATTTCTCACTATCTCATCCCCTTCTTCGCACCCTTCTCACTTTGACTGATGATAGCTTGCCGACAGTGTCTCCATGGACGCTCATGGACCTCCACAATCACTTTTTAATAAACCGTGAACCTAGGTAACAACATTTTTAGTTTATGAACCTAGATGAACTTTGGAAAAAAAAAATTATGAACCCACAATAAAATTTACACGAAGGACATTAAGTGTCAAGTTCACCACAGAATAGATAGGATAATATTGAGGCGCTTCTCATAGTTCAAATCAGAATACATAAAAACATACTGAAAAAAGAGAGAAGGGAGGCTTTATTGGCGTTTGTGAGGGATCATTATTTCTGCTGCTTGGCAAGCATCATGCAGCTGAAGCAAAATAGTTGCCATACATTTCTTTCTTAAGCTAGATTTTGTTGTAAACATCCGGAAAACGGCAGGGACTCCCCGCCACGTCCTCAAGAAACCCAGCCTTCTTGCAGAACTCAATAGTATCCGCGATAGTTTCCTTCAGCGGCCTGACATTCCACCCCAGTTTCTTCAGCTTGTCAGACGTCATTGGAGCTGGGTGATCCGTATCACATATGCTCTCCCTGCCAGTTTCAGATCATTTCAAAGTTAGACTTTGCTAGGTTCTGTTTATCATCAAGTAAAAGAACGAAATGACAAGAGAAATGTCAGGTAAGAGAATGCTCTTACTTGCTCATGAAAGGGTATTCAGTGTACATGCTCTTTAGTAAGTCCAGAAGGTCACGGGCGCTGATGAAATGAGGTGCGCAAATGTGCCTACCAGAGGCTTCAGGTGCCTCATAGACCAGCAAAAGAGCATCGGCGGTGTCGCGAACGTCAACGATGTGCCAAAGTTTGTTCCTCATTTGATCAGTGCCTCCTGCATGTGTATGAAGATAAATGATACACATGAGAAAGGTAACTAAAAATATGAGCATAAGCTATATGAACATAAGATGATCAACTACTGAAATCAATATAGTACAATAAACTGCAACTGCCGGATCACCCTTTTAGTTAAAGGAAAAGAATCCAGCTTATATTTAGACCATGTATGTGATGGGTGAAACCTTTCAGGAAGTAGACGAGAAACTGGCAGCTTGTGTTAAGCGTTGGCTGCAGAAGGGGACCAAATACCACGGCTGGGTTGACAGTCACAACATCCAGCCCGGTTTGCTTCCCATACTCAAGCGCAGCCTGTTCCGAAGTGATCTTGGCAACAGAGTACCAATCCTGCAGTCACACAGCGGGCCAAGGCCAAGTGAGAAATTCAAACTTGCTAGATATTTGATTGCATCTGCATTTAAAATTTAAGGTCTTGAGTTGTTTAAGCCTTCCTTGTTTTCGTCACTGCTGCTAGTTTACAGTACTAGTTACCTCGTTATTCCTGCATGCTTCTTTGTCTGACCAGCAAGCTTCATCTTTGATCTTGTCCTTGGGCCAATCTTTCGGGTTGACCTCAACAGCCACCATGGATGAAACAACGACCACTCGACGCACATTCGCAGCTGAGGCAGCCTTGAGTACGTTTGTGGTGCCATTAACAGCAGGACCCAGCATTTCTCGCTGAAAAGTTGTGCACGGAGTGTATATGTGGAGAACAAAATATGAAGACAAAAATAGAAGAAAGGTGTGGCAAGTTGGAATGAATGTCGTTATATGGCAATGAGCGTTTTGGCAACTTGTTTTTGAAATTAAAATATACATGAGGATAGACAGCACAACATTTTTTTTGTCCAATGGAATGTCACAATCTTATTTTTTTGAAACTAGAATGTCACAATCTTCACATATCCGTGTTACTGTCATCTGAAGGGGCGATATATTCGTAGGTACTACTGCTCTTTCTCACTAGGATTACACATTTATGTCTCTTCAAAAATTATCTGTGTGATGCTGCAGTTAATCGCATGTTTTTTCCCCCTTCATCCATCTTCCTCCCGGTGATGCCGATGTGAGTTCTTCTTGCTAACCTCCTGAGTATCTTCTATTGGAGCTCATCAGGACTGAATTTACTGATGGGCCCAGGGATTTAGGTCCATTAGGATTTTGATTTTTGGAGTCATGATAAGCTGCCTTGATAGTTTTTTTTTCTAGAGAAACCAATCCTAACCCCGTTGCCGGTATGGATTGACTAAAAATCTAGGATTCAGTACCTCTGGATCGGTTATTTTCCCTGAAGGAACTGGAGTGGCAACATGGAAAACTCCCTGGCATCCCGCGATGGCAGCTGCCATGGCGTCATAGTCAAGGAGATCAGCCTTGAAAAGCTTGAGGTTTTCAGATGCGTTCTCCAGCTGCCTCAAATGGGCGGTCTTCTTCTCGTCTGAAACACAGACAAAATAACACACAGAATAACTTTTCATATACGCTGCAACCTGCAAAACTATCCTGCTGGTGCACGCATCAGCAATTCAGCAAACGATACAAGTTCTCAGAGCAGAGAGAGGTTACGTACCCAGGTCGCGGACGGTGCCGTGGACGGTGTATCCCCGGGCGAGGAGGAGCTTGACGAGCCACGAGGCGATGTACCCGCCGGCGCCGGTCACGCACACCGTCTCCCTGCTCGAGGCAGCGCCCTCCTCCGCGCGTCCTACCATCATCCTGCGCTGCGCAGCGCGACCACGTGAGGTGTGGCTGTGACAACCACGTCCCACGAACAGCTGCCAAGATAAGGCAGATCACACGCACCCTATCGTTGTCGTTCAAGGGAAAACACCAAGCGCCATAACAGTGCCCAAGGCCGCGTTTAGTTGATGAAAATTTTTCGTGAAAAGATTTTGGGTATGGATTTTACCAATTTAGGAGTAGTAAATGTAGACGAAAAAGGTGGAAAGTTATATGGATAAGTTGGAAATCTCGAGACGAATCTAATGATGGTAATTAGAGGGTAATTAATCCATAATTAGTGGATGGTTACTGTAGCATTACCATTGCAAATCATGGATTAAATAGGCTCATTAGATCCATCTCGCGATTTACAGCCTATCCATATAACTTTTCACCTTTTTCGTCTACATTTAATACTCCATGCATCTAAGATTCTCCTTTGATGTGATGGGTGAAAAGATTTTGGGTGGGAACTAAACACGGGCCAAGAGTGCCTGCGCGGATTGGCGCATATGAATTCGGTTGGTTGCCTGAGTGAATGCAGTAAACTTTGTGAATATGTTTGGTTGATTGCATTGACGGATGGCGGATGCAAGTGGATCGTGCATATGACACTGGAGAGTGAGCATGAGCAGAAAGATTCCCTTGTACCAAGATTTGCTCATTTAGGCATCACAGTTATACCATGCCCAAAGTTACTTCAGGTGTCAAAAAAAAGTGAAAATTTTAGTGGCCAAGAGTGATATGAAGTAGGAATAATAAATTACTGCTGATATTCGTACCAACCACCTTATTTTTTGGCGACTAACCATTGACTACTGACCAAGGAATCCAGTGTTGGTTAAAAACTGACAAACCAAATTACATCACCAATGAGCATGATCTGTGACATTAGGACTACTAATTTTGTTCATCTGAAGGTTTCATTTTCGATCACTAAATCACTGAAAGAAACTAGCAACACAAAGGGAAGGCAAGCTGAATATCAAAACAAGCACAACACAGGAGACAAGTAGACAGTCCAAATGCATATGAGAAATCCGAAACAAGGATAATAGAGTACATACAAAGAACTTCTATACTGGATGAGTAAGGAAACAAATGCACTTCATTGCATCCCACTACGCTTAACTGACAGTGAACAATTGAAAGAGAGAGTCCTTCATCAACACGTGCATTATTGGTCTATGTTATAACAAATCAATCAACAATGTTCTGACTTCTGAGTGTAATTAGATAAAAGGTGAAGCAATACTAAGTAGCTTGTTTCATTTATCTGTAGCCATATGAAAAGGATGAGGAAGCTTGCAAGGACATCCCTCGACATCCTGCAGAAGCCCCGCCTTCTCATAGTATTCAATGCTATCAAACAATGTTTCCTCTATATTCCTTGGTTTCCAACCCAGATTCTTCAGTTTCTCCGACGTAATTGGTGTAACTATAGACGTGTTAAGATTTGTACCATTGTCACTGCAGAAGAAAGTTATAAACCATGTAAACAAGTGCTAACCATTTAAGTTAACAACATAGGTACAGTAAGAGATCCACCAGTTTACATAGTTGTAGTCAGGGCGAGTCTTCTTCAAATTATGCAATAGATCTTTTGTGCTAATTCGATCTGGTGCGCAGAGGTATCTCCCAGATGTTTCCACTTTCTCGTACACCAGAAGCAAAGCATCAGCCACATCACGGACATCAACTATGTGCCACAGCATGTTGTTCATAACAGTAGGGCCTCCTGTAATCAAGCTAATAGATTTAGCAGTGTTATGTAGGTACTGTAGTTTAGTGTGCCTTTAAGGGGACTAAATATATATTAGGAGGACCACAATAAAATATTAAAATAGAAATAAAAAACAGAATTGATTTGATATTAAATCCAATAATGAAAAGAGTTGCTTCTAAATATATCCATAATTACACTGCTGAAAAGAACATCAGAGGCAAGAACTTCACATCAGAAGGTCCTTTTTCTAAGAACTATTATTTTTATAATAATTTACATCATAAATAATTATGTACATATCGTGGGCAGAACATAGAGGTGTCTGGGGTTCCATCCAGTCTCCACGGCCACAATAGACCAAAGGCGATGAAAAATACCATGACCTTCCCTTCAAAGGTAGTTCAAGCTAGCAAATTAACACTACTACCAGTGTACTCCGATCCCATTTGAGAACCTCAACCATGTCAGGTTCAGTACTTATTATTAATATGCAGGTAAGTTTCCCAACCGAATACATACAAATCACTATACATACATGAAATTACTCTGATAATAAACAACAACTAATGGAAAGTAGCAGAAAATTCATAGACGACCTTTTATGACGTAGATGAGAAATTCGCTGCTGGTATTTACAACAGGCTGCAGGAGTGGGCCTAAAACAATACAAGGGCAAACTGTAATAACAGTCAGTCCATTTTTCTCTGCATAATCCAAGGCTGTCTCTTCGGCAAGAGTCTTGGCGGCCATATACCAGTCCTGCCAGTGGAACTAGGTTATCACTAACTTAATCCTCCCTAGTACCAATCATTAGTAACAAGAATTAAAGCTTAAATATAGTTATATCAGAAGCTAGAAAATCAATTGGGTGCATCTGTCTAAGCAAACTAAATGAGATGTTCATCTTCAAGCATTTGCTTTTTGGTTCTCTGTTGGACTTCTATTACTGACAGCAAATCATTGCCCCAATAAACTAACCTCGTTCTTCAAGCACAAATTTCTGTCCGACCAGCAAGTTTCATCTTTCGGTTTGCCTTGAGGCCAACTCGGGTTAAAATGAACAGCAGAAGTGGATGAAACCACAACCACCTTCTGAACATTGTTAGCTGAGCAAGCCTGAAGAATGTTCAAGGTGCCTTTAACAGCTGGTACCAATACCTCTGACTGCATTGTTAAGGGTAACAGTTAGAAATCTCCAATGCTTATAAAGAGTAAAACTCAATAAAAATACACTAACTCCAGTAACAAAATTGCATCTTCATAGCAGTTTATCAAGGAATTATGACAGTCAAAAGGCACAAAAACTCTGCTACGAAATGTGGGTCATCAGCTCATGTACACTGACTGCACCGACAGTTCAACACATCCCAGTTCAGAAGAAAACACTAGGTACAGATTCAAAGCAACTGGACCGAGTGAGATGGGTTCTTGCCTCAGGATCGACGACTTTAACCGAGGGCACGGGAGAGGCGACATGGAAGACCCCCTCGCACCCGGCGACCGCGGCCGTCAGCGCGTCGGGGTGGAGCAAGTCGGCCTTGAACAGGCGCAGATTCCCCGCGGCGCCGTCCAGCTGACCCAGGTGGGCGTTCTTGGGATCACCTGAAACAGCATCTGCCGCCATTAGTCTGTGCGCATTGATCCAATTCAACAGCGCGGCAGAGTCGGCAGCCAGCTTGGGGAAACGGATGTTGGCGTGGGCACACTCACCTGGATCCCGGACGGTGGCGTTCACGGCGTAGCCCTGGGCGAGGAGGAGCTTGACGAGCCACGACGCGATGTACCCGCCGCCTCCGGTCACGCACACGCGCCGCGACGGCGGCGGCGGCGGCGACGCCATTTCCACTCCACACCAACCACCGGATGCCGCTCGCCCTGCTTGCTGCTCGCCTGCTCCCGTCGCACACCGCTAAGTCAAAAGCATCTTTCAAAACAAAGACCACCGAAACCATAAACAATTTCATTCGGAAAAAGAAACACGTCCTGTGTGACGTTGGGACTTCAGCATAAGGTAGTGTGCAACATTTCCAACATGAAAGGTTAAATATATTTTAAGTGCTAAATATATTGCCAGTGCTACATAGAGAATTTTCTCTAAATATATATTAAAGAAGTGTTGCAATTTTTCCCACACAACGTTGAAACAGACATTTAAATTTTTTAAAAGGTGTCTAAAAGAAAGATGGAATAAAAAAGAAGGAATGAAAAAAGGAAGTTAGGTTGGCCTTTCTCGCGGGCTGGGCCAAACTGGGCTTTCGTTGGACGTTCCTCCTCCATCTGAGCTTCCTAGGTGCCTCCGCGCCTGGCGGATGGCCGAAGGCCACCGCGCCTCGCCGTCGCGCGCGCGCCGCAAGCGGCAACGCCGACCGCCGGCCGCGAGCGTTTCGCCTCCTCCCTATCCCAGGTTCCCCTCCACGCCACCCGCCGCTGGCCGGCCTAGGGTTGGCCACTTGGATGACTGGATGAGTCGAGTGAGAGTGAGCGACTGAGAGAGGGGGCCGGCCTGTGGGGGTCAGGAGGAGTTATTGGGCTATTGACCCATTTCGAGGCAAAGAGAGGTGAGCTGGCTGAGATTCAACATTTTTTAATTTATTGGAATATAGATACTTTGTTCTCTTCTTCCTTCATGTCTCACTCTTTTCTTTTCTTTTCTTTTTCTTTACCTTTTTTGTGGGCACAGCCCAAAGAAATTGTTTCTGTACAAATGTCCATTAACTCGGAATGCACTATTTTTGGGGTGAATTTGATATCTAGCATTTACAAGGCAATGTGATTAGCTTGTGGCCTGTTGATGTGTGCCTCTGTAGAATACAGGACAGGCTTTTGCCATTTGCCCTCCTCAACTGTGTGCGTGTAAGTATTAAAAAAAATGTGTGCGTGTGAGATTTTGTTTTTAAAGGAGATTGGATTTTATTAATGTAGAACCTCTTTTAGAACTGAGATCTCAACATAAAATAAAATTACATTGAAACACATCACTAAGTCTTTATCCTTCATCTTCTTTGCATCCGGCGACGTCCAATGCTTCAAGAGATCCAAGTCCGAGAGTCGCAGTCCCACCAACAGAAGACTCCACAAACGTGGAAACCGCATAAGAGGCGCAATATGCTCAACCACTATAGGGAGTAAAGTGTGTCGAAAGTACATCGGCCATATCTTCTAAAGGTTGAACCGACCATAAGATCCGACACTGCCGTCAGCCATCGCCAGCGACGGCCGAAAGGGCAGATCCGTCGCCACCAGAAATAGCGCCAGCGACCGGAAACATCATTCCACCAAAAGGGAAAAAAGATCCAATCCCTCCAAAAAAGACTAGGCCAACGTACCTCGATCCCTTCACGAAGAATACGCTGCCCCTTAAAGAGGACGACACATCTCCTAGAGGAATACCGGTACGAAGTAGAAGCCAACTCGAAAACATCGAATCGACGATCCAAAACCTAACCCAATTATTGTGGAGGAAAGGAAAATTATTGAGAAAAACAAACCTAACAAAACGTACATCTGTAAGAGGGCGGACTCCTGCTCCTCCTTGCCACCGGCTAGGTGCCGGAGGCGAGAGGGAACGGGGCCGAGACGGCGGCGGGACGCTCGGCGAGTCCGCCCGAGTCGCCTTGGTGACAGGAGCAGCGGCGGTTGCTTTTTTTTTTTTTTTTTTTTTTTTTTTTTGCGAGAGCGCGGCCCGCGTGAGATTTTGTTAAGCAGGTATGTACTTGCTGATTGCCAAGAAGTTTTGCTTGTGGATTTGAAAACAAGCACAGCAGATGAGAAAAGCAGAGTAGCAGACTGTCCAAGTGCAGTTTCGGATTCTAAACACAAAGGCATGTATGCCTCCTACGTATTCTAGGAAAAAAATATTTATCATGAAAAATAGTATAGTTATCAACAAAGTTTCGTGCTTTTTCTTCTTATATGACATAGCAGTGCTACTGCTTCAATTTCAAAAAAAAAACAACATTCCGAGCTTTATAATAATAAGGTAGAATTAGCAGATGTAATGCAGAGTTTGCTTCATTTGTCAGAAGCAAAATGAAAAAGATGAGGAAGACGGCAGGGGCAGCCCTCTACATCCTGCAAAAGCCCTGCCTTCTTGAAGCATTCAACGCTGTCGCACAAAGTTTCCTCCATTTTCCTCGGTTTCCAGCCTAGACTCGTTAGTTTCTCCGACGTGACTCGCGAGATTGCTGATTCGTAGTCCTTGCCGTCGCTGCAGCAGACAGATGCACGCGATGATGTCATTGTGATGCAAGGCGATGAGCTAGACATTCAAGTTCAGACAATAATTGGGATATAGTAAGTCACCAGTCCACGTAATTGTAGTTAGGGTAGGCCTTCTTCAACAAGTTCACCATGTCTTTTGTGGTGATCCGGTCTGGTGCACAGATGTATCTCTCACATGAATCCACTTTCTCGTATACCAGAAGCAGAGCATCAGCCACGTCACGGACGTCAACTATGTTCCAGGGCACGTTTTTCATCAAACTAGGACCTCCTGTAATAACGCATATGCATAACTTCAGTGGTGCATGGAAAACTATAGTAACCGATCATGATATAGTAGTACATAACAACCAGAAATCGAAAATAAACTCAGAAACTGATTTAACATTGAAGTTAGCAATGAATAATCTTGTTTGCAGAGATGGCTACCATTACTCAGGCTAACTAGTACTCCCATAGTCCCATGATCCCATCTCTCTTTTTTTACTCAACTTTCTTTACTTACTGAATTTATTGACTCGAATTTTTTTACCATAAATACTGATTCAACATTTTCTCAGTGGCTCATTTTTTTTTAGTGATTGAACAATTTGTTTTCGAACGAAGTCAGCAGAGGAATCCCCTATCTATTTTTTTTATAATTTTTATTCCAAGCCTACTAGGCTAAAAACCCTTTCACGTGATTGAACGATTTTTGCAATCTGCTAACTCTGATCCCTTCCACAAACCATCATTATCCAATGTATTGACTTTGAATTTAAATTTCACTAATTACTGAATGCTAGTAAGTTTCACAACCAAAGGCAAGAAAATCATCATATGTACAATTATCGAAATAATCGATAAGAACTGATAGAAACTAGCACAAGTATTTATACAGCCAACCTTTCATAATGTAGATGAGTAATTCGCTCGTAGTATTAATTACGGGCTGCAAGAGTGGGCCTAAAACGACACAAGGACAAACTGTAACCACAATTAGTCCATTCTTCTCTCCATACTCCAATGCTGCCCGTTCAGCCATTGTCTTGGCAGCACTATACCAGTCCTGCGAGCAAATCTAGGTTAGCTCTAGGCCTCTAGCCTAGTCCTCCCTGGCTGTATTACTTAGCAATAATAAGAATTGACAAAAACACTAGTTTTCCTTTAAAAAACACTATGTTAGCACCCAGGAAAGTTGCTTGGGTACATCTATATTTAAACAAACTGAAGAAAAATATTTGTAACCTCATTCTTCATGCAGAAATCTCTGTCTGACCAGCAACTCTCATCTTTGATTCTACGTTGGGGCCAACTCGGGTTGAAATGAACAGCAGCCGTGGATGAAACCACGACAACTTTATGAACACTGTTCTCTGAGCAAGCCTGGAGAACATTCAGAGTGCCACTGACAGCAGGAGCCAACACCTCTGACTGCATGGTTTTTTACAATTCAACTTATGTTTAATTAGCAAAAAATAAACTTTTACATATAACTATTTAGCAGACAAACGGTTCAAAACGCATCTTGATGATGGCAGTGAACCAGTGGATTCACGTACACAGGGTCGAGGATTCAGAACCAACGTGCAGCAGTTTAAGGGAGAGGAGAGCACTAGAGGTGTCGATCCAGAACGATTGGTTGGAATCGATACACGATATACTTGCCTCAGGATCGGCGACCTTCTCAGCGGGCACAGGGGAGGCGACGTGGAAGACCCCCTCGCAGCCGGCGACGGCGGCCGCCAGCGCGTCGCGGTCGAGCACGTCGGCCTTGAACAGGCGCAGGCTCTCCGGGGTGGCCCCCTCCAGCCGGCCCAGGTGGGCGTTCTTGGGAGCACCTGAAGCAGAGAGCCCGCCGCCACGCATGAGAGTCCCTTCCAACTCCCGACGCGTCGGCCGGCTGATCAAGGCGAGGCACAGAGCGGCGTGTGCTTACTTGGGTCGCGGACGGTGGCGTGCACGGCGTAGCCGCGGGAGAGGAGGAGCTTCACGAGCCACGAGGCGACGTAGCCGCCGCCCCCGGTCACGCACACGCGCGGCGGCCGTGACGGTGCCGACGCCATGCCGCTGCCTCAATTCGTTTGCCCCGCCGTCCCTTGGGATCCTTCTTTCCTCCTCTCCTCTGCCATATACACGGAGTATGATATATGCCAATATGCGCAGAGCGAGCACCACGGCTTCCGCTTGCCGGCTGCACCTCCCCGTCCTTCCACTGGTCCTCCACCAAATACACCCAGGCGCAAGCCGACGACAAGAACACGCCGAATGGACCGAAACCGATCAGGGAGGAGAGGATCGGGCGCACGAGAAATGCAGGAGGAGCGATCACCCGCTTTCAAAATTAAATCATCGCTATGCTTGTTTTGCCGCTTGATTGGTCGGAGGTTGCCGGCGAAATTTGCAGCCACTTGACCAGGTGTGAAGCACTGACCGCTTAACAATTTTTTTATAAAAAAAATTATAGCTATTTTGACACATTCCAATGCTCCATACCGCTCTATGCTTGTGTTGGAAAAGGACCAATATAGAAAAAATTGAGGGTCCAAATTAGTTATATACCATTGGAACTTTACATGTGGTATTTTTTTAATAAAGGAATATGTATTAATATTTCAGTCGCTACATCGACCAATGCATATAGCTGCGCATTATTACAAGCTTATACCTGTAAGCCAAGGAACTAAAAAAATATATAGGCGGTATATATCGAGTAGTATAGTAGTATATGGATATTATAGGAAAAATTATTTTTAACATGTGGTATAGGTCGAGTAGTATAGTAGTATAGGGATATTATGGTAAAAAACTAATTTTATTTTCATACTCATTTGATCTGATATATTTATTTACTTTTACACATATGTTCGTTTAGGTTAGCAGCTTCCGGTAAAATAATTATATTACAGTCTAATTACAAACAGACTGTTTTGCTTATCTATTTCCCAGCCACAACGAGCTTTTCCAGGCTTATTCTATCTTCTTCTCCCTCATAGAATAGTATTGAAACAGCCAAAATCAGCCACAACTAGCCAACTTATCCATCAGCGGAACATGCCGAAAATTGCCCATCCCTTTAGGTTGTCCGCACTGGGACCTGGGAGCGAACTTGCACAGCGCCCATCCCCTCCTGCAAGTCCGTTTACCGATCGAAACCCCTGCAGCGGCGACCTAGGAGGGAATCGGGAAAGAAGAGGTCTGGCTGCATAGCCAGAGGTCATAGCGGACGACCGGTACGCCGACGTGGCGCGGGGCCATGTGCCTGCCCCCAACCACCTCGCCGCTCGCGCCTGGTGAGGGAAAGGGAAGGGAGCGGATGAGGAGGAGGAGTAGGGAGGGGCGCTGCCGCGGAGGTGGCAACGAAGTTGAGGAAGGGGGGAGGCGGTGCTAGAGTTGAGGAAGGGGAGGAGGCGGCGCTGGAGTTGAGGAAGGGGACAAACCACGCCAGAGAGCTCCGCCAGGGCCGTCATGTCTCAGATCAAGCTCGAGGCCTCCGCGTCCGCGCCGCCGCCACCGGCCCCGAGGTCCCTGTCGCCGCTCCCTAGACGCAGATCGAGCCCCGTCCCCGTCGCTGCCCCACGCCGCCCGCTTGGAGCTCGAGCTCCTAGATCCGCCGACCGTGGCGCTCGAGCTGAAAGCGGGCCCTCGCGGAGTGGGGCGAGCCGCTGACAGTGGAGACGAGCTGGCAGCGACGGGCCTGCACAGTGGCGGGCTGCCGCCGGTGCGCCCACATGAAGGGGAGGGGCAACGGTGATGTGGTGCAGGGGAGGGGGCAGACCGCTGGAGATGGGGGTGGAGACAGAATGGGAAGTGGGAGGTGGGGCCGCGTGAGAGAGAGGGCGGTGGAGAGGAGATGAGTGGGGAGAGAGGAAAGTGGCAGGGCCCACTGCCTGGTAGTTGGTATAGAGATTGAGTGTAAAGGTTGACGAGTGCGAGAGAAATGAATTTAGGGTAGAGAATCTCGATGACCAGGACCCCTTTTAAAGGTTGGAGATAGAGGTCCACCGGTGCGGAAAGCCTTATACTCTATACCATTATAGGGTGCTATGGAGCACCGAAAAAGACCTTAAAATAATTGCAGCTTCTAGTGCCCGTGAGCAAATTATAATGACATCTTTTCTAAAGAAAACCACAACTTTCTCACCATGAACTTGGTCCTGCATTTGCTCCGCTTGAATTTACTCAACAGAATAATATTTTGTTTTGCAAGAATTTTTTTTGCGGGGTTTTTTTGGAGAATGTTAAGAAACAAGAGTATGAGCTTACTTTTCAGTGGCACATATTTTTTTCTTTCTACTGGTAGAATACACGGCAGGGGGTACTACAAATGGAAACTGCGATGTGCAAACCGATACAAATAGAGCAGCCGTACATGGCACCACGAGTCCATCAGAAAGAAAACTCATCCAAAGCAGAGCAATCACAATTCACAAGTGAAGGAGGAAAGCCTAAAAGTCAACTCACGAAGAAGAAAGAACTTCATCTCTAGATTACGCACACACTCGGGATGGGCGACAACTCAATCTGGGCACGAAAACCCGAGAACCGAGAACCGACCCGAAAAACCCGAGAACCGACCCGAAAATAACCCGAACCGAAAATTTCGGTTCCAATTCGGTTCCTATATATTAGGACCCGAATTTCCTCGGATAGTTCGGGTCGGTTCTCGGTTACCCGAAATAACCGAAATATAACATGTCAAATTGGCCCAACTGTCTAAACTCTAAAGGCCCATGAGCCCATCTAATAGCAAACCCTAAATCCTCTGATTCCTTTCCCAGTTTCCCCCACGTCCCACACGCCAGACACTCAATCCACGCCGCCAGCACCACCCAGCGCCGCATCTCCTCTCGAGTCTCGACTCCCAGGCCGCCGCCCGCCCCGCCGCCGCCCGCCCCGCCGCCTGACCCGGCGACGGCGACCACTGAGCGGCCGAGCCCCGACCGGGGAACGCGTGTCCGCAACCCGGCAACCGGATCCGCGCCTCCGCCCTCCAGTCCCGCCGGCCTCCAGTCCCGCCGGCCGCCGCGCCCAAAGCATTCCCGGCCGCTCCCGCCGCGCCAGGCCGCCGGGGCTCGCCAACCCCGGCTCCCAGCAGTCCAGCACAGCAGCTTTGCCGCGCGCCAGGCCCCAGCGCGGCAGAGCCAGGCAGCCAGCGCCTCTGCTGCCGGCCGGCTGAGGAATCGCCACCAAGGCCGCCAAGACCCCGGAGGCCCGGACGCCCAGCCCAGTACTGCAGCGCCCACGAGGCCACGACGGCTGCATCGATTGCATCGTGCAGTGTAAGTGAATATCCTGTAGATCGATTTAGATTTTGGAGATTTGCAGTTGCAGCCTTGCAGTTGATAACTTGAAGTCTTGCTTGTATTTTTTCCAGATGTCGGAGGAGGGTTTGCAGCAAGACATGCAGGAGTGGGTGGCGAAATATTCCGGGGATGATGGGAATTTCGTTGAAGATGAGGTTGATAGTGCTGCAGAGAAAGAGAAGGCGGTCATTGATCTAGAACTAGAAGGCGAAGAGGGGCTGAAGAGGAAGCAGATGTCATCCAGATCTGAGATGTGGGAACACTTCACCAAAATCTTCGAGGAAGGTAAATTGGTCAAGGGAAAATGCAACTATTGCAAACGAGATAGGAGCAGATCCAGTGAATGGCACATCTGCTATGCGTAAGCATTTTAGCCGTTGCAAGAGTAATCCTCATATAGAATCTAAACAAGGAGTCATATCAATTAGCCAAGGCACTGGTGTAGGTACTTGGAAGTTTGATCCTGATTTGCTTAGGTCTGCTTTTGCTGAAATGGTCATAGAAGATGAGGAGCCATTTTCAAAAGGTGAAAAGCCTGGTTTTAAAAAGTTCATGTCTATTGCTTGTCCAAGGTTTGATTTGCCATCTAGAAGGACATGCACTAGGGACTGTGTGCAATTGTATTTTGAGCAGAAAGCTAGATTGAAAATTTTCTTTCAAGAACAATGCAATAGAGTTTGCCTCACAACTGATGGTTGGACATCACAGCAACAAGAAAATTACATGACTGTCACAGCCCACTTTATTGACACAAATTGGTGCCTGCACAAGAAGATAATTAGTTTTTTCAAAGTAAAAGGGAAAAAGGGGGATGATATTGGGAAACACTTGCAGAAAGTCTTGTTTGATTGGGGGTTGGATAAGGTTATGACAGTGACAGTTGATAATGCTAGTGCAAATGATAGTGGTGTTAGTTATTTGAGAAGACAGCTAAATAGTGCCAAAACTAGCATTGCAGAAGGCAAATATCTTCACATTAGATGTGCTGCACATATACTTAATTTGATTGTCCAAGATGGTTTGAAAGAAGTAGACCAATCTATCAAGCGTGTACGGGCTGCTATTAAATTTGTGAGGGGTGGTACATCAAGACTAGAGAAATTTAAAGAGATTGCTAGGTGGGAAAAAGTGGACAGCAATGCATTCTTAAACCTTGATGTGTGCACTAGGTGGAATTCAACATATGATATGCTAAAATCTGCTATTACATATGAAAAGGTGTTTCTAAAGTATCCGGACGAAGATCCATACTATACAATTGAGTTGCTTAGTGACATTAAGCCAGGTGTTCCCGGTCCAGGAGTTCCTGATGAGCATGACTTTGATAATGCAAGAAAACTAGCTGAGTTTCTAGGGCATTTTGCTGATGTAACAAAACGAGTTTCAGCGTCGTTAAGTGTGACTGCTAATACTTATTTTGATGAAATTGGAGAGGTGAATCAATTAGTGAATGAATGGCTGGGTAGTTCTGATTTATTACAGCAAGAAATGGGGAGAAGAATGAAAGACAAGTTTGATAAGTACTGGGGGCAATGGCATGAAAATTTGGAATTGCAAAATGAGAAGGGAAAGGTGAAGGAGAAGGAGAAGGAAAATATTAACTTGCTGATTTTTGTTGCTGCTGTGCTTGATCCTAGATATAAGCTTTCACAGTATACAGAAATTGCAATTGAGGAGATGTATGGTGAAGGTGTTGGACAGAAAGTTTGGGCTGCAATTACCAAATGCTTGCATGACCTGTTTCAAGAATATATGAGCAAAAGTAATTCTGCAAGTGAAGTGCAATCACAACCAAGTGATTCAGCCCCTTCTAATCAAGGTGGAGAGAGTGCTAGAAAGTTGAAGACTAGGATTGCAAAGAAAATGAAGCTGACTAGTGGAACAGGTACTTGCAGCAGGGGCAGTAGGACTGAATTGGATAGATACTTGGCTGAGGAGTGTGAAGACGATAGCAAGAAGCTTGATATTCTTGATTGGTGGAGGAGGCAGTCCTCTAGATTTCCCTTATTGTCTCAATTGGCTCGTGATGTGCTTGCCATCCCAATCTCCACAGTTGCTAGTGAATCTGCCTTTAGCACAAGTGGACGTATTCTAGATGATTTTAGGAGTTCACTCACTCCATTTATGATTGAAGCTCTTGTTTGCACCCAAGATTGGTTTAGAAGAACAACTCCTTTCAACGTTTTAGAGGATGCAGAAGAGTTGATCAAACTTGAAGAAGGTGAGTATTTATTGTACCATTTACCGCTTGCTGAAATTATTATCTTGATGAGATGATGTGCTTGCTGAAATTATTATCTTGCTGAAATGATGTTCTTGCTGAAATTATTATACTTGCTGAAATTATTGTACCATACTATCATTTACTTGCTGAAATTATTGTACCATACTATCATTTACTTGCTGAAATTAATGTACCATTTACTTGCTGAAATTGTTTGTTGTTTCTATTTTCAGAAATCATTCAAGAATTCAAGGACAAAGCCATTATTGATGCACATGCTGCCAAGTCACAAATCCAAGGGAGCAAGAAAAGGATGGTTACATCCACCAACATTAGCTTTCAGCCAAGCAAATGCAAGTCCTCCAACGAAAGCAAAAATAACAACTCCTCTAAAGACAAATGACTATGTGAGCTAAATAAATGAATATCACTTTGCAAATAATGTTTCTTACTTGATTCTATTTTTTCTTACTTGTTTCAGTTTGCAAATTATGTTTCAGGCTTGTGGAGTGTGTATGCATGGACATGGACTTGGTGGTCTGAAGCTTTGGTTCTTGGTTGCTTGTGAGTTGCGACTTGTGCTTGCTGTTTATGGTCGTTGGATGTTGGTTGTGGCAGCAAGGCTGGTGCATTGTATTTTTTATATGTTGCTTGGTGAACTGATCGAATTATGCTTGCTTTGTGGACTTGTGCTTGCTGGTTGTGGACTTGTGGTCTGTAGACTTGTGCTTGTGAATTGTGATTTGTGGACAACATATTTATGTGCTTGCTGGTGGACAATATATTTATGTGCTTGCTGGTTAAATTGTATGAAAAATCAGGCAAAATGCTGCCAAAATTTTCTATTGAATGGGCTGTTTTTTTTATCCTGACCAAAATTCGGTTCTTTTCGGGTAGAACCGACCCGACCCGAAAATACCCGAACCGAAATTCATCGGTTCCTACACCTAAAAAGAACCGATCGGTTCCTTTAATTAGAGAACCGAATTTTGAAAAGAACCGAGGACCCGAACCGATCGGTTCGGGTCGACCCGAACGCCCAGGGTGAGCGACAACCCAACTAGAGAAAGAGGAAGCCACACGAACACACTTTCAACATGTACTGGGCATGCCACAACAGCGCGACCTTACTTCAACTGGGACCTGCTTACGCAGCCGACTCGCGACCTCTCTTCACTCGACGACGAATTTACAGAGGAGGAAGTTAAACAAGCCATCAAGATGATGCCCAAAGACAAAGCGCCTGGCCCCGGCTACACAATTAATTTTTTCTCCAAGTGCTGGGAGATGATCAAGGCATATCTCATGTGCCTAATACATGCATTTCACGCGTAGCAGCACGATTTCTTCGACGTGCTAAACACGGCCAACATAGTACTCATACCAAAGAAAGAGGGGGGTGACAACATCTCAGACTTCAGGACGATCAGCCTTATTCACGCGATAGCAAAGATCATAACCAAACTGATGGCCATCAGACTCCAGCCTCACATGAACGCCCTCATTTCCAACAGCCAAAGCGCTTTCATCAAAACAAGAGCAATACACGACAACCTCATGTACGTTCGGAACCTGACCTGCAAATTTCACACTTCACATACACCAACACTTCCACTCAAGTTTGACATCTCCAAGGCATTTGACTTCGTGTGCTGGGATTACCTTCTTGACCTCTTACGATGGCGGGGCTTCCCCCCAAAATGGAGGAGCTGGATTACGAAATTGTTGAGCACGACAACCTCTAAAATCTTGCTAAACGGAGCACCAGGAGAGGATATACAACACGGTAGAGGGCTACGCCAAGGGGACGCTTTATCCCCACTCCCGTTTGTCCTCGCGATCGATCCACTTCAAAAGCTACTCGACCTGGCAACAGAAAAAAGCATCCTGACAAAACTAAGGGGGAAAAGTGCCCGTCTTAGGTTATCACTTTATGCCGACGACGCTGCAATCTTCCTTAACCCGACAGCGTCAGACGTCACAAACATAAAAGAACTGCTAGACGGCTTCGGAAGGGTTACATGCCTTGTCGGGGGGCAGTACCAGGGCCACCCAAGGCAAGAGATATGCGCACAAAATAGACATAGGCTTAGACAGAGCTAGGTCCGGCCCACGAGGAAAAAAGCAGCCCAACAAACACACCATGACCGGCCCGGCTTGGTCGAGACAGATAAGGGCCCAAACCAAGAAGAGCGTTCGCCTCGCCCGACCCCCGATGAAAGGACGGAAGGTGAGCGCCCGACACGGGGACATCCGCCTCGCCCGACCCTCGAGGTCGGTAGACGGACGACCGGATCAGGATCGAGGCTGCATCGCCCGACTTTAAGGGGGAACCTTTGACCCTCGCCTCGCCTGGCCGTTGTGGGGCCTGGAGGCAGGCTGGGCGGATAGAGATTCACCAAAAGGTGTGCTTAAGGATTGGCGCACTGTTCATAAATCCATCATGAGGCCAATGAAAACACGTCGACTTGGCCGCCACGATAAGCCTGCCATTAGAGAGGCATGAGCGCGTAACGGACAGGTCTGTCATCCTGTACGCATGGCAGTGAGACGAGGGCACCGCCCGTAAATATACGACGCTTGGTCGAGGGGCCAACGATCGGGAGACCGTTGGGGCCATACGGAAGACCGACGGATAAAAGAAGGCAACACAAGGTAGACCCCCTCTTTAACCGGGAGGTAAAAGAGCGGCCGCCTGTACCCTGCCCCCCATCGCCATCTCACGTAGCATGGGCGGACGGCGGACTGGCGGACAGAAATGACATAGGGACGGTCGTCCCTTTGACGGTGGACATGGGCATGCGTAACCTACAGGATTAGACATTAGGTCAGGTTTAGGTCCACTTTTCATTGAACCCCTCAGGGGTCTTCATTCTTTTTCATCCGACCCCTATAAAATGGCCGCCCCTTGGAGTATAAAAGGGGAGGCCAGAGCTCCTTCTCTTCTCTCTCGAACACTTCCAACTCACACTCACATACTCCTTTGAGGCCTGAGAACTCTTCTCTCCCTCACCCGTTTGTAACCCCTACTACGAACAGAAGAGCGAGCAACACGAGCAGACCACCCCATTGGACGTAGGGCAAATTGTCTGAACCAATATACATCATTGTGCTTGACTCGCTAACCATCAGGATCCCCACGCGCGAACAGATAAATTTACTAGCCGGTGGTACGAAACACCGACAGGCCTAAACACCAATATATAAAAAAGCTCTATTTCACTGATCTGTTGCGCCGGATTAGACCTTGATGAGATCCTAGCACCATTCCTGCCGACCAGAGCATCCTTCCCCATTAGGTACTTGGGATTGCCGCTATCCCTTGGAAGACTGAGGAAAGTGGACTTTCAACCGCTTTCCGATAAGGCAAATAGCAGACTGGCCAACTGGCTTGGAAGGTTCTTCACCACAGTGGGTCGTAAAACACTGGTCAAATCCGTGTTGTCTTCGCAACCGATTTACTACCTCTCTGCCCTGAATGCACCGGCTGAGGTCCTGGATGAGTTTGATAAACACAGAAAAAGGTTCCTCTGGACGGGCACTGACCAAATTGCAAGAGGAAAATGCAAGGTTGCGTGGACAAAAGCTTGCATGCCCACCCGATTGGGCGGATTGGGGATCCTAAACTTGAAGAAATTCGCCCCGAGCCTTAAGATTACGGTGGCTATGGCAAGAATGGAAAGGCGGTGACAAACCTTGGATAGGAATGCCCATCCCTTGCAATAACAAAGACCGATGTCTTTTCGGAGCGGCAACCACAATCACTATTGGCGATGGAGCAACAGCAAAATTCTGGGAATCCGCATGGTTGCAGGGACTTGCCCCAAAACACTTGGCGCCATCGGTATACAGCATCTCCAAAAAGATATAAATATCGCTAAGGTTACCTCTGCTGCACAAATTGCGGAATTCATCAACCTTTGGCAACAAGTACGAAATGTACATCTCAACGCAGGGCAACAAGACTCTATAGTCGAAACACGGCGAGTACACGACGGCCTCGGCATATGAGGCACAATTTGCAGGATCAACAACGTCGGCGATGGATTAGCTAATATGGCGAGTTTAGGCACCGCCTAAATGTAAGTTTTTTCTCTTGGTTGGCCTTTCAAAATCGATTATGGATGGCAGACCGACTAATCGCCAGAGGCTGGCCGAACCAAAAGATATGTCTGCTCTGTCATGGCCACGATGAGGACATCCTTCACATATTCACCAAGTGCCGCTACAACTTGGCCGTTTGGGATAAGGTCCATAGCTGGACGGCCACACACGTCCCAACAAGAGGTGATTGGACAGCTTTCACATCTATTGACGAGTGGTGGGTTACAACGGGATCCATGTTGGGAGCCCCACTGAAGGCATGTCGGTCTCTAATGATACTCGTCTGCTAGGAAATTTGGAAAGAACGCAACGCAAGAGTATTCCAACGCTCCTTTTTATAGCAGGGCCATCTCTTCCGAAAGATACAGGAAGAAGCGCGTTGTTGGGTTATGGCGGGTGCCAAACACTTGCAGAGTATCACCAATTTTGATGAGTGGTCGTCTTTTACCTTACCTTGTATAGTTCTGGCCTAGGCTTGTAAAAACTCTTCTCTTTTAATTAATACAAATCCGGCGCTGGCCGGTTTTAGTTAAAAAAACAATTCACAAGTGACGACTTGCCCGTGCGCGATCCCAAATCTGGGGGCGAGCGCACCGGCTGGCCCGTACGCTCGCTCCCCCACCCCCGCGCGAGGACTCGTTTGGTAGGCTGACTGACTCCCCACGTTGGTGAGACCTAATAAAAAGTTAGTTGAACAAAATTTTATTGTAAAAATTTTGGCGCTGAAGATTTTTGTCGTAAGTTTTGTTGCAAAAATTTTGGCGCTAAAGTTTTTTTGTCACAAGCAAAAGTTTGTTGGCAAAATTTTGTTGCAAAAATTTTGACGCTGAAAAATTTTGTCGCAAGCAAAAGTTTGTTGACAAAATTTTGTTGCAAAAATTTTGACGCTGAAAAATTTTGTCGCAAGCAAAAGTTTGTTGACAAAATTTTGTTGCAAAAAATTCTGAACAATTTTGTCACAAACAAGCAAGCAAAAGTTTGCTCGCTCAAGATTTTTGTTGCAAATTTTTTTTCGTGAAATGTTTCTATGACAAATTTTTTGTGCTGTACAATTTTTTCCTTCAAATATTTTTTCTTCTCAAAATGTTTTTTAAAAGAAAAAATATTTTTTCTGATGAATAGGGCCCGCCTGCATGCTCTCTTTATAGCCTACCGTGAAAGGTTGCATGCATCCAGGCTGGTGGGGGGCGCCGCTTTTGTCGTGGCATGCGACCGCACGGCGCATCATGCGGCCGGCCGCAAATTAGCGGCTCCCTACCCAATGCCGTCTTTATAAGGCCTCCTCTCAGAACGACTCTTGTTGCCAACATGACTGCCATGGTGCGTTGGAATAGTTCCAGGTAACAGGTCAGGCATTGCTTGGATTGGCTTGGCGAGTGACGAGTTAACGATGACATTACTCAATCATTAGTATCTCTGGAGCTTTTTCTTTCGTTTTTTTTAAAGGAAGTCGGCCTCTTTGAACGGATCGACCTAGTATGTCGCACGAAGTCGGCCACCACTTTTTTGGCAGCATACGCGAGCGCACGAGAGCCTAGGAGCGGCCGGCCGCAAACTAGCAAGGCCCGGGCGACGCTATTTTGCGCGCGCCCGCACGGAGGGCGTCGTGCGCTCGATTTCCCGACCGCCCCCCGCACGGCAGCCTGCATGCACGCGTCCTCCCGTATTGCTCCCGGTCGATCTCCACAACTTGACCCGGTAAAAAAAACGAGAGTGCTTTTAAAGGAAAAAAAGATTACAAACAAAAGTTTGAGGATAAGTTTTTTAAAAAAACTGGAATTAAATCTTTACGGGAAAAAATTGAAACAATAATTTGCAGAGAAAACTCGCAAGACAAAAAATTGAAAAAAACTTTGACCAAACAAAAAATTTGTCAAAAAAGTTTTGCAAAAAAGTTTGAACAAACAAAAAGTTTGTCAAAAAAAGTTTTGGAAAAAACTTTGAACAAACAAAAATTTTGTCAAAAAAGTTTTGAAGCAGAAAAAATTGTGAAAAAACACGAGGACAAAGATCTGAGAAACAAAAATTGAAGCAAAAAATTTTGTGCGGACAAAAAAAATTGAAAACAAAAAAGTGGAAACAAAAGAAGAAAAAAGAAAAAGAGAAAAAAACACGAACAGGTAAGAGAAACTTACCGTGTTGCGTTGCCCGCAGCTTCGCCGGAGCTCGTCGCACCATTCGGCAGGAGCTCGCCGTGCTGCGTCGGCTATGGCCTAGTCCGCGACGGAGGTCGCCGTGCTGGCCGGGAGGAGCTCGCCGAGCTCGCCGCACAAGCAGGGGAGACCTCATCGGGGCCCCGGGGACCGTGCTGCACCAGTTGGAAAGAGCTCGCCGCAGACTAGAGGAGCTCGTTGCACAGGTTGGGAGGTCTGCCATCGCACTCATTGCTAGACGGAGATGCCTCGCCTTGGTCTGGATCTCGCGCTCGCTGGGTGAGTCGAAAAGAGAGGTCAACGGGAGGAGACAACACGTGAGGGAAGAGAAAGGAAAATGGTAGGACGATGGCTGGCGCCCGCTGGACGTCTACCGTGAGGAGTCGGTTGGACCGAGCGCCAGTTTGGAAACGTACAGTCGAACTCGAACTCAAAGTTAGGATTCCGGCAAGGCCCCCTGCCCGTGTCCCCCAAGCAGGAAAGAGTATAGCGACGCGCCGACGACGGCGCCCAGCCGCCCAAGTTATTCCTCGGCGGTCATGTGGTACAAATAAGGAAGCCGGCAAGGTTCCCGAAGGAGGCCGGCCTTCTCGAGGAACTCGACGCCATCCGCGAGCGTCTCCTCCAGGCTTCTCGGCTTCCACCCTAGGCTCCTCAGTTTATCTGCTGCAGACGCAAGCTTGTAATCCACGTCCACCGTCCTGCGACCGACCCAAAAAAGAGCAGGCGTCAAGTGTTCGTAAGCAACAAGCACAAGTGCGAAACATGCGATGAGATGATGATGGATGGATGGCAGCTAGCAATGCTCACTTGTCTACGTAATCGTAGTTGGGGAACATGGTCTTGAGCAAGGCCACCATGTCCTTGATGTCCATCTGCTCCAATGCGCCGATGTATCTCTGGGACGGTTCCCCTTTCTCGTATACTAGGAGCAGAGCATCGGCGACGTCTTGAACATGCACCAAGGGCCAGAACTTGTTGTTCATCGTCTCGGAACCGCCTGCGAAAGTTTGTCATTTTACTGAACTTGGTTATCTTGCACAGGTGTGTGGTTTAACAGCAAAAAATAATGGAGAATAATGGATGGAAACTAGCTCCGTTTTTCTTCAGATCCCAAGCTACTTCGGGGGAATATAAAACAAAAAAAAGTTGTTCAGTAGTCTACAATTGGTAATATCCGGGTAACAGATGAGAAAGAACTTGCATTTGAATTTGCTACGGATTCTGAACCTTTTATGATGTATTGGAAAACTTTGATGCTGGTATTGATCACCGCAGTCTGCAGCAGAGGGCCAACGACATGACCAGGCAAAAATGTGACGACATGCAGTCCGTTTTTCTGCCCGTATTCCAGGGCCATCTCCTCTGCTTCGGTCTTGGCAAGACAATACCAACTCTGCAATCAGAACAGTATAAGAAGAGCTAATGGCGCTGACGATCTGTTAATTGATTTCCGTTATCTCTGACTGACCTCGATTTCCTTGCAGATCTGTTTGTCTGACCAGCAGCTCTCGTCTTTGAGCCTATCTTCAGGCCAGTTCGGGTCAAAGCAAGCAGCAGCAACGGACGAGACCACGACGAGCTTCTGAACATTCGTCGCCGAGCAGGCCTCGAGTACGTTTCTAGTGCCCTTCACGGTAGGAGCCATCATCTCCTTCTGCACAATTGCTCAGACAGTAAAGCAGTATGTCAGGCACACATTTGAAGTATTAAATATAGACTAATTACAAAACTAATTACAGAGATTGTCAGTTCATCGCAAGACGAACCTAATGAGTCTAATTAATCCGTCATTAGCACATGTTTACTGTATCAATTTATTGTCTAATCACGATCTAACTAGGCTCATTAGATTCGTCTCGCAAAGTACACTCCATCCATATAATGTGTTATTTTTTTCGACTACATTTAATATGCCATACATGTGAGGGAACGTACTCGAAAAAAATTTCACGAAACATCTAAACAGGGCCAGTAGCAAGTTGCAGCTGATGCCTGACTAATACATATGACGGAGGAGAACGTGTTCAGACCTCAGGATCAACAAGCTTGTCTCCGACCACCGGAGTGGCCGGGTGGAAGACCCCCTCGCACCCGGCGAACGCCGCTGCCAGCGTGCCGTAGTCCAGCACGTCGGCCTGGAACAGCCGCAGGTTCTCCGAGGCCCCGTCCAGCTCCTTCAGGAAGGCGTTCTTCCGATCACCTGAAACCAACAGCATTTCAGCATCAGACGACACAGCTTCTTCTGTCGATCCAACTTATTAGGGAGAAAGCAAAGGCGATGGATACTCGGGTCACGGACGGTGGCGTGGACGGCGTAGCCGCGGGAGAGGAGGAGCTTCACGAGCCACGACGCGATGAACCCGCCGCCGCCGGTCACGCACACGCACGGCTGCGGCGGCGACGCCATCTCGCCGGCAGCCCTGTTGCTGCCTACGTCTGTTTGCTCCCTCCTCTGCCCTCTCTTTGCTCGTCTGTCAGCAAGTGGCTGCAGCGGCAGGTCAACTAGGTAATATTCGAGTCGTACGGCTGTGATCGCAGGCGTGGGGAATAAAGTAAGCTAATGGATCGTAGCCTGCCAACCACCAAGCTAGCCAGATTAGTTTGAGACTGGGTCATTAACAAGTGCTAACGATTTCCTTACGAAATCATTGCTCGGAGCATTTTTAAACGAAATGCCATACAATGCTTCTGAGCTTCGAGAGTTTGAAACAATAACATCTCACTACAGTAGCTGCCATTAACAAATACAAAGTGTCGCCCAGGGCAGTATGGCGCCAAGAAATGAAAGGTATACAACTGCGTCCTTGTGTCGCTCGTAGCTGCAAATATATATCTAGCATGTTATTCTGTAATATTTTGATCGTAAGAGCCCCAGATCCCGTTCATTCCTCGGTGTTCACACGGTAAAAATAGGGAAGCCGGCAAGGTTCCCTGTCTGCATCCTGAAGAAGTCCAACCTTTACGAAGTACTCGACGCTATCCGTGAGCGTCTCCTCCAGCTTCCTCGGCTGCCACCCCAGGTTCTTCAGTTTGTTTGATGTAGTATAAACCTTGTAATCCACATCGACCATTCTGCATTAATCCAAACCATGTGTGAATAACAAGTATAATCGCCAAGTGTTCTCAGCTCTTGCTGTTTTTAATGAGAAACTTTAAACATGTACTCTCTATCCCAAAAAGAATGCATTTCTAGTTTTGGGCCAAGTCAAACTTCAACAAGTTTGACTAAGTTTATAGATAATTGAAAATATATTTCATGGTGAATCTACCTATGGTTATTTAGTATCATAAATCATATTAATTTTTATATACATCTGGTCAATGTTGAGCTCATTTGACTTGGTAGAAAGCTAGACATGCATTCTTTTCTGGGACGGAGGAAGTAGCTGATATGAAGCCATGAAGGCACTTACTTTTCTGCATAATTGTAGTTTGGGAACATGCTCTTCATCAAAGCAACTAAATCCTTTATGTCCATCTGGTCCAATGAGCATATGTATCTCCCAGAGGTTTCAGCCTTCTCGTATGCTAAGAGCATAGCGTCAGCAAGATCACGAACATCTATCAAGGGCCAGAATTTGTTGCTTAACGTGTCAGGGCCCCCTGCAATAAGGCCAACGGAATTAGAGTGGAGAAACATGCAAAATTTTCTCTATTTCAAAATTTGTTCAGGTGGCTTGTCGCACAATAGATAATGAGATAAGGAGCACAGACAGAGCTTGTAGCGAATTATGAACTGTACTTCAGCTTTCAAAATTTAGTAGTACTTTCCAGGTGATAGATGAGAAGTACTGCATGAAAAATCGCTATGCGGTGAACCTTTTATGATGTATAGGAGAACTTTGCTGCTGGTATTGACTGAGACATGCTGCAACAATGGGCCAACAACCAGACCAGGGCAAAATGTAACTACATGCAGCCCATTTTTCTTTCCGTAGTCAAGCGCCATCTCTTCTGCTTCTGTTTTGGCTAGAGAATACCAATCCTGGCAGTCACAGTCACAGCCAGCAAATGTGCTAGCTCAAGTCAGTGATCCTTCCCAGAAATCATTTTCAATGAGTACTCACTAATGCAGAAGATGATGTTCAGATTTGGAATCCAGGTTAATTGGGACTTATTGATTCTTTCAGAAAAGGCTGGGCCTATCTATGATGAATTCAGATGCAGAATTACATTAGCAAATTCATTGCTTACCAATTACATAGCTACAACTAATAATGCGAGGGCTAGTAGGCGTTTGTAACCTGAGTTTCCTTGCAGAGCTGCTTGTCTGTCCAGCAACTCTCATCCTTGAGTTTGCCTTCAGGCCAGTTGGGGTCAAAGCAGGAAGCAGCAACGGACGAGACCACAATGAGCTTCTGAACATTCGTGGCCGAGCAAGCCTCCAGCACATTCTTCGTGCCCTTCACCGTAGGATCCACCAGCTCTTTCTGCACAATCATGTTTTTCAGAACAAAAAAAGGCACATATTGTCACTGAAAGGTGAAAGCACACCACGGATACTCTTTTGTTGGGCTAGTTTCAGTAAATCTGCTTCTGTAAACACTGCATCTGCGAATGTGCATCGTATCTAGTACAACATGTTCGATCGAACCTCAGGGTCAACCATCTTGTCTCCGGGCACCGGAGTAGCCGGGTGGAAGACCCCCTCGCACCCCGCGAACGCCGCCGTCAGCGTGCCCAAGTCCAGCACGTCGGCTCTGAACAGGCGCAGGTTCTCCGACGCCCCGTCCAGCTCCGTCAGGAAGGCGTTCTTCGGATCACCTGGAAGATGAACAGCACTCAGCATTCAGCATCGAAAAAGACAGAGCCAGGCCTGTGCCGATGCCGATTCAGCAGTGGAAGGGATCAGATAGGGTAGTACTCCCTCCGTTCCAAAATAGATGACGTTATGGGATGCGTGCCGGTCAAACTTTCTCAACTTTGACTAGATTTGTAGAAAAAACGTGCAACATTTTCATCTCCAAATAAATTTGTTAAAAAACTAGACTTAAAGATCTTTCCAATGATACTAATTACTTAGCATAAATATTTATATATTTTAATATATAATTGCCGGTATTTTGAAAATGTTGACTTCTCGAGAAGCGAGAATGACATCTATTTTGAAACGGAGGGAGTATGCTATTACTCGGGTCGCGGACGGTGGCGTGGACGGCGAAGCCGCGGGAGAGGAGCAGCTTGACGAGCCACGAGGCGACGAACCCGCCGCCGCCGACCACGCACACCCGCGGCGGCGACGCCATCTCCGTCTCCGCTCCGGCTGCCTTGGCTCTCCTTTCTCTAGCTTAGCTAGTCTGCACGCATTTTGCAGGGAAGAAACCTCCCAATCGGGATCGAAAAGACTCGTCTGGGCGATTGATAAACCAATCCAATCTAATGCCGTACACCGTGCACATGTTTATTCGTTCAGCACCTGCAGTTATGGGCAAACAGATGTTTCGTGAAATTTTTTTCGAGTATATTCCCAACCATGCATGGCATATTAAATGTAGTCGAAAAAAATAACTCATTATATGGATGGAGTGTACTTCGCGAGACGAATCTAATGAGCTTAGTTAGGTCGTGATTAGACAATAAATTGCTACAGTAAACATGTGCTAATGACGGATTATTAGACTCATTAGGTTCGTCTTGCGATTTACTGACAGAATCTGTAATTAGTTTTATAATTAGTCTATATTTAATACTTCAAATATGTGCCCGACATACTCGAAAAAAATTTCGCGAAACATCTGAGGGCCGACACGGCACTGCAACCAACGCCCAAGCTGCGAAGATCCCCTGGCAGCTGGCACACAAGATGCCACGCTATTACAATTTACAGCCAAGCACAAGCAGCGCGTGTCCATCTCGGGCAAGTGCCAAACGGGATGCCCGCGGCATCCTGGCCGTGCCGGGAGGTCGGCGGCGCTGCGCACCCGGTGTGGATGTCCTGCAAGCAAAACGCGGAACACGCGTGCTGGACTGCTCGTCGTGACGCTGATGAGGCCGCGGCCGGAGTGGTGTGAGATTTGGGTGGTAACTGGTAACTATCATTTTCTCCACGACGTGCAGGGATGCCCTTTTCACAGTGTCGCTACAAATTTCACAACACTCCGGCCGCAGCGTTGAAAAAACGGCACCGCGCCATCGCAGATGAGTCGTCACTCACTCAGACAGCTCAGAAAAGGGCACCGTTTAAACCTTCAGTCATTCAGTTTTTTTCCTGACGTATCTTTCCATATTCAACGCCATCGCAGATGAGTCGTCACTGAGCACCAGCCATACGCAAGAGATGGGGAAGACGGCAAGGATGCCCGCCTACATCCCGGAGAGCGCCTGCCTTCTCGTAGCACTCGACACTGTCCTTGAGCGTCTCCTCCAGCGTCCTTGGCTCCCATCCCAGGTCCATGAGCTTCTGGCATGTCAACGACGCTTTCGGATCGATATCAAGGATGCTACAGGTGCAAAAGCAAAAGAGTCGTTCAGTGATCATGAGCGGCGACACGCGTTTGGAATTTTTTGCCGTGACGGACACCTACTTATCTACGTAGTTGTACTTCGGGTACATCTTCTTCAACAAGGCCACCAGATCCCTCGTGCGGATGTGATTCGGCGAGCAGATGTACCTCCCAGACGACTCTTTCTTCTCGTACAGCAGAAGTAAAGCATCAGCCACGTCACGGACGTCTACTATGTGCCACAGTTTGTTGGTCAGCGTATCAGGACCTCCTGTAATCCAACCAAAATGGAGTTAACATAGTGCAACCAAGCAAGTGGCTTGCATCCAGTAGTAGCACTCTCTAGTGCGCAACAGTGAGACTAACTCAAGAGAACTATCATCATTTAATGCACTGAAAATTACAAGCAGAATGTGGACCATATTCTTCTTCTAAGATGCAATAATTCTATCATGGAATATGCCATAAATGGCTTTGTCGTTTTTATTCATTCTAAAACATGCAATATCAACAATAAATGAGCCGAATGTGGAATCACATGCAATAGACTTTGAAGCAGAATCTGCTTGTCAATGAAGGTTCTGATTGAGCAGCTGTAGAGCATTAAGAAAAGGCATATCAGCTATTTCTGAAAAGAACATAAAAGACAAACGTGGGACAGGAAAGCTAATGGTGATCAACAGATTCTAGATGACGATCAGAACCCTCCCCTCCCCATCATTTGAATTGAACTGCATAAATGCAGACAAAAATGCACGGACAGATACAATTTGCATTAAAACACGACTTGACTATTGGTTAGGGAGCACATCAGCCAAATGAGTCACAACAGAAAATTTCTCAGAGAAAGTGATAATTCTAGTAACAAACACGAGAAGAAATGTAAAGAACAGGAACTAACGAGGGAACCTTTTATCACATATATGAGGAATTTGCTGCTGGTATTCACCGTAGGCTGTAACAGTGGGCCCAAAACCAAAGGCGGGCAAAGTGTGACAACGTTTAGTCCATTTTTATCTCCATATTCCAGGGCGGCTTCTTCAGCCACAATCTTGGCAACACAATACCAGTTCTGCCATCAGAAACAGAGAAGGTCCCTATTTAGTCCTCCCTCAAAAAATCATCTATACAAAAACATTATATTAGATTATGTTAAGAAAAATAACAGTAGACCTTTCAAGTGAGATATATGACTACAATGAAATAGCAATTGGAGTAAACTTTTATGTTTATGCTACAGATAAGCTGGCTGTACTAACTTGCATTACTAACCCCATTTTTCTTGCAGTACTCTTTGTCTGACCAGCAACTCTCATCTTTGAGTATATCTTGAGGCCAATTCGGGTTAAAATCCACAGCAGCATTTGAGGACAACACAACAAGTTTCTGAAACTTTGAGGCAGAGCAGACCTTTAGTACATTTAAGGTGCCTTTCACGGCAGGATCGAGTACTTCAAGCTGCATAGATGCATTCAGAAAGCGGTGAGTAAAGAGCACTAGCGTTCCATACAAGTATACAACACAGAGGTTTCAGCAAGATTCACAGTGCAAACAAACTTTGCAATTTAACAAAGAGCACTTCCAGCACTCAAGCCTAACAATAGAAGCTGACTTAACACACAGCGCATAATAATCTAAATTTTCACCTATTCCTCACCCAATGTTACAATAGATTGTGCTAATATTCTCCAGGAGCTAATATGGAAAGATACGTCAGGAAAAAAACTGAATGACTGAAGGTTTAATGGCTGAAGAGCATATGTGGTGACATGGGTGAAATTATAGGAGTGTGGAAATGCATTAACTGAGAAGCGACTTTAGAACGGCACATGCTGATTCCAATACCAATTCAGAACCAGAGGTCAATATCGACACTAGCTTAGCCATGTACTCCACCAATCTATGAAGATACAGTACTACTAATACTCTGAAGATAAGCATTAGTGTCAAGTGAGCAAAGACTTGCCTCAGGATCAACCATCTTATCTTCAGGCACCGGAGTGGCGAGATGGAAGACCCCCTCACATCCCTCCACTGCAGGTGTTAGCGTGTCGTAGTCTAGCACATCAGCCTTGAACAGACGCAGATTCTCTGGGGTCGTACCTCCAACAGCTCCTTCAAATGGGAGTTCTTTGGGTTACCTGAAAGAGCATCCACAATTAATCAGCACAGTCATGTTTATGGCAGCATAAATGAAGCGTTTTAATTTCTTGCTTCTATGATTTCATCATTTCAAGGTACATCTTCAGTACGGCACACGGATACAAATCAACAGAACAGCGAGGACCGGCTGTCTGTCTCTTGAAAAGTAAGGAGCGGTTGTTGTGAGTTGAAGAACAGGAGGGACTGAGGGAGGTTAACCTGGGTCGCGGAGGATCTATGATTTCAAGGCACATCGACAGTCCGGCACACAAATACCAATCAGCAGCGAAGGATCGGTTGTGTCACTGTGACTGAAGAACAGGAGGGCAGTTACCTGGGTCGCGGACGGTGGCGTTGACGGCGTAGCCGCGGGAGAGGAGCAGCTTGACGAGCCAGGAGGCGATGAACCCGCCGCCTCCGGTCACGCACACACGCGGCGGCGGGGCCATCCCCTTCCCTCCGATCCTCCACTGCTGTACCTCGCCGATTTCTGAGAAGCGTTCTGCAACTTGAAATCCCACTTTCGGTGGACTGTCAGTCCCTGCTTCCGGCGTATTGCCTCTGGCTGCGTGGCTTCTTTCAGACCACATGCGCCGCTAAAAATCTAACTTTACCCCACCCACCGGACATGCCCCCGTTGCTGCCTGTGATGCACTTGCACAATGCACACACAAGCTAATTAGACCAGGCAACGCGGCTGAATAATTAAGCTAGGCAACACTGAGTGCACGCTTTAGAAAGTTCTAAAATTTGCATCACATGCACAACACATAATTCAATAAAATTCAGAAAAAACAATCTGAAAATAAAAATGAACATGATGAGTCCCAATCATAAATGTATACATATGTTGCGTACTAGAAGGTGGCCACGCACATTGCACGGATAGCTAGTGTTTTTTGTCATATTGACATCTGAGAACATTTTATATGAAAATGATTTTATTCATAAGGTTTTGTTTTCTCCTTCAGTATCATTATTTTGTTAAGTACAAGCCCAAACCAAGATAAAATAATTTTTCTTACCAGATTTGTCGCCTAAAAACGTATTTATGATAAAAGGAATAAATCATGTAAAGAAACTGTATTTTTTATGTTTTTTGACAATAACATATTTTTGCCTTGTACTGTGAATTTCTTTTAGAGGGTTTAGTTGTGACAACAATGATTCTTAAGGTTTAAGAAGAAGGTATGAGTGGTTTAGAAGTTTTCATATGGCTTATTTTTTAAAGAAAGCTAATGAATGTTGCCATGTCTACTTAGCACCTTATGTTCAATCGGTGCCAGGCGCGACGTGGATGTCCTGTAAGAAAAACGTGAAACACGCGTGCTGGACTTCTCGTCTTGAGACTGACGAGGCGCGGCCGGAGCGGTGAGAGATTTGGGTGGTAACTGTCATTTGAGCATGTCAGCTTTGGACATAGCAGCCAGGGAACGGGTATGTTCAACGTTCTGGAAACATCGTACAGGAACGTAGAAGGGGAACATCGTTCCAAAAGCTTATGGAACGCGTTCCACGACATCTAGAACATGAACATGGTTCACGTTCTCAAAGCCCATCAAACCTTGATCCACGACATCGAGAACATGGACATGGTTCGTATTCTATGCTGCTAATGTTCTAACTTCAAAAAAGAGCCAATCCATGTTCTAAAATAACTAAATACTAACATACCTCAAGTGCATTGTTTCATAGCCAAAGTGAGTGTGTCACCATTTACAAGCTCATTAAGAACACAATAAAAGAGTTATACCCCTTCGTTCCATGGTTTCTCTATTAACGTTTCACGTTGCCGTTCTCTGTTCCTTATGTTCCATAAACATGGCTGCCAAAGAGGCAAATTGTGCGGGATCGTGTCCAGCCATCAGCTTCATCAGCTGGAATGCTGGATGTGCACTTCCTTGGCGTCAATTGAGGCGGTGCACGGATGGAACCCCCCTCGCAACACAGTACGCACCAGTATGTTTTCAGTGACATTGTGGCTATGGATTACAGAAAGAGCACAATCACACTCGTCACTCGACGGCTCAGTGACTCTCCATTCGAAAATGGGCGAGGCAGCAAGGGTCATATTCGAAAATAAATAAATCACCCCTCGTTATTTCAAGCTCACAGTTCAGCGACGCTCCAAGACCAAGACAGACACCACAACAAGTTCATAACCAAGAATTAAAAAGACACCACAGCATGTCGATTCACTGATCACCAGCCAGACGGAAGAGATAAGGAAGACGGCAAGGATGCCCATCTACATCCCGGAGAACGCCGGCCTTTTCATAGAACTCGACGCTGTCCTTGAGCGTCTCCTCCAGTGGCCTTGGTTTCCAGCCCAGGTCCATCAGCTTCTGACATGTTAACAATGCTTTCGGATCGACGTCAAGGATGCTGCAAGTGTGCAAAAGCAAAAAGAGTACAGCTCAGAGAACAGAGATCATGTAAAGCGGCACGTACGTGCAAAAGCCGTGACGGAACCTACTTTTCTACGCAGTTGTACTTCGGGTACATCTTCTTCAACAAGGCCACCAGATCCCTCGTGTGGATGTGATTCGGCGAGCAGATGTACCTCCCAGACGACTCTTTCTTCTCGTACAGCAGAAGTAAAGCATCAGCCACGTCACGGACGTCTACTATGTGCCACAGTTTGTTGGTCATCGCATCAGGACCTCCTGTAATTAATCCAACCAATGGAATTAATATATCATCGTTAATGCACTGAAAAATACGAGCAGAATGTTTTTTTAAGATGCCATGATTCTATCATGGAATATGCTATAAATGGTTTTGTCGTTTTTATTCATTCTAAACATGCAATATCAACAATAAATGAGCCGAATGTGGAATCACATGCAATAGATTGCGAAGAATCTGCTTGTGGCCGGATGAAGGTTCTGATTGAGCAGCTGTAGAGCATTAAGAAAAGGCATAGCAGCTATTTCTGAAAAGAACAGAAAGGACAAACATGGGACAGGAAAGCTAATGGTGGGGTGGCTAATGGTGGGGTGGGAGGATAGCCCGGCTGGCTTAGACGCCAAGCCCCCAGTCGTGGGGTGCCGGGTTGGAATCCCAGGTGGGACGGCTCGCTAGAAGTGAGCACGCCACCGGCCAGGTGTATCATAGAGAGAACCTGGTCCTCTGCTTAGGGTTCAAATGAACCTGGAGGATAATCCAGCCTCTGTCCTCAAAAAAAAAAGCTAATGGTGATCAACAGATTCTAGACGACGATCAGAACCCTCCCCTCCCCATCATTTTAATTTGAATAGTTTGAAACGCCTCAGCTTGTCTTGATTACCTAGTTGTGCATATGCTTTGCCACCTGCTTTGCCACCACGTACTACATGTATGCACACAGTTAAAGGGAGCTTAGTCTATGTTATGTGAGTATAATGTTCATGGTCTTGGAACCTATATGGTGCAAACAATTTTGCGATAGAGATAGCAACACATAGAAAAACCTAGTACACATCTATAGATAGAAATTGAAATAGGTTTCTATATGTGCTCGGAAACCAATTCAACTTCCCGACCTCTTAGGGTGTCACTCTCCCATCACATATCAACCAAATGAATCACGTCAGAAAATTTATCATAGAAGTGATAATTCTAGTAATACAAACACGAGAAGAAATGTAAAGAACGTGAACTAATGAGGGAACCTTTTATCACATATATGAGGAATTTGCTGCTGGCATTCACCGTAGGCTGTAACAGTGGGCCCAAAGACAAAGCCGGGCAAAGTCTGACAACGTTCAGTCCATTTTTATCTCCATATTCCAGGGCAGCTTCTTCAGCCACAATCTTGGCAGCACAATACCAGTTCTGTCATCAGAAACAGAGATAAAGGTCCCTATTTAGTCCTCCCTCAAAAATTCATCTATACAAAAACATTAGATTATGTTAAGAAAAATAACAGTAGACCTTTCGAGTGAGATATATGACTACAATGAAATAGCAATTGGAGTAAACTTTTATGTTTATGCTGCTGATAAGCTGGCTGTACTAGCATTACTAACCCCAGTTTCCATGCAGAACTCTTTGTCTGACCAGCAACTCTCATCTTTGAGTATATCTTGAGGCCAATTCGGGTTAAAATCCACAGCAGCATTTGAGGACAACACAACAAGTTTCTGAACCTTTGAGGCAGAGCAGACCTTTAGTACATTTAAGGTGCCTTTCAGGGCAGGATCAAGTACTTCAAGCTGCATAGATGCATTCAGAAAGCGGTGAGTAAAGAGCACTAGCGTTCCATACAACACAAAGGTTTCAGCAAGATTCACAGTGCAAACAAACTTTGCAATTTAACAAAGAGCACTTCCAGCACTCAAGCCTAACAATATAAGCTGACTTAACACACAGCGCATAATAATCTAAATTTTCACTTATTACTCGCCCAATGTTTCAATAATAGATACGTCAGGGAAAAAATATGGGTTTGTAAGCCTGAATGACTGGAGGTTTAATGGCTGAAGAGCATATGTGGGCACATGGATGAAACTATAGGAGTGCGGAAATGCATTAACTGAGAAGTGAGAAGTGACTTTAGAACGACACATGCTAAAACACGCTGAAGATACGCATTAGTGTCAAGTGAGCAAGGACTTGCCTCAGGATCAACGATCTTATCTTCAGGCACAGGAGTGGCGAGATGGAAGACCCCCTCACATCCCTCCACTGCAGGTGTTAGCGTGTCGTAGTCTAGCACATCAGCCTTGAACATACGCAGATTCTGTGGGGCCTTGTCCAGCTCCTTCAAATGGGCGTTCTTTGGGTTACCTGAAAGAGCGTCCACAATTAATCAGCACAATCATGTTTATGGCAGCATCAATGAAGCATTTTAATTTCTTGCTTCCATGATTTCATCATTTCAAGGCATATCGACAGTAAGGCACCGCTACGGAAACCCAGTAGTCCCGAGTGCTAAATTTTGGGCATTCGGCAAACAAGACCTTTGCCGGGTGTCCCCATATTGGCACTCGGCAAAACCCAAGCACTTGGCAGACATCATATTTGCCGAGTATCGAACGCTCGGCAAACACTAGACAATCAGCAAAGAGGCTCATCACGTGCCGGCCACGTGCCAAGATAACGCGCGGCGCGTTGACGGCGTAAGCCCTTTGCCGAGTGTTTCTAACGAACACTCGGCAAAGAAGCTCTTTGCCGAGTGTCGCCCACCGACACTCGGCGAAGAATTTCACGTGCCGGCCACATGCCAAAAAAACACACGACGCGTTGACGGCGACTCAGGGCGTCAACCCTTTGTCGAGTGTCTTTAACGGACACTCGGCAAAGAGGCTGACGTGGCTTGTTTGCCGAGTGTCCAGCGGAGGCACTCGACAAAATAAATAAAAATATTTCGGAGTAGTTGTTTGCCGAGTGTCTACAGCCGACACTCAGCAAATTATTAAGAAAAAATCCTCCAAACCCTCCAAAACTTTTTCTGCTCTCCATACACACCTCGTGCTACTTATCATTCAAATTTGGTATACTTTTTGGTCTGTTAGCTATTTTTAAATACTTTATTGATTTTTAAATTTTTTTAAATGAGTCAAATTTGAACTGCAAGTTAGTTAAATAATGAAATAAAGTGACTTGAAAAATTATATTCATGGTACTTACTCCATTGTGAGTTCTTATCCATGGAATACAATGGAATTTCAAATATTTCATTGCCGATACATGACCATTAACATGTGACCATATAGTTTAAAAGATATATAAATGCAAAAAAGTCTGAATAACATGAGAATTGTCTGGATATCATGTTATCATCCGCGAAGGTTGTAGTTATGCTTAGCTTCAGTCTTATATAAGTTCTAGTATAAAGTTGAAGTGGAAACCTCAGTTATAATGTTGGCGTGGGGAATCTGAGCAGGATGGACCGAGTAATATGATGACTTGGTATTTTGATTTGGTTTTTATTATATGGTCTTGTGCTGGTTCCTACCTCGGATTCTAAGGACCGGTTTATGGACAAGCAACCCAGCAAAACAATGCAACCACGGGGTCCACATGGCTCTGGAACTGGCCAAGTAATTCGTTGTCCCACTAGTTTACATTGTCGAACAGTTTAATGGCACACGAGGGGGTTGCTGCAGTGGAGGAATATAGACTCCCCTGTTGGCGCCGAATCCTTGGTGTTTACTGGTGGAAACTCACAACTTTTGAAAAGCCATGTAGTGGGACCCTGGCCGATCATCTCAAAAGTGTGAGGCGTAATGAGAAACACTACCCGTAGGGTAAAGATGTGCAACCACTGTTGGCGCCGAATCCTTAGTGGGTATTTAATGGTGGGAACTCATGACTTTTGAAAAGCCTTGCAGTAGGACCTTGGACGATCACCTCGAAAGTGTGAGGCGTAATAGGAAACACGACCCATAGCGTAAAGATGTGCAACCTCTGCAGAGCGTAAAACCGGTATATCAGTCATGTTCACGGTCAAGAATGGACTGGACTTCTTCGTGATTAGTGGTGCTTAAGATGGATGGATGGTTCTGATTCAGCTGGTGGTTGGCTCGGATGGATTCCCAAAGAGTTGGTTTTGGTTGAGGTGGTGGTTTTACATCTAGTAAATATATATGTGCTATTTTTTTAGGGAATCTAGTAAATAGGTGCTAAGGACTTAGGATTAAAACTAGGATTTGTTGCTTAAGCATGAGTTAACTCTAAAACGCTCCCCTATTTTAGCCTCATGTCATATTATTTTTTCCACACTTGCGGAGTACAATTCCATTCTACTCACCCCTCCTTTGTCCAACTGCTATCCCCTAGATTTACGTGGAGTTCGCTGAAGATGATGGCTTCGACAAGATGTTCGGTTCGATCTAGGCTCTACCTGTGGAGATAGAGCCCCGTTTCCGCTGAAGACTCGATATATTTATGTACTTTTCATTCAGATCTCGGGTCGTTTTTGCAATATTTATCGTTACGTAATAATATTAACTCTGATTTCACTTTGTAAATGTCGTATGTATGATAAAACAGATCCTAACATACATGTGATATGCATACAATTTTGTTTTGAAACCGGGTGTGACGCTCTCTCTGGATCTCTCGAAAAGTAAGAAGCGGCTGTTGTGAGTTGTGAGGATCTATGATTTCAAGGCACGTCGACTGTCCGGCACACAAATACCAATCAGCAGCGAAGGATCGGGGGTATCACTGTGACTGAAGAACAGGATAGCAGTTACCTGGGTCGCGGACGGTGGCGTGGACGGCGTAGCCGCGGGAGAGGAGGAGCTTCACGAGCCACGAGGCGATGAACCCGCCCGCTCCGGTCACGCACACGCGAGGCTGCGACGACGACGCCATCTCGCCGGCTCTGTGCGCCTACGCCTGTTTCTGCTAGTGTTTTGCAGTGGCTGCTGCGGGAGGTCACGCTTCCCGTCCGCATTGTGTGCAATATATATATACCATTCGAGTCGTACGGCTGTGACTCTGATCACAGGCGTGGCCGCGCGTGGGGAATAAAGTAAGCTAATGGATCCATCGCAGATTGCGAGACTGCAGCCACCAACCTAACCTGATAAGTCTTTGAGACTGGTTCATTAACAAGTGCTAACGATTCCGTAAGAAATCATTGCTCAGAGCATTTTTAAAGGAAATGCCATACAATACTTTTGAAACAATAACACTCACAACAGTTGGCACAAACAAATACAAGTGTCGTATAGGCGGCAGTATGGCGCCGAGAGTTCAGCTGAAATGAAAGGTATATAAAGCTGCGTCCTTGTGTCGTAGCTGCAAATATACTCCCACCATATTAGAAATAGATGTCGTTTTGAACAAAACTTTAGTCAAACATTAAAATATAAATCACGAATAATTTTTAATTCGTTAAGTTTGGAAATGTGAAAATCATATGAATAGATTTGTTTGTTGAAAAGAATTTTTTATAAAAGTATATATATATTAATTTTTTAATAAATAACTCTGATGGGCAGGTTTTCCCACAAGGATCCTTACCAGTACCTACCAGCTGAGCTAGGCTCGTAGTATAAACCTTGTAATCCACATCAACCATTCTGCATTAATCCAAACCATGTGTGATTAACAAGTATAATCGCCAAATGTTCTCAACTCTAACACGCAGTTTCCTGTCTCACTTGATTGGATGACATAGCTCTCGCTGTTTTTATGAGAAACTTTGAACATGTACTTTCTTTATCCCAAAAAAAATACATTTTTAGTTTTGGGCAAAGTCAAACTTCAATAAGTATCTTGGTGAAAATTCTTGATGAATCTACCTATATTTCTTGACTTTTATGAAAATATATTTCTTGGTGAATCTATCTATAGTTATTTAGTATCATAAATCTATTGATTTTTTATATACATCTGGTCAACGTCGAGATCATTTGACTTGGTAGAAAGCTATAAATGCATTATTTCTAGGACGGAGGAAGTAGCTGATATGAAGGCACTTACTTATCTGCATAACTGTAGTTTGGGAACATGCTCTTCATCAATCCTTCATGTCCATCTGGTCCGGTGAGCATATGTATCTCCCAGAGGTTATTAGCCATGGATATAATAAGAGAGTTAAATAATATTAATTATTAGCCATGAATATAATGTTTAAAAAATTTATAAAATAATATATCTTAAAACAATTTGACGGCGGGTTGATAAACCATTTAGTAACATTTAGTAATAGTAAGATGGTGGGATTTAACATCAAATAAAATTTTAGTTTTGGCCTACAAACAAAAGTTAAGGTCTGTCAGTGATAGACATATTGGTGATGGAAAAGGTAAACTTAAGATTTTTCTAATAAAAACTCACCTTTGAACCTTTTGCTAGATGTAAGGTTAGTCATAGGCAACTGCATTTTTTAAGCTACTGAAGAAACGAAAGGGCCTCTAGCTAGATTGGTTAGATGGTCTGAGTAGCACTCCTCAGGTCCTGGGTTTGACTCCTCGTAAGAGCAAATTTCAGGCTGGGATTAAAAAACCCCCTCGTCTGTCACCACGCCAAAGCATAGGCCATAGGTCCGGCCCAGGTCGTAACTGTGGTTGGTTTGGCCACTCCTACATGGGTTAGTTGTAGCGCTCGCTAGCCCAGTGGTTGTCTCACAAAGGGTTACGGACCCCTGTGTAAGGGTGGGGCAGAGGTTCGGAGGGTTTCTGCGCCTGCGTGAGAAGGTTTTCTCTTAGAAAAATGTGTGGGGGCTGTCTACCCCCGCAGGTCGAGTTTTTTAAGCTACTGAAGAACCTTTTGGTGATGGAAAAAGTATTGTAACACTGATAAAAACAACCACGTGGAACCAGAGGGATGCCGACTTGACTACGACTAATCAGCTGATGCTAATGGAGTACCTACAATTAGATGGAAAGTAAGTAACGCGTGCGTATATGGATCGATCCACGCACATGGCGTGATTGCGTGAAATAACTCTAACAAAGATGACACTTGGACTGCACTACAAGCCTACTATTTCCATTCTAAATTATAGATTGTTTTGTCATTTCTAGACAATAGATTTTTTATCCCTAAATATATGTTACGGCCTTAAGGAGGGCAAGTGATCGCCTGCTAGATGAGGGAGACACATCTTCCAGAAGAAGAAAAAAGCTCAATCACTAAGGAAAGATATCTCTCCTCGGCATTGTTTTAAACAAGGGGAATGCATGCCCTGGTTAGCCGGAAGAAAATAGCCGAACCCACTTCTTAGAGAATTACGCACCCACCACATGACCAAAGAGAACCTGGTGGACGTGTGCTATCAACCGGAACTTCTACCAAGTATCTTTGCCACCTCTGCTAGAGTCTCCACACAAACCATTTTGAAAAGATACATGGGCATCAAATCGATCATTCAATAATCTTTACCCCGGCATATATAACATCGCTCACCACCCACATGCCATGGTGAAAAATGTCATGAGTTCAATACCTTTGAACACTTCTTTCAGGAGAGCACAGGTGGGTGAGAAACTAAATGAATGACTAAGATTAGTAGTCTATGTATCCAATTTCAATTTGACTCAGGGAAGCGATATTTTTGGATGTTATTAACCAAGAGCGGACAATTTACGGTTCACTCTATGTATTTCCACCTGATTAACATCAACTTTCCCTTCCGTCATAAATTGATTTGGAAACTTAAATTTCTTTAAAAAATTAAGATTTTCCTGTGCTACCAAAAAAGTGTCGTTCTAACCAAGTACAATCTTTCGAGGAAAAATTGGAATGGCAGTAAAAAATGTAGTTATTGAATTGTAATGAGACAATCGAACATTTATTTTTCAATTGCCAACATGCAAAGGTAATTTGTAGGACCGTTCAAGCTGCTACTGGTTTGACCCCATCTACATCAGTAACCCATATACTAACGAATTGGTTTCAAAATTTTGATATTCAAGAAGCTAATATTATTATAACTGGGACAGCGGGACAAGTGTTGCACGCTGCCCACGCGAAGTCGTGCACATCTCGGGCAAGTGCAGAACAGGATTCCTGCGGCTTTCCTGGCCGTGCTGGGACCTGGGAGCATAGAACAAAAAGTTGGGCCGGTCATTAAACCGGTGGAGCCGCTGGTTCGCTGGTTCAGTGGTTTAGTGGTCTGACCAGTGGTTTGGCTGGTTCAAACCCGGTTTCGATAATAGTCATAATCAGTGTAAACTCCCCACTACCACAACCAAAACAAGGCTGAGTTGGTCAACACAATTGGCTTTCAAGCCCTCAACCAGGGTTTAAACCCTATCTTACCTCTTTTTCTTACATTTTCAAGTATATTTAGGCCTTTTTTAGAATTACACAGTACAACGCAGACGCTCATAACACGTACGGCACTCACCCCTGTGAACACAAAGGACTGAGCACCCGGCAGATCTAGAGATTCTCGAAGTCACTATTGGTGCCTCGTTGTCGACAGGAACGTCGCTTACCACTTAACGTATAGCGCCGATAAATCCTGAGATTTGAATCCTGGTGGATAGCGTCCCACTGATTGTCCTACCATTGGACTACAAGCCAATTCGCAAGTATATTTACGCTTTGTGCGTTTTCTTTGAGGTATATTTAGGCTTTGTACTTGTTCTTGTGCCAACGGCAGCCCGAGAAGGTTGCCGCCCAATAATATAGAGTATGCCTTTTAAAATTCAATTTTTTGGCTAAACGGTTTCTATATAAACTGCGCCGGTGAGACTGTCGGCTCATGATTTTTCCGGTCGGAGCAGTGGTCCTGGTCCGGTACGTCTTTTGTTTTGTGCCCGGGAGGCGGGAGGTCGGCGGCGCTGCGGCATCCCGGTGCCGGGCGCGTGTGCTGGGAGTCCTGGGACGGCTCGTCTCGCACGGACGGGCACCGGCTCAGCGAGGATGTCCTGCACAACGCGGAACGCGCGCCCTCGTCGTGAGACTGATGAGGGCGCGGCCGGAGTGGTGCGAGATTCTGGTGGGATCCTCGATACGTCGGCCTTGGACGGAGGCGTATTCTCCGGGATCATGTCCAGCCATCGGCTTCAGCTAGATGGGCACTCCCTTTGGCGTCACTTGAGGCGGTGCACGGATGGAACCCCTCGCAACAATAGACGCAGCATGCATCAGTTCGCATTTGACTGTTGCTCTCCGGGACCGAGAACATCTTTTTCTCCCCGATCTGCAGGGGATGCCCTTTTCACAGTGAACCAGTGACCATGTCGCTATGGATTCCAAAACGCATCAGTCGTCGTGAATCTATACAGATATTGATGTACCGAAAATAACTCCATATCTCCAACACCAAAGCGAGCAGGCACTAGCTATCCAACATGTGAGTATGCGACTATGTGAGAGACAGCAAGCAGGCCAGTAGGCCACCGTCTCAACGAGAGCAGCAGACCTCCTTCCGTAGAGTAGGAACATGGCACCTTTGTTATTTTCCTTTCATGAGACAAAAAAATGGCCCCCTCGTTATTTCAGTTCAGCGACGTTCCAGGGCCAAGAAAGACACAACTTCGCATAACAAAGAAACACCAGCACCAGAGTTGATTCACTGGTCACCAGCCAGACGGAAGAGATGGGGAAGACGGCAAGGATGCCCGGGTACATCCTGTAGAGCGCCTGCCTTTTCATAGCACTCCACGCTGTCCTTGAGCGTCTCCTCCAGCGCCCTTGGTTCCCAGCCCAGGTCCATCAGCTTCTGACATGTTAACGATGCTTTCTGATCGACATCAAGGATGCTGCAAAAGGCAAAATACTGGTTCAGATCATGAAAACAAACACCAGGCATTCTTTTTTTCTTTTTTTTTTGCTGTAGCGGAACCTACTTATCTACGCAGTTGTACTTCGGGTACATCATCTTCAACAAGGCCACCAGATCCTTGGTGCAGATGTGATTCGGCGAGCAGATGTACCTCCCAGATGACTCTTTCTTCTCGTACAGCAGAAGCAAAGCATCAGCCACGTCACGGACGTCTACAATGTGCCACAGTTTGTTGTTCATCACATCAGGACCTCCTGTAATCCAACCAAATGGAGTTAATATAGTGCGACCAAGCAAGCGACTTGTATCCAGTAGTAGCACTTTGTAGTGCGCAACAGCGAGATTAACTCAAGAGAAATATCATCGTCAATGCACTGAAAAATAGTACGAATAGAATGTGCATGGACCATATTCTTCTAAGATGCAAATATGCAATTATTCTATCATGGAATATGCTATAAATGGTTTTGTCGTTTGTATTCATTCTAAACATGTAATATCAACAATAAATGAGCTGAATGTGGAATCATATGCAATATCTTGTGAAGAATCTGCTTGTGATTGAGCAGCTGTGGAGCATTAAGAAAAGGCATAGCAGCTATTTCTGAAAAGAACATAAAGGACAAACATGGGACAGGAAAGATAATGGTGATCAACAGATTCTAGATGACAATCGGTACCATAATATTTGAACCCTCTCCATCGTTTGAATAATTGAATTTGAAACCACTCCGTGTAATAATGAATGCAGTCCAGAATGCACGGATAGATACAATTTGCATTAAAAGACAACTTGACTATTGGTTAGGGAGCACATCAGCATAATGAGTCAGAACAGAAAATTTATCAGAGAAGTGATAATCCTAAATTCCTAATAACACATCAGAAGGAATGTAAAGAACTGTAACTATGAGGGAACCTTTTACAACGTATATGAGGAATTTGCTGCTGGTATTCACTGTAGGCTGTAACAGTGGGCCAAAAACCAAAGGCGGGCAAAGTGTAACAACGTTCAGTCCATTTTTATCTCCATATTCCAAGGCGGCCTGTTCAGCCATAATCTTGGCAACAGAATACCAGTCCTGGCATCAGAAAACAGAGAGGGTCCCAATTTAGTCCTCCCTCAGAAAATCATCTCTAGAAAAAAAAATGACTAGCTTATGTTAAGAAAAATAACAGTAGACCTTTCAAGGGAGATATATGACTACAATGAAACAACAACTGTAGTAAACATGTATGTTTATGCTGCTGATAAGCTGGCTGTACTAACTTGAATTACTAACCCCATTTTCCTTGCAGAACTCTATGTCTGACCAGCAACTCTCATCTTTGAGTATATCTTGAGGCCAATTCGGGTTAAAATCCACAGCAGCATTGGAGGACACGAGAACAAGTTTCTGAACCTTTGCGGCAGAGCAGACTTTTAGTACATTTAAGGTACCTTTCACGGCAGGATCAAGTACTTCTAACTGCGTAGATGCATCGAGGACATGGTGAGTAAAGCGCACCAGCATTCCATACAACGTAGAGCTTTCAGCAAGATTTACAGTGCAAAAAAACATCGCATTTTAACAAAGAGAACATCTCTCCAGGAGCTAGTGTGGGAAACATACTTCTGAAAACAACCTGGTTTTGCAAGTCTTAATGACTGAAGGTTGTAGGACAAAAACAAGCTTGCACAATTTCTTTAATTCTTTAAAATTTAGAGCATATGTGGGCACATGGATGAAAGTATAAGAGTTTGGAAATGCATTAACTGAGAAGTGACCTTAGAAGTTAGAACAGAACATGCTGATCCGAATACCAAATCATAGTCCGAGGTCGATACTGATACAAGCTTAGCCAGGTACTACACCAATCCATGTAGATACAGTGCTACTAAATACTCTGAAGATAAGCATTAGTGTCAAGTGAGCAAAGACTTGCCTCAGGATCAACCATCTTATCTCCAGGCACTGGAGTGGCAAGATGGAAGACCCCCTCACATCCCTCCACTGCATGTGTTAGCGTGTCGTAGTCTAGCACATCGGCCTTGAACAGACGCAGATTCTCTGGGGCCCTGTCCAGCTCCTTCAAATGGGCGTTCTTTGGGTTACCTGAAAGAGCATCGACAATGAAGCGTTTTAATTTCTTGGTTCTATGATTTCAAGGCACATCAACAAGTTGGGCACACAGACACCAATCAGCAGCGACGGATCGAGTGTGTCCTTGTGAGTTGTGACTGATGAACACTGAACAGGAGGGTAGTAGGCGGGTAGTTACCTGGGTCGCGGACGGTGGCGTGGACAGCGTAGCCGCGGGAGAGGAGCAGCTTGACGAGCCAGGAGGCGATGAACCCGCCGCCTCCGGTCACGCAAACACGCGGCGGCGGCGGCGGCGACGACATCCCCTCTCTCTCCCTCCTCTCCACTGCAGTACCCACCGCGGCGGCGCTCACCGACGACTTCTGACCGAGCAGCTAGAAAGAACCCCCCGAAACTTGAAATCGTCGAGATACTAGTATCATAGTATACGACTGCCGCAGTAAATTAAGCTCGAGTCGGCGGGATCGATGGAGCCTCGAACTCGCAGATGCGATTAAACAAGGCAAAGATGTCAAACACGTCAAAATCCCTCTGTATTCTTTTCCACACTAATTACCAATTAGATAATCTAGACTATTCGACCCCCTCTGTTTGAGATCCAGGTTCAAACACGTCAGGCTAGTGGGCCCTTCTGCGCGCAGGAGAATGGAGGACTGCATCGAGTTACATTTGGCCCAGCAGCCCAATCCGGGACAAAGATGTCGTCGTCTCAATCAGTCAATAATCTAGTGGTACTCCACTATATGATCTCTTACGTCTTGTAATAGTATTGATCAATGATCATCGAGTTTAATGAGCACGCCCAGCAACCAAGACATATACTAGTACTGTGAGATAGTACTAGCTTTGTTCGTTTCAAACAGCACCTCGTCGTTTGGCTCGATCGCCCACCGTCACCGAACGCGCATGCGGCGCCACTGGGCAGGCTACAGGCCGATAGCATCCGTTGGAGTTCAATTCGACCCGTCTCCCCGTCACTCACCGGCGTACGGGACGGCCGGAGCCGCTGTCGCCGACGATGCTGCCGAGCCTTTATTTTGCCGCCACGCGAGGGTGCGAACAGAACGCTCCTTTGTCGCCGCTAGCTAGCACCCTCGATCTGGATCCTATCCTATCCAGTGCATCTCGACATACGTACGAGCGGTAGTAGTGCCGTACGTCGTGCGCGCACGACCGGCCTCCGCGGTAGCTACTAGTCGTACTTGCCGCCGGCCGGAAAACCGCCCGCAGATGCATGCACGGAGGAGAGGACGTACATACACGGCGGCGCGCGGCGTACGTACGTGTCCGCGCGCGCGTTAAATTCGCGGGGGGTGCCCGTCCGTCGCCGCCCCAACCGCCGACGGCGTCGCTCCGACCGCATTTACTGGCGAGTGGCGACTACTCTCCATGCGCGTGCACGGGCCCGGCCGGCGTGGCAGCCGCCCATGCAGCGCCTCGGCGGCCGGCGACGACCCGCCACTGTCTGCTCGTGCGCGTCTCTGTCGCCCCGAAGGCGACAAGTTAAGACCCCGGCGCGCTCGATGTATGGACACGCCGCCAAACATGTACACTGGTGTATGTGTACAGTAGTACGTGCTCCATCGTCTCTAGCTACAGCTACTCTCCCCTAGTCCCTACCATATACTACGTCCATGCCGCCTATACGGCTATACCGCGCGCGGCACAACCCGGCGGCGGGCCGGCCGGGCTCGATCAGTCAAACCAGCGTCGTCGTCGGAAGCTCACAAATCATTTGTAGTAGCAGCTCGAGACACGAGCTGCAGTCTACTAGAGATCAACCTGCACATAATGCGCGCGTGCATGCACGAGAGAGAACCGTGTGTGCATGGGCAGAGACAGTGTGCGCCGCCCCCGGCCCCTCCCTAGCATCGCGGCGCCCCGAATCGAGTCCTGAATCCGTGATGCTGCCAATGCCCATGCCTGCTACACTATGTAGACCAATGCATCGACGATACGTACGCGTATAGTCAGCAGTTGAGAACGAACTGTCTTTTTTTTTAATGAAATGAGAACGAACTGTGCGAGCCAAATGAATGCTCTAGGTTCCTTCCAGTCAGACGATCGATACGCGCGCTACCACACACCTCCATGTCATATTATCATGGCAGAGCCGACCAGCAGTGATGATGGGCATATGGATTGGGATTTGGGAATGAACGAAGGGGATGGTCAGATGTTTCCTTTCTCGCTTATTAATTTCCTGCGCTAGCGATGGTCAGACGGTCCAGTAATCCCGGTCAGACGTACTCGTGATTCGTTAATTATGCTCCAACTATACACCTACGGAGTAAGTACGTACAGTGTATATACTTTCACTGCGTCGTACAAGTACTCTCGGTACTAGCTCGTAGCAGCCACCGAGACCAAGTTGTTGCTTCGACGTCCCAAGCTGCATGCATGGGGGATCAGAGTCGTGCGACTATCTCACAGACCGGATCAGCTGCTATCTGACGGGGAATGCGGCGATGGTCAAGTTTATACGCTCCTCGTTACTCGTTAGCCGTCGTATGTACGTACTCCGTAAATTTTGCTCGTGTTGCATTGGCCGGTCAATCGCAGTTGCCGTCTCGTGCAGGACTGCGCGATGTCGAATCACCGAATGAATCTTCGGCCCTGTTTATTTCTCATAAAAAGGTAAAAAAAAACTTCCTTCTAAAATACTGTGTCAATTTAATTTTTTCTCTCCGTGTATACGGCTCAGTATAAAATTTCTTATCTCTTTTACTCCATTTATTAAACGGGCTATCGTTTTGCGATCTGCGAAGACCCATTATGGCGGTGTGTGTGGACAGTCTAGCAGATCGAGGTGCCTGCGTCCCGAAGGTCAGATCGGCCGGTGAAGGCGACGTGATCGATTCAGTTGGTAGGGGGAATGAGTCAGGGAGGGGCCTGTTTAGATGTTTTGCGAAAAAAATTTCGAGTATGTCGGGCACACATTTGAAGTATTAAATATAGACTAATTACTAAACTAATTACAGATTCTGTCAGTAAATCGCAAGACGAACCTAATGAGTTTAATTAATCCGTCATTAGCACATGTTTACTGTAGCAATTTATTGTCTAATCACGACCTAACTAGGCTCATTAGATTCGTCTCGCGAAATACAGTCCATCCATATAATAGTTTATTTTTTTCGACTGCATTTAATATGTCATGCATGTGAGGGAATATACTCGAAAAAAAAATTCGCAAAACATGCCGAGATCAGTGAGACAGTGAAGTCCCCGACTGCTCTCCAATTTATGGAGGTCAAACTGAGCTGACGCACTCATGGCTGCTGCTCCGGGGAAAGGTTTGAATTCCGGTCTCACGTCCATCCGGGAGAGAGGAAACGAAATATGGAACGTGCACCAATTCATTAGCAGCAATGCACTTGATCTATACGGCCTTTGCCGCCTTCGTTTATTTGCAATTAGCCGCCTGTGTGTCGTGCGACCGTGCAGTGGTGGAATTATATTGGTCGAGCCGGCCGCTGTACGTGCAGCCGCACTTGTTGGATTATTTGAGGGGAGGGTGCCACACGGACACGGTAAGTCACGCAAGAATTGAAGGTTTACTTTTCCATGTGCGGGGTTTTGGTCTCTGCTCTGAATTCCGATCAAGTGTTCATGATTCGTGACTCGTGAGTCGTGACGACCATGCTTCAGAAGACTTTCGCTATAGGGGAGGGTATAGACGTATAGACGGTATAGTATTCTACGTTCTGAACTGTTGGAGAGAGCGTACATTGTGTTCAAATCAACGTGTGCTAACGATCATGTATAACCTGATATAGTATGCTACGTACTTGATAGGTGTTCAAATCCACGTGTTGTACTGTACGTGTGGTAGATAATGCATGGCGAAACCTGGCACTGTACCATTCTCTCTTTGTTTCCTTATTAGGTCCCGACAAGATAAAAACTTACAGTAATTACTTTTGGGTGATGGTTGCCTTAAGAACGAAGTACTTACTACATTAGGTTTGGCTTGGATCCGTATATGGCCAGCTGATACGACAAGGGGTGCAGGCTGACAAGGAGTCCGCCGAGCTCAGGCGTCGCGCCGGCGAAGCTTAATAAAGGGGGAAAGCTAAACGTCACCCAGGTGAAACAGACCCCCCTCCTCACCCAAATCCTTTCTTCTTCAATCTCCACATCTTCTTTTTCAACTCCGGCCAAATTCCAACGAGATTTCGGCGAGGTTAGGGTTTCGAGGTTAGAGGGTTTGGGTTGCCGGGGCCGGTTGCTCACCGCCGGCCTTAGAGGGAGGGCCGACGGCAGCAGGTTGGCCTGGCGGAGGAGGCGGGCGCGGGGGCGGCGAGGCCGGGCGGCAGAGGATGGCGGTCGGGCGGTGCCAGGGGCGGAGGCGTTGATGGCCTGAGACGACGGCAGTGGGAGGCGGCGGCGGGAGGGGCGGGTGGCGGCCGGCGCGGGCGGGCGGGCTAGGGTCCGCCGGAGCCCCACGCCGGAGGGGTGGGGGAGGGGCTGGGCGGCGGGCAGCCGAGGCAGGTGAAGGTTGAACGTCCCAAGGTAGAAGATGACCCAAGGTAGAAGATGATTGAGAGGCGTCGGATTCTCATCTAAAGGCTGAAACAGTTGGGTGAAGATGGCCCCAATTTCACCCAGGTGGTGTATAGACAGCCCCTAACTCTAATAAAGTGCACGGTTCGGATCGATCCCTTCCCCCAAATCAAAATCCGCAACAACACCCAAACCCCGGCGAGGCAACCACTGCTTTGCTCCTCCGCGCGCCATGGGGTCTAGCACCGACGAGGCATGCCATCTTGTTCGGTCATACTCATGTGTTCTTACATTATACTCCCTCCGTCTCAAAATATGTACATTTCGTACGCGTTCCGCGCGATGGTCAGACGGTCCAGTAATCGCGAGGCATGCCATCTTGTTCGGTCAGACTCGTGATCTGTTACATTGTACACGTACCGTACGTATACTTCACTGCGCCGTACACTTACCCATAGCAGCCACAACAAGACCAAGTCACTTCTAACCCTGGGAAAAAAACCTCGAGAGCCGAACCGAAGGAACCAGAACCGAAAAGAGCCGAAACCGAGAAATTATGTTCATTGTTCGGTTCCTGTTTCTCGGGAACCGAATTTCTCTGATTCATTCTGATTGGTTCTGGGTTAACCGAGAGAATCGAAATAAGGCCCATGAGAAAACCCTAATACATCTCACTCCCTCCTCTCCCACCTGCCTAGCCGTCTGTCCGCCTCCCTCTCCTACCCTCTCGCCAGCCGCCTCGGCGTCCGTGCACGCGTTCGGCGCATCCCCCGCCGCGCCCGTGCCCGAGCATGGCCCCTCCCCAGTCCCCAACCTTCCACGGCGCGGTGCGCTCACCTCTCCCTATCGGCCGGCGCTTTTCCTCTCGTCGTCGACCGGCCGCCTCCTCTCACCTCTCTCCGTCAGGCGGCCTCCTCCTCTCACCTCTCACCGGCGGCCGGCGCCCCCCATCCCTGCGCGGTTGCGCCTATCCCCGGCGGCCGGCGCCCTGTCCCTACGCGGTTGCGCCCATCCCGGCAGTCGACGCCCCTCGCCTCTGCTATTTGCCCCGTTTCGGTTCATCTCTCCTCGGTTACTTCGGTTAGAATCGAACCGAAATTCGTCAGTTCTCACTCGTGAAAAGAACCGAACGGTTCCTGATTTTAGGGAATCGAATTTGCTAAGGGCAAGTACATTAGTGTCGTCTCATATGTGGTCTAATGCATTAACACGTAATCTTGAGATGACTTAACAGGCAACTCATACAATAAGTTGTTGTTTTAATTAGCTGTCTCGTAGTAATACTATATCCCTTAAATTGTGGAGGCAATAAAAGAAACTTTGTGAGTTACCAGACAACAACAACCGTACAATGGTGGAGAAGCTATCTCATATTCCTAAATTTTAGCTCATAAGGCGGTTGTTTCACGAAACAACGACCTCTTTCTCTCACCTTGCTCTATCTCCTCCACTTCACCAAAAATCCTATGTGGCATTGCAGGAGACAACCTATGAGACCGCTTACGCGGGCCCTGCTCGTTTGCGCTCGCCCGCAGGGGGGCCGCGGTGCGCTCGCACTAGCCGCCAAAAACCGGTGGCCCCCCCACATGCTCTCCTATATAGAAAAAAAAGCTGTATAAAATTCATCAAAAAAATTTGTAGCAAAATTTTATCAACAAATTTTGCTCGTTTGCTTGTGACAAAATTCTTCAGCGTCAAAAATTTTGTAACAAAATTTTGTCACACAAACATTTGCTTGCTTGTGACAAAATTCTTCAGAATTTTTTGCAACAAAATTTTGTCAACAAACTTTTGCTTGCGACAAAATTTTTCAGCGTCAAAATTTTGTCAACAAACTTTTGCTTGTGACAAAAAACTTTAGCGCCAAAATTTATGCAACAAAAACTTGCGACAAAAATCTTCAGCGCCAAAATTTTTTGCAACAAAATTTTGTTCAACCAATTTTTATTAGGTCCCACCAACACTCAGGCTACGAGAGGAGTCCTCGCGCGCGGGTGCGCTCGCCCCCATATTTGGGATCGCGCGCTTACGCGGAGCAATATACTTCCCTTACCGAGAAACTGACCCGTTCGGTTCGGTTCGACGCCGAGGGCGAGTCACTTCGACGTCCCAAACTGCATGGACATCAGAGTCGTGCGAGGCACAGACCGGGGGAATTGAGAAAATAGCGCTACTTTGAAGTGGTGTTCAGAAAACATGTGGCGGTAGATGGTCAAGTTTATACGTACGCTCCTCGTTAGCCGTCGTATAGAGATCGAGTACAAGGTGCCGTAAATTTAATTTGCTCGTGTTACATTGGACGGTCAATCCCCCAGTCCCCGTCGCGTGCAGGACCGCGCGACGTCTGAATCGCCGAATGGATCGGACCTTCAGAAAAGGTTACCCCTATACTGAATTACGGATGGCCGAAGCCGACTGGCCTCTCGTTTAGCGACCTCCGATGACCCCTTTTATGGCGGTGTGTGTGGAGGCTACTCTAGCAGAGGTGGCTGCGTCCCGACGAGGTCAGATCGGCCGGTGAAGGCGAAGTGATCGATCCAGTTGGTAGGGGGATGAGTCAGTGAGATCAGTGAGACAGTGAAGTCCCCGACTGCTCTCCAATTTATGGAGGTCAAACTGGCCTGACGCACGCATATGGCTGCTCCGGGAAAAGTTTGAATCCCGGTCGTCTCACGTCCATCCGAGAGACGAAACGAGACGGAACGTGCACCAAGTCATTAGCAGCAATGCACTTGATCTTTTTTTTTAAGTGCAATGTGCAATGCACTTGATCTATACGGCCTTTGCCGCCTTCTTTAACTACAGTACTAGCAATTAGCCGCCCGTGTCGTGCGCGACCGTGAAGTGGGTGGAGTTGCTCGAGCCGCCCGCGCTGTACGTGCGGCAGCCGCACTTGTTGGATTTGAGGGGAGGGCGCCACGGTAAGTCACGCACTCACGCAGAGATCGAACTGCTTCTTTCCAATCTTTCAAAAAAAAATGGTTTTCTTTCCACGTGGGGTACACACGTGGGATTTAATTAGGTGTGCTCTGAATTCCGATCATGTGCTCATGATTCCTGACCATGCTTCATCAGAGACTTTCGCTATAATAGCCTATAGGGGAGGGTATAGTATTATACATTCTGAATGGGCGATGCTTTGCTGTTGGGTGATGGTTGCCTTAAGATCAACGAAGTACTAAACGTTAGGTTTTGGCTTGGATCCGTATAGAAATCAATCGGTCAGAACTCGGAACCCTACATTGGTTGTGTATTGCATCTCGCTTTCCTTTTTGTGGATGTGGTTGGAATCACTAGCAAGATACGCCCGTCTTTTTTATTTTCTAGCCCTTTTTGGAAAACAAGTTCATAAATGGACCCTTGAAGGAAAGATTTGCAAAAATGGACCCTGACCTCGGCGCCAAAGATCACGGCGCCGAGGTAACACATCTCGGCGCCATGATCTTTGGAGCCGAGGTCCATCCCCGTGACATCACGTTTGGCAGACGTGGCGCTGACATGGCGTCTGGAGCTCGGCGCCGTAGTCTACGGCGCCGAGCTCGGCGCCATAGCCTTTGGCGCCGAGCTCCGTGGCCTTTGACACCACAATAGATGGATGCGAAATTTTTTTCTGATCAAAAAACATATATAATTTGTCCAAATCGGAGTTCGTATGTGAAAATTACGACTGTTTGAAAAATACTTCGCTAGTTCACAGTCCATTCTTTAAATAGTCATAATTTTCACATACGAACTCCGATTTGGACAAATTATATATGTTTTTTGATCAGAAAAAAATTTCGCATCCATCCGTCTTAGTGCCAAAGGCCACGAAGCTCGGCGCCAAAAGCTACGGCGCCGAGCTCCAGACGCCATGTCAGCGCCACGTCTGCCAAACGTGATGTCACGGGGATGGACCTCGGCGCCAAAGGTCATGGCGCCGAGACGTGTTACCTCGGCGCCATGATCTTTGGCGCCGAGATCAGGGTCCATTTTTGCAAATCTTTCTGTCAAGGGTCCATTTGTGAACTTCTTTCGCAAAATGGGCCATAAAACAAAAAAGACGGCAAGATACGCCAAGGGGTTGTCGCGTTCAACAGTGATCACTAGGCACTAGGCAGACAAACTCTTACACTTTGGACAGAGAAGAGTAGACAAACTCTTATCGTGCAGTTTTAAGGGGAAACAAAAAAGGAAAATCTGAAACTTTCGAGGTCATCCACGACACTGACGCTAGATTCGCAAGGACCGCCACTACTACAGAAAACGCCATCACAGCCGGTTTTAAAAGGCCATCACAGCCGGTTTTGGGAGGCGGATGAGATAAAGCGGCTGTGATAGTCCCCCTATCACAACCGGTTTTCTAAAAACCGGTTGTGATAGCCCTATCACAACCGGTTTTTACAAAACCGGTTGTGATAGCCCGTTTGTGAAAGTAGTTTGTGTAGTAGTGCGCTTCCTCTCGTTGTAAACATGATGATCCTACTCATCATACTAGATTCGTACCATCCAAATGAAACATGCAGGGACGTGACACGACATAAAAATAACAGTTTCCAGCTATCCATCATCCATGCAAATAAGAAACCATCGTTTTGTTCTTAATGATCCATAAAGGCTTATAGATATATCATGAAAAGGAAAAACTAAGCCTGCAAGCACCGCTGGCAAAAGAGCGAGCTGAACACGTTGTGCCGCCGTGCCGGCACTCGAGTCACCACCAGTCGGTACCTACCCAGTCAGGACGTGTACACCGAGCACTGCCCCCTTCGAACCACGTAACGTGCGTACGTGACAGTGTGACTCCGCAACAGAAGTGTACTAGAAAAAGGTGCCCGGACAACTCAAAACTGCCACAGCTAAAACTAACCATTCCACACACAACTGTAGCCACACGCCCACACCGGCCCGCTCGGGGCGAGCAAAACAAACAAAACCCGAGCCACCCGAGGCCAGGCAGGCAGGACCCTCGGGCCCGCAACGACGAACGGTGGGCCCAGCCTGTCAAGGAGTCCGCCGAGCTCAGGCGTCGCCGCGGCGTGGCTTATTAAAAGCGCCCGGCTCGGATCGATCCCTCCCCCGAAATCAAAATCCCCAACCACACCCAAACCCCGGCGGGCAACCACTGCTCTGCTCCTCCGCGCGCCGCGGGGTCGAGCGCCGACGAGCCCCCCTTCCCCCAGCACCCGCCGCCGCGCCGGCCCGGCTCCCCTATGGCTATGGAGGTTCGCCGCAGGGTCCCGCCGCCGCACGGGGTAGCCGCCCCGTCGGGGCACCCGCGGCGCCGGTCGGCCGCAGCCGCGGGGTCCGGGGGCGAGATGGGAGAGCGGGTGCGGGTGCAGGCCGGGGACGCGCTGCCGCTCCCGATCCGGCACACCAACCTCATCTTCTCGGCCCTCTTCGCGGCGTCGCTGGTGTACCTGATGCGGCGGTGGCGGGAGAAGATCCGCGCCTCCACGCCGCTCCACGTGGTCTCCCTCGCCGAGATCTTCGCCATCTGCGGCCTCGTCGCCTCCCTCATCTACCTCCTCAGCTTCTTCGGCATCGCCTTCGTCCAGTCCGTCGTCTCCAACAGCGACGACGAGGAGGACTACATCATCGACTCCACTCGCCGCGCGCAGGCGCCGCCCGCGCCGGCGCCGTGCGCGCTGCTGGGGAACCCCGCCGCCGCGCCGGAGAAAATGCCGGAGGAGGACGAGGAGATCGTGGCCGAGGTCGTCGCCGGGAAGATCCCGTCCTACGTTCTGGAGACCAGGCTTGGGGACTGCCGCCGGGCCGCCGGGATCCGGAAGGAGGCTCTGCGGCGGATCACGGGGAGGGAGATGGACGGGCTCCCGCTCGACGGGTTCGACTACGCGTCCATCCTTGGTCAGTGCTGCGAGCTGCCGGTGGGGTACGTGCAGCTGCCCGTGGGCGTCGCCGGGCCGCTCCTGCTCGACGGTCGCCGGCTCTACGTGCCAATGGCGACCACCGAGGGCTGCCTCGTCGCCAGCACGAACCGAGGATTCAAGGCCATTGCCGAGTCCGGTGGCGCCTCCAGCGTCGTGCTGAGGGACGGGATGACGCGAGCACCGGCCGTCCGGTTCCCATCTGCCCGCCGCGCCGCTGAGCTCAAGGGCTTCTTGGAGAATCCCGCCAACTTTGACACCCTGGCCACAGTGTTCAACAGGTAAGGACGCTGAATTCCCAATCAACATCACAATGTCCTTTTCAACCCATGCTCCACGCGCCCAACGATTGTCCTCTAGGCTAGTGCGGCTCTTGTGTTCGACGATTGTCATCAGTCGCAATCAAAGCAGAAGCACCCGTTGTCACCTGTCAAATTTCAACCCATAATTGCTTGTACGGTTGGCCAGACCTTGAAGGTTTTATATTAAGGATGATTTGATGATCGAGCTGTTTTGGCCTTTGGGTTTGTGCAGGTCGAGCAGATTTGGTAGACTGCAGGGAGTGAAGTGCGCGATGGCAGGGAGGAACCTTTACATGAGGTTCACTTGCAGCACAGGGGATGCCATGGGGATGAACATGGTCTCCAAAGGTGTCCAGAACGTGCTGGACTACCTCCAGGATGACTTCCCTGATATGGATGTCGTCAGCATATCAGGTTTTTCCCATGTCATAAATTCTTTCAAGCTTATTTGTAAAATTTAAGTTGCTTTTTTGTGCATCTGATTGCGTTGTTCCCTTTTAAGGGCAAACTTTAGGTAACGTTGTACGTAACATAAATTTTGCTTTATGAGAGCCTTCGAAAACATAATTGATTGTTAGGTCGCACATGCTCATCATTGTTTCTGTTTGAGATAAGCACTTTCAAATTGAGGAACCAGTTGGAAAATTCTCTTCATCTTCACGCTGATTATACCATATTTCTAAATCAGACAGAACCATAGGCATGGCCCGGATAGCTGATGTTGACTTCAGTTGCTCCATTTGTAGCAGTGGGGCTAGCTTTTTGTCTGGTTCATCCACCTGTATGCAATGAACAGTTGAAGAACTCGTACTGATGAGGGCACAAAAGAAAACTAAAGACAACCACTGTGTTATAGTCTGTTGCTTCAAAATAATATATTCACTTATATTTTGTCATAGCATAAGCAACAGCAGTAAGCTTGTTTCCAACAGTACAGTTATGAAGTGACTCAGCAAAATGTCAAAATATAGATCGAGTAATGATATGAAAGAGATTGGACATATAGAAACTACAGCCTTTTGGGGTTTTCTTTTAGATTGTTGGTTAGTACCAAAAGATTGGATCCTTTACATTTTTTTCATGCACAGTTGAATTTGTCAATTAACATGATATGTTTGCAAAATTCTCCTGCCACAAATGTTTGATGACTTACCTTTGTTTAACCGATCGTATGTAATGAAACAGGTAACTTCTGTTCTGACAAGAAATCAGCTGCTGTAAACTGGATTGAAGGGCGTGGAAAGTCTGTGGTTTGTGAGGCAGTAATCAAGGAAGAAGTTGTGAAAAAGGTTCTCAAGACTAACGTTCAGGCAGTTGTAGAATTGAACGTCATCAAGAACCTTGCTGGCTCGGCTGTTGCTGGAGCTCTTGGGGGTTTCAATGCCCATGCAAGCAACATTGTGACAGCCATCTTCATTGCAACTGGTCAGGACCCTGCACAGAATGTAGAGAGTTCCCAGTGCATCACTATGTTGGAAGCTATAAATGATGGCAAAGATCTCCACATCTCTGTTACTATGCCATCTATCGAGGTATGATACAACATTCTCTTGTGCTTATGATGTGTTGTGCTCCTTAGTTTGTGCTCCTTAATTGTTTGGCACCCATGACTTTTTAGGAGACCATGTGATTTCCTGAAACAATTATATGCCACTCTTCTTAAACTAGCTGATTATAATACATTGTTGATAACCAGCAAGTGCGCTTTTTTAATACTTTGTTGACCTCATCAAGGAGGAGGTACTCATGCTAAGAACATTGCAATATTGCTTCGCAATATTGCTTCCTACCCTTCATTTAAGTACATATGGAACCTAGGAATTTCATTATAAAACCACTGCACAATTGAGATGTCTACTAGCTGTTTTTATGATCTTGAGAACTATGATGTCTATGCTATCATGGCCTTACCTCTTAATTATTATTCCTGTTTGAGCTGATTTGTATATATAAAAAAAATCTCTTGCCATTGTTGTCCACTCTTGTTATCATAATCAGCAGGCGCTGGCAATATCAGTCCATATCTATTTTATTAGTGCTTAGTAATCTTGTAAGTTTGCTACTGTTGATTACTGAAAATGGCATCTGGAATGGCATCTGTCTGTACTGGACACTTGCAGAAGAGTTGTTTGCTAGTGTCATTATCTTATGGCCATCCATTATACTATACCTGATGAGGTGTTGTCCTAACCGAAACACAGGTTGGCACGGTTGGGGGAGGCACGCAGCTGGCCTCACAGTCTGCCTGCTTGGACCTACTCGGCGTCAAAGGCGCGAACAGGGAATCCCCAGGATCGAATGCAAGGCTCCTGGCCACGGTTGTTGCTGGTGCGGTCCTAGCTGGGGAGCTGTCCCTCATCTCCGCCCAGGCCGCTGGCCATCTGGTCCAGAGCCACATGAAATACAACAGATCCAGCAGAGATATGTCCAAGGCCGCAGAGGAAGCCAACAGGCCCAAAAAATGCTGAATACTGCCTAGTTGTTTTATACTCCTTGGAAAAACAGAAGAGAAAGGGTTTGGTAGGTTGGATTCCTCGTGGCATGCACAGGAGGGCTAAAGGAAGAGAACCCTTCAGGTAAAAAGAGGAGATTCAGTCGACTTGTCATATTTACCAGGCCGCGAAAGCTCTAGGTGTCAAAACACCTTATGGATCCTGGAGTATGATCTATTTGATTATTCGTTGATGTTGTAGTTCGTCTACTGCCGTTGACAGTTGATCCTCTCCCCCCACAATCTTTTCCTCAGCATCTTTGTTTCGCCCCGCCCCCTGTGACTTTGGAGAATCTGACCATGGGGTTTGTCGCGGAACCGTCACAGGCTCACAGCATCACACCACCCACTGGATGCTTCCTTTGCTTTGGCGAGAAAGAATTCGCGTCGGCGGGCGCCGGATGCTTTGTATTTTCATCAGCTCTGTAAATTAAATTTATTTACTTTTGAACCGTAGAGTCTTCGTCAGTGAAGTCGGTGATGTGGTTTGTAAAGAAAATGATGTGGTCCAGAACAGTTTTATATCCTGTTGTCTGATTGTCTCTCTCTCTCTCTCTAGATCGTGTTCATCTCAATTGTATGCTCCAGTTGCCCACCTGTCCACGGATCAGGATTTTTTTTCTTTAATAAAGCTGGCACTTTAGCAAAGTGCCAACGCCCCATCCCGTTAACCAATTTTTGCACATCTGTCCTCAATACTTCGGGTACACAAGCAACGCAGCGTAGCATGTTCTCGTTTGTAACGCAAGAGTTTCATTAGTCTCCCACACGGCCACAACCAAGTCAGTCTCCCGTCATCGCGAGCATGGCCTTCCCTCTTCACACACGTATATGAAGGCTGGAGTTGCACGCCTGCACCAGCGGATGCTGCACTGCACGTCTGCACATGTTGGATAGGGGGGCAGGTGCAAAGCACGTGCTGCTGGTTGGATCCACTGCCCAGCATTGCACATGGGGTCATGGGGGAATTGTGGAGGCCCCTAGGTTCTGAATTTATGATGAGCTTAGCTGCCGAAACTGTGTCCCGCTGCGTCTTTGCCCAATCCTCACGCTAGCCGGTGATTTCCAGCAAACGGATACCATCACCCACCAAAATCGCTCGTCTGCATCCTATGGGAATCCCAGGTCTGAACGACAGGGTGCGAGTGCCCATTAAGGCCGCCTCGCCTCGCTTTGCTGCTGGACGGGCGAGACACCACGCACGCACGCGCGCACTCCTACGCCACTGCAAGCGATCGACGACCGTATATAACTCGCCACGCACGCCGCGATGGCCCGTGGCCCCGAGGTCAGATGCTGGCATGGCGCGCGGCTCAAAGTACCCGCTCGTGGACGTACTCACTCCGTCCCTAAATAACTGTCTTTCTCACTTCCCGAAAAAAAACTTTGTTTAATTTTATATTAAAAAATATTATTATTTATGGTACATAATTAGTATCATTGGAAAGATATTTTCGTCTAGTTTTTTAACAAATTTATTTGGAGATACAAACGTTGTACTCCCTCCGTATTAGTTTTAGAAGTCGTCCTAGTAGAGGAACCGTTTTGCGCAATAGAAGTCGCTGCTCTGTTGAACTCGTATTTTTTCCTACTTTGCCCTTCTGCAACGGCAGGCAACGCATCGTTCTTTGAGTCCATTTAATAGCGCCGCACAACTCCTCGTCTTTAATTTCTACAGCTCTCGCGCTCACGTTCCTGCTCCTCGCCTTCAACTCCAACGCTCGTCTTCCTGCTCGCCTAGCCTTCAACTCCCGGCGCTCCCAAGCATGGAGTTCTCGCAGTCGTCGCGTCGGACTCGCAGGAGCTGGCGGAGGAGGTCGTCAAGATGGAGTCACAAGGAGCTCGCGCCGGAGTCTGAGGAGGTCTCTGACATGGATCTCGCGCCGGCCTCGCAGATGGAGATGGCGTCGGACTCCATCACGCCGAAGTTGCAGGAGCTTGCACTGGACTCCGAGATGATGCCGGATCCCTTGCCGCCGGGAGCTTTTTTATGCCCTCGCTGTCAGCTCGTCCATGAGGACCGGCAATCATGCAAAAAAGCAAAAAATGATAAACATCCGCAGCAAGCGGGATGGGGAATCGAACCCACGACCACAGACAAGGAGACTGCCTGTGCTAACCTGGAAGTACGTGATATGGAGGGATTGTTGCGCCGGAGAGATTGTTGGAGGGATTGGTCTCCTCACCCTATTTAATAAGGGCAAATCTGGAAGATTAGACCCAAATTAATCACTACTTGGTATGCACAATCATGTCCTAAACGACTTCTAAAACTGATATGGAGGGAGTACGTATTTTCTACAAATCGAGTCAAACTTGTGGCACGTACACCAACGACGACACTTAAATAGGGACGGAGGGAGTAGAGTGGATGCGCTGCATCGATCGGCTCCGGGATTGGAAGCCATGGGAGTTGGGAGCCGAGCCTCGTGCTGTCGTGCCGTCGTGCGTGCCCTGTTCGGCGGAGCCGGATTCAGTGACTTGCCTCTGGCAAGTCACGGCGTAACTGGCGCCCCATCATCCAGCGTCCATGACCTATCCAACGGCTCGCAAGAATTCCAGGTATCTGACTCGTGGGTCCCACGCAACAGAGCATCGTCTTCCTCGGTTTCTCCTTGCTTTCTCCTTTTGCTTTCTTTCTGCTTGCTCGGGAAAACCAAAGGACCGGCCAAATCCGTCACTGGTGATCTACAGTTGGCACCAGTAACTAGCAAAATCGATTGCTCATGCCCAAATCTTCTCCCGTGCGCTCTCAATTTTGTTGGAGCTAGCTTAAGTTTTTGTTGGTTGCTGCTGCTTTTCTCTACTGCTACTAAAACTGTAATTCCGAGTAGCCACCCAGCGGTGGCTCCGCCGAGCGAGGGCACCACCCGCGCGCGGCTCTGCCTCCCCCTTCCGTCTCTTACATGGTGGGCCCCACTGCAAAAAATCTCTCCCCAACAGCATGGTTCTGCCCCCGCTGCCCCTTTCTACTACGCGCCACCCGCACGCACGGGGTGGGCTGGATCCCCGCGGAGGAGGAGCTCCGCCGCGCCCGCACGAAGGAGGCAGGCCAGGCGAGAGGTGGCACAGGCTGTGGAGGCGCGAAGGTCGAGTTCGTCGTGGAGGTCGATGCGCCGCCGGCCGCCGCCTTGCTTCCCCACGCATGAGCCGCCGCCTCGCTTCCCCGCGCAAGCCGCCGTCGATGCCGCCACCAGAGGTGGAGGAGGAGGCGCCAGCGCAGGCGGGGAGGTGGAGGAGGCACGTCAAGGTGGGAGAGGACCGCCGCCGCCCTGCTCTGCGCCAGATCCGGCCGCCGCCGCGCTTCCCCGCGCCCGCTGCCGTCGATGTCGGCACCAGTGGTGGAGGATGAGGGGCCGGCGCGGGCGGAGAGGTGGAGGAAGGGCGTCAAGGTGGGAGAGAACCGCCGTCGCGTTGCTCTGCGCCGGATCCGGCTGCCGCCGCCGTCGATGCCACCACCGGAGGCGGAGGAGGAGGCGCCGGTGCGGGCGGAAAGGTGGGAGAGGACCTCCGCAGCCCCACTCTGCGCCGGATCCGGCCACCGCCGCGCTTCCCCGCGCCCGCCGCCGTCGATTCCGGGGGAAGAGGCGCCGGCGCGGGCAGGGAGGTGAGGGACGGCGCCCGCCATAGATGAAGCGAGCTCGAGGGGCGTGGGGACAGGGGCCGCCCCGTCGTCCACTCGAGGCGCCGCCCTGTCGTCCGCTCCGCGCTGCTGCCGTCGCCTGCTTCCACAGCTGCTGCGTCACTGCTATGTCTTGTCCGGCCTGACGTTTGAGGAACGCAAGCTGCGAGCCACCATTTTTTACGCCTGGTGACTTGGTGATTGGAGGAGATGCGAGACGGAGTCGCAGGAGGAGAAGAAAGACGGGGTGCTGCGTGGCTTCACGCCGACAGGTGCAGGCGAGCAGCAGGGCAGATTGGGGGTCGCACCTGGCGGGATGCTCAGCATGGGCGTCGCCATAGCCGCGCAGGACCTGGATGGCAGCTTGCCTTTGCACGCTCGGCGCTTGGGACGGTAGGTTGCGGTAGAAAAAAAAAACGTTGGGGGAGGGTAAGGCTTGGCCGTGGACGGTGGGAACCAGAGCCTGGGTTCCGCCATGTGAAAATCGATCGTTGGAAAGTATACGTAGATGAGATTGCATTAATATTGACAAAAAGGAGAACGAGACCTGACAATAAGTAAGAAAAACATGCGCTAACACAAAGCCATGAGTGTTGGTTAACCTATAATTCTATTCACTGATATTTTATTACATATACAAAATCATGTCATATTTTTTGTTAATACTTTTATTAATTAATTTGTATTTCATAAGTAAAATTATAAAATTTGTATGTTATGACCAAGTCAACTGTGGAGTATATTGGATACTAATCGTGTTGTGTGTTGCAGATGACAAAACTTTAGAGTAATAATACTACACACAAAGAATCCAACAATATGATAATAATGTCAAAGTAACCACAAACACTAAAACATATTTAATTCCAGAACTTAGATACGCATAATCCTATAACCAAAGTAGTCGTGCCGGCACACCCGATAAAGCAAAACACAACATTTACGGTATTCAAATCTCAGTAACAAACACAACTTTTAATCATGCTCCCTTCGTCCACAAAAGAATGCAACTATGGTATCCGTGCAGGTCAATAGCCTTCAAGTTTGACCAAGTTTATAACAAATAGTATTAGCAGTTATATCTCTAAAAAAATTATTATGAAAATATATTTCATAGCTAATTTAATAATATTTATTTTGTACAAATTTTTTTATATTTTTATATAAATTTAGTCGAACTTCAGGTTGTTTGACTCCTCGAAAGTTAAAAATTTCATTCTTTATGGACGGAGACAGTAGTTTATAGTAACTCGGTCTGTGGATTTGATTGATCGACCAACAAACTGAAACAAGCATAATCATTCAAATTACATAGCCTTTTTTGTTCTATCAACAAAACAGAGCTTCTATAGGACACCATTAGATTAGATGTGCACACAAAATTGGGAGATTTGGTTTTTAAATAAAATAGGGGCGTGTCCATGCATTGTTACATAAAAGAAAAGGGAACCAATAGAGAACATGATCAATGTATGTTTTTTGAAATAAAATAAATAAATAGCATGATGGATACAAAAATGTGTAGGGCATAACCACCGGGACACAGGAAAAATCTTCATTGTAATGTGACGATATTATTAATGGTGACGATGGTTTGCTTACAATGTGTTTAACTTATGCTTCACCAAAAAATATGGATGAAGGATTGATCGTTTGAAATGTGTATATTATTAGCACCATGGGTCATGGACGACATCGCCCACGAGCTCATGCTACACAACATATCACAAGGAGTAGATAGTACTCATGTTTTTTAAATCCATGTATCAAATGGTGTAAACATTATCATCTTTAACATGTGTTTTGCTACTGGTAGTTTGTGTTGTTATTCTTCCACTATAACAATTGTGTGCATTATTTTTTACCGTGTTTTGTTAATAATTAATATTTTATTTAATTTTTTATGCCCGTAGCATCGCACGGGCTTTTACCTAGTAATGGCTTAATTCTGAATTCTAATGGGTAATGGCGGAGGCAACGAACCCAGGTCCTACGAGTGCCCCGTGAAAGCAGCTGCAAGAGCTCCTGGACGCACACTTCCTCGTCGTCATGCGCCTCCCGTCCCTCGAGGCCTCGACCTCCTCGATTCCGCGCTGCCGCCGCCGTCAATCGCGCCCCAACCGCCCATGGCTGCTCCGCGACCTCGCGCCAGTTTGCGCCCCTGGGGCTCGGGGTCCGTGCGGCGGCGCTACAGTGGTTCCGGGCAACCGCCGCGAGATGCACCTGCTCAACTTGTTACTAGCGAGCGTAGGACCTCCTGCTCGTGGCCTGGCTCTCACTCGTCACTCACGTCCAAGGCTGGCTCCTGCTCGGCGGCGCCGGCGCTTGCCCCCGTTAACGCCCTGTTCTATAAGGCCATCCTCGGTGACGAGCTGGTAGAGCCATATACGTCCAGGTCCTTCTTCCTCTCCTCTCCTCTAGTGGTGCGAACGGAGACCGGGGCAGAGCTCCACCTCCAGGACGCCGCTGCGCTACGTGCGCCCAAGTCCTCAGTCCTCCATGCGTTAAATTCGGTTAATTCCTTGCAACCTGTTTAGAGCCGTCGGATGAGTCACGGACGCTGGATAATGGGGCGCCAGTTACGCAGTGACTTGCGAGGCAAGTCACTGAATCCGGCTCCCTGTTCGGCCGGGACCAGGGGGACCTCTCGAGAGTGTCCGCGAGCGGTCCAACTTGTCTAACGTGCCGAAGCAAAGTTAGCAAAGCGCACAGTAAACTGAGTCTATGCGAACAGTGGACAGCAGTTTTTTACTGTAGCAAGTACACTGTTCTTCGTTTACTATTTACAAAATACTGTAGCGATGCTGCTGTAGCAGATAAATCTCATCCGTCCACCTTCCATCCAACGGTGCAAGAGCCATCAAAAGTCACTGCTACAGTGATCATCTGACTTGCCTTCAGCATGTCAGAGAATCCACGGCGGTCCGCGAGTGCTATGATGTGCCACGCCCTGTCACAGACCAAGGAGTGCAGGCAAGCGTCAGAGAGGCTCCTGAAGCAGCTGTAGCTGAACCAAGGGGTGCCAAGGCACTGAAGAAGACAATGAATGGGCCTCGGGTCCGAAAGCCCAATGCACGACTCTCTGGGCCGGAATGGCAAAAGTAGACAGTGAGCCCATGCGCGATGTTGTAACGATAAAAGGAGAGACTTGGAGAGGGGGATGAACTCGATTAGGAACTAGTCAGACTTGGCCTTGGCGGCGGCGAGCTGGTGCTCGAGAACCCCGGCGAGGTTCCTCATCCAACTTGTACTATTCCGTAGTAGAGTTATACATCGCGATCCGAGAAGAAGCAGTGTGTGACACGCCCTGGCCCCTTGGCCATCCTTATTATGGACTTGTGAACATCGCAAACCTCGGTGGAGCTAGAGAGTAGAGACACGATTAACGCCAATTTTTTCCCCCCTTTTGGGAGGAACAGGCACGATTGACTTGACTTCTCCTGTATCCTCAAAAGGGGATACAGTCGGCTACGGAGGACGTCGAGGATCGCACGGGTGAGCATGGTGTATGTCCGAACCATCCGCAAGACGGTTTTCAATGCGCGCGATCAGCTCGATGGCCATTACAACCCTCTAAGGCCCCGTTCGGTTATCCCGGAATGGACCGTTCCAGGCCTTATTCCAGGCGGATCACTTCGGCCCGTTTTAAAACCAGGTTCAACAAAAAATTGTTGTTCGGTTTAGGCCGGCTCGGAAAGAAAACTGGGCCGGAACGGCCTTTCCAGCCCGTGATCCGCTCGGAACTTATCCCCACCTCGACCCCTCCGGATCGGTTCCGCCCGGCGACGCACGCACGCGAGGTGGCGGCGCTAGGTGACGGCACGACGGCGCGGCACATCCCCGGTGGCGACCCTCACCCATCCGATGTCCACACTCTCCGCCGCTTTCTTGCCGGTATTGCGCCGTCCTCCTCGCCCTTTCCCTCTCCTCTCCTCTCCTCTGCTCTCCATAGGTTTCTTGGTTGTGGTGCTCGATCCGTTCGATTCCAATTCTAGGTTCAATGGTTCTGATTCCTGTGGTGCCCGTGGAGGTGGTCGAGGTGGCCGCCGTACTGGCTGTGGTAGTGGCGATGGCCCCTGCCGGCGTGCGCCACCTCATGGATCTGCTTGTACTGTCTACTGTGGGTGCTTGTGTGTGCAGTGATCTGCAATGTTGAGGCCTGATGGGTCGATGCAGATAATACATGGACTGGACTGATGGATCATGGATCTGCAATAGGATAGTAGCAGTAGCAGATTGTGTGCTTAGTGAATCATAGGGCAAGAAATGAGTGTATATGATTGTCCAGTTGATAGTTGTTTCTCTCTCGAGAATGGTCAGAATTTCTCAAGATGATTCAAGCCATAAATACCTCTATATCTGAACATGAACTATGTAAATACAAGATCTGTTAAATGCCAAATTGAAGCCAATGGATATTTTATTGCTGTTGTTGCTGATTGTTTTAAGCATCTCATCGTGCCGGTGAACTTCACATGCAAGCATTCCCCATCTGATTCTTAGCTAATATGCTTCGTATTTGCATATTGCAGTCCAAGCATTTGGTTACTCATTTGCCAGGCCATTATTGTTACGATCGGCTTAGGTCATGCTTACTACTTGCTAGCTTAACTGAAGACATATGCCCATGTACTGTCAATGAGAGCCAAGATGTCGAGATTGGCATGGCAACTCCAATTTCGAATCTTTTGATGAAATTGTCTTCTTTGGGAAAAAAAAGAAACTTGTTAAATAGGCTTGTTTTGCTTTTTCTGCACAATAGGGTATACTGACGCACTCTATGAGGAAGGAGTTTAAAATCGTTACTTACTTGAGTTAGGTCCTTTTGATGGCCTTTTCTTTTTTCTCTCTATTACTAGCACCTTTGGCAGCTTGAGTGCGCATGTTTCTCATTTGTCATTTTAAAGGATACTTTCAGTGCCTTTGCATTAACACGGCTTAACTTTTTTCCGGATCCTATGAGTACATATTTGGCATCATGGCTGAGGGGTTGGAACAACTATATGCATATGTCCTTCCAAATAGCTATATATGCTACTTATTTTGATGATATGCAAGTGATAATGGTGATAAGTGACAACTATATATAAATATGTCCTTCCAAACAGCTATTATCTTGCGCATATTTACTTCTGTGTATAAGGTTATGATGTCTACCTTGAATCGACTTTAGTTGTGATATGACACCATATGTCAATCAAATCCATCCATGTTAAATTTCATTCTCTAATCAATTCTTTTGTTTTTGCAGGGGCAGCATGATGAAGAAACTGCAAATAGGTGATTGTTTCAACAACAATTGCCGTTTGGAAGTTAGATGTCAGGTGATTGTTTCAACAGGTTGAGGCCGATGGGGTCGAGTCAAAATATGAGGCCTAAACATATTTGCCATGAGTGCATCTTATGATGGTTGTCATGTATCGTCTGTGGTTGTATGTCTGCTACGGTGTACCACTGTTACTTTGAAAGTCTCTGAAACTTTGCTGCAACAGACGTGCCTACTGCTATGTTTCACCTATTGGTTATATATGGGACTTGGTTGTAGTTATTTATATGCAGTGCAACAAGAGCAGCTATCCTATCTTGGCATCTGCCAAGTTGCAATCTTTTCTTGTGGCTTTCGCTGTCCCCGAACGATCAGTGAAGCCGAACGGTGTTGGCAGCCACGGCTGTGGCTATAGGTGCTGTTGTGGCAAGGACGCAAGGTGCATGGAGATAAGATGGCTGGAATCAAACATGTGCTGCCGAACAGCTTTTTGGGTGCTGGAATAAATTCGGCAGGCTCCCCAGACTGAAATCCTTGTGAACGCCTGGATCAAGTGAACCACCCGGATTCACTGATTCCTGTCAAAAACTGTTCCGGGTCCGGTTTGAATCTGAAACAACCGAACGAGCCCTAAGGGTGGAGCGGAGCCGCGACCTGGGAGCGATCGGAGGGCCTCCCCTGCTTGCGCGCCGTCAGATCGCGCGATCCGTTGCTTGGACGGCTGTCCACGGGCCACACTCCGCGGTTGCGGCCTCCCCTAGATGCGCCCGTCGCAGTGTCCCTTTCTCTCTCTTCACAGAGCATCGCCGCCCACCTCGCTGTACGGGGCTGATGCGACCGACGCCATGCCGCCTCACCGCATTGCTTGCGCCGCTACCTCTCTACGGCATGGGTGAGGACGAGTGCCTTTTAGGCTGCTCTTCATGCCTCTTCTCCTTCCTCGGTAAGCTTCCCTCTCTTCCGTTCAGGGACGCGTGGGCGGTTGGGCGCGATGCGCGCGCCGCGGCTGGGACCTCCCCTGGATGCGCCCCACGCAGCTGCCTCGACTTCCCCTCGAAGCCTGGCCGCCGCCTCCTCCGTATGAGCTCGAGGTGACCAAATGCGATGGCCGCGGGCCAGCGCCGCGTGCTACCTTCCCCGGCAGCGCGCTCCCCTTTTCTCCCCTTGGGGGCATGGTCCTATCTGTGCCGCTCCTAGCCTCGCCTCGCCCTCCCCTTTTCTCCGCTTTGTGCTTGACGGAGGTGGCCGGCGGGATGGCCAATCTACTCGCCCTTCCTTGCACGGCCGGCGTTCTGCGGCATTGACAGCTCCCTGACTGCTTTCGCTCGTAGCCGGCAGCGTCGACCTATTTGTGAGACTTTTGTCTCTCTCTCTGTCATTTTTTAGCTTGCTTCAGACCTGGATGCGTGGGGATCAGACGAGCCTGGGTGTCTTGGGCGCAATGTTTTCCTCTCTTCTTTTAGATCCATTCTTTTTAGTCGAGCCTCTTGTGATTCAATTTGTTTTGTGCAGGCTTCAATGGATTGCTGGCATATGTTTTGTTGTGATTCAGTCAGGAGAGACACTACATCTTCCGGCCATTCTTTCGTTCTCTCGGTTGTTGATGTGGCGAACAGTATTGACTATGAAATCATCGCTGCGTGGTCTCGCGCGGTTTGTTTGTTGATCGACGGCTGGATTTTGCTCCTCAATATCTTGCTTTGAGCATTCCTGCAGGTTTGTTCCTTTTTTCCTTTGGTAATTTAGAATGCTCCATGAAGCTCTTCCTGCTATTCTTTCATATGTGTTACCTCCTATTGAGTTTATTGTGATAGTCTGCGCCGATTGAGTCAGGTTAGTGAACTGAAGTCCACTATTCACGGTTCCAGAATAGGGATTGCCAAATTGCACACGATGGAAGTAATTCTATTCAGTCCCATCATTTTGAATCGAAGTCCACCAAGTACCTTCAGTATTCCCCTTTTTTATAGGAAAATCCATTTACTGAAAGAATGTGGCATCTTTTGTCTCTATTGAGCTCATGAATTAATAATCCATTATGCATTATGCTACCTTAGCAGACGAAACTATTGATCGGGTATGGCATGATGCTGTTCTATTTCTACAACAGCAAAACATAGTGTCTTTGACTCTTTGGCCCAAGAGCAGGAAAAATAGCTTCAATTTTGTTGGTTTGATGCCTCAGACATTAACCTTATATTATCTGAACTTTTTGTAAATTTGCATCTATATCCTGCATATCTGATCCGCTGATGCTTTTTTTGTGCCTAGCTGCATGATCCTTGCCTCACTAATTTTTGTAAATAATTAGAGCTTTAATGTTTGATGGAGTGTTTATTTCCCTTACACTGTTAAATGAATTCATCATGTTAGCGTCTTCCAGTCATTTCTTTCATGCCTCTAAATTTTCATGCAGTGCGGAAAGTTGGAGGGCCCGGGTGGTGATGAACTCATGATGTGTCTATGGTGCAGGAGGTTCTCTCAGATAATGACCCCCTCCGTGCAATTGTACACCACCAAGAAGTGCAGGAAGAGGCTCTCTATCAGAAAGATTTTCTGACTAGAGGTGGTTAATGGATCGTGGATACTCTTGATTGGTCCGTCGATTTAGCTGCATCCACTAGCGATTCTCTGGTGCTCTTAATTGATTGCATGGAGAAGAGACTTCCTTCGTTGATTGATTTGGTGGAAGCACTTGCTGATTCGCTGTTTGTAGGTTCTACGAGCTTGGAGATTCATTGGTGCAGATATCCATGGGCCTGAGTGCGACTATCATTGGAGGTTTGATTCCCTTTTCCTTTTCCAATATAGAATAATCGATGAGCATACTCCTGATCCCTTCTTTGTTTCCTTCAATTTTTAATTACCTTAATAAAGAATGTTTTCTACCCAGGTTGCTATTCCATATGAGAAAGATTTGGCTTCAGAATAAAAACAGAACAGTGAAGCAGAGGATCTATTCAGGGCTCCAAATGATGCTCCTAAAAATAGTACATCTATGCAAAAAACCCTGCCTTAATTCATTTGATCATGTTACTCTACTGAATTTCTGATAACCACAAATATGTGTCTCTTCATATAGGTTGATCACAATGACAATCTGATGAAACCTGTCGTAACTACTAAGCTTGCTGATGGCAATGGCGATATTTCAAGTGTTTCGTTAGCTTCTTCCTAATGAATATATGATATAGAAGATGGCTTTGTCACTCTCTGTTCTGATCATTGTGTTCACATTGCATTTACAGTGACGCCGAAAAGGTTGGTTCAAGTGTTCGCAGTGGTACCAAGCAGCGGTCAGGCAGCAACAGTGAAGATCCTTCATTAACCTCTGCACAATGCTACAGATTTGGGTTAGGAGCTCTTTGGTGAGTATTTTGGTTCTATGAGTTTCACTGCTATTTTCCCATTTGATCCCTTTACATCTTGATTCACTAGATATTTGAATGCCCTGTACAAATTGTTGTAGCCCCACCTGTTTGCCTGATCTCCCTCAATATCAGATTACCTAACACATGTTTAATAAGTATGCCATCAAATCCCAATATTTATGTTTCAAATGATTTTTAACGTGTGGCCTTCATGGGCTCTATGGCATTATAAAATTTTAGTATGGACAATGTTATGGACAACACGCACGGTCAGCCGGTGGTCAAACCAGTAAACACGTATGTTAGGTAAAATTTTGCATATGGAGTTGTATAAAATTATGTGTGAAAATTCCTCAAAGATCATAACATTAAGTGTTGTGATCCATATGCTCTGGCTGTGATTAGAACATGATGTTTTCTCCATGTGCATTGTTTTTCTATTTGTCAGGTCTGAAATTTTGATGCGGTTACTTTTTATGTGAGAAACACGGCTGAAAAACATAGGTAACCCAGACTAATTGTCAATGCTCCCCTAATCAATTAGTTGTACTGTCCTCATGTGATGGTTAAAGATGTTCGAATGGGATGTGCGAGCAGTCAATTAAATATCAGGTTCTGAAAATTGGTTAATGAAAATGCATAAAGATCACTGGCAAACCAATAAGTGACTGTACTTTTTTACAGAAAGATATTCATGCTTTGACTTTTGGATAGATATGTAAAAAAATCGTTACTTTACCGTTCATAGATCTCCGTATTTGAAGCCATAGCAAACTTGATTCAGACTCTGCATATTTCTTTATTGTAATTCCAATTTTAGGTGCTCTCTTAATATAAAGTGTGTGTCGTCTATGGATATTGTTACCATCCATTAATGGTTCCGGATTGCATGTATGAAAACCATTTGTAAATATTAGCTTTGATGTCTATATTGTCTTAAATGTATCATGTGTCCCATTATCTCCCATGATTTGTATAGCAACTACCATCATTTCAGTTCTCAGCAATGGTTTCATTCAAAATCTGTGTTGTTTGGACCAACAATTGCCTGATCCTTTGCCGCGTAGCCACTATATTGATGCATCGCTATGCTCGGTCCTAAATTGCCATCGTTCTGTGCCTTTCAGGTTGCTATAACATGCAGGAAAAGGCTGGATTTAGAATACAGGAAGGGCAACCCCGAGGAAGATTACTACGAGATTTCAGAACATACGGCACAAAATACAAGTGCGCAGCAAACCGTACGCGTAAGATGCTTGCATTTTCCTATCTGTTCCACTACATTCCTACTGTAATCAAGAGCCTGTGAAAAAAATGTACTCCTTCAATACAGATCAGTATTTCGACTAATTGGTTAGCTTATCTTCAATCAACTTGAAGCACATCAAATTATTTTGTTGGAATTCGTATTCTGATCGGTACCTCTATGCTGCGCTTCCAGTGATCAAGAAAAACTGCCTCCAGTTGCCAGAGCGCGGGGTCAAGCAGAGATCCTGGAGTGGTCGAAGGAAACCTTCGACCTAAGGAGTACATATACAACAACTATTTGCCTGATATTTCCTTGGTACAATAAATATGTTTTTGTTTTGTGTGCTCAGGAGAGGATCGCGAAAACGTAACTTCCTCACGTATATTTGAGCAATGGGTGGGAATTGAAGTTAGAGCATGGCATGATGGCTGTGGTAGTTATGTATTGGAACTCTTTTGTTGTTGTGTGAATTAGTTGAGCCTGTTAGCTCAGAAATAACATGTGGTGTTGTACCTGTGACTGGTATGAACAGAATTGTGTGTGCAACTCAAAATGTTGTGATGCCTGGTGTGTACATGCTATTTGGTTTAGACCTTGACTGTCTGTTATGCTATTTCGACCAGATTATCTGACAGGTTTCTGTTCTTCAATGAGGCTGCCTCTGTTGAAGCGTGGGCTTTCCGTTGTAGCTACACGTGCCTACATCGCATAGTTTTTGCCAAGATTAGTTGACATGCTTCAAAGAAGCCTGTTCACTGATGAAGTTCAAAACACAGGTTGTTGTATTTTTCAGGGCAAATTTGTGTACGTTTTTCATCCACATTTGCCGTTGCTGGACTGCACTGCGTGGCATACGTAGATGACAGGCCCTTCCGCCGCAGCTACGCCTTGAAGACAGAGCCAAAGGGAAATAGGCGAGGAACTCACACACGGAATCCGAACCAAAGCTTGGCAACGAACGAGCTCAAACGGTGACGAGTGCAACACCAGAAGCAGAGGCAGTTGTACCCGCCGAGTACGTTCGCGACGCGTCGACGCCCCGCTTCTCTCTTCCCTTTTCCTCACCTTGGTTTGCGTCCGAGGTGGCCAACATGAACAACGATGGACAAAGCCGACATGACCAGCGATGGACAGAAACAAGTGAGCTGAGCCGTGAAAACAATGGGCCTAAAGGGACCGGCGCGCAGGGCGCGCCCCATTTGCTAGTGCGAACCATGTTGGGAGCAGGCGAGCAGCGAAGGAGGTGGGCGGCCTCAGTACTGTCGCGCCCACACCCGGTTCGTGTCGTACGCGTTGCGCGGTTGCGCCGCATAATGCGATATGGGCCGCAATCCACAGAACAACCCCCGTTGCGATAAGCGGGCCGACTCACACACACATGGACGGAATAAGAAGAGGCCCGATAGCCTAACGAATAAGAGGCCGGGCTGGGCTCGCATGGCTTAGTATGTTTGTTTTCTTCTTTTTTTTCAGACAGAAAACTCAGAACTTTGGAAGGATTCTTTTTTTTTTTCAAAAATAAAAGGTAGGAGCACTGCCACATCGTATAACAAGAAACATTCGCACATAACACGTCAAAGTGAGCATTATCACCATACAGAAAACGCACCAAATATAACACTACACCACCACAAACTGGTACAGAAAGCAAAATAACCCGCCGCGAAGTGCGCCGTTGTCGCCAACCCTGGTTTCCGTGGGAATCGAATCTCGAGTGCGTTCGCAGGAAAACTACAAGGTGATGATGTGCCCGTGTTTTTTTCCTAACGTGTGCAAAGCTTCCATCCCGTTTCCAATCATGATGCGATGTACGACCCCTTGACTCTATTTCTGATGGCCTTTGGAACTCATCTCGTCTGAATTTGCAGGTGTCAGTCTGGGGCGGGTGGACGAGGATCCCGTGCAAGGGTGGCCTCCGCAGTTGGAGCCACGCAAGGCCGCCGGCAAGTGCAGGGAACCAGGAGCAGTGAGTGGAGCACGAACACGATTGTTGCTTCTAATTGAGATACCATCTGCTTCACTAAAACTAAAAGCAAGGTGCCGAAAAAGCGTCTCAAGCAGTGATCGTGGAACTGGTTTGCATTCTCTGTTTGCTGCGCTACGACTGGTATTGTTGGTAAAGCTGGATCTACCACCTAGAACCGCGTTGTCAAGTAGGAGTAGTTGTTGCGGTGACTGATCATGATCAAGCCTCCTTTTTTTCCCTTCTTCCCATCTGCTCAGGTGTACTTTCCTTGTTTTCTACGTGTGAGGCTTCAGAGGCTGATATTATTCAATCCCAGGCGATTGTCCCTGTTCTTCCTCGATGGTACCATTACCATCCCTCTGTTGTTCATCAAGATTCCATATGTCCCCCCACCAATATCTGCATCCTCTGCGTTCGTTCCATCAGATACGTACATTGGTGCAAACGCCAGCTTTAATTCTGCATAGATATGTGACCGCTTCGAAATGCAAAGCTCTCGATAACATGGATAAGAAGCCGAGCGTTCTTTTGACCATAGATGCAACAGTACATGGATAACAAACCAGCAAGAAAGGCCGATAAAGGACAAGATCATATGCTAGCTCTATGGTCTATGTGTGGGCACACAACACAATCGTCCAACAAGACCACCCGATTTTCCCCAGCTACGACGAAGCCTTATATTAACGAATGAATATATACACTAGGGCTCTTATCTTGTTCCCCGGCAGGGCTAGATCCGCGTGCCGTGATCCCAGATCCAAGTCGCTGGGCATTCATTTAACGCGCGAGTCTTCTCCCGCACTGTTCCGCCCGTGGCCCGGCCGGCTGTCCAGACTCCAGAACAGCCCAGATCAGCCAGAGAGTCACAGGCGGGCCGGGCACGGCCAGGCGCACGCGTGATCGCGTCGCGTACGACGCGCGTGCACAACCGCCTGATCCGATCCGCCCCGGGCCGGTACGTGGCGGCGGCCGGCGGGCGCACCCGGCGCCGACCTGCTGCCTGCGTGTGCGTGATGCTACGCCGCTTGAAAAAGCGACGGGACGGCCGGCCGCGGCGGACGACGGTGCCGTGGGCGGTGGGCGCCTTGCTTGCCTTGCCGATCTCTCCCACCCCCTCGGCAGATTGCCCGTGTCCGATCGCGCGCGCGTGGCGCGGCACCGGCCGGCTTTTGTAATCGTTCGTTGTTCCGTTGCGTGGTCGACGGTTCCGTGCCTGCGACGCGAGCGGGCGAGGCGCTCCCGCTCCTTCCCTCGCTGTCCAGAGAAGCCGGCGCTGCACGCCAGCGGCCAGCCACAGCCCACAGGGAAGCCGGCCTAGTTGTGGCCACTGGCGCGCGGCGTGACGGTGGGAAGAACGGGGGATCCGGTTCATTTCGCAGCAGCAGCGTGATTAGAAAATTGGACTTCCGTGCAAGGAATCGAGATCGGCCGGCACTCTTTCTCTTCCGCAAACACTTTCTCTGGAGCAACGACCGGCGGCTGCATACGAAGTGCATTTTCTTTAGGGATGTGAAGGAGCCATTCCTAGTTGGTTATAAAAAAAAAAAGTCATTCCTAGTTTGAACGGGCAAATGCGAGGGTATTTTGTGCTCGGATCGGAACAGGCTTTGGTGAGCGGAAATACGCGCTGGATTGCACTAACAGTAGAGGTGGTAGACTGGTAGGCGTAGATCTGGTTTGGCCAGGCAGGTCAACAATTCCCGCTAGTGGGCACCACGTCCTTTCAGTTAGTTCTTCAGTCTGCGAGCTGTCATAAAGGGCCAACAGAACCATCTCAGGAAAAAAAAGAAAAGGGTGAACAGAACATACGGAGTATACTCGTACTACAGGTACAGAGAGGAATTGGAACGCGTCCACATCCCGGGGAAGAAGCTCGAGTGCTCGGCCATGAGGCGGTGCGTGTATCTGTGGGGCGCGGTTCGTTCAGTGAGAGTGGTTCAGGTGCGGAATTGAGCGTGCACCGGCTGGGCCGCTGGCGTCTTTCCGTAAAAGGGAACCTGTGCAGGGAATCTGGTGTCTGTAAATGGTAAAGCCCGTGTTTAGTTCGTGAAAACTTTTCGGTGAAAAGATTTCGGGTTTCGATTTTACCAATTTAGGACTAGTAAATGTAGACGAAAAAGGTGGAAAGTTATATGGATAGGTTGGAAATATCAAGACCAATCTAACGATGGTAATTAGAGGGTAATTAATCCATAATTAGCAGATGATTATTGTAGCATTACTATTGCAAATCATGGATTAAGTAGGCTCATTAGATTCGTCTCGCGATTTACAGCCTATCCATATAACTTTTCACCTTTTTCGTCTACATTTAATGCTCCATGCATCTAAGATTCTCCTTCGATGTGATGGGTGAAAAGATTTCGTTTTGGAACTAAACAAGGCCAAAGTTGGACAAGATTAATTGTTAAAAGGTCTCGTACCGAGCTTGCCGACCAAGAAGCAACCTGAGCGGTGAATCTGATGACGCACTTCAATTGGGCACCAGAGTACCAGACTGGCTGAACTGCTGAATGCTGATGAAGGTGTGGTACTAGGGTGAAAATGGTTATGAAAATTCCCGACCGACCGAGCTTCGGCCCTGTTTGGATACTCTAACTCTGCTAGAGGTTAGAATTAGTTTCTAGCTCATGACAAACTCTAAACTAACTCTAGCCAAAGAGGTGTTTGGATGACAGGGTTAGATTGTTTATCTCGATCATCTTGGACAAACAGTTCCACTCCTTCACTCGTTGTGCCCCCTGTCCGGGATACAAGAAAAATAAATTCTGACCAATAAATTCAAAAATGTGCAATTGGAACAAGTTCACGAGCAGGATCGACGTAATTTTGACCAATAAATTCAAAAATGTGCAATTGGAAATATCATAATTTTGTCCATACAAATGAGATGTCCCAACTAAACATACAAGTTCTCAATCAAGCATAGCGACCAGAGCTGTGGATGGCGACCAGAGCTGTGGATGGCGACCATAGGTCCCGAGCGTAGCTGTGGACGGCGGTGGCCGAGCTAGAGGAGGCGGCGGCACATGGAGGCTAGGACGCGGCGGCGCATGGAAGCTAGGGGCGGCGGAGCATCGAGGGGCGGCGGCGCATCGCGAGCTGCGGATGGATTTTTTTTCCGAAACAAGTCGAGCAGATGGATGGGAGGACCGGTGCGGATGGATTTTTTTCAGCGGGCCCCACCTCAACTAGCTCCAATTAGCACCCCTTGGTTGGGATAGTTTTTTGGGTGGGTTAGATGCAACTAACTCCACTCTAACCCTCCCGTTTGGATCCTTTAGGGTTAGTTGAGCTCCAGCTAGCTCAAATTAACTCTAACCTATGGATCCAAACATGGCCTTCGTTTTCGAAAAAATGGTTTCGTTTCCGACTGTTTCCGATTCTACTCAAACACAAAACTTGATATTTTGAATCGCTATCACCTCTACATTGCATTTCTTACATAATAGTTGATTTAGAAAATATGGTAAATTTTCGACCGACCGAGTTTCGTTTCCGCTAATGCAATTTCGTTTCCGACTGTTTCGGATCGTTTTCATCCATGAGATGCGCCACCGCCTTTTTCTCTCAGAAAGTGAAAGAAAAAAAGAAAAGTGATTGTGATGCTACTTGCTACTGGCTTCGTGGTGCCTGTAGCTGTAGCAAGAAGCCCACTACAGCAGACAGCAGTAGAAAGAAGCAAGCAACATGGCTGGGTCTGGGACTCTGGGGTGGCCCGGTCAAAGGCATCGCTGGCTGGATTCAAAGCTTGTTCCGATCCGCACCCACTTGGGTAGCCTCCTGTCAGTGGTGTGTGAAACGACCCGAGGATTACGCCTTTACCCCACATGCACGCCTTGCCTGCCCGCCCGCCCGCTTGCTTGCTTGCTCGGCTCGCCGAAAGCAACAGCGAAGCGATAGATCCACTGATCCGGCCTTTCACCGCACGGCTCGCGTTTGTTTAGGTGCCGCCACGCACACACCACACGTCCACCAGGGCCGGATTAATCTGGAGTAGTTGATCTCCCTGTCGCGGTGACTGATTGGTGAACCGGGAGAGGAATATGCCCGGTGCACTGCCATCTGCGCGCAGCGATCTCGATGGGATCCGGCCGACGCGCCCATGTCGCTGTCAGGCGGAATTAATCACGGATTAAACAACAGCAACCCCGCGGCTGTTCCGTTCCGTTCCCTGGCCTCAGCGGCAGCTCCCTCCCCGGATCGCGGCGCGACGGGGGGCGAGGCGGTGACGGTGACCCGGGCCGGGCCCGGGCGGGTGGTCCCCTAGCCTACGAGGTCGGGGGGCGACGGGCGACTGGACGAGGGGGGGCCCTTTTGCCGCGGTCCCGAGCCCGCGCGGCCGCGTGCGCGCCGTCGCTTTCGGTGGAGCGCGCCCGCCCGGCTCGCGGCGGGCCGGTGCTTGGTCTGGGACTCTGGGTGGTGTGAGCGCTCGCTCGCTCTCGCCCAACCCGTGGCGTGGCGTGGCGTGGCGTGGCCGGGGTGCCCGGTGCCCGTGCGCGCGCGGGCTCGGGGCTTTGCTCGTTTGACCCAGAGCGCGCGAGCGCGATGGGTGCTCGCCGTGTCGTTTGCCTCGTTGGGTTCGTTCTGCCCGTCGGCGTCACGCTCGCGGGCGGGCGGGGCGTGCGTGCGTGCGTTTGAGCTGGAAACCAGCCGGAAAAACTGTGGAAATTTGGAACAGGTCGCGGCGCGGCGGAGCGAGTGGTGGAGGCTGCTGCTGGGTGCTGGGTAGTGGCCGTGCCGGATTCTCGTCTCTACTCTACGACTCTACTGCTGGCCGTTTGCTGACAAGTGTCGATTAGGCATCAGGCAGTAGTTTTTTCCGGTTTCCATCGCTGCCAAGTTTCGCAGTCACTTCCCCGGCGAATAGTCATGTCAAACCTGATGGTTCCCCAACGGCGTCGCGCCAACGATTCTTCTTCTCTCCCTCTCCCGACCGCGAACGGCGTTGCCCCTCGTGTTTTTGTTACGGTACGGTGAAAACCGCCCCGAAAGGTTGTTGCGGTACGGTGATACCACGAGATCTACCGCGTGCGTGTGAACTGCCTGTCGTGGGAGGATACCGGGTGTCGTTGTCATCCGCCAAACGACCCTATCGAGCAGCTAGCGTTCACATGTAACGAGTCCCTTTCATGTACGTACGTACCCAAATCGCAACGGAAAGGAAGCATCCAATTCGTGTACCGGGTACCGTGTACAGACTCTTGGCAACGGACCCGGTTATGTTCTAAACACGTCTACTCTCAATGCCGCACTTTCAAGCTTATGAGATACCCCTTACTCTCTCCTCGTACGTTTTGGATAAGGTTTTAGTCAAGGAATATAAATCACGAATAACTTTTAAGTCGTTGGGTTTGAAAATGTGAAAACCATATGAATAGATTTGTCTTGAAAAGTATTTTTAGAACAAGTATACACATATTATTTTTAAATATTTTTTTTGTAAAAATAACAAGTCAAAGTTACGTTTTGGAGACCGTGTCATTGTCCAAGACGTCATCTATTTTTTATACGGAGGAAGTATACTGTATCCAATCCGTATTAATCACGAGGACCACCCATATTTCTTACATCACTTAATTTTGTGTAGTTTTAAGTTTTCTTTACTTTTCCTTTAAAAGTAGTATATGTGAGAAAAAAGTTTTCTTTAAGAGTGGTATAGTTTTAAATTCTTATAATAAATTTTAGCCCCTCCGTTCAAAAAAAACAAGTGGCCCACAGATGGACACGATAGAAATGAAATAGTGGCCCACAGAGAGCATAAATTCTCTTTGCCATTTGATTGAAGTTGAGGTGACTCTCAAACTCATGCACTTGTCTGCGTCATGCATGGTGTGACCTGCTATGGTTACCAGTTTATCACTAGTACGTACAAAACAAACAAGTTTTCAATGTAGCGTCTATGTAAATGATACATCTCTATTCAACACACGTGAATTATTCACGAAGTGGCGTGTTAGGTTTAAAGGCCTGGTTAGTCCTACCAAAATCACCAGTGTGCCCACCTATCTAGCTATAATTTGGATAGCTTTCACCACCAAGGTAGTAGATCCATGAAATATGTTTGTTGCACAGGAAAAGGATAACCTTTTTTATTTAAAATAGGATATAAAACCAATATCCACCTTTCAAATCTAAATTAAAAATCTATTACAATGATTCACACAGAGGAGATTGTGTGAAGCAGCTAAAAAGATTTGACATATTTTGTGATGTAATTCTAAATAGCTCAAAGAAACCGCAAACACACACATTTGCGTTGTAATTTTTTAGAAGATTTTGTGATGTAATGACATAGCATCACTCAGAGTCCCTAACGCAATGATTCACAATGAGGACATTAGAGATCTTAGGTTGAGGGCAAGAAAGAAAGCACTAAGAGAAGAATGAAATCATGCATAGGTATGATGAATTCAACATCAGTTTCTAAGGTTGCACAAAGAAAAACTAAGGAAGCCTATTCATAATGGGAATATGCAAGGTAAATTTAGGGAGGTGAGCCTTGGAAGGAAGCAAAGAGTGTTTGGGTGATAATACTCACAGAGACATCGAGCTGTTATGTTCATCATATATGAATCAAGCGGCAACAACATAACATGTGCACAATGTATGATATTTTGGATAACAGGCATTCTCTTTTGATTATGCATCAAAGCACAACATATGTATGCACGTATGACTTTGGCGCTCCTCGTGTCGAGTTATAACATCCTTATTAGTTATAATTGTGGTTGTCGGATTCGAATAGGACAAACAAGAAGAAGGTGGTCAACTCTCGGTTGCACAGTTCTTTTTGTTACAAGGTTGCACGGTTCATCTAACACTCGTGCGTATGCAGAGTTATTTTTTCAGTATCAAAATCACATGACCAGGAGGCAATAAGCCAAAGTGTTAATCGACCTTCCCATATCTTGCACGCAACTCCTATAAAAAGATAAAGCCTTGACAGACTATACACTAAATGAAGATAAATGGGATCCAATAGTGGAATCATATGCAAAAGCAGTCATAAGCGAGTTATTTCTTTCGAAGAAACACCTCCCCACGCTTAAAGTAGGCGCGCAAAAATGTCGAGAGTGTTGACATCTTCCTCTCACGTCGTCCTGTCAACAAACCAAGTATATATCTCCAATTTTTTCTCGTCAAAAAGTATTGTATCACCACTTTCAAGGGGTCAAATGATAAAAAAGGAGGAAATTCAAAAAAGCCATGGCCTTCTAGAAGCAATTGATTGACCCGGGCATGATTACGCACCAAAAGGATTTTATCTCCAGGCCTGCGCGTACCGGATACTATCTCACGGCGACGTCACAGGAGCCCTGGTGACGCAGGAGGAGACGCGGGCCGGCTGGAGCCTGTCGGTGGGTCGGCTCGTGCTGCCGTATCCAAACCAAACCAAACCAACTGTTCGTTCGGCCGCGCCACGCCTTGGCGGGCCCGGACTCGAACGCCGCTATCCAGACGCAACGATCCGGGCGCCTATAGCAGTGACAGTAGGAGTAGTAGACTAGTAGTAGCCGTCTTGTTGTTGTTGAGCCGGAAGAATTCGGCGGCCAAGCCAGTTTCTAGTAGCCCCTCCTCATATAAATCCAGATCTCTCTCGTTGCGAGGCTAAAATCGCCTCCAAAACCTCTTCCCTGCAGAGAACACAACAAACAAGGAGGTAGAGACAGATCCACACCCCACCTCCTCCTCGCCGATCGCCCAGATCGCTTCGGTGCGGAGGTGGCCGAGGGGGAGGAGCAGCCTCCGGATCCGCCTCGCCGTCAGCTGTAAGTGCTTCCCTCGAGCCTCGATCTCTCTCCCTCTCTGTCTCTGTCTCTCTCCTGGAGCTGTTGGTTTTGTACCCGTGCTGTTTGTTTGAGGCTGCTAGTGGAGCGTGATCTCTGATCTGCGATCTCCGGGGGGAAGGCTGGCTTGTCACGTCTAACGAAGCGAGGTGTTCTCCTCTGCTGCGTGTGGTTTTGCGCGTGCAGGATCGGGGCGTGATCCGCGGGGTGGAAGCAGCAATGACGGCCGAGGGGACGGCGTGCAACGGCGCCGGCGAGGCTCCGAAGGCGGAATTCTCGCCGGAGAAGGCGGTGGCCGCGCCGGCGGAGGAGAAGGCGGCCTCCCCGCGCGAGGGCGAGGACGTCGGCGGGCCGTTCGTGATCGTGAACGGCGGGGACTCCGACGGCCACTCCGACCGCGGCTCAGATCTGGGCAAGTCTCCCGACGAGGACTCGCCCTCCGAGGAGGAGGACGCGCCCGCCCCCAATGCGGCCCCGGGCGCCCCCGAGGGCGGGGATCACGGGGCCGCCGTTGGGGAAGCGGGTGCTCCCAGCGCGGCGCTCGGTGCTTTGTCGGCGAACGGCGGCGATCGTGCCCCTGGCAACTCTGAGGGTGGCGTGGATGAGGGCCAAGGTGAGCCAAATTCGGATTCTGTTCCTGAAGTGGCGCAGCAGGAGGCTGCCGGTGAAGAGCACGCTGAGTCAGCCGCCCCGGCGTCCAGTGGGAGCGACCCTGCCGCCGCTGGTCCTGATTCTGAGGTTCCCGCTGTGGATTCCGGGGCTGAAGTCAAGGAGGACACAGTGGATGAAAGTGCTGCTACTGATGTCGCTGAATCAGTGGTGCCTGAGGCAGCTAACAAAGAGCATGATGGAGAGGATTCTGCTGCGGAGTCCTGTGGGCACGACGATGCGCTAGCGTCTGCCAACTCCAGTTCTTCTGTCGTTGAATCCGAGGTTAATGCAGAGGATAGCAAAGAAGAACAGAATGCCGCTGATGTTAAGGAGCCAGTAGAGCAGGGTACAGGCGGAGAGTGTGATTTGGTGGAAAGTGGGCATATTTGTGCTGACACGAAGTCTGGTTCGTTGGAAGCTGCAACTGAGCCGGATCAAGACGATATTGCTGCGGAGTCTCTTGGGCATGATGATGCCCCAATATCTGCCAAGTCTGGTTCTGCTGCCATTGAGTTGGAGGTTATTGAGGATGATAACAAAGAAGAACAGAGTGCTGGTGATGTTGTGGAGAAGGAGCAGGGTACAGATGGTGCAAGTTCTTTGATGGCTAATGGGCATGTCTGTGCCAACACAACGGTTGATTCATTTGAAGTTTCAACTCAGCCTGATAGTCATGGTAATGAGAGCAAACTGGAAGAGAATGCAACTGAAATCGCAGAATCAATGAAGGAAGATGCTGCCTGTGAGGATGGCATAGATGCATCGAAAACCAATGGTTATATTTGTGCTGCCATGAGTGCTGATTCTTGTTTAGTTGCTTCTCAGTCCGAGGTTCATGCCATTGAGACGGAAGGGCCAGAAACTGATCAGCAAGAGGAGGGAGGTTCAACTAATGAGGCTGAAGTATTAGGACTGCTAGAAGAAGCATCTGACAGAAACTGTTCTGGTAGTGTTGAGGAACTCGTAGGAGAGGAAGTTGATGCAGGTGAACAAAGCAACGCAGAAGGTATTGCTGATGCTTCTGGGGAACCAGAAGCCATGGCCAAGCAGGTAGAATGTGAGGCCACGTGTGGTATTCTTCAGTTAGAAGAAAAAATGGGCCAGGATGGTATAGACAGTTCGTGTGATGACTCCATGTCTGTAGAGCTTCCTGTGGAGAAAGGGATAAATGAAGCTGTCCCTGATATCTGTGAGCTGGAGGAAGTAACTGGGAATACAGGTCAGGAGCCTGTGTTGGGTGATGGATTGGTCAAGGATGGGGTTTCTATTTGCACACTCCATTCTTTGAAACCAGAATCGGATCCTTCATTTAAATCAGGCCTGCAACATGAAGTCCTGGCAGAAGTTGCTACAGTTGATGAAACCGCAGCAGAGTCAGATTTGAAAGCTGACAATGTGGTGGAGGCGAAGATAGCAACTCATGAAGTTGAGGAAACGGAAGTAGCTCATGAAGTAGAGTGTGAGAAGGTTGAAGCACCAGGTGTTGGTCAAGGTAATGAAATTGAGAATGGTGTAGCAGAAGTAGAGCTCAAGGGACTGGTTGAGAGGGAGGTTCTTGACACTGTTCCATTGCAAGAAGCTGCAGATTCTGTGGCCTCCACTTTTCACAACGAGCAAAGGTCCATTGATTTGGTTGACAGTGATAGTACGAATCATTCTAGCCCGGCTACTGAGTTGAAATCTTATGATCACATACACATTGAAGAGAGCAAATCCAGAGAAATTCCAAAGATCACTGTTGGGCAAGTTGTATGTGGTGTTTCTTTGGAACATGGAACTATAGTGTTTGATGAAGCTGAAATCACTTCTGAAACTGAAAATGGATCTCAAGAAAAATGTAGTGACGCTACTGTTGATCAAGGTGAATCCGTCGATTTGAATGTAGACGAATCCAATGTGGTTGATAAAGCTGTAGGTATTTTCAAAGAGGACGAATTGAGCGATATTGTTGATGGTAAAACATCAGAGGAAAACCAGTCAAAAAGTTTGCAATGCGTCTGCTACGTCTGATGAGGGTTCCACCAGGACTGGAAATGAAGTTCCATCACCAATTAATGAGGTTGATGAGACATGCAACGGTACCTGTCCTGAAGATGTCAATGTGTCTAGTAAATCCTCTGATGAGGTTCAAACAAAGTGCTCGGAAGGTAAGCAGCAATTTTTCTTGGGGGCATTTTATTTCTTTAAATGTATTATTCTCTTTAATGCTAATTGTTGCTCATTTTTGGAGTCAAAAGATTAATATCATATGTATAACAGCTTTAAACCCTTCATCTATTGACACTGTTTTTCCAGCAGAACTCAAGGACGATGGTGAACGTGCTCCTGCCGAGCTACATGGTGATCATGCAGAGATCGTTGGGCCACAGAAAGTCTATATGATAAAAGTTCCAAGATTTGCGGGTGAAGATATCTGGGCTAAAACACAGGCTGCAGCAGGCTCACTTAGATCGACTGACCCAGGAAAGAGATGCAATTAATCGTCGTAAGCAAGAGCAAAGGGTAATAAGCAAGCCTCCTAATGTTTATCTTCTTTCTTTTTGTTCCTATCTTGATTCTTATTTTGAACAAATGTATTGCAGGCTGTATGTGATCAATATAAGGAGAAATTGGAGGTAGCACGACAAGAAGAGAGGGAAGCTAGGGCTGCACATGGAGAGAAGAAGAATGATTTAAATAGTCTGCGGTCAGTGATAGGGAAAATGCACCAAGCAAATTCGATTGAAGAAATTGATGAGATGGTAAGAACTCTAACTTTGCTTTCCCCTCCTTTTAATATTGCGCTATGGTAGATATTTACTCCATTTCTTCTTTTGATGTTTTAGATTGCGATGAAAGAGAGGAATATGCAACATGTGACCATTTCTTTGAAAGCTGAAAAAGCTTTACTTAAAGAGATCAATGACCTGAAAGCCCAGCGAAAGCAGCTGTCTTCCAATATTGGCTCAAAGGCTGAAATCAATGAGGCATTCGACCAAAAAGAGGATATTCATGAGCGGCACAAGGTTAGAAAACAGCACATCGTAACTGTCCTCTTAATGCCATTTCTTCATTTTACATATTGACCAGTTTTTTTTAATCCTTTCTAGGTGTTAAAAAAGGATTCCGATGTTTTATTTACCAACCTGAAATCCTTAGAGGAGAAAAGAAGAAAAATTATTAAATCCCTTGACGATGAAAGGGCAGCTCTCGGAAAATTAAATGAGGAATACCGAGTTGCTAATGAATTACGTCAAAAGGCCTACAGTGAGTGGTCCGAGCTTAAACAAGAGCCCTTATAAGAAGGTAAGTCTTTACTCGTTGCAGTTCTTGTGCATTTGCTTATGTTTCTGAAACATGTTAGATAAGGGAGTGGTTAATTATGTATGTCTCGTTTTACACCATCCGCAAATTTGAATGACATGGTTAAACAAAACAGTATGTTGAATAGAGTATTAGTTTTAGAAGATATGTAGTTCCATGGGACTGAAAGATCAACTATGTATATTAGGAATAGCATTACCCTTTCAATTTCATCAAGTCATCACTTATCTGTGATGTTGTGGTCCTCGTCTCCAATCAGTCGTGCAAATGTGCTCATTTTGTCAGAATTCAATTCTTTGTGAATACGCTGCTCGTGCTTCCTGGGGGGGGGGGGGGGGGGGGGGCAGGGGAACTCCTTGCCACCAAACAAGAATTAGCATAGAACTTACATGCACAGGCTTAAAAGCTGCTTTGGATTGCAGAACCAGTACTTTTTCGCGTACAAGGAAAGCCGGAATGCTGCAGAGACTTTCAAAATGGAAGGTGATGTGCGTCGACTTCAGTCGCACTGTAGGGACCAGGTAAATCACACGTCCTGTCTTCAATACGCCTGCAGTTATGCATACCGACTATATAAGTATTTAACCTGGTTTTGATATTCTGTTGATTAAGCTGGTTTGGTATTACCTGCTTATGCTAATTAAGGAGCAGTAGAAGCTCATAACATTAAATGTTTGCAAGTATTGCTGATCTTAGTCTTTCCTTCGTATAAGCGGCAGCACCAGAATTGTGGGTGCTCCAACGTTTTCTATTCTGATTGTTGTTAAAGTTTGGTTCTCCCTGCACATGTGCCCAAAAACCCAATGCTTGTCTTGCCTTGACATTTTGTAGTACTGACATTTTTTTCCCTTTTAGATTGAACGAGTTATGGAAATGTGGAACAAAAACGAGGACTTCCGAAAGCAGTATGTTGAAGCAAACAAGATTAGCACACTAAAGAGATTAGGGACTCCTGATGGGCGAAGACTTGGCCCTGATGAAGATCCTCCAGTCATTCCAATCATTCCAAGCAGAAGACCAATGAATACATCTCCACTGACTGCCTCCAGCCCGGATGTGCCTACTGTAACTTCAGTACCAGCACCTGCTTTGGCTGCTCCAGCTTCGGCTTCAGTCCCTGCCAAAGAGGACTCCTTTCCTGTGTTGCCATCCCCCCAGATCAGTAAGCGCGCCAAATCGAAAGCATCTGCTAGCTCCACCCAGAATGAGAACAATGCTGTTACAGCATCGGAGGCAGAAGATATTAAACAAGCTGAAAAGGAAAAGGCCCGTCTAATGGAGGAAGAAATGGAGTTAGCTAGGAAGGCAGAGGAATTGGCCCGTAAGGAGGAGGAACTAAGAAGAGAGAGGGCTGCAGCTGAAAAAGAGCGGCTCCGGTTGGAGCAGAAAGCCAAGGCTAAGGAGGCTGAGGAGCGGAAGAGGCGTAAAGCTGAGAAGGAGAAGGAAAGAGCTGAATTCAAAGCACGGAAGGAAGCTGAGGAGAGGGAGAAGGTACTATATGTTCTGTTTTTTTTTTTTCTGCTTTGATATTTGAATTGCATTACTTAATGTTGAATGGAGAATGTCTGCACCTCAAGTTTCTAATTCAAAAGTCATTTTTCTTTCCCCAAATGCAGAAGAAAGCAAAGAAAGATAAGAAGAAAGGCTCAACATCAGTAGATCCAAGCACAGTTGGCGACAGCAATGCTGCAGCATTGGCGACAGCAGATACTGACAGCAACGCTTCAGACAACTCAAGGGAAATTGATGTTCCTCAACCGACGGCCCCCAAGAGGCTCTCCAAACCGGCAGCTGCCATCAAGCAGCTGAACAGGGTGCAGCCCATGCCAGCTCCCCTGCGTAACAGGGGAAGGAGGAAGATAAGGCAGTACATCCTGATTGCCGCGGCGGTTCTGTCAGTGCTCGCATTGTTCGTAGCCGGCAACTACATCCCCAGGCTGAAGTCGCTTCACCACTAAGCTTATTGGTGCACTCCCTATGGATGGCCGAGTCTGTAGGGACGAGGAGGTGGTTTCTTGATGGTAAAAGGGACGGCAGGATCATTCTGCCGTGGCGAACCCAGGCTGTTCTACCTACCTAGATGATATATGCTTCGATTTCGACTGCTCCGGTTGATTTGTATTTATTTTGCCTTATATTACATAGGTTGTGAAAGTTGGGGGTGCGTTGTGTTAAAGTTGTCGGATGGTGGTGAAATATATTCGTCAGAACATGGTAATAATACTATAGATTCTTTTTTGTACATACCTCTCTTATGGTAGCCCGTGTCATCATGTGACCTTCTCTTCTGCCATTGTTCTCTCTTCTCTCCGCTGTCGTGACTCGTGTGAATAGTGTGATGTAACTCTGCTTGAAGGGGCAAGTTGTACCTGGACGTCCATCGTTAGAGTGGAACTGAGCCAAGCAAGAGTATGGCTCGAGTATGGCCGTGTTTAGATGGTTTAACTAATTAAAAAACTAATTACAGATTATGTCTAAAATTTGCGAGACGAACCAAATACGGCCCATTATATACGGGACTTTGGCAAAGGGAAGATGGGCCCTTGCTAAATAGAGCTAATAAAGAAAGAAGATTGGCGTATTGGACCATTCCGCTCAACATGGTCCTCAAAAGCTTTGTGATTGTCACTCGCAGCTGGCTGGTGGAACCACGAGTACACGATTCCCCTCGCCAACAGGCAACATCCCGCACCTCTTCAACGGCGCGCCGCACAGCCACGCCGAGTTCTCCGTCTGCTGGTGGACGGCGCTCCTTCTACCTCACCGCCAACACCCGCAGCCCAGCCATCGTCTCCCCGTAGCAACGCCGCCTGCCGGCGCGGCGCACACGCCGCGGTTGCGTTCCGTTGGACGGTGACGCCTGCGCGTGGCGCCCCACGGCTTGCGTCGTGCGCGGCTCGGAGTCAGAGCACACGCACCGTGCTGTTGCTGCGGCGCGCGGGCGCCGCCTGGCGTTCCGGGAGCGGCGCCGCCGCGCGACGCGGCTGGGAAGCTCAGATGTACGGTGCCGGTGACGGCGCGTCTAGCGAAGTGCAGGCTCCTCTTCCTCGCTCCGATCCCCTCGTCGTGCCGCGGCGATTCGGCGGACGGCGGCGGGCACGACCGGGGCTGGACGGTGTTCGAGATACCGTCCGGGGTGGACGGTATTTCATTTACCGTCCACCCCGGGTACCTGAAGAACCGTCCAATAAACATCCCGCGGCCGAGATTAAACGCTGCGGTGGATGCCTCTTCCGCAAGGACGAGCCGCTCCCGCCGCGCCCGCGCCTCTCGAGCCTCGCCGCCTGCTCGCCCTCCTCTCCGGCGAGGTCCCAAGTTCTGCTCTGAGTGCGCGCACGATTGACAACACCATGTTGAGACGCTTCTCGCTTCCGTCCATGGCCGATCCGACGCTTTATATGTACTCTCAGGTCGGGAAAGAAAAGAGCTGAGGGGTGGACATGCTCTGTCTCAGCAGTCAATGTGTCTGAATCCGTGCTCACTTTTCTTTCGCAATGGACTAGTCATCCGGGAGGGACCCTCTCTGCGCGCTTGATGGAAGAGCTGTTGTCATCGACGTCGATGGCAGTGGCAGGGTGTGATCCACCAGCCTGTAGTCTTTGACATGCATCATATCGTGCCGTGCTGGCATGAATGTTTCTGGCTTGCAATTTGCAACGGTGCATGGTTTGTTTTTCAAAGGTAAGGCCCGAGTTGAAGGAAGATTTCGAAAGCAGTTTCGTTCCTGAAAGTTTTTCTAAGCTTAGGAGTTGGGAATGGTAACAGTAACATCTGAAATGCGCTGAAATCGCCTGAAAAAATAATAATGTAGAGTACATCGCTCCCCTACGAAAGGTTTTTTTCTTCTTGCGATTGATTTCGATTTTTCTTCGATTAGTTGTTTACCAATGACGAAGAGGAAGAAAGCATTGCTCATTTTTCACGAACATGTTTATTACTCCATTAAAAACCATTCTATCAATCAGGTAAATAGTAGTTTTTTTATAAAACATTATAAGTTTATCTTACAAGTTTATACTCAGGTTAGGAATATGAAATTATCAACCGAAAGATGCAACGCACACGCATTCCGTTCACCGGAAGCTCCTCCTGCTCCTGCCAATGTTCTCGAACAACGCCTCGCCGATGCCCTCCCCGATCCCCTCGATGAGCCCCCCGATGACCCCGAACAGCGCGTTCACGGTGACCCTGGCCGCGGCGGCGAGCGCGCTCCGCCTCTCCGGCGGCACGATGCCGTGCGCGTAGAGCCCGTTCACCATGCCCTTGGCGCACCGCGCGTGGAGGCAGTACCCGCACGGCAGGCACTGGTACACCAGGTGGTGGTGGTGGTGGTTGCCCGAAGACCCCGACCCCGACCGCCTGATCGCCCGCCGGCACACCTGGCACACCAAGCTCGTCTCCCCGCCGCCGTCCGCCGGGGCCAGCACCAGCGGGTGCTCGTGCGCCGCGGGAAGCTCCATCCGCGCCGCCATGGCCGCGCAGCACGGGTGCATGTCGAACCCGCACGACGCGCACCGGAACGAGAACCCCTTCACCGCCTTGCCGCAGATGTCGCACTTGCACCGCAGGAAACCACCTGAAAATTCTTGCATTCAGAACAGTGAGCATGGGGCATGGCCCGATTCTTGAAGAGGTAGAAGTCTGGTTCTTGAGTCGGGACGCACACGCACCTGCCGGTTTGGCGAAGAAGAGGAGGTGCGGGTGCTTGGGGTGGAAGGGGTGGTCGTGGAGGGACGGCGGGGCCAGGGCGCAGAACTCGTGGAGCTGGAAGCCGCAGGCCTGGCACATGAAGCGCTTCCCGGCGCCGTACTCCTTGCAGCCCATGCACATGAACAGGTAGGGGAAGTCGAACCGGGCCAGCCGGTGCTCCGGGTGGCTGAAATGCACCATCTCGCCGTCATCCTCCGCCTCGGGCTCGCTCGCCGTCTCGGTGACATCTCCGGACGACGGTGGCAGCCCGTCGCTGAGCCCTCTCGCGTTCGTGGACACGCACCTGCGGCTGCTCATGTTGCTTGCCCTCTCTGCCTCTATTAGCTACGATGGCTAGCTACCAACTCTTTCTTCTCATCTTTATACAGCAGCATATATGGAAAGATTGATAAGGAAGGTGTCGATGATGGGTGGCGCAGCGCAGAGAAACTGCTTGTCTGATCTACACAGCTATGACTGCGCGCGCTGCAGCAGCCTTTTTTACACCCTGTGGTAAAGCTAAGTTTTGATGCTTGTGTGACGGACAAGTCTGGTCTCCTGTGCGGAAGTAACCGCTGCAGAAATCTTCGTTCCCTCCCCTCTCTGCAGCATCTAATTCCTGATAGGTTCAGAACCCATGTTAAGCTAGGTAGAAACAGAAATTGCCACTTTTGGAAACATGTTACTTGCATGATGTGAAAGAGGTCTTGATATATCAGATGTGCACATCAACTACAAGTTACAGTAATTGGGTGCAGCAAAAGAAAAGAAAAAATGCATGGTTGTTGGACCCTCAGATCAATAGCTAGGGACTAGGGTCGATTTGATATGGACCATATGGCCACATCGGCAGGAATTCTTTTGGTTGGTTTGAAGTTCGATGCTTCCTGGTAAATTCTTTTCAGCAGCTCGTTCTCCACGCCAGTCACTCAAACTGTAGCGACCGTGAACTGACTTCTAGAGCTCTATTCATGACTGCATGAATACATACAAAACGAAAATATATGGAAATATTGGGACTTTTATGCTTCTTTAAATTAAACATATTGGGCCTTTTATGTTCCACATCAAACCAAACATATTGGGCCTTTTATACATCAAACCAACCCAAGCAGAGGGGCTATTGGGCCTCCGGAGGGTGCGCCTGAAGAGCACCGAGATCCCGAAGACATGATTGTGAAATCGATTATTTTTTTACGGAGAAAGATAGTTACTGCAGAAAGTAAAATGCAATGTCCTCAAAGCATCGACTTTATCAGCTTAAAGCTTTGAATTTTGTTTTGGTTGGGGCGTGCCATGCCTAAGCAATAGTGCAACGCTAAGGCAATACATGAGGACCCTGATAGCAAGCTACCACGATGGATCCTCCCCCACAAAAAATAAATTTAATATCATTGTGGGCACATGTCCCACATATCAGATATTAAACTGATAAGAACAGATACTACACTTGATCTTAGCCAAAAGGCCGAGAAAGGTATGAGTTAACCCTAAGCCGTGGCCCTTGTTTTATTTGCCCCGCGCATGTTTGGATTTCTTCGACTCACACTGATGTGGTACTAATCCTCTAAGTGTAAGGCTGACTCCAACAATAGAATGCAGTTTTGAGAGGCAAATCGGCGTTTGCCTCGCGTAAACAGTGCAAACTACGGAAGGCAAATATCGCCGTCTTCAACAGAGGGAAGGAAAAGGGAAAAGGCATCGCAACGCGCCGTCGGCCGCTCGCTCGTCGGCATGCCGTCGGCCACTCGCTCGCGTGCCCTTCGCCCGCCGCCATGCGCGCTGTTAGACGCTCGCCCACGCCCTTCGTCTGCCGCCTCGCGCACAGCCAGTTCGTCGCCATGCGCGCCGTCGGATGCTCGCCTGCTCGCCTTTCTCTGAGCTCGATGGATTTGAGCTTTTTCCCTTCTTCATCCTTTCCGGCCGCCACCAAATCAACACCACCGACGGCCATCCCCAAGGTCCGCTCGCCCTTCGCGCCGCCTCTCGTCTCGCGCTGGCGCTACGTCTGAATGCATTTGAGGAGAGAGGTAATCTATTTTTAGCTCCCCTCTCTCCTCCTCATGCAAAATGGCTCACCGTATGCATGGTCTGTTGGAGCACGGTTTCACGATGTACAGTGCCACGGAAGAGGCATATATGCAAATGCATAGCGTTTGTTGGAGTCGGTCTAAGGGTAACCGCAGCCTGGCCTATCGGACAAAAGGCAAAAGGAAACACCAGCCGGATATATCCTGTTAGGATTTGCAACCGGCCCATTAAGATATTTTGAGCAAGCCCAGCTAAACGAACCGTGCCCAACGACACACAGCTCTCGTGGCGCACCCAGCTCGTCCTGCGAGACCAGCACGAGCACGTTGACATGCTGTGAAATTGTGTGGGCCCACAGCTAAATTTCTGTACTTTTGTGCCAAGGACTCGACAACTACCGTCCTGTCGTCCTTGTACTTGCCTGAGGCAGAGTGGCTGACCTCGACGTCGTGATCAGCTGCCGCGAGCCGTGACGACTGAGAAACCTTACCGAACGATGGAATGCGTCAGACATGACCCAAAACGACGGATGCCAAATCGACCACCTCTGTCGCTGTCACCACACAATGATCAAGCAGAGACGGATAAGGTCACGCGCCATGCATGCTAGCTTCACCGATCATACACACAGCTCCAGCTCTGCTACATCTATATATACCAAGCGCGCCACCGGTTGCTACTGTGCATTGGCTGGCAGAGCAAACCAAGACGAAGGCGAAGGCAATGCCGTCGCGCACACCACTCGTCCCCTCCACGTCGTCGGTTCCCCTGCTCCTCATCATCCTCCTCTACTCCGCTGCCGCCTCCCACGCCGTGATGGCCTGCGACCCGGCCGACGAGAGAGGGAGGAGACCGGAGGATGGCCGGCGGTGGGAGCAGGAGGCAGGGTAAGAGGGAGCCGGCGGTGGGAGGAGCCGACGAGGAAAGACCGGAGGAGCAGGATGCGGTGGAGAGGATAAGGGAAATGAGAGGTTAAGGAAGGGGAAAAAAGAAGGGTGAAAAAAGGAAAAAAAATAGTAAGGAAAAAAACAAAAGGAAAAAAGAGAAAAGAAAAGAAAAAGAAGAGAAGGGCATTATAGACATTTCATCAGGAGAAGCCATTTTCAACTACCAGGAGAAGCCGTTTTGCCAAACGTTTTACTAACAGGTGAAGCCAAAGTCAAAAAAGCCACTTCACATATAAAGCCGCAGTTGTAGCCGTTTTCAGTGAAGCCGCAGCCCTCCCAAACAGGCCCTAGGTCTGTTGACTAAATTCCGTGGGGCCATGACTAATTGCTGTACTTGAGGCTGAGTGGGATGACCCGGACGTCGTGATCAGCTTCCGCGAGCCGTGACGACTGAGAAACCTTACCGAACGATGGAACGCGTCAGACATGACCCAAAACGATGGATGCCAAATCCACCACCTCTGTCGCTGTCACCACACAACGATCGGTGTCAAGCCGCCATTTGGGCCCCTGGACCAGATTAACGGATCAACAACCAAACCACCCCTTTCTGCAGTGAATCTCAGGTGTCAACCCCGCAATTCCACGAGGCCACGATCGTCGTACTAGTAACAACTAAAGCAACGGGAACGTGGCAGCAAACGAAGGGCCGACTGAGCTGCGTGCATGGACCATGGAGTGGGGTGCACGCTTGCGGCTTGCGTCCCTATCGCCGGTGACGCTGACAAGCGTGACGAACTGGCCTGCGTCATCGTACGGGAGCACGCGATGACCCTATAAAATGCAGCAATGCAAATCACTCGTTATGTGTCGAGCAGCACCTGTCCACCGGAGACGCAGCAGGACCAAGAATCCAAGATCAATCCACGGATAAACAAGGCGCCCGCGTGGACGGGTCGACATGGGCTCCTGCCTCTCGTTCTCGCGCTCGCAGCTGGCGGCGTCCACAGCAGAGTCGTCGTCCCCGCGCCCGCCGGCGGCGGCCACCGCCAAGGTCGTGAACATGGACGGCTCCATGGCACAGTTCGCGGGGCCGGCCACGGCGCTCGAGGCGCTGCACGCGCTTGGCGACGGCCGCGGGCGTCGCCACGGCGCGTCGCGGTCGCCCTTCCTCTGCAGCGCCGACGAGCTCGGCTTCGACGCGCCGGCGCGCGCGCTGGCCCCGGACGAGGCGCTCCGGCCGGGGCAGCTCTACTTCGTGCTGGCCGCGCCCATGCTGCGCCGGCCGCTGTCCGGGGATGACATGGCGGCGCTCGCCGTCAGGGCCGCCACGGCGCTCGCGGCCGAGGCGGGTCTCGCCGCCGCCGGTGGCAGCATGTCGCCGCCGCAGCGGGGGAAGAAACAGGCGGGCGAGGCAGCTGGCAAGGGGCGGCGGCGGCAGGCGGCGGCGCGGGTGGCTCCGCTTCTAGTCGTCAGCAGCGGCAAGGACGGCGGCCGGTCTGGTGATTCTTGGAACAACGACACGGTCGGCGGCGGGCACGCAACGGGCAAGACGGTGCACGACGGCAACCGAACGGTTGGGAAGACGAGAGGGGGAGCTTCTTATTACAGGAGCGGCGCTCGCCATCGTCGTCCTGCCGTGCAGAGGCTAAGCGCCATCGACGAAGACGAGGAGTGATGGCCGTTGGCTTGGCCACTTTGAAACTTTGCCTTGCCGCATTTCAAGTGTCGGTGCAAGTTAATCGACGGATCGAGTTCTGATCGCGGCCTCACGGGCCGGGAAATGGTTAGCTAGCTTACTCGTCTCGCTCGGTCGCTCCCTCACCCCCCTGTTCGAGGATCGGAGAAGCGAACATCCATGCACGTAAATACAGTGCGACGTCGTTACAGGGCAGCAGGCACCTCCGATTCTTTCTTTTCGCGCAGGATGACATAGTATACTGAGATGACGTTAATTTCATAATGTGAGTTAATTATGGAAAAGCATCAATCGACAAAATGGAATTTGCAATCGATCTCTCTCTTTTTTTTTTTTTGGAATCTGCAATCGATCTCGTTGATGCATTGCTCACCACGCTCCAGACTAGTTGAACAATAGGGAGTACCATGTTACAGAAATATGAAGCGTCCGTACTTCCTACTCCCTCCGTTCCTAAATATAAGTCATTCCAACTGTCTCGGAGAGTCAAACTTTCTCAACTTTGACCAAATTTATACAATAAAATACTAACATTTATGATATCAAATAAGTACCATTAGATTCTTTATTAGATATATTTTCATAGTATGGCTATTCGGTATCATAAATCTTTGAGGTCATCTGTATAATTTTGGTCAAAGATAAAATAGTTTGACTCTCCAATAAAGTTGGAATGACTTATATTTAGGAACGGAGGGAGTATTAACCAACTAGGTGATTCCTCACGCGCTGCTACGTGATTTTTGTGAGCTTTTTAATACCCGTTCTGATTAATACAAAATAAAAAAAGTTATGACATCATGGAAAGAGTCCATTCCATGAGGCAAATGTTGAGCGACGAGATATATGTTCTAAGAGCTAAGTTGAGACCAATTGTAAGAGAGGTCAAAACTTTGAATTTTGTTTTGATTGGGGTGTGCCAAGCCTAAGCAGTAGTGCAACACTAAGGTGACACATGAGAACCCTGATAGCAAGCTATCATGATGGATTCTTCCCCACAAAAAAATAAATTTAATAACATTGTGGACACGTATCCCACGTATCAGATATCAAACTGATAAGAACAGATACTACACTTGATCTTAGCCAAAAGGCCGAGAAAGGTATGAGTTGCTTGTATGCCGTGGCTCTTGTTTTATTTGCCACGCACAAGTTAGGCTTCCTTCTCCTCACGGTGTGGTACTAATTCTCTGCGACTAACGTTATTACTAGTCGCCGGCCGGCAGCCAGAGCCACCCAAAGCAAAAGGGCACCACCAGCTTGTCAGATTCCATATCCTGTTAGGATTTGTAACCGGCCCATTAAGATGTTCAGGGCCCTACCCCAGCTGAACGAACCGCCATGGAACACGAAGCTCGTTGACTTGTTACTAAAGGGAAAAGTCTAAAAGGCGACCCATCGCGCTGTAGCGCGAGCGCGCGACTCTCGCAGCCCAACAGGCCTCTGTGCCCAACTCTCGCAGCCCAGCAGGCCTCTGCGCCCAACCACTCTTGAACTTCTCCCTATTGGTCCGTTATGACTTATGCAGTCCGCAACTAGCACATGGCACCAGGTTTGCACGTCATATGCTAAAAAAAACCAGGTCTGCACGTCAAAAACCCACGTACATTATTTTTGTTTCATTTATAACACGTTAAATTTATAATAGAGATTTTTTTATTCCATTTTCATCACTGCATTTCTTGCGATGAGACCTACTAAACAAGACCCCATGGTGCATATATTTTGGAGTACCTTTTGTGTAGTAGCAATCTATATTGAAAACATAGTGGTTACTTGTGTACTAAGCTTGTGACAACTTATGTGTAAATCTTTAAACCATTTTTTACATAAATTGCTAAAACAATTTGCATTCATGCTACTCATTTATCTAAAATATCCACGTAACTTACCACATTGTCTGTGCATATGTTGATACAATACATACTATATAAGTTGTTATAAAGCTTGCACATGAATTATTACAGTCCTTGCACAATGTGACACATTTATCTTTACACAAATTTGCTACTAGATGACTAGATGCATAGTATAGATTGCTACATAATATCTATATAAGTTTGATGTATTGTCTACATATAAATCGTTACATTGTATATATAAAATTTGTCTCTTAGTTCGCTCACACAAAAGTTGTTACACAGTTTATATGTAAGTAGCTACTATGCATCAATATAAGTTGCTACCCACATAAAACAACTTCAAAATGTATCAAATATGGATCTTATTTTGTACATCTCTTTGTAAGGAATATAATGGTGCAAACGGATTTGAAAAAGAATGCTTGATCATAGAAATATGCTGGTTCGAAGGAAATACGCCCATTTATATCTCCTACGTCAATGATGACATCAGTTGAAAGTGACAATTTTCCTATGTGCTCTCCGCAAATGTTCGGTTATAGTCAAGCATAACACACGTGTCGGCAAGAGATTAGATGATTGCGCTCCAACCCACCGTCGCTCCCGCATACCAAGATATTGTGCTGGCACTCAATAGAGTCAGGGGTCGCGCGATCAGTATCCGCGTGACCCGTCGCGCTTTAACGCGGTCCATGTAATTTTGTGGACTCACAATTTTCTTTGCTGGTACAAAAGAGGCAACTAACGGTCCGTCTTGTACTTGCCTGAGGCCTGAAGCTGAGTGGCTGACCCAGACGTCGTGATCAGCTGCCGCGAGCCGTGACGACCGGCAAGCCTTACAGAACTTGCTCCGAATGCTGTCACTCCCACACGGCCACAACGTTGCCGCACTCGCACTAGCAGCGAAGGCGCGGCCGAGCGACTCATTGCTTGCTTTGACGGATCAAGGGAGCTGCGTGCATGCTGGAGTGCTGTGCAAGCACTCCCCCTGTCGCCTTTGACGCTGACAGGCGTGACGAACTGGCCTGCGTCATCGGACCGAGCACGCGATTGACCTTATAAAAGCAGCACACCACTCATGCTGTGTCGAGCAAAACTTTCCAGACCGAATCCGCACCAGGACCAAGAATTCACGGATAAACAAGGCGCACACATCGCGGGCGTGGACGGGTCGAGATGGGCTCCTGCGTCTCGTTCTCGCGCTCGCCGGCGCCGGCAGCAGAGTCGTCGTCCCCGCGGACGCCGGCGGCCACCGCCAGGGTCGTGAACATGGACGGCTCCATGGCGCAGTTCGCGGTGCCAACCACGGCGCGCGAGGCGCTGCTGCGCGCGTCGCCGTCGTGCTTCCTCTGCAGCGCCGACGAGCTCGGTTTCGACGCGCCCCCGCGCGCGCTGGCCGCGGGCGAGGCGCTCCGGCCGGATCAGCTCTACTTCGTGCTGCCGGCGCCCATGCTGCGGCGGCCGCTGTCCGGGAACGACATGGCCGCGCTCGCCGTCAGGGCCGCCACGGCGCTCGCGGCCGAGGCGGGCCTCGCCGCCGGTGCCGTCATGTCGCCGCAGCGGCGAAAGAAACAGGCGGGCGGAACGGCCGGCAAGGGGCGGCGGCGGCAGTCGACGGCGCGAGTAGCTCCGCTTCTTGTCGTCAGCGGCGGCAAGGACGACGGCCGGTCCAATGGTTCTTGGAACAAGGACACGCAAGGCGGGCTCACGACGGGAATGGGTGGGAAGGGGAGACGGGGACCTGCTTACAGGAGCGGAGCTCGCCGTGGTCGCGGCGTGCAGAGGTTAAGCGCCATCGCCGAAGACGAGGAGTGATCCATTAGCTCAGCTATTTTCAAGTGCCGGCGCCAGTAAATCGCTTGGTCGTTCCGTCCCCCGTTCGAGCGAACATCCGTGTAAATACCGAAATACGTTTGCATACAGATACAGGCAGAGGCAGCTCTGATTCTTTCGTTCCGTTACTTCGTCTGTGATGATAAAGTATACCGAGATGATTTTAATTTGGGTTGTGGAAACGAATTGAACCTCGGCATCTGTCGACAATGTCACATTTACAATCGATCTCGTTGCATCATTGGTGCAATGCAACATTTGGCGCGTGCTGCACTTGTGATTCCTCCATGCAGGAGTCCGATTTTTCTGTCACTTCACCCTATTCTCCAATCCAATGATGCAGGTGTCGAATCAGGTGATGATGTAGCTGTCTAATCTATCTATTATCTTAATAAAGCATAAGCAAAAGCAACCACCAGATTCGCCGAGAGGGCCTAGAAAATCCCACGTTAATCTAAAAAAGAGAAAGATTTAGACCGTTGGATTTTATGAAGATCTAACGAAGATCGTCGCAAAGAGTCCATGCCACATACAGCTGATAAATAGCTAATTACAGAACTAAAATCTAAGATAATTTAATATAGAATTAAAAATAAAAAAATTTGAACGTGCGTGACAAGTAGTAGTCTGCATTTGATAGTCGTGAACCTAAAGAGTCCATTATATTGAGGACAATTAACAATATAACTATCAATGTTTGAGCCAATTATTTATTCTAAGTCTTACATGCATGTTAACATGTACACATAGAATTAAAAAGACACAAAGACTCTATATCCTATATCATGTAATGATTCAAACACAATATTACCATATCTCTAAATAAAATCAAGCCACCGTGAACCCTCCTGGTGGCAACCAAGGGCAAAAATTAGTTGATTCGTGCTACACTCTTGAAGAAATCAAATTTATTTTTCAACTGTTGACTATAGTATGACCAATGGTTGAGTGCAGCTGACTGCCAGCCAATGGACAAGTGGATCTAAACTAGAAGTTTATACGTAACGATGAATCCTGAGTAGCAGCTTGATATGGTCAAATAATTTTATTTTGACTGGCTGCCTGCTCATCCATTCATGCTAGCCTTTGTCAGCATTAGTTTGTGTGGCTGCAGTAAGTTGGATTATAGCCAAAGCACCACAGCAATAGGCAAGCAAGCAAGCACATCCAAACTGAGAGTGGGAGGCTATCGACACTCTAACAATAAGGTCCAGCATCATGGCTTCTTTTCATAACTATGTCTTCTTTTCACTATCAATTTTCAAAAGCTAGCACGAACGGTAAAAGGAAAGAGCAACTCATGGGCAAAAAATTTGATGTAATAGTATGCTACACTGTTATGTGAGTTTTTGATATTTTGCACTAATACTAATTAGATTTGAGCATTTTACGTGCCAGGGAGTGCCTAAAAAATCCTGGTAGGTTTTAGGCTAAAAATTTGTACCCACTCCCGTCCCATATATAGGAAGCAACGAGCCTATTTTTTCCGGTCGGATAGGGATCAAGTTTCCCTTTTTAGTGAAAAATAATTAAAAACAATAATTCATCCCTAACAAATTTTGGACTTCATTTCCTTTGTCCTCCGACAAAAGGTCGTGGGCAGGCCAAACTCAGTGGGCTAGGGTCAGGCCCAAAAATGCTCAAATCTAATATTAATAGAAATCTAGCACACATGGTAAAAAGAAGAGCAAATGTATGAGAAAATAAATCTAATAATATATTTCATTCATGTATGTGTTCTTCATTTATTCCATTGTAATACTGATAGAAAAGAAAGCAGAGAGAAAGGTAACCTAGAGGGATGGGTCAACAAACACACATGCACATGCATTCATGGACACATCCGTGCACGTAAATGAAAAACTGAAAAGTTTTGAGAATGATATCAAATTATTGCACATAATTTTCTATAAAATATTTTCTATAAAGACTTAAAGACATACGAAATGACCCAATACTCTACTACAATTTAACTATTGTATGTTACATCAATTTTTTCTCCTCATAAGTAATACAATCATTGATTCTAATTTTTATGTGAGCTTACAAAAAAATTAAATTTGAAAAGAGTGTCCCATGAAAACGATATATCTACCAGGTTTACGAAAAAGTACACCATGCCTTAGAGAATGAAACAAGCAACCAACTAACGGATAATACATTAGGGTTGGCGGAGTAGAAAAGTAGATGAAGTTCAAAGAGGACAACCTCTTGACACCACGATACATAATAAGTGAAGACACAATGCCTCCATATCTAGAAGATATCATGTGTCTAACTTGGAAAATAGTTAATCCGCCAATAAAAATATTGAAGAGAGAAGTCCGATATGCATAATGCATGTGAACATCTACATCTATGGTTCAGAAAAAAGTACTATAAACTAGCCCAATTAACCATAAATATATAATAATTGGGCTGATAAGTAGGGATGGGCAACGTTCAACATCTTCTCCCAACAACAAGCTATATAAAAACTTCTAATTCACTCATATCTTCTTCTTAAACCTTAAGAATTATTTATCATCATAACTAAAACCCTCTGACAAAAATTCACATTATAAGACAAAAATATATTGAACTTACACGTTTCTACACGAGGGATGAGGCAGGAGTAGCTACACTGCCTCATCCCTCGTGTAGAAACGTGTGTTCTTTCCCACTAACGGGCACCGAAACTTCTCTGGACCCGATAGCTTCATACGCGATCATCCCTCGCTCCACGCGTGTACGTATCGACGTCGCCATGTGTATACACCGCCGAACCAAATAATACGTTTTATACAATATAATTATCCCGCCGCCAATCATTATCCATCACGTGATCTGTTGGCAGACGCGAGTTCAAATCCAATTTCCGTTGAGCCTTATCCGGCTGCCACCAACAAAACACACGTACATCTCCCGGCGGCTGTGGCATCCTCGTACCTTCCACGGGAGCATACGACCGTGCTTCGTTCTCGCGCCGGCGGCGACGTCCGGCGAGGCGACGAACGGATCGATCAGGTATGTGCCCATTGGTGTCATCCTCTCATACAGCTCATTGCCACGTTGCGACGTGCATGCACTCATCCGCGCCAGCCGCTGATCTGGTTCGGACGTGTTGGACGCGTGGTGACGAACTGTCGATCTGTTCGTGAAATTTTTTCTCCGGCAACTCGACGTTGAAAAAGTATGCATGCATACCTTCTCTGAATTCCCGATGGCGCACAATCTGAATCTGATCCACCCATTGCTGAATCGATCTGTGATCAGTTTGTTTATTCATAAACCTAATCTCCTTGCTGCATATACAGATCGGGAGATCTATTTTTCAGATAGAGCTCAGTGCCGCCTAATCTAATCCTCGGACTGCATCTGTAGGTAGATGCTCATGCGGAACATAATCTAGCGGCATTCTTTCCTCTCAACACTGATTCTAATACACAATCTCTTTTGTTTTTTTAGATTAAAGTATCAGGTGATACTTTCTTTATTGCAATTTCAGATCGAGTATCCCTTGATACTTTTTCCAGGCTATAGTATCACTTGATACTTTTCTTATTGCAATTGATAATTTTTCAGATAGTGTATCATTTGATACTTTTCAAAATTATTATAGTAATATGTCATACTTTTTTTTGTCAATTGCAGTATCACTTGATACTTTCCAAATCATAGTATCATGTGATACTTTTTTTTGTCACTTGCAGTATCATTCAATACTCACCAAATTATATTTCTTTTTTTGTTGTCGACTATTAAATTGGTGCTTGCTTTGTGCATGGTTAAATCGTGCCCCTCTTTTCATGCAATGCGATTTCTAATGAAAATTACATGTAGCATAATGCTAATTATTGATATTCATGCAGCTGTTCCAGGTGTTGATCCTTCCATTTTCACGATGTGGCTGCACGCACTAGTGTCACCTGGTTTCAATCTGCCCGACCGCTGCCTCTGCCTGGTTCGCCGGCAAGACGATGGGCTAATTTTTACATATTCAATTTATATGTATGATATGATACGCTTTTTCGTATTAGTACGCGCGCATGGGCACTCCATGAGCTGGTGTATGTACACGCATAATGATGCGGTGAAGTAGCCCTTTCGGATTGAAAAAACATATGTATATGTCAATGCTCCTCTAAAGTATGTGTATATACTTATACAGGCACACTAATCAAACTGATGCAGATACTCCCATGTCCTCATACTCCACTTTATACACCACGTAGCCTTGTATGTACCCAAATTTTGTTAAGCTAAGAATATACTCCCGACCTCTAACATATATATATACTGTTACGCTAACATCCACAAAAAATCTCATCAGCATGTGTTTGTTACATCAAATTAAAACTACCCGCCGTGAGTCAAGGGTAGTGTATACGAATAAACTAGTATTTCAATTAAAATAATCTGCTAATTAATTAACTAATGGATCCGCTAACCCGCTAACATAGCAGGAGTAGCTACACGCGCGTGTAGAAAAAACGCGTCTATATATATATATATATATATATATATATATATATATAGGGAAAATCCTTTCTACACGCGCGTGTAGCTACTCCTCCCTGCTTCCTCACGTCCATGAGCACGTGCCTTCCCATCGTGGGTAGCGAAACCAGCGGGCGGATCCGATAGCTGCGTATGAAACGCCCGTCCTCCGACATGTGACGAGTGTATATGGTTACCATCAAACCATTTTTATACGATAATTATCCCTCTGCTAATCGTTATCGCTCCGCTCCGAGTGATTTCCGGTTTATTCCAACCGAACACGCGTGCTTCTGGCGGCGGTGGCATCCTCTCGCTCGTCACCGGCTCAACCAGATACGCGTAGGTGCTTCTCTCGACGGCGGTGATGTACTGAGTCTACGGAGGATCCATTCAACTGCATAATGCAATTGCTTGTTGTCTTTGTACAGGTACAGATCATCCGCACGGCGGCGCCTAGAGGCATACTCATCTGCATGCGCTCGCCATTCATATTCTTCCGGATGCGTCGGCCGTGGTGACGAGCTGCCCATCGCTCTGGTCGATCCAATCAAGTCCGGCGACTCCATGTTGAAAAGGTATGTGCCCATCATCTCCGCGCGTGTACAGCCCATACATCTGATCGTATCCTGCATGTATTGGTATGTATCTTTTCATACCACAACGTTCGTCGTTCCTATCTCCTACTACTCATCGTCTCCTTTTAATTTTTGTTCTAATCTGCAAAAGCTTCTTCTTGAGGCAATATATTGTTGATTAAGAGAGGCCAAAACCGTATCTCGTTTGTTCCCTACTGATCTATTCGTGGTGATTCACGGTACTGATGAGATCCGTACCACATCAAGGTGGATCAGGTTGTGAGGCAACAATAATGCAGATGTTGTCTTATTTCCCATTTGCACGAGTCTACATCTATCCCTCACGGACGCCAATGAAGACATCAACCAGGAAGGTTTGTGTGCGCCGATCACCACGCCAGAGGTGCTACCGGCGATGAAAATCTCCTGGTCGTCGAGCACAATGCTCCAGGCGCTTCCAACCGGAAAGGTCATGCATGAACACGACGCCCGGCCCCCGCGATGATGGTTGCAACAGGACGGCATCATCGTGCCGTCGGAGATACCTATCAAGGTTCATATTCACCGGCGGCGACAGTCGACGGCATCATGCCAGCAAACTGCGGGCGTATCTGTTAGTAGTCTGTTAGGACGAAACTGCACGGAATGTACATACTTTTCTCGATAATATGAAACACGTCTGAATGTACATGCTTCTTTTCAAAAAGTATGGCTTCATACTATTCTAAAAAAAAGTATGGCCTCATGCTGTGTTCTATAAAAGTATGGCCTCATACTGGTCTAAAAAAGTATGGCCTCATACTTTTCTAAAAAAGTATGTCCTCATACTCCCTAAATATATTGTTTTCTATATAGCTGAGTATGTATACATAAAGAAAAGAGTATGCATGGATACTCACGTATGTTCATAATAAGTATGTGTACGTAACTTTGCTCGAGTGCAGATATCTAATTAACTATTGATAGTTGACACGCACGCATGCTGTACGTGTACGTTGCTCCCGTAATGTACGGCCAATGGTGGTTTGACGAATCCTATGCCTCAAATGTAGGAGATACTACTCGATCGGCCTCCCAATTGTCTCTGCAACCGCGCCGCAAATAACGTGATCAGCAAGGTTTCATCCGCAGAGGTGACGTGGCGCCCGTTAACCCAGAAAGTAGGTACGAGTAGCTACACGCGCGTGTAGAAAAAACACGTCCTATATATATATATATATATATATATATATATATATATATATATATATAGGGAAAATCCTTTCTACACGCGCGTGTAGCTACTCCTACCTACGTATCTCATGATACATGATGTATCTGACCCAACCAATAGTATGTACATGTAGTATGTGATGATACTAGACCATCTGTGGTGGTATATACGTTAAGTATGTGAGCATACATAGAGTATGTGGACATACTAATTTTTATATATTAGTAATAAGGTACAATCAAAATAAATTAAAAACTAGGGATGCTTTTGAAAATTTTCATCAATATCCCTTTGGATCATCATAGGATTAGTATGTGGACATACTCAAAGTGATAAAATAGTATGTACACATACGTATGGTGGTATTCTGATGGTGAGAGTAGCTACACGCGCGAGTAGATAAAACGCGTCCTATATATATATATATATATATATATATATATATATATATGTAACATGATTTATTCCTTTTATCCTAAATACAGGTTTTCATGCCACGAATATGATAATAACTTGGTTTAGACTATGTATTTGAACCAATGTTTTAATTAGCTAGCTATAGCCGCTATCTCCGGTTATAGCTTGATTGAGCATGATACCGCTATTTACTTCTATGTACAATTTATCCGTTATATCCCGCTATAGCTCCATTTAGCCAGGCTATTAGCCGTTTTTATAGGCTCATATCTAAATGGCTTAGCCCGCTATTTAAAATATTGATTTGGACACAATAAAGAAAATTTAAAAAAATAAAATTATATGAATGAAAATATTTTTTCATGTAAAGAAGAGCCCAAATATCAATATAAAAAAACTAGCTACCAGCACAAATTGTGCAGGCCATCTTACTAGTTTCTATCTAAAGCCACATACTGCCTTATTCATACTTTGTGGTGCTTTTTATGTAATAAGATATGTGTTTCAATCGGATCAGATATCGCATTTTACCATATCTTCACTCTAATAAAAATACAAATACATAACACCTAGCTCGAATACAGATTCATATTTGGATATTTACTCAATTTAGACGTTACACCCACTATCCTATGAAAAGTGCAATTCTGACGTTTGAAAACAAAATCCCATAAAGAGTAGTGAGATTTGATTTGCATATATTAATTTACCGTATTAAAAAAATAAACAAGGCCATGAGAGTCTGAAAAAAAACTAGAATTCCATTCTTCATGTAACGGAGGGAGTAGCATTTACCTATTTTGTTTATTGATGGTTTTAGAATGACAAAATCATTATAACTAAAGTATTAGCATGTAACAAGTATAGCCAAATATTGTTGGTTGAAACAGGATAAATAGTTTAATAATTAAATATATATATAAATAAAACTAAATATAAATGTGTATTTCAAAAAATAAATAGAAATTTATTAAGAATAAAATAAAAAACTATATAAAATTTCAGAAATAAATATATGAACTGGAGTATTTCAAATAAAACATAATCTTCATATATATTTTATTAAAATTAATAATAATAGTCGTTAAAAATAGTGATAACTTCTAAATAGTTTGAGTGTATACAATATTAGAAGTATTAAGATTAATACATTAATCATTATTCATGGGATACCTTTTAGGTACACCTTTTAGATTATATTTCGTCGATAACTTTTACATAGTTTCACATGTTTAGATATGGATAGTATCCGGCATTACTCAATACGAATGTGGAATCAGATAGAGAAATCAAGGAAACATGAATTGGACATATCTATTTTAGTAACACATTAATTTTGGATGCAAATACAAATATCCATATTGATATTTTAGAGTATACCAATATCAGATAATCTAGATATCCATATTCATATTTCCATTTCCACTTCTACTTTGTTCCATGAACGCTTTATTATCCGAACTATGTACCTAAAATATGTTCTTTCTAAAGACCATAGGGGAACTTATTATTCTTGATGGCTCGATGTTGTTTAAAAAAACGCAAAGTAATAAAATTATCTTTTATTTGCCTCGTTTAGTAGAATACCAACACAAATGCTCTAAAAGATTTGTTATTACTAGAATGATAAGATAACCAAGATGTAGACAAGTGACATAATAAAAAGGAGAATTGACTTATAAAACTATAACATTGTGCTCTTCTTATGTGAAATCATTCACGCGTCGCGAATTTTCTATTGAATAATCTTATAGTGAGTGTTGTATATCAACCTGGTTCTCTAGAATTTTATTTACAGCTCCAATCCTCCTCGCATTCAGACTTGGAATTGGTTAGAGATAAAAATAAAGATAAATTTGTTGCTCATGAAGATAAATATGTTGCTAACAAAATAGTAACATTGTGCTCTTAGGTGAAATTGCTCATGTGTCGCACATTTTCCATCAAATAATCTACGAGCGAGTTTTCTATATCAATATGTTACTTTGGAATTTTGTTTACAACTCAAATCTTCATCGCACTTAGACTTGAAATTGCACTTAGACTTGAAATTGGTTGGAGATAATAATAAAGATAAATTAGGTATTCTATTGTCCGAAAGGTTTGTGGAACATGACACATATTCGTTATTTGATGGTTTGATGGATAAAGGTAGCGGAGGGGTTCGCATGATAGAGTTTTTTTTCTGCGGCCTTAATTTGGATCTAGTTCGTTATTCTGTTATATAAAAGTTTTGAGTTTGAGAAAGTTTTGACATGTTTGGCTTACATCTAAGCCAGAGGTTTTAACCAAAAAAATTAATGAAAGTTTGAAATTTTAGTGGTCTTTTGACTTACTGGTTGATTGTCACATGTGTTGTTCATGTGTCGTAATTTTCACACCAAATAATCTTCGACGCTACATACAGATAGAGAAAACCAATAAAAAATGAATTGGACATATCTATTTTGGTAACACTTTAATTTGGATGTGAATATAAATTTCCATATTGATATCGTAGAGGCAGTGATATCGGATAATCTGGATATTCATATTCATATAGTCATATTTCCACTGCTACTTTGGTTCTTGCGTGCTCTATGATCCCTTGTACCGAACATTTTGTGATTTCTACAAAGCTTAGGATACTTTTTTTTTAAAAAAAAAGAGTATGGGGTTTGATGGTTTGAATTTTTTTAAATAAAAGTTATGCAAATTTATAAAATTATCTTTTATTTTAAACCGTTTAGTAAAATACCAAGTGAATGCTCTAAAAGAAGTGTTAACACTAAAGGATAAGATAAGCAAGATGTAGACAAGTGTCAAAATTAAAAGTATAATCGACCCATAACCAGCATGTATCGCAAATTTCTGGTCGAATAATTTCGGAGCGAGCGCACGTTCGGAATTGGAGCCACCCAGACCCAGGCGTTGCAATCCGGTGACGCGAGCCGTGACGATGCGAAGCGCCTTGCGACCACTCGCTGCCGCCGCAGTGCCAAGACAAGTAGACCACCACTGCACAGTGCACACGACCTTTCCCTTTCCGCGATGCTGCGAGTTGCTTCCGTCGTCCCCCTGCCACTTTCGTCGCTACCTGCGGATGTGGCCGTGTCCATGTCGGAATGTCCTTTTCAGATTGCAAAGGACAAAGCAGATTGTACCACAAAAACACCAGAGAAGATTCATCGTTCCTGCACGTTTTGACCTCTCCAGTTAGCTGCAGTGCTCTTTATCAGTCCTCTCTGCTCGTTGACATCGACAGGTGACGAATTCGCCTGCGTCATCCTCAATTCCCACGTTGTGCCATTCAAGCTTGCGCCCCACTCTCCAAGCATCTCTCTCTACCCTATAAAAGTAGCAGCCATGACTGAACCTACTACCCATAACCATTCCGAGTTGGATTGGATCATCCTCATAATCTAATTCCTTAATTCCTCTCAGCTACAAAACACAGGAACAGAGGACCCACAGTTCGCAGGAGAAGAACTGAACAAGACCGATGGGTTCGTGCGTCTCCCGCTCCGGGGCGATGTCAGAATCGGCAGCGGAGTCGTCCGTGCACGCCCTCACGGCCAAGGTCGTGGGCCTCGACGGCTCGATGGCGCAGTTCGCGGCGCCCGTCACGGCGCTCGAGGCCCTGGCCGCCATCGCCATCCGCCGGAATCACAGCGTTCTCGTCCTCGCTCTCACCGTACTTCCTCTGCTGCTCCGACGAGATGGACTTCGACGCCCCCGTCCGCGCGCTGGCGGCGCGCGACGCGCTCCGGCCGGGGCAGCTCTACTTCGCGCTGCCGGTCTCCATGCTCGAGCGGCCGCTGTCCGCGCAGGACATGGGCGCGCTCGCCGTCAAGGCCTCCGCGGCTCTTGGGACGGTGCCCATCGTCGCCGCCGCGGACGGCGTGCCGCCGTCGCTGGACGAAAGTAAGTCCGCCGGTGTGGCCAGCAGCAACAGACAGCAACGGCGGCGGCAGGCTACCGGCACTGGGAGGCGAGTCGCGCCGCTCGTCGTCGTGAGCGCGCAAGCGGACGGCGAATGGGAGAGTGGCCACGTGCTCGGCGGATTCAGAGACGCGCGCAAAGCGGAGTCCGGCGACCGAACTGTTGGGAAGGCGAGGCAGGGAGTCGATAGGCACAGAGGTGTCGCTCGCCGTGTCGCGGTGGTGCAGAGATTGAGCGCGATCGCGGAAGCAGCCAGCGAGTGATGGTCAGGAGTAGTAGTAGTACTAGTTTGAGGCATGGGTTAGCCAGTCAATTTAGTTCAGATGGTGCTCCCCATTCCATCTGTGAGGAGTACAGGAGATCGGTGTAAAGTAGCATGTACAGTACAAATTTGATCCTTTGTTATGTATATGTTCGTTTGGAGCTCTCGTGAGTAAAAAGTACACCGAGTATAGGAGCCCCCCATCCCAAATTTGAAGCGCCGGGATCAGAAGAGAAACGAACATCCATGTATTTAAATACCTATTCTTTCATTTCGCAAGGGATGACAAAGTACACCGAGATGATGACGTTAATTTCGACAAAATGTGGGTTATGGAAAACGCATTAATCGACAAAATGAAATTTGCGATCGATCTCGTTGATGCAACGCTCGCCACGACGCCACTCTCCAGTTGTGAATTCGTGGTTCCTCCATGATGCTTTCGCGCTTGTACGTGCTCACGATTCCACCTTGGATACTCAACTTGTCTGTTATGACAATTGTGAACTGAAGATGTGTTTGGGTTGATTACGAATTCATCGTGCCCGGGTATTTTGCACTACCCAAATCCGAATTTTTCTTAAACTTCACGTATATTGTCCAATTCCAATGATGGGTGTCAAATCGTGATGATATGATTGTCTAACTTAAGCAACATCTATACGTTGTGCTGTTTTAATGTAATACTCCGAAAGTCATAAGATACTTTTGTTGACCTAAGTTTAGATCGACTTTAAGAGGTCAAAATTTCGAATGTTGTTTTGGTTGGGGTGTGTCATGCCTAAGCAATAAGTGCAACGCTAAGGCGACACATGAGGACCCTAATAGCAAGCTACCATGATGGATCCTTCCCTGTAAAAAATAAAATTAATATCATTGTGGGCACGTGTCCCGCGTATCAGATATTAAACTGATAAGAACAGATACTACACTTGATCTTAGCCAAAAGGACGAGAAAGGCATGAGTTGATAATACACCGTGACCCTTGTTTTATTTGCCTCACACAAGTTTGGCTTCCTTCTCCTCACGATGTGGTACTAATCCTCTACGACTAATAACGTTATTAATCGCCAGCCGGGGCCACCCAAATGCACAAGGACACCAGTCTTGTCGGATTCCATATCCTGTTAGCATTTGTAACCGGCCAATTAAGATGTCCAGGGCCATAAGCCCAGCTGAACGAACTGCGGCATGGTCCACAAAATTTTAGTGCGCGATCCCGTTGACTTGTTAGCTGAAATTTTATGGACCCGCAACTAGTTTTCTGTGCTGGTACAAAAGAGGTAACGGTCCGTCTTGCAAACTGGCAAAGTGACTGACCCGGACGTCCTGATCAGTTGCCGCGAGCCGCGAGCCCGTGTCGACCGGCAAGCAACTTGCTCCGAATGCGTCGGACTCAGACATGACCCAAACGATTGGACGACGAGTCCATCACATGGTTTTAAATAGCGGGCTAAGAAGATTTAACGGTTGGGCTCAAAAATAGCTAATAACGGGCTAAATGAGGCTATAGCGGCTAAATTGTACATGAGTACAAATAGCGGTACCTTACTCTCAAATGGCTATAACGGGCTATAGCGCAGCTATAGCGAAAGATTTAAAACCTTGGTCCATCACTGTCACCCCAGCTTAACGAAGGTGTCAAGCCGCCGTTCGGCCGCCTAACCCGCTCCTCCTGTAACAGGTGTCACTCCCACACGGGCACAGCCATTGTCGCACTCGCACTAGCAGCGAAGGCGCGCGCGCGAGTGACCTCATTGCTCGCTTTGACGGATCAACCGAGCTGCGTGCATAGAGACTTGGAGTGCTGTGCAAGCTCTGCCCCTGTCGCCTTTGACGCTGACAATGACAAGCGTGACGAACTGGCCTGCGTCATCGCACGGAGCCCGCAGTTGACGACCCTATAAAAGCAGCAAACAGCTCGTGCTGTGTCGAGCAACACTTGCCAGACCGAATCCGTAGTAGGACCGAGAATCCAAGATCAGTAATCCACCTGAGCCACCAGTCTCCTGACGGATCAATTCACGGATAGGCAAGGCGCGCGCATCACGGGCGTGGACGGATCGACGAGATGGGCTCCTGCGTCTCGTTCTCCCGCTCGCCGGCGCCGGCAGCAGAGTCGTCGTCCCCGCGGACGCCGGCGGCCACCGCCAGGGTCGTGAACATGGACGGATCCATGGCGCAGTTCGCGGTGCCGGCCACGGCGCGCGAGGCGCTGCTGCGCGCCTCGCCGTCGCACTTCATCTGCAGCGCCGACGAGCTCAGCTTCGACGCGCCCCCGCGCGCGCTGGCCGCTGGCGAGGCGCTCCGGCCGGGGCAGCTCTACTTCGTGCTGCCGGCGTCCGTGATGCGGCGGCCTCTGTCCGGGGACGACATGGCCGCGCTCGCCGTCAGGGCCGCTACGGCGCTCGCGGCCGAGGCGGGCCTCGCCGCCGGTGCCGTCATGTCGCCGCAGCGACGAAAGAAACAGGCGGGCGGAGCGGCCGGCAAGGGGCGGCGGCGGCAGTCGACGGCGCGAGTGGCTCCTGTTCTCGTCGTCAGCGGCGGCAAGGACGACTGTTGTATTGTGACTCAAATCCTACTTGGATTAGGACTCAATAGGGGTGTGCTTTAGGACTTCTAGTTCTACTAGGACTTGAGCGATGAATCCTACTAGGAGTAGGACTCCTACTTGCATGTATGGGGCTTTGGAGGGGACTATATAAACACGGGGTAGAGGCTCTATCAAATCAATCAAGCCAAGGGCAAACACCAAGGTCTCATCCAAGGCTTGTGAGAAGCAATTAGGAGCGCTCAAGAGGAATAGGCTAGATAGTTCTATAAGCACTAGATTCTTGTATGAGGCAAGAATCCGAGGGTCCTAGAGGGTCAAGTAGAGTTGTGAGGGAGCGGCAATCACTTGTACTCTTTCGGAGTTGTGCTTAAAGAATTTGCGGTCGGCTTCGCCAAATCCTATTCTCTTGTTGTGGTTGCTTCAACGTCGTCAACTAGGGTTTTCTACGAGATTCGTCTACTTCGTTCTTGATACTGTGCAAGCTCGTGTCGTACTCGCAATATCCTTTCAAGATCCGAGGGTTGCTGCGCATAACGAGGGGTATCAGATTCTAACAAGTGGTATCAGAGCTTAGGTCGGATTGAGCTGATTTTGTGAGAAGGTCGGCAGTGCTAGGGTGCACGAAATCAAGACGATGTCAGGGATGTGGAATCAAGTAGAGAAATTTGATGGCAAAGGGAATTAAGCGTGTGGCAGTGTGTGGTAACAGATGTGCTTGTCCAGCAAGGGTTAATTGATGCTCTTGAGGGGACCAAACCGGAGAGCACAACCGCTGAAGACTGGAAGGTGATGGAGCGGAAGGCTGTCAGTACAATTCGACTATGTCTCTCCGATGAGGTAAAGTACTCGGTAATCAAGGAGAATTCCCCGAAGAAATTATGGAAGAGCTTAGAAGAATTGTATATGGCAAAGTCGCTGACAAATCGGTGGGTGCTGAAGCGTCAACTATTCAGGTTGCGCATGGAGGAAGGCACACGATTCGTTGACCATCTAAATGTCTTCAACAAACTTGTCACGCAGCTGGTTAGTGTGGATGAGAAAATTGAGGAGAACGATAAAGTCGTCATACTGGCTTCATCCTTACCACCATCATGGGAGCAATTGGTGATGAATATTCTCGTCGGGAAAACTACTCTCACTTCAACGAGACAGTTGCATACCTGTTGGAGGCGGAGTCCTTGAAGAAGCCACAGGAATCTTCATCCTCGGGTGATCAAGCATTGACTATTTCAAGTGGAGCAGGCAAAGTCTTGAATCGCGGGAAGAAGAAAGGCAAGAGTAAGGGCAGCCGTACATGCTATCTTTGTGACAAAGAGGGTCACATGATAAAGGATTGTCCAAATTTGAAGAATATGAGAGGAGCATGCTCGGTGGCAAGTGAGGATGAAGGTGATATACTTATCGTCAGTCAACCAGGGACTATTCATGATTGGATATTAGATTCAGGGAGTTGTTTCCATGTATATTCGGCAAGGGAGATGTTGACGAAGGATCTCAACGCCCGGCGGATGGAATTGTTTACTTGGCGGATTGCAAGGAGTATGCTGTCACCAATGTGGGAACAGTTACATTGGAGATGCATAATGGAACACATTGCACACTCACGGGAGTTCGGTATATCCCGGGTTTGAAAAAGAATCTAATATCTGTAAGGTCGCTAGAACTCCAAGTTGTGGCTTATCACTTCGAGGTGGAGTTATGCGAGTTACTTGCAAAGGGCAGGTAATCATGAAAAGTATCTGGATTAATGGTGGATACCGAGTGATAGGAAATCTTAATCGCGGTGCAACCATTGGGAGATTTGGTAAATATCCTGATCAGGAGAAGGAAGCTGTCTCGTCAACAGCAGGTACTCAAATCTCAGTTGCAGTCAAGTGCAAGGCGGCAAAGGTGGTTGCAAAATCTAACAGTCGTAGAGGTGAAGCTGCAAGCTGTTGGAAGAAGGAAGACGTGGTGGGACCGACGACCACGCAGTACCGGCGAGCAGGTGGAGCTCAGAGGCGGTACAAACCTATGGCATGGAGGGTCATAGGAGAAGGTGGTGTGGTTAACCAAACTACACAACGAAGGAGCTCTCAGGTGGAGGGTCCATGCGCTCCAGCCGGGACACTCACACGCATATCGTAGTGATGTGCATGAGCCTCTGTGGTGGGGGCACTCTTGTGGTGGGAGTATAAAAAAAGAAGCCGATTTGGAGCGAATTCTTGGAGGAGCATGATGACTTCAATGGATTAGAGTCAAGGTGGAGATTGTTGTATTGTGACTCAAATCCTACTTGGATTAGGACTCAATAGGGGTGTGCTTTAGGACTTCTAGTTCTACTAGGACTTGAGCGATGAATCCTACTAGGAGTAGGACTCCTACTTGCATGTATGGGGCTTTGGAGGGGACTATATAAACACGGGGTAGAGGCTCTATCAAATCAATCAAGCCAAGGGCAAACACCAAGGTCTCATCCAAGGCTTGTGAGAAGCAATTAGGAGCGCTCAAGAGGAATAGGCTAGATAGTTCTATAAGCACTAGATTCTTGTATGAGGCAAGAATCCGAGGGTCCTAGAGGGTCAAGTAGAGTTGTGAGGGAGCGGCAATCACTTGTACTCTTTCGGAGTTGTGCTTAAAGAATTTGCGGTCGGCTTCGCCAAATCCTATTCTCTTGTTGTGGTTGCTTCAACGTCGTCAACTAGGGTTTTCTACGAGATTCGTCTACTTCGTTCTTGATACTGTGCAAGCTCGTGTCGTACTCGCAATATCCTTTCAAGATCCGAGGGTTGCTGCGCATAACGAGGGGTATCAGATTCTAACAACGACGACGGCCAGTCCGATAGTTTTTGGAACAACGACATGCAAGGCGGGCTCACGACGGGCATGGGTGGGAAGGAGAGACGGGGAGCACCTCACAGAAGAAGCGCTCGTCGCCATCATCGTCCCGGCGTGCAGAGGTTAAGCGCCATCGCCGAAGACGAGGAGTGATCGCCGTTGGCTCGGCTACTTTGAAACTTGCCTTGCCGCATTTCAAGTGCCGGGAAATGTTAACTCGTCTCGCTCGGTTAGCTCCCTCCCCCGTTCGAGGATCGGAGGAGAAGCGAAACATCCATGTAAATACAGTGCGTGCAGCTCTGATAATTCTTTCGTTTCGTCACTTTGTGTGTCATGACAAAGTACACCGAGATGATTTTTCGGTTGTGGAAACGCATCAGTCAACAATGTGAACTTGCGAAGTTTACAACCAATTTCGTTGATGCAACGCAACATTCTCCGTGCTCCTGTTGTGAACCTGTGATTCCTCCATGCTGCTTTCTCACTTGTAGACGTGGGTTGGGTGAGTTGGGTGGATACAGGATACCGACGGCAGGATCCCAAATCTGTGCCCGCGCGTGACTTTTTACAACTTGCGCCCGACGATGTCCGTTACTCTACTACGTGGGCCCGCAGTGAAATAAAGCCACCGCGCTTTCTCTCCACCTGTTTCCTCTTCCTTTTCCCATTCTCTTTGTTCCTATCCACTGCCGCACCACCGAGCTTGTGTTTCTGCTCCCGAGCGAGCGAGCAAGCGGCGGGCGCGGATGGCGTCCCCAGCCGGCTCCAGTGTGTCCCGGCGGACGGCGGCGCAGGCAGCGGCCCCGCTGAGTAGCAGCCCCACCGAGCGGCGACGGGCACAGGCGGCGACCTCGGCCGGCTCCAGCGAGTCCCGACGGGCGGCGGCGTGGGCAACGGCCTCGCGCGAGCCCCAGCGTGCGCGGCGGCCCCGACGTGCTCCGGCGAGTCCTGACGGGCGACGGGCATCGGCGCGGGTAACGGGCCCCGGCTGGCTCTGGATCTGGGCTGGGGTCGGATCCGACGCTTTTTCTGTTGTTTTTTTCTTTTAAAATTTTTTGTCCAACATTTTTTCATAAAAGTTTGCTTCATTTTTTTGAAAAACTTTTCTCCTTCAATGTTTTGTTTTCTGGACATTTTTTGTTGTAAAACTTTTCTCCTTCCATGTTTTGTTTTCTGGACATCTTTTCTTGAAAACTTTTCTCCTTCTATATTTTGTTTCTGAACATTTTTTTTGAAATTTTTTCTCCTTCAATGTTTTCTTTCTCAAAAATTTTTGTTGCAATTTTTTCTCCTTCAATTTTCTGGACAATTTTTGTTTCAAAACTTTTCTTCTTTTAAATTTTGTTTTCTGGATATTTTGTTTGCAGATTTTTAAAGATATTTTTGTATGTAAAATTTTCGATCTAAGTAAATTTCTTTGAAATACTTTTTTGATAAATTTTGCACCTGTGGCTCACGTGGACAGGCCCTGGTTCGGACCTCGTGTAGGAGAATCGACCGGACGGAGCATGCGTAGGGGACCATCGCGCGCAGCAAGGCCTTTGTGGGGGCTGCCCGTTTGGACGGTAGCGCGACCGCACGGACGCCTCTGTGTGGGCGAGCGCAAATTAAGCATGCTCTACCGATGGTCTCATCCTGGATGCGTGAATAATGACAAGAAATAAAAGCAGCAAGGATGAATAATCACAACTGCAGCGGCGCGTGGCTAGTTGCCGGGAAATTATTAGGACGGTCTCGTCCGTTGCTGCTTCTGATGATGGACAGCACGCCATGTTCCTTTGAGGGCTTCCCATACCTGGTTAGGCGGCACGGGAGAGTACAACAGTGCTGGGGAAGGCCGCACAGCGACGGGAGTTGGCGGAGATGACCCGGAGTGGACAGGGATTAAGCTTTTGACTTCTGCGCCCCGCTGCGGGACAAAGCCATTGAATGCCTTTGTCCATGGGCCAGTAGACCTGTACGTGGGCCCCGTAGTCGAGGGGTAGTCTCGAGCGAGGCGGAGATGTTCGTCGGGGGTTCCTCTAGCCTCGACTGGGGAGGCCTCGAGCGAGACAGAGTTCCCGTGCCCACGAGGGTGAACGGGTACCCTCGAGCGGGGTAGGGGAAGTGCCCTCGCTCGATGCGGCTGATGCTCAATTAGCGATTGGCTTTGTTCGTTCGTGAGGATTTATGGGGTGATATCCCCGTAATATTAGAGACATGGTTGACACCAACAAGTACTAACCCTCTATGACTAATAACGTTATTAATCGTCAACCTCTGCCACCCAAAGCACAAGGAACCAGGCTTGTCGGATTCCATATCCTGTTAGGATTTGTAACTGGCCCATTAAGATGTCCAGGGCCCTAGCCCAGCTGAACAAAACGCCATGGTACACACGAGGCCGTTGACTTGTTAAGTTTTTTTAGAATTACATAGTACAACGCAGACGTTCACAACACGCACGTACACTCACCCCTATGAATACACGTACGCAAACCCTACCCCTATGAGCACCTTCGAAGGACTGAGCACCCGGTAGATAAAATCACCATTGGCACATCGTTGTCGACGGGAACGCCGCTTACCACTTAACGCATAACGCCGATAATTCCTGAAAATTCTCAGGAAAAGGTGCGAGCACCAGGATTTGACCCCTGGTGGGTAGCGTCCCACTGGACCGTCTTACCATTGGAATTTTGTGGACCCATAACTATTTTTCTGTGCTGGTACAAAAGAGGCAACTAACGGTCCGTCTTGTACTTGCCTGAGGCCTGAAGCTGAGTGGCTGACCCAGACGTCGTGATCAGCTGCCGCGAGCCGTGACGACCAAGCCTTACCGAACTTGCTCCGAATACTTCAGACTTACCCAAACGATGGATGACGACTCTATCGCTGTCAAGCCGCCTAACCCGCTCCTCGTGTCAGGTGTCACTCCCACACGGCCACACCATTGTCGCACTCGCACTAGCAGCGAAGGCGCGCGCGTCACTGACTCATTGCTCGCTTTGACGGACCAACCGAGCTGCGTGCATGCTGGAGTGCTCTGCAAGCTCTCCCCCTGTTGCCTTTGACGCTGACAATGACAAGCGTGACGAACTGGCCTGCGTCATCTCACGGTGCACGCGATTTGACGCTATAAAAGCAGCAAACCACTCGTGCTGTGTCGAGCAACACTTGTCAGGCCGAATCCGCAGCAGGACCAAGAATCCAAGATCAATAATCCACCAGTCTCCTGACGGATCAATTCACGGGCAAACAAGGCGCACACATCGCGGGCGTGGACAGGTCGAGATGGGCTCCTGCGTCTCGTTCTCGCGCTCGCCGGCGCCGGCGGCGTCCGCAGAAGAGCCGACGTCGTCCCCGCGGGCGCCGGCGGCCACCACCAGGGTCGTGAACATGGACGGCTCCATGGCGCAGTTCGCGGTGCCGACCACGGCGCTCGAGGCGCTGCTGCTCACGTCGCCACCGCCGCTCTTCCTCTGCAGCGCCGACGAGCTCGGCTTCGACGCGCCCCCGCGCGCGCTGGCCGCGGACGAAGCGCTCCGGCCGGGGCAGCTCTACTTCGTGCTGCCGGCGCCCATGCTGCGGCGGCCGCTGTCCGGGAACGACATGGCCGCGCTCGCCGTCAGGGCCGCCACGGCGCTCGCGGCCGAGGCGGGTCTCGCCGCCGCCGGTGGCCTCATGTCATCGCCGCAGCGGCGGAAGAAACAGGCGCCCGGAAAAGGGCGGCGGCGGCAGTCGACGGCGCGGGTGGCTCCGCTTCTCGTAGTCAGCAGCAACAAGGAGGATGGCCGGCCCGATGGTTCTTGGAACAACGACACGCAAGGCGGGCTCACGACGGGCATGGGTGGGAAGGCGAGACGGGGAGCTGCTTACAGGAGCGGAGCTCGCCGTGGTCGCGGCGTGCAGAGGTTAAGCGCCATCGCCGAAGACGAGGAGTGATAGACGTTGGCTCGGCTACTTTGAAACTTGCCTTGCCGCGTTAGAAATGCCGGGAAATCAGAAATGTTAACTCGTCTCGCTCGGTCTCTGTCTCCCCCGTTCGAGGATCGGAGGAGAACTTCAAGGTGGAACCAGAGGTGCATGCCTTCTTCAGTGCATCAGTCACAGTTCAGGTTGGTAACGGGCTTCGAACTCTTTTTTGACAAGATAACTGGGTGGATGGGCAGTCAGTGCAGCAGATTGCGCCACACTTGTCACAAATCATCCCTGCCAGAGCAAAGCGCAGAACAACAGTAGCTCAAGGATTGAGCGGAAGACGGTGGACCAGAGATGTCCAGGGAGGCCTCTCTGTTCAGGCAATAGTAGAATACATCCAGCTTTGGCGACGTATGCAGAGCGTGGAGCTCGTGGCCGATTGAGAAGATAGCTATCGCTGGCGATGGACATCTGATGGGAGATACTCACTCAGCAGCGTCGGCATACAAGCAATCGCAAGAAGGCGGCACGCGACTGCAGGGAAGCAAGCACATATGGAAGAGTTGGGCTCCCCCGCGCGTGAAATTCTTCACTTGGCTGGCTGTAAGAGGGAAACTCTGGACTACGGATAGACGAAGGCGACATAACCTTGATGCGCACGACGAGTGCTGGCTCTGTGAACAAGAGCGGGAGACTGCAGACCATCTTCTGGTTAACTACGTCTACGCTAAGGAAATTTGGTGGACAGCTCTCCATGCGGTCAGATGCAACTGCTCATTCCTGAACGAGTCCTATGGCGATGCATGATTGGCGGACACACGTCAGGAATTCGCAGCAGCGTGACAAGAGGAAAGGAATCGACTCGCTGGTGATGTTGATCTTCTGGAGCTTATTGAAGGAGTGCAACCGCCGTCTGTTCGACAACAAGCGACTGACGACGCAGGAGCTACTGTTATCCATCCGACAAGAGGCACGGCTGTGGATCGAGGCCGGCGCGAAGCATCTAGGGGGATTAAGCGCAGAGTAGTCGAGTTCTTAGATAGGAGTGGGTATCTTAGTGTGCTTCCTGCGCCTAATCGTGTGCGGGATTGTGTTCCGCGTTGTTGTAAATCAAACTTTTTCTTCGGTTCTTTCTTCTTAATACAAAGTGTGCAGCGCTCCTGCGTTTCGGAGAAAAAAAGAGGATCGGAGGAGAAGCGAAACATCCATGTAAATACTCCGTACAGTGCGTGCAGGGTGCTACAGACACCTCTGATTAATTCTTTCGTTTCGTCACTTCTTGTGTGATGACAAAGTACACCGAGACTGAGATGATTTTTCGGTTGTGGAAACGCATCAATCAACAATGTGAACTTGTGAAGTTTACAACCAATTTCGTTGATGCAACGCAACATTCTCCGCGCTCCTGTTGTGAACTTATGATTCCTCCATTCTGCTTTCGCACTTGTACGAGCTCACGTACGTAGACGTACGTAGGGTTGGGTGGATACAGGATACTGACGGACTCGTCCTGAATGCGTGAATAACAAGAAAATAAAAAAGCAGCAAGGATGAATAATCACAACTGCAGCGGCGCGTGGCTAGTTGCCGGGAAATTATTAGGACAATGAAGATTCCACCTTGGAATACTTTTCTTTTGATGCCAATTGTGAACTGAAGTTGATTGGGTCGGTTCCAAATTCACTGTGCCCAGGCATTTTGCACTACGCAAAGTCCAAAACCGAGTTTTATTATGCACTACCCAAATTCCAATGATGCCGGCGTTGAATAGATTAATGATGTGGTTGTCTAACTTCTCTCTAAAGCGACATCCCGCATTCATACATTGTGGATTTGTAGTGCTTTTATGTAACAAGATAATTGGGTTCAATCGGATTGGATAACAAACTTTTACCATATTTTCACTCGAATACAAATAGAAATATAGAACACCTAGCCCGAATACGGATTCATATTGGCATGTTTACTTAATTTATAAGTTAGCATTTACCTATTTTGTTTATTGATGGGTTTAGAATGAAAAAAACATTATAACTCAATAAATAAGTATTTATTAATAAATAAATAGTTTATGTATATAATGTTTTCATAAAAAATATATGAACTAGAGTATTTCAAATAAACTTAATCTTCATATATTTGTTATTAAAATCAACAATACAAGTCATTAAAAATAGATACTTTGAGTGGATAAAACATTACTAATATTAAATTAATATCACCAATCATTATTCACGGAGATACCTTTCAGGGATAAATTTTAGATTATATTTTCTCTTTACATATAGAGATAACTTTTAGCTAGTTTCACAGGTTTGGATACGAATTGTACTCGGTATTATCGAATACAAATGTGTGAAGTCAGATAGAAAAAATAATAAAAAATGAATTTTACATATCTAAACACATTAATTTTGAATACAAATACAAATATCGACATTGATATTTTAGAGGGTTTGAATATCAAATAATCTGGATATCCCTATACATATATTCATATTTCCACTGCCGCTTTGGTCCTTACATGTTTTATCATCCCAACTATGTGCCGGAAATATGTGCTTTCTAAATATCATAGGTAACACCTTTTTAAAAAGAGTCTACGGATCGATGGTTGGATGTTTTTTTTAAAAAAAGTTATGCAAATTTTTAAATTATATTTTACTAACTCATTTATTATAATACCAATGATGATTGCCCTAAAAGAAGTGTGTTAATACTAAAGGATAAGATAAGCAACATTTAGAAAACTATCGTAACAAAAGACTCATAAAAAAGTAACATTGTACGCTTTTTAGGTGAAACTGTTCATGTGTTGCAAATTTTTCATTAAATAATCTTCGAGCGAGTTTTGTATACCAATATGTTGCTCTGGAATTTTATTTACAGCTCGAATCTTCATTGCATTCAGACTTGGAATTAGTTGGAGATAATAATAAAGATAAATTTGTTTCTCCTGAAGTGTATTTACGTGTATGGGGTTGTAGGTGAACTAGGAATTGTATTGTCTGAAAGGTTTATGAAACATGACGCCTAATCGATATTAGATGCTTTGATTGATAAATTTAGCGCAGGAGTTTGCATAATAGAGTCTTTCTCTGCATCTTTAGGTTGAATGTAGATTGAGTGTATTACATAATCGATGCTTTATTTTTTTTTGACGTGATAATCGATGCTTTATTATCTTTGGAACCGCTATATTTATTTAAAATGTGAGTGTAGTAGAGTTACATAATCTTTTCAAAAGTACTAATAATTGTGAATGAAAAACTAAGTATAAGTTCTACGTTTGCTAAGATATTTTAATTATTTCAAATGAAATTAAAAAATGCAAACAATGAAGCTATTGCAACTTTTCTGTTATATAAAAGTTTCAAGTTTTAGAAAGTTTTGCTATGTTTGGCTTACATTTAAGCCAAAGTTTTTAATCATACAATTAAATAAAGTTTGAAATTACAGTGGTCTTTTGACTTTCTAGTTGATTGTCACACGTGTTGTTCATGTATCGCAAATTTGGCACCGAAGAATCTTCATTGCTACATACGATAGAGAAAACCAATAAAAAATGAATTGAACATATCTATTTTGGTAACTCATTAATTTTGTATGCCAATATAAATATCCATATTGGTATTTTAGAGGAACAGATATCGGAGATATCGGATAATCTGGATATTCATATTTGCATTGCTATTTTGATCCTTGCGCGCTTTATGATCCCAATTATGTACCAAAAATATGTGATTTCTAAAAAACATGGGAAAATATATATTTTTAATGATTATATGGTTTTATGGTTGTAATTTTTTAAATAAAAGTTATTGCCGGATGGACCTCCATAACACACATGGAATACTTCGGAACAGGGGTAATTCAACACGTGAAGACTTTGGTCCATGACAGGATAAGACTACAAAATATAAAACTAGCCGTACAGAATAGGAAGGACTCAATGTAACCCAGAAAGTACTCTATCTCCTGGTATTCAACTAGGATTCTAGCCGACCTGTACCTACCCTCAGTGTGTATAAAGCTGGGCAGGGATCCCCTCCAAAGCATACACAACGTTGCAAATATATTCACACAATACAAAACCACTATACATGACATGACCGGAGATGAGCCGACGACAGCGTCCGGCAGGGGCTACGGGCGACGGCTGCGAGCAGGGGCTGCAGGCTGCAATGTCGGCCGTTCTGGCCTCCGCGGCATCGAGTCCAAGCATGCGTGGTGGGCAGCGGTGGAGCTAGACTCCACCCGGTTTCCACCCCAGTGCGACATGGCGGCGGAGGCGGCGGCCGGACGGACCTTGGATTATGCAGATCCGGGTTCTCGTCGATTTTGGCGGGTCACAGGTAGATTCACCTACTCGTTTGTGCCCAGTTGTGTGACCCGTTGGGCTGCTGGAGATTCGACCGATACTAGAGCCTAAGTGCCTGGCATGGAGTTTGGGTGTCTGGAGTCCAGCGGCGGCGCAATGGTGGTGGACATGGCTCGTCTTGTTTGCAGGTTCTCGGGTGAAAGCTTTGCTCGGTCTTCGAATCGGGCCGGCGATGAAGGTGCCACGGTGCATCCTCTCCTTCTTGAAGGCATTGCTGAGGGACCACGACCTCCAGGGAATTCTCCAGGTGAAAACCAAAGAACCAGTGGTTCGAGTGGCAACAGTGTCTACGATGCTCTCCTGTAGGGGTGTCACTTTGGAGTCCTTGGAATGGCGAGAGGCCGCTGTGTGGGTTCGATGATGGCCATTGCAGTTGTTCGTGATATCGAGACAGAGCGGAAGCGAAGGCTCAGAAAAAGTTCGAAGCTTAGTCTCTCTAGCTTCTTTTCTTAGCTTCTTTCTTTCTCGTTTTGGTTGTCCTCGATGTGAGGCGTGGAGTCTATGTACTCATGTATTTGCTGGCTGTTTTGCCAGTCCTTTTGGCTGTAATCGCTCCCTTAGAGTGACGGAGGCCGGTTTTTACCTTAATCTATACTATAAAGATTGTCACAATTGAAACGGTTTCTCACCCAAAAGATTACCCTCCTATACCTCACAGAGGACCCACAATTCAGAGCCAAATGGTGGCCACGGACGACCAGGGGGGTAGACGTGTTTGGTCGTCACCCCCCCAGTTCTTTTGCACCTCGACGCCATCCCGCCCCCCTATTCTTTCTCACCTTGGCATTTTTGTATACCCACTGCCTTCCTTTCCTTTTGATCGCGTTCTTTGTATGGTAATGCAATCAAGGCGTCGCTTTTCTTTCCTTTCTGTTCGTTGTATTCGTATGGAAAAAGATCCGCTGGTTTCCTTCAAAAAAACACACCTTTCCTTTCCTCCACCTTCCTTTGGAAATTCGCCTGCCTTCCTTTCCTTTTGATCGTGTTCTTTGTATGGTAATGCAATCAAGGCGCCGCTTTCCTTTCCTTTCTATTCGTTGTATTCGTATGCAAAAAGATACGCTGGTTTCCTTCCGAAAAAACACCCCTTTCCTTTCCTCCACCTTCCTTTGTAAATTCGTCTGCCTTCCTTTCCTTTTGATCGCGTTCTTTGTATGGTAATGCAATCAAGGCGCCGCTTTCCTTTCCTTTCTATTCGTTGTATTCGTATGCAAAAAGATACACTGGTTTCCTTCTCAAAAAACACCCCTTTCCTTTTCTCCACCTTCCTTTGTAAATTCGCCTGCCTTTCTTTCCTTTTGATTGCGTTCTTTGTATGGTAATGCAATCAAGCCGCCGCTTTCCTTTCCTTTCTATTCGTTGTATTCGTATGCAAAAAGATACGCTGGTTTCCTTCCAAAAAAACACTCTTTTCCTTTCCTTCACCTTCCTATGCAATCAGGGCGCCTACACCTTCCTTTTGAAATTCGCCGCTTTCCTTTCTTTATATGGCCGTGTGCATCAAGGAATTTGAATTCCCTTCTTTCCTTTGTAGATGGCTAGCGTCCATATATGTGTTGTGTACCAGTCAAGGTTTCCTTTCAAAAAAGGAATGACATCTACGCAATCGGGTGCCTCCTTCCTTTTAATACTTGATTACTTACCATAGTTGTGGGAGTCAATCAGGGAATCGATTACTTACTATAGTCGTGGGCGTCCAGGTTCATCTCCTTAGCCCTCCTGCCCCCTATATAAGGCGCCCCTCCTTATTCTCAAAGCACACAATCTCTCCCTTCATTCTCATCATCTATTCAGAGTTCATATTTCTTTGCAAGGGCGTCGGCGTCGAGCGCGGCGCAAGGGTGACCACAACGCTCGTCGTGTCCAAGCTCGCCAGGTAGAAGCGGAACGTGCTCCGCGTTGTGACGGTGTCCGGTGCCGTCGAGTGCGTGGCGTCGTTGCTCCACGACACCGGCGACGAGGAGAGCAACCTTCTCGGCCTCCCCGTCATCAAAAAGCTGGCTGCGGTGCCGAGTTGCTCATGGATACATGTATCGTGAATATTTTCTTTTATATATGTTGCTGATTGTTTAAGATTTAATTATACAAAAATTCCTTCTGTTTCCGCCGGAGGCCCAAGCTTTCGATATATGAATATATAATTTTTAATATGAGATGCTATTGAATAATTTTAATATGCGATCTAACAAAAAGTATGCATTATTTTACATACTTATTTTTTAAAAATTAAGATTTTTTAAATTTATGTTATTTTATAAGACGTGCCTGTGGCACGTGCCAACCTACTAGTCTAAAAAAAGATGTAGACAAGTAGCATAAAAAAAAAGTAGAATCGACCCATAACCAGCATTTGTCGTAAATTTCCCCGGTCAAATAATATCGGGGCGAGGACCACCCAGACCCAGGCGTTGCAATCCCGTGACGCGAGCCGTGACGATGCGAAGCAGCCTTGGGACCACCCGCTGCCGCGGTGCCAAGACCAGTAGACCACCACTGCACACGACCTTTCCCTTTCAACGATGGTTCGAGCTGCCTATCTGCTTCTCTTCTCCACCTGCCACTTCGTCCCTACCAGTAGTAGTACCTGCGGATGCGGCCGTGTCAATGTCGGAATGTCCTATTCAGATTGCAAAGGACAAAGCAGACTGTACCACAAAAACACTCGAGAAGATTCATCGTTCCTGCACGTTTTGACCTCTCCAGTTCAGTCCTCTCTGCTCGTTGACATTGACAGGTGACGAATTCGCCTGCGTCATCTCATCCATTTAAGCACGTTGTGCCTTTCAAACTTGCGCCCCACTCCCCAAGCATCTCCCCTCTATAAAAGTAGCAGCCATGACTGAACCTACTACCCATAAACCATTCCGACTCGGATTGGATTCATCCTCATAATCTCATTCCTCAATTCCTCTCAGCTACACAAACACCAGGAACAGAGCATCGACAATTCGCAAGAGAAATCGAAGAAGACCGATGGGTTCGTGCGTCTCCCGCTCCGGGGCGATGTCAGAATCGGCAGCGGAGTCGTCCGTGCACGCGCTCACGGCCAAGGTCGTGGGCCTCGACGGATCGATGGCGCAGTTCGCGGCGCCCGTCACGGCGCTCGAGGCCCTGGCCGCCATCGCCACCGCCGGAATCACAGCGTTCTCGTCCTCGCTCTCACCGTACTTCCTCTGCTGCTCCGACGAGATGGACTTCGACGCCCCCGTCCGCGCGCTGGCGGCGCGCGACGCGCTCCGGCCGGGGCAGCTCTACTTCGCGCTGCCGGCATCCATGCTCCAGCGGCCGCTGTCCGCGCAGGACATGGCCGCGCTCGCCGTCAAGGCTTCTGCAGCTCTAGGGACGGCGCCCATCGTCGCCGCCGCCGACGTGCCATCGCCGGACAGCAGAAGTAAGGCCGGTGCGGCCAGCAACAAGCGGCGGCGGCGGCAGACTACGGGGCGGCGAGTCGCGCCGCTCGTCGTCGTGAGCGCGCAGGCGGACGGCGAATGGGAGAGCGACCGCGTGCTCGGCGGACTCGGCGACGCGCGCAAAGCGGCGCCCGGCGATCGAACCGTTGGGAAGAAAGGTGTCGCTCGCCGTGTTGCGGCGCCGCAGAGATTGAGCGCGATCGCGGAAGCAGCTAGCGAGTGATGATCAGGGGTTGTTAGTATACGTACGAAGTACTAGTTTGAGCATGGGTTAGTTTCAGATACTTCCCCAGTTCCCCGTTCCATCTGCGAGGAGTATAGGAGATCGGTGTACAGTAGCATGTACCGTACAATTTTGATTCTTTGTTATATATGTTGGATTGGATCTCTCATAAGCAAAGTTGGCGATTGATCGATGAAATTAGGATCGATTTTGTTCCTTCTCTTTCCGGTGAAAACTACAGGTATTCTAAGTTTCTAATCAACTCAGAGTTCATGGGCCCTGTTCTGTGCCCTGATTTGGACCGGCCCAAAGATTTCCCCTGCCAACGAGAGACATTTTGGGCCAAAAACAGTTCGATGGGCTCAATCCACAAAGTTCATACTTCTGGGCCGGTCCAAAAAAAAATCAGCTACAGTACTCCGTATTTGCGAGATCACGCTTCACTCCACTTTGCGAGTACACGTGTACATCCTGTTCCGGGGTGGTGCGCGGCTGCGCGCGCATGTGCGTGTAACTCGAATGCGCTGTAAATGGACTTTCATGAAAAGACACCAGCCTCTTCCATAAAAAAAAGAAAGAAAAGACATCAGCCTAGGCCGCGTTTAGATGTTTCGCGAAAAAAATTTACGGTATGTCGGGCACACATTTAAAGTATTAAATATAGACTAATTACGAAACTAATTACAGATTATGTCAGTTCATCGCAAGACGAACCTAATGAGTCTAATTAATCCGTCATTAGCACATGTTTACTGTAGCAATTTATTGTCTAATCACAACCTAACTAGGCTCATTAGATTCGTCTCGTGAAGTACACTCCATCCATATAATGTGTTATTTTTTCGACTACATTTAATATGTCATGCATGTGAGGGAACATACTCGAAAAAAATTTTGCGAAACATCTGTGAAACATCTGTGGCCGTAGATTCGCAACGTTTTCAGCGCTAGCTTTGTTTCGCGACAGGTGGGAAGGAAACTTGTTTCGAGAAGTACGTGCAAGATTCCTTCCTTCCACCACCAGCACCAGCCGTGCATTGCAAATCTTCCACGACGGCCGAGGAAAGCTCTCCCCGGCGCCATCGATCGGCGTAAAACAGTAAAGATGTGTCATCGTGTGCTTTGCTCTGATCGATCATGTGCTCAATTGTGTTGTTTTCTCTTGCCCTTCAAACGGCATCGTAGAGCATGCAAGCAGGCAACCATTGGGAGCGAAGCGATGTGCGCGTCTCAACGTTTTGCGGTTCACTCCTCATATCGGCTCCGCTCGTAACGCAAGCACAGTTACGTCTCATGCATTCATTTCTCCGACGACGACCCACACACGCCAAGATCACTGATCACCGCTGTGCGTTGCTTAGATGGCGCTGCATTTGAACACTGAAGCGATCGTACAGGTTGCCAAAGAAACTGGACAGAGATTAGCTTCTTATAGATTAGAGGCCGCTGCGCAGTCCATTAGCATTTAAGTAGCTTGCTAGGATGGCGTCAATGGGTAGTCAGGTGATGCAAGCATGTCAGGTACGGTATTGAAGTCAACTCGTACCTGATTGTATCTTAGGTTGGGTGAAACATACGTAGATGTGCCGCGGAAGCAGCAAGGAACGTCGATCGTCACAGTAAGCATCTAGCTGCTGTTAGTAGGCAGTGCTAGTCTTTGTAGGCTACGATCTGTAGAGTGTTCAGGTTCATGCGGGTGAGATGTGCAGATCACGCACAAAAAAACGCAGTATATATATGCTCTTATTATAGTAGATAGACCAGTTGGGACATACCATGTTAACGTGTCAATGTCGTAACGCTTACTATACTTCTTAGGCCGGGTGTACTACGTACGTCTGTTTGGATCCACCCCAACTAAAGTTTAGCTACCTAAAATTTAATGGCTTCTTTTACCTAGCTAAACTTTAGCCAACTAAACTTTAGAGCATCTCCAAGAGACTAGGCAAATCATTTTGTAAAGTTAAATTTAGCTATTATTAAAGAAAAAACGTTTCCAACAGACTCTGTATATTGCTCTTCAAATTTAGTGGCTCTTCATCCCACCTCATTCGCTCTCTATATTTAGATAGCCTACCTCACTAGCTACTCATACAGAGGCTGTTGGATTTAATCACTTTTTTAGTACCTTTTTTGTTTCACATAATAGCTAAATCAAGATTTTGGCCATCCATTTTTAGCTAGACTGTTGGAGTTGCTCTTAGCTGGGAGATGTTAGAATCCCCTAGTTAAATGCTAGTTTATTGACTATAATAACCTCTAGGGTGCGAGAGGAGATGGAGATTGTAGTGGCCGTGGGTGTAATTTTCTCAAACTATCGAGGGCATTTTCGTCTTTAAACAATTTTAGATAGATTTAACTACTCCAACCGGCTAAAAAATGGCATTTTCCATTAGCTAAAAAAGGTTTACTGGTTTTTAGTTAGGATGTTTTGATCCATCTCAGCTAAACTGATCTAAACGGGCGCTAGTAGTCATTTGGATTTTGTTGGCTCTGCAGTCGCAATGACAGTTGAACAACTAGCCCAACGAACTGCATCTTCCACGGATGGGGATGTCGACGAGCGAGATTAAACTGGCGGATTAGTTGCGCCTTGTCTCCTTGATGATCTGTTCTCCTTTTGCAGTGACAGAGGAGAGAAGAACAGCTTAATTGCTAGTAGGAGAATACATTGCGACGCCGTCTTGGCGTGTTGTGCGAATTCCGCTGGGGGTTTCGGCGCACCTGCTCCCGTTTTGACGTGGTACGCGCCTACTGTGTCCTACGTACAGGCGTACTGCTGATAGTAGCGGTACCACCGGTCGCTACGATCACAACAGTTTACCGTACGTACGTCGCCGGATGGGGACCGAGTAATGGGCCGGGTGTACCCGCAATCATTTTCATTTGGTCGACGACGACAAATGTGCGTATAATTTTTCTTTTTCCTCCTAGCTAACCGGGCACAGTACCAAAATTGCTGCTGCATTAATGCCAAAAATCACTATTGTATTATTTTCAGACCAGTGAAAAATGGAAGGGTGGGTGGGTGACCAACGATACTAATCCATCTGCAAGCAAGTCGTCACTAAGATAGTCTGGACCATACTCGCAAGGTCCAAGCAACAAGAAAGGGGGGAAAAAAAAAGAGAAGGCTTGGACCACGTACAAACCAACAACCAGCCACGCTGACTGAGATCACTTTACACGGGTGCTTAGTGGTGTGAGATAGTAGTACGTATATGAGAGCTCACGAGCTTGTTTCTTCCAACTAATCCGCAGAACAAACCACCCTTCCAACATGGTTCCGGCCCCAAAGGAAGTAGGTGCCCACGCGCGCGCTAGCTGTATAGGAAAGGACGGATCAGCCGAAAAAATAAGGTACTCCCAACTGTAGCCGTATAGGAGAAGAGGGCGCCGGTCCGGTGGTCCCCGCGATCCTATCCATGTCGGGACGGCTAGCTGCGGGCCGCCATGAAATTTCCTCGGCCTCGCAAAGGTTCCGGGGACCCTGATTGACGATGATGGACGGCAGGCAGGCAGGCCCAGGTCCAGGACGGGACGGATAGAAGCGCGAGCAGATGCTGCGTCTGCGTGTGCCCCGCTTTCTCTTGGCCCTCGGTCGGATGATTGGATCCGATCGTCCGGCCGGCCGCCACCTAGCGCGCGTAGCAGGCACAATGAATGGGAAGATGGCTCCCCGATCCGGCAGACGGGCAGATCGATCGCCAACGCCACCGACACATGGACAGCCTCACAGGGGAGCGCGGGCCCCCTCCCCGGGCCATCGCGAGCCACACGTGTACGGCCACGGAACAGGACCGGCCGGCTCATCGCGGCGCGCCGCAGCACGGCACGCACCGAACCAAAATCGTCTTTTCCTTCTGGTCTGCTCGATCACACCACGCGCGCCACTTTTCCTAAGGTCTCCCTCAATGGGTGAGCTAACACACACACACTAGCTCTAAATGTGTCCAACTCATATAAGAGATAGCTAAGAGATAACTTGTTCAATGGTCTATCTCATCGCACATTGTTTAAAGCATCTTGGGTCTTACATCCTCTCTCACATTTATTAAATATTGAGCCCACTTTTTTCTATGAGCTTAGCTTTTGAAAAAGAACTTCCACGTAAGCAAAAGGATGAGTTAGACACTTATGAGCTAGCTGAGGTGTTATTGTTGGAGGAGGCCTAACAACCAGCCTGCAGGGCGCGTGCGGCAGGACAGGAGCAGCGGCTGCCGAGTCTGCCATTGCCATGCAGCAGCGGCAGCAGGGCCGCCATCCCCGCCGCGCACGTAACGCAGCGGCAGCAAGTCAGGTGGCCCGATCACGGCTACCAACCTTGGACGCCGGTCTAAATCCTTGTCTTTTTTAGATTAACGTGTGATTTTCTAGGACCTCTCGGTGAATCTGGTGGCTCCTTTTACTTCTGTTTTAATAAGATAATAGATATTGAGCCCACTTTTTTCTATGAGCTTAGCTTTTGAAAAAGAGATGGTACATTCTCTCCCTTCTACGTAAGCAAAATGGTAAGTTAGACACTTATGAGCTAGCGGAGGTGTTATTGTTGGAGGAGGCCTAACAAACAGTCTGCAGAGCGCGTGCGGCAGGACAGGAGCAGCGAGCTGCCGAGTCTGCCATTGCCATGCAGCAGCGGCAGCAGGGCCGCCATCCCCGCCGCGCACGTAACGCAGCGGCAGCAAGTCAGGTGGCCCGATCACGGCCACCAACCTTGGACGCCGACCGACGCGGGTCGCCGCCACGCCAACGCCGTCCAGGCGCGTGCACGCCCGACCGCGCGCCGTTCTCCCCCCCCCCTCCCGGCCCACTCCGACGCAGCCTGCGTACGCCAAGCGTCGGACGCCCACGAAACGAACCGGAACAAACAAGTACGCGCGGGCGCCGCACCCGCTCGCGAAAAATCTCAGCTCCCTGGTGCTGCAGATCCCGCCCACGGGGTGAGCCCGTCCCGTTGCGCGCCACGCCTCGCTTCTCGGCGCCCGCACGCACGCGTCGGCGGGCGGACATGGATGGGGGCGCACGGGGGCCGGTGCACGCGCGCGCTGGCGCTGGGGGGTCCCGGCCGTCGCGTTCGCGCCCCCGATCTGCGCCATGCCGCTAGCCGTGCCCGCTCGCGCTCACCCAACGAAGATGCTCCTCGCTTTTGCCTCTCGCCGCGCTGTTTCGCATAGAATAATCCAACCGCGGCGGATTCGTCGCGCCTCCCCGTCGAGAGAGAGCTTCGTTCGACCCCCACCCCATCGGATCCCGGGCGGCCCATCCTTGTCACTCCGATCTCCGGCCGCCGATACCTCATATCTATTAATTATTATATATCTGTACATAATCGACGCCGAATAATGGCCAGGCAGTCGCGCTGCTAGTACTCCCGCCACCGCCACCGCCACGAGCTACAGTGGCGAACTGGCGGTGCTGGTGGTGGGGCACAGCCCGGCCTCGTCGCACGCACAACCCCCCACTGTAACTGTTTGTCCGGTTGCCTCGCCCTCGACCCTCGAGAGTGCACGGCAGCGCCCGCACGCCGAATCTCTCTGGGTCTGGGCTTGGTGCTCAGTCATCCGCCCTTGCTCCTTGGCTGCTCGCCTGCTCCTGGCTCCTGCTCCTGCTCCTGCTCGTGCTCGACGGACGACAGCGACCCCGCGCTTGTCGCGGCGCTGCTGCGCCTGTGACCAAATCTCGCTCGCTGCTGTTCTTTTTCTATTTTTTGTTAGCAAGATCGCTCGCGACTGTTTGCGTACCTGCATGGCTGCATTATTGCGGGGGATCACAGATTCACAGGACAGGACAACGAGGAGGTGAGCGAGATGTTGCATCAGAGAACAGGGTTCGGAGGACGAACCGAACCAACTTTGCGCAGGGGTTCACGGGAAGGAGCGGGCGTGCATGCATCGCAAGGGTCTCGTGCAGCACGCGATCCTGGGCTCTCGGGCTGCTCTTGGTGCAAGGCACCGGTCGGTTCGGTTCGAGTTGACCGTCGGTCAGGGGCTCACTCAGTCACTCAACCGCGTTTGCTTCCGTTCCACAGAAAGGTGCGGCCGCGTGTGTTGCCCCTGTTAGCAGTGTCAAACGATCAGCACGTTCCATCCCACCCAAATTTGAAGCAAGTGTTTTTTTTTGTTTTGTTTTCAGAAACAAGGGAGCCAACGTGCAGAGAGTATTTCAGAGGCTCAGGCGTGCATGCGTGATGCATCTGCATCCCCTCAGGTAAAAATGCGGTTGACCACCTGATTTTACAATCGGACGGCCATAAATGATATGTCATGTGCTCCTGCCACTAATATGGCATCACCCAGAGAAGTCGGAAGTAGTAACCACTACAGTCGGAGTTGTGTGTTGCTGTGTCAGAATTTTTTTTGTGTGTGCTGCTGAATGCTGATGGATCAAGAATGGATATCTTTGGCGTGACCACTTTGCATTCCCAAGAAAAACCAAAGAAACGGGAGAGGAGGGCCAGCAACCAGATCCCCGTATTATTCCCACCTGCCTTCCCTGCTCCCCGACCCAATGATACTCCACTCATTCAGTCACTCTCTCGCTCACACACACCCTCTCTTTTTGCCAAAAAAAAAAAACAAAAAGATTTGGTGCTTGTCCCCAGCTTCTGATGCTGCTACTGATCCACAGAGTATCATCATCGTCTCCGTCTCCTTCCTGCTAGTGCTGATTAGATTGCCGTGGTTTGGGAATGGAATCGGCCGCTGGCCTTTCCCTGTTCCCTCGGTTAAAGAATTAACAGCGGTGGGACAACGAGGATTGATGCCACAGCCTGATTCCTTCTCTCTCCCTCCCCTCCCTCTTTCTTCCTCCTCCTTTTAAACACCTGCTTTTCCTGGCCGTCTTTTCCATTCCCATTTGTTTTGGCGGCGGCTGCTTCTGCTGCGCCAGCTTTCCTGTGCCCCTTTCGCCTCCCGGGCTATTCTCCTGCTCTCCCTCCAGCCTCTCTTCCTCGTTCTTATACCAGCAGCGGTCCAGCGCCGTTGGCAAGCGACGAGGAGCCTGCTCTGCTCCTCCTCCATTGCTCTTGGTGCTACTAGTAGTTCTGTCGGTGGTATCCAAGAAAGCCTTGTGTCCTTTTCCTTTGCAGGGGCGAATAAGCTCAGCTCTTTCGAGAAACGGAGCAGTTGAGCTCTAGCTCCCCGTACAAAGCTGAGCCACGGCGGACGCCTTTCTCGCTTTGTACATGGACAGCTCACTCTTCCCGGCAACAGCTCAAGGTACGGCATCCCTGCTGCCAGATACTCATATTCTCTACTGCCCACAGCAATGTTGATCCAGCCTGATAAGATCACTGAGAGAGTGATCAGATGCATCTCTGTGGAGATAGCTAGCATTGCACAGGCTACTTGGCCATGGATTGATCGATAGCTGGCGATTGGCAGGTTCTCGGAGGTGAGGGGAGCGAAGGCTCGGTCGGAGATGGAAAGGGAATCCAGGTCAGGGGTGCTCTCGGAGACGGGGTCCTGCGCCGGCACGCCGAGGTCGGTTCAATCGTCTTGCAGTCTCCAGCACCGGTACTCTTCACGGAGGTTAGGACTGCACTTCTCTCAGCAACTCCTGAAAATTCCATGGAAATTTCCTCCTGTAAGTTGCTGAATTCCTCATGATTAATTGGCACTGCACATGTTGAAAGAGCAGCTTCAGTAAGAAATTAAGCGCCCGTGAACGCGCAGAGCCGCAGAGGAGTAGTAATTCGCAAGCGCTGAATAGGTGTGCAGGAAACCTGAATAAAGGACACAAGTGGACAGATACCTGTAGCATTCTAACCGTGTTTAAGAGCTGTTTCAGTTCATCATCCGTATTGGGGCATACACAGCAATTGCGCATTATTTTCAGTTCAGCGGCCTATTAACTTCTCGCTCTACAGTTCAACCGTCCTCTTCAGATCACAATGAATTCCTTTAGACCACAAGTACGGTACCACTGTAGTATAGTCCACTGTCTAGAATTCATCTTCTAGAAAATGGTTGACAATGGTATCGGTATGGATTGACCTACTCTTAAATTTACTTTTACCACGCTTATCTGTAAAAATAGTTATATGCAGAATTTATCCCTAGCGATTTCCTTAGTTAGTTTTAACAAGGCCTAGAGCGTTGAGAAGCCTTTCAATCAATTTGTGCCAATACATCAAAATGGAAGGTGCTGTTCTAATAATTTACTGCTTCCCATTTTAGCATTCTGAAGAAACATGAAGGCGCATTGGACATGTCACCACGACTCTCCTACTGCAAACCTGTGAGTAAACTGGATCCATCTTAAGTTTTTTTTTTCGGCATAGGCAATCTACCCAGTTTACTTATTGAAATGACCTTTTATCATGCAGACCACCCATAGAGAGAAGTTCAACAGAAGGCACTCACTTAACTTGCCAGAGCAATTGCCAGTCCATTACTCCAAAAAAGCAACAGAACGAACCCAAAAGGCTACCTCAAAGGTTTGTAGCAACTCCTACAAAATTATTTCAAAATGTTGGGGACAGTATATTTTTTCCCCCTTAAAGCAGATGAAATTGAAGATGCATACGTTGTATGCTACTCTTCAATCAGTAGTAGTGCTCTTACTGTCTTAGTACATAACTGACATTCATATCTGAGTGGATGTGATTGTAGGCCAAGACTATCCTTTGAATTATGTATCTGGTTTATTCAGGGAAAAAAGTTTAAAAATCTAAACACAAACATGTTCATGACATGGTGATGAAAACCGAATTGAGAAATTGTCATGGAGTCGGCTGGGCCACTTGGGCCTATTGGGCTAGGTCCATTAGGGTTAGGGTTAAGTGTTTTGGCTAAGTAATCCTCTCTATATAATGAGAGGAGATGTATCAAAGGAAGCAAGCAAGAGATAAGAAAATCAATCTAGTGCTTCTATCGCCTGCCCTTGTGGTCCGGCCGCCGCCATTAGCGAGGTCGGGCTGCTTGGGTCAGGTTCAACTCCCTTCCAATTCCCTTCTATCTACATCCACCCGTGACAGAAATGTGTTCTTGTTCATTTGCCACTGTTTCATTTAGACTGTATATGGTTTCTTAGACCTTGCAATTCTGCAGTCTGTTGCAGATTTAGTAGGGGAGATTGCAGCTCTCGAGCAGGAAGTCATACGCAAGGAACTACATCTGCTCTCTCTCTACAGAAGAGCATTTGATCAATATGTATCTGAATCCTGCAGTTTCACAAGCGAGGTACATAACTAAGCATGCAAGATTTGACAGTCTAAATTTTAGATGTTCAATGTCCTTACACTAAAATGCCACTAGCAGCAGGTGGATCAAGAAACACTGAAAAACATCGATGAGGGTGCGCTCCGTTTGAGGGATATCAAGCATTCTGCAGCCTTCAACTTGCCAACCGTCTCAAAATCTGTCAGTGCACATACCATTTCTCTTCATTCTTTCATACTAGTTTAGCATATGATCTTTCTGTCAGTGAATATACGGTGACTGATGTAACTCTCATATCTTACAGGAGATACCAAAATCAGGTGCAAGGCATTCCAGCCTTGTGAACTTCTTGAGTGCTTCTATTTCCGAATACGTTCCTAAGATCTCATGCAAATTATCGGAGGACATCTTAAGCTGCATTGCTGCTGTCTACTGCAAACTTTCAAGCACACAACCGCAAGATGCAGAATGCATGGCTTCACCAAGTCCTTCAGTTTCATCTTCAAGTACTTTTTCTCCGAGGCGCCGTAATGATAGTTGGAGCCCTCGGTTCAACTTCGATAGCCCACGCCAGCATGGATTCCAGAAAGAGGAAAATGAACAAAACATAGGCATGATTGTCATTCCGAGGATACGCATTGATGCTGACAAGTTTGATTATGCCTCAAAAATGCTGGAGACTATCAGGTGAGCAACTGAAACAAGAAAAAACATTGCAAAATTCCTTTGAACTTTTATTTATTGGGATAAGAGACTTAATAAAGACAAAAGTCTCTAGATACTGATTTATATATCCACGCTGTGTCCCATAGGTCCCTGATACAGCGCCTCGAAAAAGTTGACCCACTGAAGATGACACATGAGGAGCAGCTCTGCTTTTGGATTAATATCCACAATGCTCTAGTGATGCATGTACTGCTCTATACTGAAAATTACATCTCACCTTTCCTATGGCCCATTGTTAACCCAGAATCCATGCTTAACCTGTATTACTGCCTTGTGATTACAGGCTTTTCTGGCCTATGGTCTACATGATAAACGCATGAAGAGTACGGACATGATTCTGAAGGTACAACATTACATTTGCTGGTGCTATTTCTATTTACAGACAAAATGTATCTGACAATTTTGACAACTTTTTCGTCAGGCTGCGTATAATGTGGGTGGGCAATCAGTGAACGCTCAGACCATTCAGAACTCAATTCTCGGATGCCAATCCCATCGTCCATCATTGGTACGTACATTAGCAAAATATATAGCATTTTCTTCAGCGACAAAAAACAGAGCCACTCATCAGAAACACAGAACAAACAAACTAACGGGAATAACATTTTCAGTGGGTCCGTGCGCTGTTCACGCCGGCGAAAAGATCCACGGCAGGGTCGGCCAGGCACCCCTACGCCCTCCACCATCCAGAGCCGATCGCGCACTTCGCGCTGTCGACCGGTGCATTCTCAGACCCGCCTGTAAGCTCTTAAGGTTTAACATTTCAGAGTGAAAAACATGAGCATTGCAAAAGGCTCACTGCAAGACCTTCTCTTGATCGCATCGTTGCAGGTCCGGCTGTACACGGCGAAGAAGATCCACGAGCAGCTAGAGGCGGCGCGAACAGAGTTCATCCAGGGCGGCGTGGCGGTGAGGAAGCAGGCCCTGCTGCTGCCCAAGGTGCTGCACTACTACGCCAGGGACGCCGCGCTGGAGCTGCGGCACCTGGTGGAGCTGGTGTGGGAGACCATGTCGGATGCCCAGCGGGAGGCGGCCCAGCAGCTGCAGCACGGCCTGAAGAGGAGGCCCGACAGGTGCGTCGAGTGGGTGCCGTACAAGTCCTCCTTCAGATACGTTGTACATAGGGACCTGGCTGACTAGGCGGCGCCATTGTGGTTTTGGTTGTTGCTCTTGGTCTTTGCCCATTTGGACACCTGCGTCGTGACAGCTTACAGAGAGTAGGAGTAGAGGGGTGTGCATGCGAGAGAGAGTGTGTGTAGTCGTGTAGATACGGGTGTGGCTGTGAATTGTGAGTAGTTTTGAGTTAGGTCGAGTGGCTTGAAACGCTGTACATTTTTCTTTGTGCCTGTGCATTGGGGAATTTGGGATTAAAATAAAGGTGAAGCAAATGGCGAGATTTATTCAAGCAGTCGTATGATCCCGTGAGCAATGAACTGACAGAAGCAGCTTAAAAAGGACACTGACATGACATGGAATCATTGGAACATATTGGCTTGGAACCAAACGATTTGGGGGACGTGACCCAATTCTGAGCCAACGATTTTATTCATGTTGTCGTATAATCCGTGGGCGATAATTAGAGGCGCACAAGTGAGGAGGAAAGGTAGCTTAAATACAGCGTCGTTACCCTGGCATTGCACACGTCACATTGGATTTAGAACAAATCAAATAGTGATGACGAAACAAATTATGTGCTCACGGCTTTCATGTTCGTGACATATCCAAACCACAAGTAATCTATCTAGAATTGCTAGCATACAAGAGCAGATTAGAGAATGTATACGGCATATCTGAACAAAAACATACAGGTGATGTTTGACCGCATCAAGATTGTGTCTGTAAATTGCATCTTTTAATGAAAAACGTGTTAAGGTACGGTGGCAAAAGAGATTTGAGGCAGTTTGACTGAAGTTGCAGAGATGCACAAGGTTCAGTTATGAAGTGATTGGCCTATATTGACCAAAACAGTGGTTCTTATACAATCTTACCAAAAAAGGAAGCCGAACTTCGGGGAAACACACAATTAATTCTTTGAAGGAAAGCTGCAAGCTAATACACAACTCTGGATGAGCTTCTCCATGGTGAAGAAGCTTGTCGTCGACGTGTGACGTGGACGTGGCGCTAGCTCACTCGGCCAGCCACCACGGCACCAGGTCCCTTGTTCTCGTACTCGCCATAGTAGAGAGCGTGTCAGGGGGACTGGTGCTCCCACGGCAGCCATCCATTGGGGCCACCACGTCGGAGATGGTGCACTGCATGAAAACCATGCATGAGAATGGCTTCCACGGGCGTCGAAGGAAGGTCTGCACGGCTCCCGGGACTGCAGCGCGGATGGTGCATCTTTAGAACACTAGTGTCGGCGGGAGTGTCGGCGGTGCCCGTGATGACGGTGGCGTCCATGCCGTCGTCGAAGAGCATGATGTTGGGCTTGTCCTGCCCCAGGACGACGAACTCCCTATAGACGCCGCGCTTGACGTGGATGACGAAAGTCTTGTTGCTGTTGGACGGCGCGACGACTATGGCAGCGGCCACGATGGTGTAGTTGCCGCTGCCATCCGCGGCCAACACCACGTCGGCGGCGGACTGCTGGCTCGCCATTGCAGAGCTTGTACAGAGAGGCTGGAGTGTAGGTGCTCGCCTTGGAGACTTGCGATGCTATGCTAGAGAGGCTGGAGTGCAGACTGTAGAGTGCAAAGGCTTTGGACCGTGTGTTTCTCTGAACTGGATTGGTTTAGATTATCTGAACGGATCGCGAGGTCGATCACTTATATAGATAGGCTCACGATGACAAAAAGGTTCAACAGCCCGGCAACATAGAAATGGAGGCTGATCGACTGACCATTCCAAAACGATTTGCGTGTATTCCCAGCGGTAATTGCCAACCCATTACTAATGGAACGAACTTGTTTCCTTTTGAATCTACTGGCCATGTTGCTTTGAGCATCCTTTTCCAATTCTTAGCTGATGACTTAAGTTACCGTATTTCTCAACCGACCATTTCAAGTTACATAGTAGTTTTGGCAACGCGGCAACACCGTCTGTCTATCCGAGTTTGTGAAGAGGTGAAATGGCAATTGAGATGAGACGTGCTACGCGGCAACACCGTCTACCTGAGTTTGTGAAAAGGTGAAATGGCAATTGACTGGAAAATAGTTGAAGAGGCTGAAAGTGACAAATTTTTTTAAATAGGAGGGAGGAGTCTAACTAAAACTATATATATAACATGAAGCGTCAGTTCACCTGGCCACCCTCCACGGCACCAGGTCCCTTGTTCTCGTATTCGCTATAGTAGAGCGTGTCAGGGGGGACTTGGTGTTCTCACGGCAGCCATCCCTTGGGGTCCACCACGTCAGAGATGGTGCACTGCATGAAGACCACACGCGAGAACGGCTTCCATGGTGCCCGAGGAAGGTCTGCACGGCTCCCTGGGGGGGGGGGGGGGGGGGGGGGGGGGGGGGGGGCATACGCCCCGTACAGTACATACTACATAGGGACCTGGCTAACTAGGCGGCGCCATGGTGTTTTGGTTGTTGCTGTTGGTCTTTTATTTGTCCATTTGGACACTGCGTCGTGACAACTTACAGAGTCTGTAGGAGTAGAATGGATGTGCATGAGAGAGAGTGTGTAGATACGGGTTGTGGCTGTGAATCGTGAGTAGTTTTGAGTTAGTTCTGGTGGCTTGAAACGATGTACATCTTTGTGCCTGTGCACTGGGGAATTTGTGATTAAGATTGTGAAAAGATGAAAATAAAGGTAAAGCAAATGGTGAGATTTATTCAAGTAGTCGTATAATCCGTGAGCGACGAACTGACAGCAGCAGCTTAAGAATGGACACTGACATGACATGGAATCATTGAAACATACTGGCTTGGAGCCAGCAAACGAGATTTGGGACGTGACCCAACTCTGAGCCAACCATTTTATTCATGTACTCGTATAATCCGTGAACGATGAATGGACAACAGCAGCTTACATGACATGGAATCACTGAAACATATTGGCTTGGACCCAACGATTTGCGGACATGGTCTAACAATAATTGTGTTTGGCTATGGCCTGTTCTTGTCGACGACAACTCCATCACAGCGGGCACTCCAGCAGGTGGCCCTGGTCTTTGAGCGACTGTACGCAGTCGTCGAACATCTCATGCAGTCCTCTGAACTTGAAGCCCAGCGCCTGCAGCTTGGATGTGTTCAGCTGGTACGTCTGCTTACCGTACGGGTTCTCCAGCCTGCAGAGCAATTTCAGGAGGCGAGTTTCAGTCGAACTCAAAGCGTCGATGTTATGTGATCAGTGGCACGTATCTGAACGATCAACTAACCTCCGAGGGATGGGGAAGATCGGGTATCGTTTTCCAAGGAAGGAGACCAGCTCGTTGTTGTCCAGCACAACTGAGCTGCATAGGTATCTCCCGGTGGCCTCAGGCGTCTCGTACACAAGGATATGGCTGCTTGCGACATCGTCAATGTGGACGTATCCCATCCTTCCGTAACAACTAAACCTGGCAGTGTCACCTGAAAGGTCATTTTGTTAGGACTCAACTGAAAAGCTGAATACCTATGATGGTTAACAGATTGAGATATGAAAAACCATAACTAAATGGTGATTCTAGAAGGAGCATAAATACCTTGTAATAAGCCAAGGACATCTGAAGCTGTAACGCATAATTCATGGGATAAACTGGGCCCGATCACAAATGAGGGAAGAACAGTCACAAGGTCAATGTTATTCTCCTTGGCAAACTCCCATGCTGCTTTCTCAGCACATACTTTCGCCAGGCCATACCATAGCTTTGGATGGAAAGAAAAAGGATAACGTCATTTTTCGATCAACATTTGGTGTCACATGGGAATGCAAAAAACAGGTAGGGAGATCCATGTATCACCTGCATCTTTTCACAGAGTGGCACAGAGCTCCATATTGTTTCATCCAGTGAGATATTCGGCTGAGCATCATCCCTGATCCTCACTGCAGATGACGAAGATGTAAGAACAACCCTTTTCAGAAAAGGGTTCTTCTTGCACGATCTTAGCACGTTCAGAGTACCGTTTACTGCAGGAACAAGCGTTGCTTCCTGTAACATGAACACCACAAAGAAAACAGTCTAACATCAGTGTAGATGCATTTCCACAGAAGGAAACTGGAATTTGAACGATGGTCTTAACTTCTAAAAGAAAAATAAACTAGAGTGAAAAAGACTAGTAGGATGATTCAGATGCATATGTAAATGAAAGGGTGATCTGTTTAAAGCAAATTCAGCATGCCTTGCTACTAGAATCAGATTTAGCGAGGACAGGCGATGCAGTGTGGAAGACGCCATCACAAGACATCACGGCTTCGTCAAAGCTCCCTTCTTCCAACAGATCAGCTCGAACAATCTGTAGCCTTTCTTTAGCACCAGGCAATTTCCAAAGGTGTGCCACTTTTTGGCGATTTTCTGACAAGTTAGAAAAAAAAGTTCATTGTAGAAGGATCAATATACAAGAACTAACGTAATCATGAGGATTGATGCAAAAGGAATGACATATGTGCAAATACCTGGGTCTCTGACAGTCCCTACCACATGATATCCAGCCTCGAGAAGCTGTTTGATAAGCCAAGAGGCAATGAACCCAGAAGCGCCAGTTACACACACTTTACCCTTGTTTGAGCTCACCATTTTCTAAGGTTGCAAGTGGTGCTGAGCTCTGGTCCAAATCCACCTTCTCTTATATGCACCAGAAAGAATATTATAGAGAAGGGAGAGCAAGAAGTGTGCATCATATCAACCCAGTTTTGGTGATCATGATAAACAGATACAAGCTGGGTTGGTTGAGGGTAGATTACAATCTATTTAGGAGGTACTCACGTTCTAGGTGGCAAGTTGGTGCAAAATAAAGTTGGGAGAATTTGCACTGAGTTTGCAGGCTCCTATACCAATTCTCTTTCATCTTGTGACTGTCAAAAAGAAAGTGGAGGAGATTAAAAAAAATGCAGTGGGCTAGGGCTATAATAAATGCCCAAATGTAGCATTTCCTTAACTCAGATTATCTTTTCTACAGACCAGGGTTCACATGGAAACATTGTAAAAGCAACGGAATTTTAATGTTGAAATAGTTTATATTGAAAAGATCATACCCAATTTATTGGCTATTTTCGAATTAGTATGTAAAATTCATACAATTAGGATGGCTGAATTCTTAAATTCAGAGTCTCTTCACACTTTCTCACAAACAAATTAAGAAGTGTTGAAGTTTGGATAAACTATTGTTTACTCTGTGTGTCTACAATACATCTAATTCACAGGTGATCCTTTCAGCTACTCCGTAGTTGGGAAGATTCATGAATCGGACGATTTGGTGGCTTCGAGAATTCCAGTCAATGCAATGGTAAAAGTCCAATTACACTGTTTTTTGGGGAGAAAACGTTGTGGCAAGAGCATCAACAACCCCATGAAAACTGCTGAACCTGGCGCTCACGACGTCCACCTCGACGCCGAGACTCCTGGCGCCGGCGGCGGTGACCGGCCCGTGCGCGGCCACGACCATGCCGGGCCAGCGCGCCCTCAACCGCGCCCAGCTCCACCCCGCGGCGTCCAGACCCTTGAGCAGGCCCTCCACCTCGGCCGTGCTCGTGAACACGACGGCGTCAGGCGCCGCGGCGTCCGGGCCCACCAGCGCCTCCGCGCAGAGGCCCGGCCCAGCACGTGGCGTACGCCGGCGCGCGCACGGCCACCCAGCCGGCCGCCTCGAGCCCGCGAGGAAGTCCGGCACGACGGGGGGCTCGCGCAGGCCGACGACCTCCGGGACCGGGCAGAGCACGCGGCGGCCGGACCCGCGGCCCAGCGCCTCCACGAGGCCGGCCGGGGTGGCCACGTCGGGGACGAGGACGGTTACCCTTGTCCCGGCGTTGCCGCAGAGGCGCGAGAGGAAGGCGCCGTCGAGGAGGTCCGCGTCGCTGCCCAGGCCGCGACGGTGAAGGGGAGCGCGGAGGCGTCGGAGAGCGGGTGGTGGGAGGACGGGAGCGCGCGGGCGAAGGCGGAGATGCCAGAGCGGGAGGTGAAGGCGAGCGCGGCGAAGGGGTCCAGGGCGCCGGGCAGGAGGAAGGGGGGGGCGGTCGGGGTCGTGCGGGTGGACGGCGATGGTGGGCACGGGGACCGGGCTCGCGCCGCGCTGCCGCAGGAGCGCGCCCAGGCGGCCGCCGTAGCGCCGCCGCCCGTCTGCGGCGTCGTGAACGCCACCCGGCGGCCGGCGAGCGACAGGGGCTCGGGCGGCGGCTGCGCCATCCCTTTTCCGTCCACGGCAAGGCGCGCACCGCACGGCGATGCCAATCTAGAGAAAGGATTATCCACTGCCGTGCTTAACCGAAAACAGTTGATAATTACAGAATTACGGATACATGGTAATCTATTTTTTTAGAACAAAGGAACAATTCGGCCTCTGCGACGGATCCAGGATAATCTGTTGTGTTCCTCTAGGTAATTCTGGGGTAATCTGTGGTAAACAGCAAGATTGGAGAATTTGGGTTTGGGAAGGGGGAGACTCGAGCCCCCGAGGAGGGAAGGAGGAACAAGAACAGAACGGAGTCACAGGAATGTAGTAACTGATCGTGTATGTGAAGTATGTTCATGGGCTGCACGAGGTACAAAGCCCCAGGCCTACTCACACCACACCTTTGATTTCTAAGCCCCCTATGGCCTTGCTCCTTGCTCACTCAGGTCCAAAGGTTGGCCCATGACAGTTGACAGGATCCACGTCCAGTTGATCAGTAGTTATACGTTCTAGTCCTCTCTACGGTGCAGAGGCCTGTACAGAACTAGATTTGCTCGTCTTACAGTATGTGACAATAGAATCGAGTGGCTTGATGAGTTACTTTGGGAGGTGGCTGGGTGCTTTGCAGATTTCTTTTTGCTAGTAGCATCGGATAGTGCTCTTGGTCTATGGTTATGCTATGTAGGTGTGTGCCTCTTATTAACTATTTAAAGGTTTCTGATTTTTCAAAACCTCCATAATTCATGGGGCTCACATATGTTTCGACAATAAACTCTCAGATGCAAAGGCTTCTTGTATCCTTCTTGAACTTCGGTTCACGGGGACATTCTATTGATTCTTTTTTAAGCAATGTGTTTTTCTACTAGTTTAAGCAATGTGTTGAAACTGAAAGGGGTGAGTTTTATCCGCATTCCTGATAAATGAAGCCATTCCGATACCTCAAAGCCTGTTCGAAATAAGATATTTCCTTGTCGCGGCTTTCACGTGTTCATATTTGACCCGGAAAACTCTACCAGGTAGAAGATCGCGGCATCCCACCCGAAGAATGAACCAGGCAGTGAGGCAACCACAAAAACGTGTCTTCCTGCGTTTTTCTTTGGCGAAGAAAAAAAGGAGAGCCATTCTTTCTTTTTTCCCACTCAAAAGCTCAATTCGCTGTTCAGACTGCAAACCATACACACTGCCGTCACGTAAAAGAAATGCGTGTTTAGAGCCTGGTTGGTTGGCTTCCAATACGTGCCAAACTAACATGAGGGCAAGCCAAAATTATGGCTCGCCAAAATCAGGGCATGCCAAAATTATGGTAAAAAATTTGAGCATTCACTTGGTTTGGTGCCAAAACATGGCAAAGTTCTCTTATGAGCTCAAGAAGTTTCTAGAAACTTGCCATAATTTTGGCTAAAAAAGGTTAGAATGCCAATTTTTAGACGTAAATCAAGCCATGGCCAAAATTTTTTGGCATGCCGTCATTTTCGTAGGGCAAATATTGGCACTAAACAAATCTAAGTCCTTAGTTTCAAGAAGGAAAGGAAGACAAGAGCCAGTAACATTTTTTTTTATCCAAAAGTTTGAAGGTGATGAGGTAATTACAAAACTTTATAATGCAGTTATCTCAATGTCAAAATAATTGTTATTTCACAAAATAAAAAAAAGTTTTAAAACACTTGCTAGTACTAGGCTGACGGCTTCTAGTCTAGTACGGTACACGGAGCGAGAAGGAATATCCTACAGACACGCTGCAAGCACCGGAGTCTTTGCACGAATCTTAAGGCCCATCAGATGACTGTGTGCCCCGCCTCCCTCTCCCGGAACGGGATCCTCTACCTCACGCGCACTGATGTTACCCTGCAGTATCGAATATTCGAATCTCACCAGCCCAGCGCATACCAGGTCCTTTCCTTCACGGACTGGGCTTCAGCCCAGCATAGCACGGCCCACCAGCCACCAGCTGCTAGTCTTTTAGCGCTAATGCTCTGTTTTTGGCGCGAAGACGATTATTTCTGGCGCGAGCGCGACGGCGCCGTGGCGCGAGGGCGAGCCGTGAGGCGGCGGGCGCCTGCTGCGATCTCGTTTGCTATCTGGAAGCAATAGGTGCGTTAATCTTCCTCCTATGTACTGATTCCTCCATTCTTCTTGCATTTCATTTGATCGATCCATTCAATTTGTTGCCTAATTCTTCCCCTGGCCCCTCATTAGATCGTGTGTTCCTGCAACCAAAAGAAATCTGCATATACGAGATGGAAGCAAATAGGTGTGTAATGTTACTGCTGTTTATTTTTCCCATGAGATTTGATAGATTTTAGTTGTTTAAAGTACCACCAAATCAATTTGTTTCTGTAGGGAGGGTTTGCTGTCTGGTTTGGTGCCAAAAGTTGGCATGGAGTTCAGTACTGTAGAAGAGGCTTGGATGTTTGGATTAGCCTATGGAGGTCAAAAGGGATTTGAGGTTAGGAAAAGGTCTCAAATAAAGAAAGTCAGATGGGAAGGTTAGATCTGCAGATATGTTTGTGCAAATGAGGGGCATAGAAAGGAAGATAAAAGGGATCATCTAACAAAGTGTCCAAGAGCTCAACTAGAACGGATTGTCAGGTTCGCAATGGGGTCTTACAATGGACCAGGAGAAGGGAACTTATAAGTTTATGAATTGTTTTTAGAACACAATCACATGCTTCAGTTGCCACAAACCTCACACTTGATGGTATCTCAAAGAAAAATTTCAGAGTTACAAGGTTTTGAAATTGAGACAGCTGACGATGCAGGAATTGGGGCCGAAAGCAGCACATGAGTTGGCGTGTGTGCAAGTTGGTGGTTCAGCCAATCTCAGCTATACTCTTCGTGATCACAAGAATTATTTACGGGGCAAGCGCAAGCGAGAGATGGCATATGGTCAAGCGGGAAGCATGCTTATGTATTTTCAAGATAAAATTGCTGAGAATCCTTCATTTCAATATGCATTGCAGATGGACATAGAAGAACAAATAGCAAATATATTTTGGTTTGATGCTAAAATGCTCACTGACTATGCATATTTTGGTGATGTTGTCAGTTTTGACACTACTTTTGGAACAAACAAGGAAAGTAGAACCTTTTGGTGTATTTGTTGGGTTCAATCAGTTTAGAGAAACAGTGGTTTTTGGTGCCGTTCTCTTATATGATGAGACATTTGAGTCCTTCAAGTGGTTATTTGAGACTTTCCTCAAAGCACATAATGGCAAGCAACCCAAAACAATTTATACTGATCAAGATTTTGCAATGGGAAAAGCAGTTAAGGAAGTGTTTGTAGAAGCATGGCATGGCTTGTGTACTTTCCACATTATGCAAAATGCTGTCAAACATCTAGCTGAACCCGAAGATGAAGATGAAGGCAACAAGAAAAAAGGCAGCAAGAAAAAAGGCAGCAAGAAAGATCCCAAACATGTAGATGATGAAGGCAGTGAGGAAGAACCAAGTATTCTCTCAGACTTTAGTGCATGTATGTTTGAGTATGAGGATGAGGCTACATTTCAACATGCATTTCAGCTCATGAGGACAAAGGCGAGCAAGCAAACTTGGTTGGATAGTATATACAAGGTGAGAGAGAAATGGGCTGAATGCTATATGCAGGATGTTTTCACATTGGGGATGAGAAGTACACAATTGAGTGAGAGTCTGAATAGTGAGCTGAAGAGGCATTTCAAATCTGATTTCGATATCATTAGATTTCTTAAGCATTTCGAAGGGTGGTGGCAGATAAAAGAAAAAAAGAGTGGGATGCTGAATTTGAATCAAGGAAAAAACAGCCTAGAATAAAATGAGGACACCTATGCTACTGCAAGCAAGCAAGCTTTACACACCAATTATATTTGAAGCTTTTCAAGGTGAATATGAAAGGTCAATGGTAGCATGCACCACAACATTAGAAGGCAATAATGTATACCTTGTAGCAATTGGGAGCCTTAATAAAAATTTACTTGCTTGAGGGAGTACAAAGTTACCGGTGATCCTTTAAAGCAAACCAGTACATGTAGTTGTGGACAGTTCAAGCCATACATTTTGCAGAATCTTTCTCATTCCTATACAATCACAATTTACCCAAATTGCTAGCACCTGTACAATTTACAAAACACAATGCTTCTTTCCAGCTTCATGCCTTCCCAGGCACAATACTCTGCATTATAACCTGCTCCTTCCTTTTCCCTTCCCTGTGCTTTGCTCCTTCCTAATGTCGCAGTGCAGACTCCGAACGCGGGTGAGCAGGCGCTCGTGGGCGTGTGGCCGGTCCCGGCGCGGGCGGCAGCGAGGCCAGCTCGGCTCCAACGTGGGCGGGCGACCACCAGCGGGTGCGCGGCCGGCCTAGGCGCGGCAGGCGGCGCGGCCAGGCTCGGCTCAGCGTGGGCGGGCGACCAACTGGCGGGCTAGCGACCGGCCTCGGCGCGGGCTGCGGCGCGGACCGGCTCGGCCCCGGCATGGGCGGGCGAGCAATCAGGGCCGCCGCCGCCACGATCTTCTCCGAATCTCCGGTGACGAGGGAGCCGGTTTCCGTTGCCGATCTGCATCGAGAAGAAGAAGGAAGAGAGAGGCAATGCTGTTGTGTGGGCTTAGTCCGTGAGTTGGGCCGTGCTGGGATAATAGCATCAGTGTGTGCGCCGTAGGATGCGAGCGGACGGACCTGATGCCGTGACTGCTGAGTAACGTCAGTGCGCGTGATGGTAGAGGATCCCAATCCCCTCTCCCTGCTCCAGGGGAAAAGGTTAAAAAAAATATATCAGAGATCAGAAAAAACTGGCCTATCCCTCCAGCTCCGTGTGCCCGCCTCTTGCTCTGCTTCTGCTTATCCCGTTCGCTCGCCGGGCACACGCTCCTCCTCGGCTCCTCGCCTCCTCCCGCGGAGGATTTCGTATGCCAGCATGGGAGGTGCCGCCATCCTCGAGCCCTAGCCTCGCCTGCGCACCCCCGGCCGCCGTCCCGCTGACCCACGGGGGCGGCGCGCTTCCGCCGCCGGCCACCGGAGCAGCCCCCAGCTGCTCCTGAGGAGCGACATCCCGGCGCCCGCCGTCCTTTGCCGAGCTCGCTCGCAGTCTTCTTCCTCGTCTATGTGGTGAGTGCCGCTGGATATAGCTCCGGTTCTTGTGCAGTTGCTCTTGGCCAGTAGTTCGGTTGTCCTAATTCATCTTTGTTGATCGAGTAGAACTTCGGGAGAGGGGACGATGCGGACAAGCTGCTCGAGGATTTGCTCAAACAGCACGGCGAGGTGGTGTACGCTCGGGAGGCTCCCGTCCTCCGCCGTCGAGGCTGACGACGACGCCGAGTGCTTATCCTGTACGTGCCTCCCGCTCCCCCTTTCGCCTCTCCTGATGTAGGGGCCCCTATGTGTTGTGTGCCGATCTCCTTCGAGTTAGCAGATCGTAGGACAAGGAGGATTCATGGTTAAATTGATAGGATTCGGGGTTAGAAAAATCACATGGTTAAATTGATGTATCTGCGCTTGCATTTGATTGACGCCGTGCCTCAACGGCTCTACCAGTTTAAGCAAGAGTCTGCCAGTGCACCTCACGCTCACAGCATATAGTTTCACTTGCATCTGGCCCATTGGTCCCACACGTTTGCATTTCGAATTGGAACCCTGCTGGCTGCTGCCCTTTCATCCAGAAACGCCAGGGATTCATGATTCATCGTTGCCTCTGGCTTGACACGAAAAAGTAGTATTGTTTGCCAGTGGCCAGAACCGAAGGAAAAAATCTGATGCTAAAGTACACACTCGGTTATTGAACCGAGCCATGCAAGTAGTATTGGAAATTTGATCCTAAAGCATGCACTCTGTCAATTTGTGACCCCTGTCTAGTATAAACTATGAAATGCATGGTTGCGGAATGTTTTGTATTACCAGGCACTCGCAATTTTTTCTTTGAAAAAAGTCATTTCTATTGTTCAATTTATTCTTCTTGTAAAGGTTTTTAACCCGATCATTGTCTACTTTATTTTCAGTTGCTGTATCCCTGGCTAAAGCTGCAAGCGAGATAAAGGCTGCTGATATTCGTGTGCTTTGGTGTGAAGCGACTTGTTACTGGACTAGGTTCTTCATTATTCTCACTGCCTCTCAAATGCTCAGATTGATGCTATCAGGTACCAATCAAGTTTTCTCTTGCTGAAAAAGTCACGAGTATTTAACAACTTGCTCATTCAACTTTTACTGAATATAAGAACTTGAAAATGCCATTATTGTTCACATGGAATTGTGCTTGTACCTTGCAGTTCCAAGATGAGAGATATTGGTGAGAAGCAATTTAGCAAAGTTGCATCTGGTGATACGAAACCAAATTCTTGGACTTTACTGGACTTTGGCAAGTCTCTGTTTTTCTGATATCTTATTCTCTATTAGCTTTACTCATTTCATATTGCCAACTTGTACTACAAGATCTAATTATTTGCTTTGAAAGAAAGAAAAAAGAACTTAACTGCATTACGAATTGGTTACAGAGTAGCTCCCTGACTTTGTGGAATTGCAAAACAACTCCTATTTGATCACTCAGGCCTATGACATACTTTTTATTAGTTTTCAGACAAAGGTTTAGCAATGGGTATATTATGTTGTCATAACTTAGATTTCAATTTACAAAACATGCTCATGTCATGTTTCTGTCTGCCAAATGGAAAAAAAAGAAGGAACTGTATCTTACTCTTATTTATATGCTAGGTTAGTTTCACAATTCAGTTGTAAATTTGACGTAACACAACTCTTACTTCTACCTTTTGGTTCCTAAGAAAGCCTATTTTTCTAAACTGATTTTAGGTCATAAATGATTGATCAATGGTCAGATGTATCCCATTTTGTCAGAGAAAGGATGTTCTTCTTTGAATGTCTGACGCTGTTGTGGAGTTTTTTTTTTTTCCATGGGGCCTATCTGATAATGTTTCGCACTCCTACAGGGGATGTTGTTGTTCATATATTTCTTCCTCAGCAACGAGCATTCTACAATTTGGAAGAGTTCTATGGTAATGCTACGCCCATTGAACTCCCGTTTGATACCCACGGCAGTGAATGGTGATCCTGCAATCCGAGACACTCAATCAAGCAACCGGTTGCTTTACTCCACGGAGAAATGAGTTTTTGTCTAGAGGCAGAAAAACGTGTACTGCCGAGAGTCTTGGCATGCCTATCTCATCGATCAGATGTGGAGAGCTTCCCAGACATAGATCGCTCACTCTAGTCACAAAATTCAACTAGCAAATGTTGCCTGCCCTACTGCCCCTTCGAAGTGTAAAAATGGCACCTTGATGCAAATGGTGTCATTTCCATGAACTATCGATCATACTGTTATTGTCAAGTTTATTTTTGTCTTAACCTAGGATCATGGTATTCGTTATGTCAAGCATTTAGGAATAATAGCTTCATGTTATACATAGTTTTAAATTCCTCCCTCCGATTCAAAACAAATGCTGTTTTAGCCCCTTCTACTATTTTTCAGTCTTACCCGTGAACTATCTGTTGGGCCTGTTTTGCGGCTATTTTTTCACCTATAAATGAAATCCCCATGTAAAGTTCTGTGCACAAGAAAAGGGAGGGTGGTTTTTTTTTTGAGAAAAGTCCATTTTACCTCCCTGATCTTGTATCGAAATCTAAAAAGCCCCCCTTGAAGTCAAAAACCAGACGCTATACACCCCAAACTCTTCAAAACCAAACAAATAACCCCCCTGCAACTGTTGATAGTGGTCTTGAAGGTGGCATGTGGGACCCACATGACAGCACACCCCTCTTTACCGGTCTCTCTCACTGAGAAATTGGACCCATCTGTCATCCCCAACCTCTCTCTCCTTCCCCATCGTCTTCCTCTCTCTCCATCCCCTGCCGCGGGATGGATCAGCAGAGACGACCGCCAGACGGGCGGCCGGAGGATCAGCCGACGAGAAGCGTGGAAGAACAACGAGCACCTTCCTCGTCTCCCACTCATCGCGCCATTTCCTCCACCGCATACAGCTCCCGCCTCCATTTTCTCCACCACACGCACCTCTGGTCGCCGGCTCAATTCGCCATCGTCCAGCCGTCGCCCGCCGATTCCACGCGCGCGGAGCTTTCCCAGCTCGCCCGTGACCTATCGTGTGCCTCATCCCTGAGCTCCGGAAATCCCCGGTCAGGAATCGATAGATTCCGTCTGCCATCACCACCACCAGCCCAAGCTCGACCCCCACCATTGACAAGCTCCTTCCATCCCTCCTCTAGCTAGTTCGAGCCTATGGTGAGCTTCCTTGTGGTTCACCATAGCTCACACGCCCGCTTTTCCATCCCTCTGTGACCGCCGCCGGTCCCTTCCGCCTCCGCTCGCCGTCGATGAGGCTCCTGGGCATGACGACGACATGGACGGGTGAGGCTTGTCACGCTGATCCCGTTGGGCATGTCGTCATCACTGTCCGTCCATGGATGGCAGCGCAATCGCCGGTCAACGGTCGTTGCTGGGTGAGAACAAAAGGAAGGTTGCGGTTCATGCCAGAAAACCACCTTCAAAACCACTATTAATAGTCGTAGGGGGTTATTTGTCTGGTTTTAAAGAGTTTGGGGTGCATGGTGTCTGGTTTTTGACTTAGGGGGGCTTTTTAGATTTCGTGACAAGATCAGGGGGTAAAATTGACTTTTCTCTTCTTTTTTTTTTCTCCTCCGAGAAGTTGTTGTTTGGGTAAGGGGGGAAGTACAGGTTTGCAAAGAAAATTTGAGTACAAAGCAACGTGGCTTAGATGTTTATTCACTACTGTTTAACAATTATAACAATGAGCACGAACGCTGCATCAAGCGTTAATATTTCAGAAATCAGAATGCACATCTAATCGGAGCTAAAAGATGAATAAATTTATTATCTAAAATAAAGAAAAAAATCAATTCAAAACAACAAATTTTAGACGAGCATCAGAGCTCAGACCAGGGGCGGACCATCCCTCACTCAAAATTTTTAAATAAAGAGACCTAACAAATTTTCACCATATACAAACTTCACAAATCTCAGTAGAAAATCATGGCAAAACCTAAAAGAAAGACACCGTGTTCTTGTTGCAAAAAGGCACGTTCACACATGTGGAAGTGCAATGGCGAACTAGCAGTCCACCGCCGACGTGGTGGTGGTCGCTGCCATTGCCGCCACGCCATACAACAACAAGAGGCGCATCGTCCACATTAAGTGTGGTCTACAAGGAGCTCGTCATCTTGGGTCAGGACAATGGTGGAGCCACGAATTACACATGTAGGGATCAACCAAACATGCTCAGTAAATTATCGCATGCATAGTCACTAAATTTAGAGAGAAAAAAACCCAGGAACAAAGGGGTCGAAGGCCGGCGGTGGGTCTACCGCTACGTACTGTGGGGCTAGCAGGACACATTTCTGGTGCGTACACTCCTCGAAGCAGTTCTAATGTGACTGCACGATCTAGGGCACCGTCGACTTTGTCTCCGGTGATGTCGCCGCTGCGTTCCAGAGCTACACCATCCTCGTGCGCCTTTCATGGAGCAAGAGAACACCATCACGACACAGGGGCAAGACGGTGGCGGCAGCAACTTCTGCTTCTAGTCATGCACTGTGTAGGTCGATGAGGATCTCGTTGCTCACGTAGCTAAGTGAGGAGCCGTGCAGGCCTACCTCGGGCGCCCATGAAAATCGTTCTCGCGAGTGGTGTTCTTGCTGTGTGGCATCACTAACGTGTTGGACCCCAAGGGTCGGCTGCTGTGGAACACCAACCCCCTCCCCTCGGGCCATGCCCCCCCCCCCCCCCCCCCCCCCCCCCCCCAAAAAAAAAAAAAACCAACACGCCACCACCACATCACCACCACCTACAAAATCCATTAGATAACTATAATTGATGCTTAGAGAATTAAAAATGATCACATTGAATAACATGGCATAACGGTGGGTGCACGGGTGAAGGGACACGGCGTCCACACAAACCTTGACGCGTCTGAGGCAAGCTCCTTCAGGCCTTGTTTAGGTACTCCTGTATTGAGGTGGAATTGAATGAAAGGGAATGAAGGGGAAATCAGTTCGTTTTAGATCCAATTCCTCTAAACCGTCCCTATCCAAATAAGGCATCATCGCGTAGAAGCTCACCAACGGCAACGATTGGTTGCCGAGCAATGGAGTCCAGTACACACCGGGGCTGTTGGCACCAAAACTGTTGTGTGGTTGCTCTCTAGGATGAACACACGCACGCAAGAACAAAGCAAAAGGAATGAACACAGGAGTTGCCGGTGCCTATAGCACGCTTTTCTGTTTATACTCCTCAACTTGAAAATGAGATTACACGGACTTTGTTATTTTTAGACACACTAATAGACTCGGCAGCCGTTCCGGCGAGGCGGTGACAAGCGCAAGTAGCCGCAAAGCCTTCCGCCACCTCCTACTTTCCGTTGCACTCGTCGCGTTCGCTGCGCGCGCATCTGCGGCCGCTGATGCGCCGCCACCCGCGGCGGCGGCAGACAGGAGGTTCCTGCTCCGAGGTGCTGCGCCAACACGACGAACGCGTCCGCCTGCTACGACGCCCTCCTCCCACACGCGAGCTCCTTCCACGGCAACCGCGTCCGCGCCGCCGCCGCCGTCGCGTTCGCGCGCCTCCGCGGCTTCTACGGCGCGCGAGCTCCGGCGCCGGGAGAGTCGCGGACAGCGCCCTGCGGTCTTGCGCGACGTACGCGGACGTGTCCCTCGGCAGAGAGCGCGACTTGCTGGCCGTCCTCCGGCGACTCGGTAGGGTCTTGCGCCATGCGGTGCGCCGATGGTTTCGCGAGCGCCGGCGGCGCGGCGCTCGCGTCGCCGGTGGTGAAGAGGCTGTTGGCCTGGACTACGAACGTGCATGTTTACGGAGACATCGCACCCCCTACTTTGCTGCTACCATAAAGTTGTGAATGAAACGCAACCTAAATATGTGCGTGCCCTGAATAATCTATCTCCTGTTGGTTGTCTTTTTCTATTACAGTACTTTCTAAATTCGCGCATGATAAATTGTGTGTAGAAGCAGCTATGGCGATCTCACGATCACCATATCTTGTATCACTCGAACACCAGGGATTTCAATTTTTTGACTTCAGGGAACACTTCCATTTCTTGATCATAGGAGAACTTGACTGCTCACTTTCAGAAACACATCAAGGAATCAGAGCATTCGCATCGTCCTACACTCCTCACAATTTTCCTCGCTTTCGCCGAATCCACATGTGCAACGGCCAAACAGATCAACCCGCCGCTGCCAAAGTGACGCGAGCAGATTTCCCGGCATGCTTGCTAAGGGCTATCGCCAAAGATTGTAACCCTGTTGATCGTTAATACAAGCTCTCGTGATTGACTAAAAAAAAAAGTGACGCGAGCAGATCGCACGTCTTGAGAAACGGTGAGAGAAAGAAACAAGGCCGTGTTTGCCTCGTCATATTGGGCCGAAAGTCCAATCCCGGCCCACGGTAGCCCTGGGTCTGGTCATGGGGAGCTGCGGGGGAGTGCGGGACGAGGTGGAGAGCAGCCAGAGATTAGTACCAAATCGCCAACGTACAAACGGAGACACCAGGTTATAGGCCGAGGCTTCAGAGCTTGCAACGTCTCTTCGGAGACATCCGATAAAATTGGAACGATACAGAGAAGATTAGCATGGCCCCTGCGCAAGGATGACACGCACAAATCGAGAAATGGTCCAAATTTTTTTAAGTTTTGCGCGGCGGTCCCTGGTTTCCTTGCATCCATGCCCCTGGCGCCTTCTTTTCGCGCCCCTGTTGCTTCGAATCTGTTACCGATGGGTCCTTTTGTGCCTCCTGAGAGGCTGAGATGTTTTGTTTCCTTTGTGTTGCAGTTGTGCCCTTGCATCTCTGTAAATTTCACATACTGGCCCCTGTCGCGATTTTATCTTTTACACATACTATGCTCCTGAGTAATCTGCAATGCCGCGACCTCGCCTCTTTTTCTCCATCATACTACGGTAGGATAAGCACGCGAATAACTGCTAGCGCGAATATGTATTTCAGTTTGCTTTCTTTTTGAACAAAATCCTTCAGTTTACTTTTACTTTCTTTTTCTTTTCAAAAAATGTCTTTTCTATTTTCTTGATCATAAAAGTTCAACAAACATGGACTATTATTCATGTATAACACATGTACTCCGTACATGGTATGTAAGTGTCATTTGTGGACCCCCATGGTGGCATGCCGTTTTTTCAAGTATTCTCCTGGACGGCAGCAATGCCGTTTCTTCACAGGAGAAGCTAACTGCTCGCCTTGAGAGGAGCACATATCAAAGGTTACTAGCCATTTATCATTTGCATTGTTGGATCTAATTCGTCCTCCACGCGACTCCTGACAGATCGACTAATCAGATGACAAAGTTTGACTGAATCGGTCTAGGGATCGTCGAGCTGAAACTGGTGAGAAGCACTCGTATCCAGCTGAACGCATCCAAGCTGCAGGGGATGGGCTTCAAGTTCAGGCAGGGGAATGTAGGAGATGTCTGGTAACTGTGCCCTGTCGCTCGAGGCTCATGGCTCAAGGATCAGGACCATTTCCTTGAGTGTTCTTGTGATGAGATCTTCTGCACGATAATAACAGGCTGCAGATCAGATCAGTCACCATTTGCGTCCAGAAAAAGTGTTGGCCTCTTGTCGTTTTGTTTCAACAATTCCATGGTGTCAGCATCCTCGCTTAAACCAAAACTGTCAATTTTCGTCTGTTCCGATGATGAAATTACGCTGTCCGATTGCTCTCCTCTCCCACGAACTCTGAAACACTGTATCTTTGTTACTGGTGGACACTCGCCTTTTGTACGTGCCACACTCTTTATTGGCGTTGATGTGGTAGGTTTGACAGTTTGTTAATGGAGTAAATGGAGGCATTCTCGAAAAAATGGAGTAAAAGTAGCAACATGGATGTTCAGAAAGAAAAGAGAGAAGTGTATCCTTTTGGAGCTCGCTATTTTATAAGAAATCCTGAAATTAACCACAAGGTTCATCCACTTGTTCCTGTTAGACTTATTCTATTATATACTTTCTATATAAACTTGATGAATTTTTTATCTCTGCAATCTGCAGTGTTTGAGAACTTGTACTCTGCTTCATGCGTTTCTTCTATGCAACTAACATGATGCAAGCAAACACCAACAGCGTCTAAACTGTGATTAGGACCTAGGAGAAGATCTATTCCTATATGGTTGGCCTCATAGTCCAGCATTGTGGTGCATGATTTCTCTCTAAATTTGCTGGCTGAACAAACTAATTCCAAGTCTAAATTGCGCACACATAAAAGACATGGGATCTACAATTATGCTACATTGATTATTTTTTTAGCAAAAACATCATAACCTATACACAGAAACTGAAGTTATCTTAATGATTTACTTACATTCAGTATATATTTCCGTCAAAATACAGGAGGACAATAACTCAGTAGCTACATATATTAGTATACTAACACCTGCAATCACTGATCTGCCCTCAAAATACTTCTACTCCTTTCCCTTTTGAAAGGAAAGGGATATTCAAACAATAACTCATACTGAGGGCTGAAAAGAATTACAGAGGCCAGATCACCAGAATAACAGGAAAAAGGTCGCCGTTTATCCTGTCACCTAGAAGATGATTCCATAACCCCTTGCAAAAATTGAGTGCAGACCCAGCAGTAAAGGTCCACATAACAGCAGCAAGTATAACCAGTAGAGAGATGAACATCAGTCTGCCACCTTTGGTAACCTGAATCCTTGGGCTGCTTGGTTGTTCACGTGTGGCTTGCTGTGACCTGAAGCTAGAGATGCGCCGAAGTGTTCTGTTAATAACAGTGTCTTCTTCACCTGTTTGTTGTGATCTGAAGCTAGATATGCGCTGGAGTGTTCTGTTGATAACAGTGTTTTCAATTTCAGCAGCCAATGCTGGACTGCTAGGTACAGAGTCCAACAAGGCTGATAGAGCAGAATTAAACCATGATTGTGAAGCAGTTGAGCTCCTGTTAGGTGGCTCATTCGCCGCATGCAGATTCAGAGTGCCTGCTCAGGCATTATAGACAAAATCAGATATCACAAAAGGCCGAGTTTCGAGTGATCGCATAATAGAAGTCGAAAAAATCAATGAAATAATTAAGCACCTGATGCATGTGAGGATAAGACAACATGATTATGCTTCATATGGCTCCGCACATTAAGAGCGGCCTGATTGTGTGTCCTTACTTCGGTTGTATACTGATATCCCTGGTTCTGAATTCCACTGTTACCAAAATCAAAAAATTGATTCTCAGCTACCACTCCAGCTGTGTCAAATGGACCAGGTAGAAATGTAGGAGCATCAGAGTATTCCAAATTATCAAACATCCCATTAGTTGCAGATATCAAGTGCTCCGTTGCTGTACAATTTGCACTCTGTTCTACATCATCCAGATCAAAGAAATCATTGATTTCAACGAACTCATCATCGGCATCTTGGCTATTGTAAGTGATCAAACCTGGTGCAGAATGTGGCACACTTGTCCCTTCAGAATAATTTGTTTCCCCACTAAATGGCACATTGGTTACATTAGACTCTGATAATTGACTTCTCGACTCAGTTTGTGGATTGAATGTACTTTCTTGAACTATACAAGAAAGATTACCAACTGGAGCACCATGAGCTTCATGGAAATCCCCAATGCCGACCTACACAAGTTAATAAATATCTTATGAATAGGAAACATTGAATGAAAAATTTCATGCATATCATAAGATGTTGCTGCATCATGCAAGATCAGAATCATATTATGGCATATGCAAAAGACACAAGAAATTATTGCATGCCTTTTAATAAAATTCTAAACTAAAGCAATTGTACGAGCACAATAGTATGATCTCTTGACAATCACAACGAAACATGATTTCTAGCCATCTAAAGGACAGGCTGATACAATGAATAGGTTATACGCAGCAAGACAGACCTGATTGAAGTCATAATGTGGAATTGGTGCAGGCAGATCTGATAGAGGTTCAACCATGTCCTGGTCATTGGCTATTTGCAGAAGAAGCCCTTCAAGATCCACAAGTGGAAGCTCTCTGTCAGTACATTCTGCTGTTACCACGGTACCACTGCTGGCAGTAGGATCCGCAGCACAAACTGCCTGCCCCCTGTGGGCATCAAGCCAAACTTGATTGTCATCACACTGAAGCTGCAGCTGTGGAACTGGTGTTGAGAAATCCGAGAACAACTCGGCATTTTGCTGATCATCAGACATTTGCATCAGAAGCTGCTCAATATCCCCAAGAGGGAGATCAGCGCACGTATCCTCCGCCACTACCACAGAAGCATTACTAACGGAAGCATCCACACCCTCAGCCTTGTCACCCCCATCACTGAGCCAACCCTGACTTGACCGTGGGAAGTAGCATCTGGCGATAAATCCAACTGCGCCTCACCAAACTCCTCCTGATCATTTCCAAATCGTGACAGGAGCTGATCAAGATCCTCAATCGGAAGCTCACGGTCAGCAATCGCACGCTCCTCCACTGTAGCAGGGCAATCATTAGTGGTAGGAGCAGAATTAGCGGCAGCATCCGCAGTCACCCCCTCCTCATCGTCGTCCAACCAATCCTCCTCCCGGAAGGGCGCGCCGTACTGCTCGCCGTCTTGGGCCCGGCCCGCTCTTCTGGAACAGCTTGTACAGCGCGTAGGACTCCCTCCCCTGCGAAGCCGGAGGGAGCGCGTCGGCGAGCAGGGTGTACTCGTGCATGACCCAGTCCGTGCGCTCCCCGCGCGGGGCCCGGCCGTGGTGGTACACGAGCGTCTTCTTGTTCCCCACCGCCCGGCCCCCACCGCAGATAAAGCGGTCCTTCCCCGTGGCCTTCCAGTAGCCGTCGCCCGTGGTGCGGCTGGCGCGGGAGGCCGTTGGGGTACTTGCGGTCCATCCGGCTGAAGAAGAACCACTGTCTGTCCCCCGTCTGCAGCGCCGACCTCTCTGCAGTGAAGCGCCGATGAGCCCAGGTCAGGAGATTGCCGGAGGGGTGGCAATTGCAACAAGCGATGCGATCAATTGGGGGTTGGGGGAAGAAGACGCGTACCGGGGAGGTGGGAAGGGTGGGACTTGTAGACGTCGACGTCGGCGACGTAGGGGGAGGTGCGGCCGGAGACAATCCGGCGCTTGAGGAAGTAGAGGACGAGCTCCTCGTCGGTGGGGCTGAAGCGGAAGCCCGGCGGCCACCGGCGCGGCGGCGGGGTCTCCATCTCGCCGGATGGTTTGGTGGCGTGCGGGCGGCGCGTCCGTCTGCCGGGTGCCCGGGTCAACCCAATGCTCCGGCTACTTAAAGCTAAAGAACTCACTCTCTGCGGCCCCGCGATCCTACGCGGCTTCCAGGTAACTTCGCGCTTCTTTTGCCAGGCCCAAGGCCCAAAGGCCGAACACAGAAATTGAGTAAGGCCTCGTGCTCACTTGGTCCCACAGTTAGTTCTAAAAAAACTTTGGTCCCACAGCTCAGTGACTAAAACACAGATGGTCGAGCTAGCAACATTCCGACGTCCTTCGAATGCAGAAAATTTACAGAAAAAAGGAGCAAAATTTCGATTTTCATGTGGAAATTCAAGCCTCCCAAACACAAGGCTTTAACCATTGCAAGAAAACTACTAAGTGGCATACAAAGAAGAAAAGCGAGAAGAAACATCAGGAATTCAGGGCACTGTGATTAGACATTCAGACACCCCAGTGATCAGAGATTCAGAGTTGAAGAGAATTGCAGAAATGTTCGTTTGTCACGAGACATTCTGTTGTTTTCACGGATGGGCCATAGGCTAAAACAATTATGCACCCATAGACACATGAAACAAAGAGGAGGTGATGGTTCATGTACAACAATGGCTGACCTGTTGCTTCCTCAACACACAACAGAAGCATAAGCCTGCCTGCAGGCTGACGTCGTTGCACGCTTGATTGATTGATTACACAACTGAAGAAAACAAGAAAAGAAAGAAAAGATGCAATGGATACCAAGCTGCTTGCTGCCTCGCTCTAATGCTACTAATGTTACAAATACAATGACGACAGTGCCGTCATCTACTACACAAGCAATATTGTACAAAATGACGACCCACACAAAACGGAGCTACTGCGCTCCAAGCAGTCATGGAATGGGGTCTCTCTGTGCGCCGGGTGGAGCAGCAGGCATTGGGAAGTTGTAGGAACAATAACCGCCGAATTGAGGGGCCTCCACATAAGGACTCTGAACAGAAAGAAGGCAGTTGTTCAGTATTTGTATGTTTTTAACTGAGCAAAATTTCATGGCAAAATAGTGCTTGTTTATCATAAGGATCTTTAATCAGATAAAACAACCAATATGTTGTTTTCTATTTCTGTGTTAGCTAAGTGCAATGTTGTACATGGAGTTATTGATTGTCTGCTTAGTAGGAATCTACGGAATGAAATGACCAGTTATGACTCTCCATTTGTATTCTCTTTTAATTAAGTTGATGGGATGAAGACGATCTATGATGGAAATAACTTGGAACTGATGTTATGCTATGGCAGTCTAAGGTTGGCACACGCATAAGCGAACAGATTGGTTGTCCCATGTGAGACATACAAAGTTCTTTTGCTAATCTCACAGCACCAGACAGTCAGTAACTAGACCTGGTACTGGAGAAAGCAATAAAAGGAGCTTGTATGAAATTGCAAGTGGAAAATTAGTGAAACTTGATGAAGCTGGACCCCAATAAGTCTTCCAACGTGTGGTGGATAGCAGGATTTATATTTTGGTCCCACATGCTGAGATTTAGCTGATCAGCAGTGACCCAAGGAGAAAGTGGAAGTTGAAGGTGAAAATGGAGGGGTACAACCCCTAGGACAAGGAGCTAATTATTTATGCCCTCTTGTTATGCCTATGCTTGTCTGAGACTCTGAGTATGCTGTACCATACATACATTTACAGTACCACCTCAGGTCAGCAAACTTGAAGTTTCAGACAAGCAAAATCAGCAGCAAACAAGTTGTTTGCCCTGTCTGAAATGTCAACTTTTTTTTTTACTGCAGCTAGTACTTCCTGACACCTAAAAAATTCTATATGTCAAACCTACCACATATATAGCTTTTAAACAAAACAAGCATAGCCAAGTTTTGTTATTCTTCAGATGAAATGCACGTACCATTTTCCCCACACATGTACTAGCAATTAGCATTGTCCGCATCACCAGAAAATCTGGCGGTCGCCAATGTTTACAGTTGGGCTGTGGCCAATGTTTACAGTTGGGCTGACTTTTGAACACTTTTAAGCCAGGTTGGTGTTGCAGTTCAATGAATGATTGGAATGGAAAACTAGACCTTTTTGAATTATTCACGTTGCATTGGGCAACTATTACTTAATAGAAAATATAAAATAGTAGAATCTAAAACCTTGCATGTGTCAGGTTTCGTCCACGTTAACAATGCATCAGGGAGTAATACTCCCACAGATGTGAGTAACGAAAACAATCTTAGGCTCTTAGGTTAGGTCATAGCAAATAAGTACCTGGGCATAAGGTGGATTTGCATCGAATATTTGATCCCTAGGAGATTTTGGTGATGAATCCGGAGAACTACCATCATTGTCATCTGAGTTATTTATTGTATTCTTCATTGCTGCTGGTTCTCCATCGGTACCATTGAGCTTAACACGCTGCGGAATAGAAGTGCAACTTAGCTCAAGGAATAACACGGCATAACTTGCACATAAAAAAAGCAAATATATAAACAATTGTACCTGAATATTTTGCCTAAAGTTTTCAATCCTTTAGCTCGAGCTCGAAGTTCCTCTTTTTTGATGCTACTGTCTTGAAGCACCTGTTATTGATAAAATATTTAAACCACTGTCACAAGTTACAACAATGGAATTTGAGATGGATATAAAAGCATCTGTATAAAAATTTGGAAAGGTAGACAAGGCATAAAACCAGACCATTTGACAAACATGTGAGAGGGTTGCCTCTATATCAGCAACATTAAGCTTCCATAAGGAATCGACCATAACACTTTGTGAGTCTGCATGTAAGCCTCCAATTCCTCTTCAGTGTAGTGGTACTCAGCACTGAGATGCTTCTTCAAGTCTTCCTGCAGCTGCATAAGAGCTATTGCGCCTGCAGATACATAAAAGAAACAAATCTCGTGAGCAAATTACATATCCGTGTTAACACCAATAGTGCATAACTTATATTTATCTAAAGCGGAAATTGTTCAAAAAAAAACTTTACCTGTTGCAGCTGTTACTTGGGATTTAATAAAATGTCCTTTGTTTCTGAACCATTCAGCTATAAACGGAAGACCAAGATATAAAGCTTTCTTTCCAAGCTCCTTTGCAGCTTGTCTTGAATACATGTAACCAATAGTACTCAGCATGTCAACACCATATGCTGCAAATAAGAAAAATGGGACCAGAAAGAAAAAACGAGTTAAAACTTAACTGTACTTAGGCTACGATCATAAAAACAAAAGGAAGTGCTATTGTATGATGTTTTGTTACTCGACTCGTATACACAGGGATAGAAGGGTGAAAGAAAATTTAGAGCTATCGGGTTGGGCTATAGACATCCAAAGCTGTTGAGTTGTTGCATGGACATACAACTTAACAGATGACAAAAGGGGTTATCATGAATATTTTGGGGATATGAAACAAAAGGGTTATCATGGACACATACGGACATACCTGCATTTGAGAGTCTGGTCACCTCAGCTTCAGCATGCTGGATGAATTCCTCTTTATTTCCTTGAACATAAAGGTGCAATCTATTTTTCAATGCCTCTGCTAGCTTCTCCTCCCTTTCCTTCTGTACAACCTACAGTCATAATTAAATCACCAAATAAGTACTACAGCAGAAACTAGAAAAGGAATGAACCACAGAGCGCCAAATTAATAAATTGAATTTGGAAGCACTAAAAAGTTTTGTTGCTGAATACTAAGTTCTAGTGAAGAACATGAATTTGGGTAGCCTTTCCATACAGCTACAATAAATCACATCAAGTGTTGGTTGATCTCAGTTAAAGATGATGACTGATAGATCTGTCAGCCCCTAGTTTCACACATTTGATATAATAAATGTTGGATGGGATTGCCTGTAACAAGTTGCAAGTACTGCAGAGGTCCAAAGCATGAAGACTGATATTTGCATGAAAACTGCCATGCAGAATGCACAAGAATGCATTATTATGTAATGCAGGAGCTATCATGTCACACCCGGCCCATTTGTTTCGGCCCAGTAGTGGCCTGTTAGCGCGGTGTGCGCATGTTTAGTACCACCTTGCTAGTTGAGCAAGGGTGGAGCCAACTTATAAGCCTTTGCCCCCCAGCCATAGCACCTTCGGGTTAACCCTTTTACACGAAGCGAGGACAAAAGTGTAAGCAGGGTGCTATGTGTACGCGTGTCCGCCCCTAGGAAGGGCTGGGCGGTGCGGCTTGGAGGATCAAGCAGAGCCGACCCTCGCGGTTGCGCGTACGGGTCAATGTGCGGGCCATATGGCGCATGGCGCGTGTGGGCCCGGATGGGGCACACGGCATGGCATATGGCGCCGGCACTGGACGTACGGGCGTGCGCCAAGAGGGGGCGGTCTGGGACATTTGCTCGTGTGGGTGAGTGGCACCGCCGAGGACGTCAGTTCTTTGAGGAGGGGGGGGGGGGTATGTCACACCCGGCCTATTTGTTTCGGCCCAGTAGTGGCTGTTAGAGCTGTGTGCGCGTGTTTAGTACCACCTTGCTAGTTGAGCAAGGGTGGAGCCAACTTATAAGCCTTGCACCCCAGCCATAGCTTTGCCTGTGTGGGTGAGTTGGCACCGACGAGGACGTCAGTTCTTTGGGGGTGGGGGGGGGGGGGTGGGGGGGTGTATGTCACACCCGGCCCATTTGTTTCGGCCCAAGTAGTGGCCTGTTAGAGCGGTGTGCGCGTGTTTAGTACCACCTTGCTAGTTGAGCAAGGGTGGAGCCAACTTATAAGCCTTTGCCCCCCAGCCATAGCTTGCCGTGTGGGTGAGTTGGCACCGACGAGGCCGTCAGTTCTTTGAGGGGGGGGGGGGGGGGGGGGGGGGGTGGGGGCTTGTAGCGCGGTGTGCGCGTGTTAGTACCACCTTGCTAGCTGAGCAAGGGTGGAGCCAACTATATAAGCCCTTTGCCCCCCCAGCCATAGCACCTTCGGGTTACCCTTTTACACGAAGCGAGGACGAAAGTGTAAGCAGGGTGCTATGTGTACACGTGCCCGCCCCTAGGAAGGGTTGGGCGGTGCGGCTTTGGTGGATCAGGGTGTTACATATCAACTTCATTATCCCTAGACGCTTACGGTGTCTAGAGCGCATGAAAGTCGTCAAAGAGTTGAAAAGGCCAAGCTTGTGGATCGGCATTCAACATGTGAAGTGTATCAGACGGGTAAATTATTAACTGCAAAAGGTAATTTCACATTCCGATATTAAATTTTCTTTACTTTGCAGAGTAAGGACGGCATTTCGTTTGGTCGCATGTGTCTCTGGCCCTTAGTCACCGGGAACGCGGAACGACGCCGCGTTCCGCGTCCCGGGAACGCCGTTCCGGGGACGGGAACACGGGAACGTTCGCGTTCCGGCCCTGTAAAAGTTCACCAAAAACGGCGTTCCTCGTTCCTCGATCCCGTTCCGCGACCCCTTCGTTCCGGGAACACGGTGACTAAGCTCTGGCCTTGCCTCTCCTGGCAAGGTTAACGCTGCCAGGGTAGGACTGTAGGAGAGCCAAATCGGCTAGCCCAAGCAAACAAAGCAAAAGGTAGCTTTCAGGGGCAAGGCCAGTTGACAAGGAATCCGAACTTGTCTACTGTTCCAAATTGTTGCCCATTGAGGTGAGGCAAGTGCCAGAAAAGGATCCAAAGTGACTATGAAGGCTGCCACAAAATTCTCGTTCCAATGACAGAAATTAACAAAGAAAGTGGAACAGTCAGTGTCAAAGTTTAGTGTGTGTAGATCGCGATTGTATAACCTCACACATAACATGTTAAAAAGGTAATTTTAGTGAAGCAAAATACAAAACATTCCCAGATATGTTCTCTTATTTCTGGCTTCTACTATCAGGAGATTTCTTTCGCTGAACAATAGTTTCAGTTTCAATATGAAATTACCGAAGTAAAAGTTAAAGCATGTAACAACAAACAACCATGGACTGCGTGTGTAGTATATAGTGAGAAACTAAAAGGAAATCCATAGAGTTATAGAAACAAACTGTTATGAATTTCTAATCAAGAATGAATATGTCAAATATAATGGAATGCAAATAAAACATTCTGGAAAAGCCATACTCGCATTTGCTCTTGCAGCTTCCTTGCATCGATTTGTTCGTCTTCACTAAAACCATCAAGTGAAGCCATGGATGCCATCGCCAGTTGACCAATGTAATCCTCAAAGAGCTCGCTACCAAACAGCATTGCAAAAATTGCTGCAGGGTCAATTATGGCTTCCCTGTAGGACGTTGACAAAATATGTTAGAATCAAATCACCGATTAATTGTCAGAGCTACAGCTGGAAAATATGAAAACAATTATTGAGTTGTATCTCTAAACAAAACAGTCAACTACACATGCTATATGCTCTATCCTAGGTCACTCCAGTTTTTTAAATATAAATACAACTTCAACAGGTAACATAGTGAGAAGTATTTTTCAACACATACGTTGAAATACCAGATTTCCCATATGAGTCGTAGGCTTGACGCTGTGCGGGGTCACTGAGTACTTGGTATGCCTCCCCCAACTCCTGCAGTAGCAATGAAGATGTGATTCCTCCTTTTACTCAGTATATATAATTTGTGCAATGACAGAAAATAGCATCTCGAAGTAAAAAGATGGTCAGGGAAGGAGGTATGCTTCATGACTGCATCCGTGCTCAACATATTTCAAAAGTAACTTGATAATGCGCTAAATGCTCTTTTATGATGTCCAGTTCAACATAGTACTGTTTTCTACCATGAATAATGAAACACTGTAGGCTACATGCCACAAGGGTACCACCATTCATTCATCCATTTAAAGGTTCGCTAGATCCTGAAACGCGAAAATGCTAGTACATTTCGAAAAGCCATAGGAGCAGGCGAGCAGCCCAGATGGAGAACCGTGATCGCCGTTCCAACATCTAAAAAGTTGACAACATTTTTGTAGACAGCTTCCAGCTCAGCCGCAGCGGCATGGTAGTTACAGAATGAGTAGTAGGATCAACAAGTCACTGGAACGGGTAGGAGGACATAGAACACTTGCCTGGAACCTCTCCGCCGCGAGCGGATCATTGGGGTTCTTGTCCGGATGTACCTGCCTCGCCTGCAACACCAGCCAGCAACCACCGAAAATGAGGCCAAAATCACCCTCCCGATCAACGGCAAAAAAACCACAGGGAGAGGGAAGCAACGCGCGGCACCTTTATGTAGTAGGCCTTCTTGATCTCCGCCTCGGTGGCCGCCGGGGTCACTCCCAGCACGTCGTAGTACCCCGTCTCCCTTACCATCGAACCAATCTGCTCCTCCGCTCCGCTCTCCCCGCCTCGTCCTCCCGCAGCTCCCGCCGCTTCAGCTCGATCGGAGCCCTCCCGAGATCTCCGCCCGCCCGCTCACCGCCCCTCCCCTCCCCTACCCTCAAACCGCGCGGGTGGTGCGAGACAGCGAGAGAGGTGGGCGAGGTGGCCGGCGCTGCAATGCTCTGGCGCCTCTGGCAGCTGCTGGGGGAATCCGACCATAAAGCGCGTCGAATTATTCGCGTGCTTTTTTTCCGCTCCGCCACCGTATTATAATGCGGGGATGAGTCACATTGACATGGAATTCTCGGCTCCGCTGGTCAAAATCGGGCTCCCCCCTCCTCGTCCCCCACACCGTCCTCAAGGACGAGCTCGAGGTTGTTTAGAGTAATCCGCTAGCTAATCCCGTGGGTTAAGCGCTGATGACGTGGCGGGTGGACTGGACCACATGGCCGGTGCCCTGGTGCGGTGGGGAAGGAGGCCGGCGCTGACCCGCAGGGTCAAGAGGGGCGAGGGAGAAGGGGACGCCAAATTAGGCCCACTTTCTATTTCATCCAGTCAGAGTTTTTTCACCTTTGGTCCCCTTTTGGGGATGTCCTGAAATGATTGTTTGGGTCTCAAATGAAAATATGCAAAATTCGATAAGTTTTTTGCATGGATTTTTTTCTAGGGCAAAATTTTGCATGGACTGTGTTTCATAAAGAAGACACCACTCCACCATTATCGTCTTATCGTCTACTAGAAACAAGTAACAACTTCCTGCAGGTAGCTTTTCTCTGGAAATGGTTTTCGCCGCATATTTCCAGTCATTCGGAAGGCTATTTCCAGTCCATGACGCGTCAGTAGCTGGATCGCTCCATTTGGCTTCGCTGCATGGGCTGCACGCGGGCACGGAGCGAGGCCTGAGTGGATGACTGGATCTCGTGTCCAAAAGAGAAAAAGGGCGGTCAGGAATGGGCGGTGGAGGCGCGCTTAATTGTAGCCTTGTAGGTAGCGCAGTACGTGTAAAGCCATCAGTCCGACGCCCCTACAGCTCCGAAAGCCGCCTAATCACTTCCCCAATCGAGCTGACCCGCGCAGAACACGCATGGGCAACGTGTCTGAAGCAACCGTCACTCACTGCTTCTGCTACTACAAGGCTACGACCAGTGCACGAGGGAGGCAGCAATGGCTACACCTTCCTTTCCTAGGACGAACGAACATTCTGGAGGCTGCCGAAATGGGCGGATGGTCGACGACGACCCTTCATCGTTAAGGCAAAGGCAATTCACCGGCGTGCTTCGTGGAATCATTTTCAAATCCTTTTCAAAAAGGAAGTTGTTTTGTTTTTCGAACTGATTTGGAGCTGTTGGATGATTCAGAATGCCTAGTTGCTGACCGAGCCAAGCAACACGGACAGTCGACATAGCACCGTAGTTTTTTTTAAAGGGCAAGAGCACTGCCACGTTATATACTCCTAAGAAGAACGTGTCTCGTATTAAGGAAAACGAGACCAAACCGTACAATGCCAGTTTATTCAAAAAAAAGAGAAAAACCAACACGACACCAAACCATCACACCCTGGGAGAGAAACCAACAAATGACCACCAAAGCAAGCGCCGTTATCCAACGATGTTCCACGCAATTGCTGGCGCAGCCCGCTGCAAGTCTGAATAGAAACCCGTGGCTTCTCCACCATGGCGTCGTCATCCTCATGGTACCACACACATTGTCGTCGATCTCGTAGGCACCACCGCGAAGCAAAACCAGATCTTGGCCCTCCAAGACAACTCGACCGCATGAGGACCTTGCCACAACCACCGCCTCACAACGCAGAAGCAAACCACGCAAACCACCTCAAAGACAGAGCACTGTAATAGCTGTGCTAATTCCAACAGTGGCGCTTGCAGCGACTTCAGGCCGGACAGGAAGTCACGAGCTCGCTGCAGGCTCGTGATTGGCACATTCGTTTAATTAACCGCAACAAGATTTTGCCCAGCCTGGATGGCTGGGGCCTGGATCCATCTGATCTATGCTGATGCAGTGATGCGTCCCTCCCCCAGGTCCTCGCAAACCAGCATGGCGCGAGCACCAGATGAGCCACTGATCCGGTTGTTGGGATTGGGATGGGAGGGCATGATTAAGTATCCCTGGCAAGCACCATCACCCACCTAATTTCGATTTGATTATTCACGTGACAAGCGATCTGTCTTTGAGCATGCTGTGAGCTCGTCGCTTTCAGGAATGGACACGGGGGATTCGAAATATCTATTCATTTTCTTTTGATGCGAGAATAGTACTATGTGCATATCATTCTACTCCCTTTGTAAACCGATGCGTGACGGTGATCACATTTACGAACTTGGTTATTATCAGTAACGTTTGAAGCGGGTTTTTTATTTTTAAGAGGATTATCAATCGAGAACTTCGGAAATGTTATTACTTGGTTTATAAACATGAGAGTTAATTGTCCTCAAAGGTATAATTTTTTCACAAAATTCTTTTATTCTGAAAAATTATTAATAAAAGATAGCGTCGATGGTATATACTAAAAGACTACTGTATCCAAAGAATCAAGTATTTCTCTATGGAGGGTGCTACTTTTAAATTTCTATTAACAACATCCCTTATTCCCTCTACAAGGCTCTAAAACACACATCATGAAAAACGAGCTATATTTCAACCATACTTTCTCCCAGACCTAATGATCACATTGACAAATATCGCGGGACGAAGATGCTGGCAAAAAATCATCGTGCATCCCGTGTCTTGTTCTACCCAAGTTTGGTCTGCCGTTGTATGGAAGGAGCAAAGGAAGACAGAGGTTTGACAATGTACTATTCCTCCGGCCTCCGTTTCTAAGGCCTTGTTTAGTTCCAAAACAAAATCGCTAGACGAATATAATGAGTCTACTTAATCCATGAATTGTAACAGTAATGCTACCTTAACCATCGGTTAATTATGAATTAATTACTCTCTAATTATCATCATTAGATTCGCCTCGAGATTGAGATTTGTAATTAGTTTTATTATTAGTCTACGTTTACTACTCCTAAATGGGTAAAATTCTTTCCTAAAATTTTTTCGCCAAAATCTTTTCGGGAACTAAACAAGGCCTAAATACAATGCTTCTTCAAAATTATCAAGAAATAGAAATCATTTCATGTCCACACTTGCTTGGGCCAGCTCTTGATTTGATTGTCATAATTAAAGGTTTTACATCCTATTTAGCTGGGTCTTGACTGGATATTAGAAATTCTAATACTATTTTAGGAAGCCATGTGTTAATCGCGCCACTAGCGAAATTTAAACGTGGACGGAAGCTTACTTAAAATACAACTCCTGAATTCAACTGAGATGAAACGTTATTAAACTTAAATTGAGCAATGACAATTCCTAGGTTGTTATTCGTGTTAACTATTAATAATGGAAAAAGAACGTAAAAACGATTTTTTTTCCGAAAAAAGGGTTTAGAGCAAAAATACACCGAAAGCGAAAAGCCGCATCCTGGCTCCTGGGTTGCTGCCTGGCCGGGCGCTTCTTCCCCCTTGACGGCCTCCCGCCACCGACAGTCCGACACCCACCATTTGCCCGTCGGCACATGTGCTGTTGCCACTTCGCTTTCCCCCCTCCCTTACCTCACACTCCTCGCCATCGATTAATCTCCTCCCCCCTTCAACCACCGCGAGGTCTCCAGCTACCGCGCCCTCCAGCTGCATCGCGTGCGCATTCCTCAGATCCAGAATCGAGCCCCCCGGCCGAGATCCAGCTAGCGAGCTTCCAACCGAGCAGCGGGGGTCAGATTCAGAGAGGGAGAGAGAAGGATGAAGCGCAGACGAGGAACAAGATCATCCTCTGGTCGCTGGCCGCGACGGCGGTGGCGATCCTGGTGGGCGGCACGATTGCGCTGGTGCTGACGGCGGGGACGTGGAAGGCCAAGATCAAGAAGTCGCAGGAGAAGATCTGCAACAGGGGTGGGAGTGCTCCGGGAGCAGTACTGCTGCAACGACACCATCACCGACTTCTTCAAGGTGTACCAGTTCGAGAACCTCTTCGCCAAGCGCAACACCCCCGTCGCGCACGCCGTCGGCTTCTGGGACTACCAGGCCTTCATCACCGCCGCCGCGCTCTTCGAGCCGCAGGGCTTCTGCACCACCGGCGGCAAGGAGATGCAGATGATGGAGCTCTGCGCCTTCCTCGGCCACGTCGGCGCCAAGACCTCCTGTAAGCAAAAGATTCTCCCCTGCTTTGCTTGCTCTGCTCTGCTTCGAATTGGTTTGAGGAGGAGTTGATTGACCGGCGGCGGCGGAATTGCAGGTGGGTATGGCGTGGCGACCGGCGGGCCGACGGCGTGGGGGCTGTGCTACAACCACGAGATGAGCCCCGACCAGACCTACTGTGACAAGACCTATACTCAGTACCCCTGCGTCGAGGGCGCCGAGTACTATGGCCGTGGCGCAATCCCCGTCTACTGGTAACGATGTCCTCTCTGCTGACCATTCAAGTTCTCCTGTTTTCTTTCAATGGCTCCCGGATAGCAGTAGGAATTAGCAGCCATGCTACGGATTTTGGTGGTCTGATGTGGTTGGTTACCTTCACCTCTTTCAGGAACTATAACTATGGTGCGGCTGGTGACGGTATCAAGGCGGACCTGTTGCACCACCCCGAGTACTTGGAGCAGAATGCGACGCTGGCATTCATGGCGGCAATGTGGCGGTGGATGACACCGATCAAGAAGAGCCAGCCATCTGCACACGAAGCCTTTGTGGGCACCTGGAAGCCCACCAAGAATGACACTCTCAGCAAGCGCTTCCCTGGGTTCGGCGCCACCATGAACATACTCTATGGTGAATCGATCTGTGGCAGGGGATACATCGACGCCATGAATGTCATCATCTCGCACTACCAGTACTACCTCGACCTCATGGGGGTTGGCCGTGAGCACTCTGGAGATAACCGCGACTGCGCTGAGCAGGCCCCGTTCAATCCCTCCAGCAAGCCGGATGACCAGCAGCAGCAACAGCAGCAGCAGCCATCAGGAAGCTAGAACGGACCCATTACTGTGACCACACGTGTTGTACACCTGTTCTTGCCATTGCCACTGATCAAGCTTCCTGCACTACAGTAAGCTGCTGATTCTTGAGAATGTGTGGAGCTGCTTTGGATTGATGTTGTTTTGAGTGGCTGATGAGAAGACTGTATGTACTGTCTATGGGAATTGAGAGATTTGTAGTCATTGTACCAGGGTGTCAATAGATTGTTTTCGTTTCCTTGATTTTGTCAGATACAACATACATGTGTTAAAGAGGAGGGTTCAGACTGAACATACCAAGGCTTCTTTTCTGAACTTCTGTATGCCTGCTATGGTACATGTTTAAAGGGGATTCGATTGAACATACCTTGACTCTCTCTCCCCCCCTTTCCGTATATATATATGATAATCGATTTGTTACCCTTCCTGAATTTGAGTCACTGCTAGTACATTATTAGCATTACCACTAGAACATGCTCATCACATTTCTCGACAGAGCTATTATCAGATGTCCCATTCCGTTCATATTAATTCATATTACCCAACAAAAGCGTGGCCATAATGCAATAGCACTGGCAGAGACATTCACGAATAATGCTCAGAGAAATGCGATAGCACTGGCATAGACATTTCACCACCAATGCTACTGGTCCATATAACAAAGATGCATGAGATTAAATTGGCATACAGCAGAACTAGGTCGCTATGACAGTTCATCTTACACAATGAAAGATCGTAAAACACCACTAATCTTACATAAGCAGGTTCTCCTAGCTAAATACATGGTAACAAACATCCTTATCCGAAGGAGTTACATACTGCTCTCAACTCTGATACAAACAATTCGTTAAGTTGCTGCCCCAAAAGTGTCGATTTCCAGTCAGCCAGCCTCTCTGCTTTTAACTGCATGTAAGGCTAGTGTGGCCTCACAAAACATAGAAACTGACTACCAAGTGCAAATGAAAAGCTAAGAGGGTCCATCAAACCATGAACGGGGGCAATTGGCACGACATCGGCCACTAATACTTTTCAGGTAGATGTGTCTCCGTTCTGAGCATCCTCCAACTTTGGTTTCGGTTCATCAGAGAGATGATTTGACTCTTCTGACAAAGAGCTTCCCGCTTTTCTCTTCCGGGTTAGCTCTATTTCTTCTGACCCAATTTTCTCATCAGCGCGAGAAGCTTCTTCGCTAGCGTCTCCCTCATGTGCTGTAGGCACTGCCCAGGATATGGGGCTTACTGAAACAAAAAGTTCAAATATGGAATCAGAAATCTAGCCATGCACATACTACAACAAACGGCAACCATTAGCAAAGCTAATTAGGCTATTTGTTAAAATATGGAAGAGAATTTTCTGCATAAGTTAACCCTTAACAGTAAGTAGCCATGATGAACAATGGTTTGAGGTGCATAATGTAGCTGTCAGCAGCTACAGTAGAGATCCTGGGATATTACTGGGCAATGTGCAGTGAACATATAGCCAATAGTTAGCAAGACTTGTTTGAATAATTTTGGGTGGAAACAGTTTTCCCCACAAATTCTCACCACCCAAACAACCCCACAAGAAATTCATTTTGAATTATTATGTACCACAAAACCATTTCAATAGGTTAAATAAACTACACCGTGTGGGACAGGCAGTTAGCTATCATTCAAATTCAAACTAAAAAAACAGGTTAAATAAATTCACTACCCCCTTATATAATCAGGATTCAATCTGATTAAGTAGTCCGGAACCCAGATAGGCGTAGGATCCTAGCCATATCATTTATGATTTTATATGGAAAACTTTTATCTAAGAATTAGTAGTCATGCAATATATTGGCAAGTAACTATTAATTTGACGATACCCAATTACAGACCTTCTTCTGGTTGAAAAGGCTTAGATATAACTGTACTTGCTTCATCACTTGGATTTACCAACTTTGGTTTCTTTTTGACATAGTCCTGCCGCAGAGGTCTAGGTATCTGGAATGAAAACTGAGCTAAAGTTACACCCTGTGCAACATACTCTGGATTCTCTTGGAGAAACCTGCCAAAGTAAGACATGGAGACTTTAAGACAGACAGGTCAAAGCATATGCAAACAAGTCAGAATTCAGAAATAATAAATAATTGAGGCAGTGCATAACTTATATAGTTAACATACACGTACTATTCATTTGGAATATCTGCTGATAAAATACAAGAAAAACAAATAATATTTGTTGTGTAAATTCTGCATCAAGAATTCAAGATGTTGCAACTTTTCACAACGTAATTTCAGGAAAAATCTAAAGCTCAGTGGATAAAGAATGGCAGCCAAGGAAGTCTTGAAGAAAATTAGAATGACACACCTATCAATTTCAACCAGAGACCTTAGTTTCCTTCCAGTAGGAGAGGTATAGTACCTGCAAACAAATTGAAGAAGGTTACACAAGCTGTTAAGTTCAGAAAATGGAGTAAGAAATGTATAAGGTATGTCCCACATGTAATGAATAGTACCCACAATACTGCTGGCGTGCATGTCACAATTTTTCTTATTTCCATGATATTTTGGAGAACATTTTGGAAAATTAATAATGTCCCAACCAAAATGCAAGTGCAAGCTCATATGCAGTTATGTTTTAGGTTGTTTTCTATATCACTAATAGCGATTTGAAAGGAAAGATGGGAGGCATAAAAATTGGAACCAAACTGCCTTGCAAAAGAGAAAACAGTACTGAGAGAAAAGCATTACTTACACATCAGCAAATTTGGTGCCCCCTTCACCCCTTATTCTGATTTGTCTTTCCCATCCATGAGGGGGTTGTGCAATATTGGGTTTGTCAATAGCCCAAAGCCTGCTGCCATCCTGAGATATATCTTCTGGGTCATTACATGTCACATTAGGTTTCCACTCACGAGCTCGTTTGCAAACAAAAGGTTCCTGTATAATACGTTCACGAATTTCTTCATACTTCTGTTTTGTTGGAATAAGTCTCCATTTGAAACATTTAGCACATTGGACAGTGAATGCCCCAATAGATGGCGATATCCCCCTTGATATGACTGATTTCTGCGAGCGGTTTTCTCCCAGCTCATCCTGCTCTTTATCTCCTGCTTCATGGTTGAAAATAACCATTTGATTGGATGCACTTTCAGAAGAAAAATCATCATTGTCAAATCGGGGGCCATTTATATCAGAAGGCACAACAACCCGACTCTTCTTTGATGATTGAGGAGATTTAGAACTTTCCATAGGTTTTGTCCAAATTGTTCAAGCCTAGGGACCTGCAGTTGGTAAGTGTTAGAATTCCATGCTATGAACAGAAGAATGGTTCCCATGTCCAATGTTCACAATCACACATTATGTAAACAACATGAGATGCCCAATTCACTAATGAGTATGGCTAGAAAATTGTAGCACAGAGTAAACAACAATAAACAGCTGAATGCAAGTGATAAGAAGAAAACAATCTGAACATAAATAAAGATGATTGAGGCATCATTGCAAATTTATTCTTTCACAAGTGATGCCAACTATAGTCAATTCATTTATATGATGATGCCCATTTTTACTTCAGTCCCTGATTGCTATGCAAAATCAGCAGTAGCTCCGGGAAGATTTTTTAAATGCTTTGGAGTCAGAATATCTAATCAATAACCCTAATCTGATGGTTTGAAATGAGAGGCGCATATTGGGTAGATACTAGCTGTGGGACAGATACCAACGCAAAAAAAAAAAAAAGAAATGTATGGTTATATATGCAATACAGTAGAAGTTCTTTCTCTAGTTTCCTTTTTGTTAGGTGGCTTGAATTATAATAGGAGTTGCATCTAGGACTCAAGAAGCTCAAACATTTGCATGAACAATAGTGTATGATGCATGATATCATGGCCTGCATAAGCAAACGAACCAACTTGATTAAATGAAGCAATAAAGGCTTATACTACCTCATAAGCAAGAATAGCTAGAACAATCTTTCATACCGATTACCAAGTAAGAAACTGTAGTATGACACAAGTTCAAGTATCCCTGAATTCAGATTAATGAGCTTTAAGGTGCAGTTGCAATTGCTTATTTTATGCTCTGACGAATGCAATTTTTTTTTTAATATCATAATAATGCACACAAGAAAGGCTATGTTGTTGTATAATAATGCACACAAGATGAGCTGCATATTCCTTGTTAAACATTCCATTTTATGGAGTCTCAATTGTCAACCCGATATAACAAGCAGATCTCAGCAATAGGAATGCATCTCAAGGGTTGGCCTAGCCTAACACAAACCATTAGAGCAAAGAACATAAAGAAACGTGAACAGTAACCTAACCACCCGCAAATTGTACCGTAGGAGTGTCAAGATGAAATTCAGAGACCACAGAGGTGTCTGCAAAAAACAAAACACACACACACACACACACACACACACACACACACACACATGGACAGAGCCGGACTCAGTGCAGGCATGGCAATTTTTAGAAAATGAACAGCACCCACGCCTAAGGTAGATCAACCTCGCGCGCTGAAGAACCTAATTGAACCATGCGTGAATGAATTAGACTGCCACGCAGCAAGGCAACAAGCAAATGGCACCCGGCTGAACAGAGACTGGATGATTTGGATGCAATTGCTCACTCACAGCAAATAGGTGGTTTCCCTAACAAGGTGAGTCCCTAGACCTCCCCAGTCCAGCTTGCCTAGGTCACTCACCAGCGAATGAAGAAATCGATTCGAGCCCGGACGGATCTCCACCCCGCGCCGGCCCAGTGTCAGGATGAGAGCATGCGGGCGATCCCGAACAGCGCCCCCCGAGGAGATCGAGTTCCGGAGGGGACGAGGGCTGGAGCCGGGGTGCTCCGGCGAAGAACGCCGGGGTTTACGGCGGAGGGGAGGGGAGGGGTTGGGGTTGGGGTTGGGGTGGGGGATTTGGTGGTACTCGCGTTCTCCGCCCGGTGCCCCACGATCGGGTCTCGGTCCGAATGGTAGCCCTTGTGCGCTCGCGGCCTGGTCCTCAGGGACAGGGAGGAGGAGCCCACGGCGCTACAGCCTACAGCTACAGCTAGTGCTACGGCAGTGGTCTCTCTTCGTTACCGTCCGATCACGCGACAGGACGACCGCTCACTTCACCGCGGTCCAAACTCTTCACTAGTACTCTCTTCCTTAAAAAAAGGAATTATACTCTCTCCTTTCAAATTGCAGATAGTTTTGATTTTTGTAAATATATAGATTTTGTTATATATCTAGGCATACGTTATGTCTAGTCAAAACGACCTACAGTTTAAAACGGAGTGCCTCGAAAAAGCAAAAATGGGCTCTATTGCCAAACACATTGTTGTTTTTATAAAACAATGTGGAGCCATCATTGCAGTAGTTCTTTTTTTACATGAATATTGGTGTTGTTTATTAACATTATACTTGGTTTTTTGGCATATGGTATTGAAATTAGAATTGAAAAAACTGAATGTTTATTTGTTCCATTATTTTGTATATGATCTTGTATAAGAGTGAACAACCAATGTTTTATATTGTTTTTCTTTGGTGCTCATAACTCCTTCTGCTAATTTACTTTTTTATCCATTTAGTTCCATAAAATCAATGAAATTCCTACATACTCACTAGTGTTGTTTTGAACTCCAGTGAGATGAGTTAGGATTAGGTTTGACGATTTTGTGGGATTAGGGTTTGGGTTAAACAATATTTATATTATGTTTGGATTCACCGGCTAATTTTAACTATAATGGATTCAAATAGGGCAGCTAATAATAGAATAACTAATCTTCACCTAGTTGCTTCTACCTAAGAGCAGTCTCCAAGAGTCTCTTTAAAACTCACTCTCTAAATCATCATTTAGAGAGTCACTTGGATAAAAATCGTTTCGATATTTTCTGTTTTCCATAGCTTTTCTATATCTTGTATGCACTCTAGAGAGCTATTATCTTTTCTATATTTAGCTAGCGAGAAATTCGGAATAGAGAGTGATTATGTTTGAATAACCAAATATAGAGGTCGTTGGAAGGTACATTTTCAATCAAAATCTCTAAAATTAGCAATTAGATAGCATCGAGGCAAAGCTTCCTTATGCGCACGAGGGCATAGGGGCAATTAGATAGCATCGAGGCAAAGCTTTTCAAGAACAAGCTTTGCCCGCTCGGGCAATTAGAATGGTAGCCCAAGCACCTGCCTCTCCTCTGCGGAACTCCTCTCTCCTCTGCCAAACTGGCTGTAGTTTGTACGTGCTCTTGCCAGAGGAAGGGTAACATCATGTTGTCTTGAAATAGTATATATATACTAACTCCGTATTAAATATCTGTTATGGCTGATTTTTATCATGATATTAAAGTATCATTTATTTTTACTTATGTCTTACTCTATCATGAAAGACACTTTAATAATAACTTATCTATTTGTGTAGACATATATTTACAATAACTTTTTGAATAACATGAATGGTCAAACAGCGCGAAAAAAAGAAGTCCGTCAAATATTTTGATAGGGATTAAGTACTTTACAGGTATGTAATGAGAAAATAAAGTGATGTTACGCCGATGCTACAGTCGCTAGATCTAGAAGTTTAAATAATTATTCATTCGCGACTTCAGACTCGGACACAAGTTTAGACAGTGCGTCTCCTAACGCTTGTCGTCCTTCCTGGCATTGTAGCAGGCAGTAAACTCCAGCGACAGCATACTTGATATACTTCTTGATACCAGTCAGTTCATAAAGGAATGTTAACACGTAAAGGAAATAAATCGGTGCCCTGTGTCACACAAAATCAAAATGATGATGTTATTTGCTAATCAATGCATTGCCAGTGTATACATACATATTGGTAGACATGCAGTTGTGTGTTAAAACATTGGTTCCCTAGCTATATTTTGTCAAAAGGAAAAGTATAATTAAACTCTCAAAAGGAAGCACGGGCGTCACCTGATAGCATCGAGCGGGCATTCAAGCTTGTTCTTGAAATCGTTTATAGCCATGACAGCTAAGATAGCTGCATAGGGGCAAAACCGTACAAGCAGGTTCAGTGAATCAGTGATGGATACATCAAATAGACAAGCACATTCTGATTTTGGAAAGTCCAAACATTATAACGTTGAAGTATTTTTACTGTAGTACCCCAACTGTCAACCAGCAAATTTACACATGATTTGCAGCACCACAATCTTATTTATTTAATAAACCAAGCAACCTCATGATCGTACTGTGTTTCTTTTTGAAGGCTTTGTGATGCCTTTGCTACGCTTGCATGGTCGGCAAGTGCAGCCGAAATTCTTGATATAATACAAAATGTTTTGTCTCCAAAAAAACTCGAAACTACATATCAGTTATTAATCAAATTTGTGAAGGCAAGCAAATCAGTTAAAGCTCCTTGATGTTAGTACGTGGTGGTATGCATAGTTTCATGCAAGCCAATAAAAGACAGTTGCAGCCAACGTTCCTACATTTGAACAGCTTGATCTCATGAGAGCTTGTGTATAAACGACTAGCAAGGAGAAGCTGTAACTCAGGTTTTTGAAAAGAGGTCGCGAGGGAAAATTTGAATACTCCAAAAGAGTCTCATGATGTTAAGTAACTCACAGTCGTTTAACAACTATAGTATTTGATCAATCAAAATTCTAAATACCACAAATTTTCTGTTACTAGAGGGTTTGCCCCAAACGAAACATTGGGTTAAAAAAAACTAACCAGCTTTGACACGGGTGATCGATGAGGTCATTGGAGAAGCCCTGTCTCCGAAGCTGCAATGACACGACGCTCAGCCTGTAGAATGCGTAGCCAGGCGCCGCATCTAGGAACAGGGAAGGGTTCATCTTGCAGAGGTGATAACAACCGATGCACGCGATGAGTGCACCTAAACACAAACAAAGATCCATTGAGGAATATAATATATAGCAACCGCAACGAATGCTGCTGCTACGCATGATCTCTAAAGAACGAAATCTCAACAGGAATCTTCCCTCCCATTCGTCCACATCACCAGCGTCCCTTCGGCCGTCCGATCCTCAGCGGCAGCCATCCCTCACCGTCCAGAGCCACCTCCCCTCCAGAGGAATATTCCTGGCATCTTTCGCTCCACTACCAACTGCCGTTCGCATTCGCCTCTCCCCGTACTCTCCGGCCGTCGCCCAGCTCCCTCCACACCGGCACGCTCAGCCCCAGCCGCTAGCATGGTGATCCGCCTGAGCCGCTACCGCGCCCCCGTTCTCCCTCTGCATCGGCAAGCTCCGTCCAGCCGCCGCCAGGATCGTGCGGCCGCCTGCCGTGCTTGCGCGGGGCCACGCTGGGCGCGGCGGCGCCGCGCCGCCACGAGCCGACTGGGAAACGGAAGCAGCAGTCCGGCCCTGCGCCAATACAAAGAAGAGACAGAGGCAAATCACCTCCTGCGCTCCCTGCTCAATCCCGCTCATCCTCTCCCTTTCCCAATTTCTTCTTCCACTGCCCCTACACAGAAGAAGACCACGTCATCGATCTCCGACGAGCGGCCACCATAGTTCAATTGGTTCGACGGTGAGCACCTCCACTCCCACCTTTACCTCTCCCAAGCCGAGACTCACTTTCCTTTCAGGTGTCGGGACTCCCCACGAGCTCCAGAGCCGCATCCATGGCCGCCTGTGGGCCCCTCCCTTCCGTGCCCTAATCCCTGACAAGAACCTCACGAATGGGTTGCCCTCACTCTCCCGTACCTCCTCAGGCCCCTGATCTGCAAACGTGAAGAAAACTGAATCCTCTTCGGCAAAACACGAATTGTTCTGCAAGCGTGAGAACCAACCATGAGAAGTTGATTTAACAAGGTACGCTTGTCCCCACTTGTTGTTGTTTCTTCCTACTATGCTCTTCTTGCTCTCTGATAAGTGATACGTCCCTCGTACATATGAATAGAGTTGCTAGCTATTATTTATGCGCCGAAGAAACAAAAAATGCCGCTGTCCTTAGTTTTCTTCTGCCCCCACTCGGCCGAAGGAACAGCCCTTGATTCTCCTTTTGTAATAGCAGCTAGGATTGGTTTGTTCCTCTAACCATGACTCCTGCGCTTCCTAATAGTACTACAGCATAACCTGATTAAAAGGCTTCTACCCCAATAAATTATTTGTCTATTCTGCGTTGGAGTACAAATCACATATGGTTTATTTGTTTATTCTGCCCAAAAGATTTATTTCAGATATTTACTAATGTACTCAAATTGATTTATTTGTCTAAGGAGCAGACACATAGCCAAAGCATCAAATTGGGTTCACCTTCAGTTACGTTTTTGGCCACAATTTCATTTTTGTTGCTGAGATGATGTCCATGTCCACTAATATATGCTCCCATATTCATATATTAGTCAAGATCTTTCTGTAAAATATTCCTTTTTCCCCAACTGTGTAAATTATATATATACTACTACATTATGACTGTGTTTTAACGTCTAGACCTCAGAGCTCAATCTGCTGCCAATATTGGACATGAGAAAAAGGACAGCATAGGGATCTCATTTTACATGTGCAATAATTGGCAAAGAAATTGAGTTGCCTTCTCTTTTTCCTGAAGTAGCAGTGACTATGCAAGGTCCTGACTGTAGAATCTTACCTTGTGGAAGTAGAACCAAGTATGAAAACTGCAGAAAAAACCTCATTACATATCAATATATTCTACACTATATGTCAATGGATTATTTTTTCCCTAACAAAAGATTGAATTATTTATTTTTTTGTAACAAAGATTGTGCTTCTACTGCAGGCCTGCAGAATACAGAGAAGTACAAACTCCAAACTAAAGTCTGAAGATAGGGTCGTTAACACCTTTCAGCTGACTTCTCTTCTATGTTAGTTCCCATTGAAGATATTAACATTTATGGATACTGGTTAGTACTGTGACCATAGTTTCATCATTGGAATTTTGGTCATTATACAACATTTAATTGTTTGTGCTGAATATTTCTTGAAATTATCCAGCAGTTACGTGCAAAGAACAACACCGAGTCATTTCATCACCTGCAGATTGAGGTTCCTGAATTCATATATATATAGAGAGAGAGATTGGCCAGATCATCTGTATATCTACCATTTTTATGCCCGTCCAAGAAAATCCTACTGTCATCCTATTTAGCGTATTAGCACATAGAACATGACCATGGAAATCACACTAATCTATCTTCATACCATCAGAAAGGTATCATTTTGTTGTTGTGCAGCTATATATATTTGGGTGAAAGAGATTTGCTAAACCAGAATCGGCAGCAGCTGATATCTACATTCCATACCATTTTTCTAGCAACTGAAATCTTCTTTTGTACACATCGTGTAACAAGACAACTGCAATGAGGTCAGGTGAGACCTGCTTTCGGAGAGATTAGCTCGTATCATTGACATATTGATGACAATTACTAAGACAATTCCTCAAAACTTAACCATTTTCTATCGCTACCTTCACACTTTTCATGTATGATATCTAACGACTACATTGTCAGCAAGGCTTATTGTGTGTGCTGTTTACCTTTGTTCTATACGTCAACCATATGGTATTGTCCATTTGTGAAAGTTAAATGGATTACATTCAGATGCGTTCACATCCTGTCCTCATACAAATAGGCCTGCTAAACTGACATTTTCTAATCCCAGATACAAATAAAGAAGCTAGCTTCAAGAAGTCGAGTAAATCTCTTCTTCATTCTACTAATGTCTTTCCATTCAAATGTATTTGGCTACTAATTACTAAATATTTATTAGCTATGATAGCAACACTGGCCGGACTACAGACGGGCGCGGCAAAGCCGCGCAAGAGTTTCTAGTGCGTACCGAACGGCATGCCGATGTGGTAGTCCTCCGCATCGAAGCGTGTCTCGAGAGGGCGGAGATGGTCCAGGTTGTCCCGCAGCGGGCGGAAGAAGCTAGCCGGCGACCTCGGCCACGAGCGCGGCGCGCGCCTCCTTGGACTCGCGCCAGAACCTCTCCTGGACGGCGAGGAAGCTCTCCTCCGCGAACTCGGGACCTTCGGGGAAGTAGTCTCCCCCCACGGCCACAGGTGAGCGATCGGATCAACCTCGCCGTCGGCGCCGCCGCCGCCGCCATTGTCCACGGGTCCGCATCCGCAACGCTGCAATTTCAAGGCAAAGCATAATTATTTACTAGTAGTTATAACTTATAAGCACGTCTGATCGATCGGGTTCGATGGAATTGAAGGTGCAGATCGATCGATGAGCCGCCGAGCGCGTGATGAGCGGCGCGGGGGACGTTCCGGCGGCGCGGAGGCGGACACGAGAAGCTGCCGGGACCGGAAGCCGACGCCGCGCCGCGCCGGCGCGCGCGGCGGTGAAAGCCGGCGCGAGGTGCAACGCCGGGGACGCCATATCGTGTGCGACACCGACACGAGCTGGTGACTGACTTGGACGTGCGGATTTGTTGCCGAGACGTGCAGAGCAGACAGCTCGTGTCGTTTGGCACTTGACTGCAGCTTCGGGGTAGGATTTCGAAACCCTGCACGGTGAACAGAGTGCATGACAACGGGTGCATCGGACGGAATTCAGAGCTCTCTCTCTCCGAATCGAACCCCACTGCCTAACATACGGGTTCCTTCTCGTACCCAACCCACTGTACCGATGCACAACATCCATCGAGTCCAAAAGAGACCAAGACAGAGCACACGGCCCACGGCCCACCGTGAACAAAGAAGCAACCTGAAAAGAGAGCTCCGAAGAGGCCCAATGAGTTCTAGAGCGGCCCGATTAATAAATCGTTCATACTTCTAAAAAAACTTGTTTAATTTAATATTTAAATATATTAATATTTAGAGTACATAATTAAGGTATCGTTGGAAATATTTTTTAGTCTAATTTTTTTAACAAACTTATTTGAAAATGCAAATGTTGTACATATCTTTTTACAAATCGAGCCAAACTTTTAGCATGCACACCAACGGGACGGAGAGGGCCGGTACACATTACACACAACCCGTGTTTAGTTCGCGGAAAAGGTAAAAAAATTTGGATTGAGTTGTGTACACAGATAGAAAAAATGAACTGACTCGGTACCTTTTGGATTTTGGTGGAACTAAACACCCTTACAGTCGGTCGGGTCCCCCATTTGATGGCCTTGTGGCTGATTTTAGCTGTTTTAATAGTATTCTATGAGTGAGAAGAAGATATAATAAGTACAACAATCTCGCTATGGTTGGAAAACAGACAAGCAAAACTAGCTCTATATATCCCCATATGATGATTGCTTCCACAGGAAATAAGACTCCGTTGCAGAGCATACGGTCGAAATAGGAGATATTTTACAGGATTTTAGCTTGGAGGTTCACCCTGGTACAAAATTGAAGTTTGACGAATCAGCTTGTGATGCACTCCATTTTTTTCTACTAAAACTGTAGTAGTTTGGCACTGGCTAGTTTCCAGATGTTCCACTCGCAAATGGTCATTGCCTAGTGAAATGGTTGCGCTAATTAGCTGCTTTCTCGTGCTTCTGCCTTCGACCCAAAATGCAAATATAGCTAAGCTTAATCCTGTACCTACAATGCAATACTCCGTATGTGTGGATACAAATGTACTGTACCGGATGCCGGATTGGCGTAGAAATGTAGTGCCTGGGCAACAACAGGAAAACCGGAACCTTAGCTTGCTGCTTGTTCCATGAGTAATCATGTATCATATGGAATGTGCAAAATGCAAGCAGCTTGCCATATCTATTATTCCTTTTTGACGCGTCGAGCTTCAGGTATTTGGAACCCCGTTGTGAAGCAGTAGATCAAGCTAGGAAGAGCGTACTTGGCAAATTTCTTCATACCGGTTAGATCCCAAGAGACTGAGATAGTATATATGAAGAAAACTGGTACCCTGTTCACACGAAGACAAAATGCTTAGGTACGCTGCATGTCACAAAAGATGGCAACGGCTTCGTAAAAAAATAAAACGCACTGCATGTAGTACACGAACCTAATATAATCAAGGGGGACAATGTTCTTGCGGATATCCTTGAAGAACATGATGAGGACGAGAACTACATAGAAAACACGTTACACATGCTAACGGTGAGTAAAGGGATTTGATCTAAGAAGCACATGCAGAAATTCGGAGCAAACTGTACGTGAATGAAAAATGAAGAAATAGATTACAGTAATCTCACCATTCATTTTATTGTTTTTTTAGGAATCTACTGCAAAACGTTCGGCAGATTATAAAGATTAGGCTTGTGGAAATTGCTACCAAGATTATATAGCCAAAAAAAAAAATGAATTCAAAGTCGTGCACTTCAAACACCGGCATGATCTTAAAAAAAGAAACTTGATAAGGTGAAGACCGAAGTAGTGAACTTAACTGAATTTAAGCCGGACGATCAAGTCGGGCGAAAAGCCACGTCTCCTAACGTCCGCCGCGAGGACGCTGAGCTTGTAGAAAGCGTAGCACAGTGCCACCTCAAGGCACATCCCCGGGGCAGCCTTCCAGAGCTGGTGCAAGCCGATACACGTCATCAGCGCGCCTGCACACGCACGCATCCTCGTCAGCGCAAGGCAATCAACGCGTACACGCATTTGCTAGAGTACGTATGGATTTCTCTTGAGAAATCAGAAAAAGGAAACGACAATAAATACGCAAGAGACCAGATCCAAAGTGTAACGCTACGCACCGAAGGGCATGCCGATGTGGAACTCCTCGGTGTCGCGGACGGGGTACTTGAAGCCGAGCATGTCCCTGAAGTTGTCCAGGAGGGGCCGGAACAGGCCGGCGACGGCGCCCTTCACCGCGGCCTTGGCTTCCTTGGCCTCGATCCTCACCTTCTCCTGCCTCTCGGACGGGCTCATGCTCTGCATCGCGTCGAACTCCAGGAGCTCCTCCACGCTCGGCGCCCACGGGGGCAGGCCCAAGTCGGCGCTGGTGATCCCGGCGAGCTCGCTGCGATCCAGAGCGCAGCGCTACCATACAAGGTGTTGTGTTAGCCACAAATTAAAACGAGTTGATGCGCACTCGATCGTGAGCGCGTCAGCGATGTGTGCATACCAACGATACGGAACGTTCGGGGCGCGGAGCACCGGGGACAGCAAGGGAACGGGCGGCGCGGGCGGGGCAAAGAGGTCGAGCTGACGAGAACGAAGGGCGCGCGGCGGAGGCCGCCAGAGCAGACAAGCCGGCCGGACACGCCATCGCGTACGCAACGCACGGGTTCGATCTTCACACGCCTACTGATATATATACACGGTAACATGGAAGTGGTCTACCGTTGGATCTGATCGTGATTCGTCCCGGATCGAGCAGAATTCTCCTGACTCCTGATGCCACACGCAGGATGGTGTCTTTCCCCTATAAACGGCGTAACTCACCAGGAGACAATCAAAAGGACCGAAGCAATCAGAGTAATCACAAGGTTATTCCGTATAATAATCAACATAGAAAACGCAAGGTAAACCAAAAGAGCCATGACTTCCAAACATCCAGAACGCGTACACAAATAAGATATCTCATCTAAACTGCTACCCGAAAAACTGAGGCCCATCAGGCCATCAGGGGCCGCACAGGTTAGTACTGAGCAAACATAAACCGGTGTCTTGTAGTACTGAGCAAACAGCAGATGTCACATACACCAAAACATTTACAGGTGTTGTGGAAGCGTATTTAACAAATATCCACACAATATCCGCACCATCTTTACAGTATGCATATCCACTTGATAGTTACTGCATCACCAGTAGCACCTCCAAATTAGGTAAGAATGTAAGATTCAAGCTTCCCTTTCATCTTGCATTGGCCAGCTCCAGTCACCTGGTTTCAACATGAAGATTCGTAGCTTAAGATACACACAAAACATGACAGAAGTAAAGTTATTGACATAAAACGGCACCCTGGTAAAGAGTCTAATACTATCTCCTTCGATAACATTATCCATTCTAACTTTTTACATTACTTTTGCAAGACATAGCAAACAATGCCATAACTGTTACCGGACAGCCAAAGAAAAACAATGTACATTATTGTCTCTTGAACCTTTTTTGCAGCATTGGGGGTTCTAAGCTAGGTCATGAGAAATTCACAGTTTCACACACAAAAAGAAAACCATCTTTGTACCCTAATATACTAATCAAGACAAAGAAATTAAAGATCTGCTGTTCCTTTAGCAGGACACATCTACCTAGACACATGTCTCAGCTTGCCACTTCTTCCTTGGGAAGGCACCTAACCAAGCAACCAGATCACATAAATTATTTCAAGAACATCAAGTCCGAGCACTTGATATGCGAAGCAATGAAGCAATCCCTCCTCTGGAGATCCCAAATGTCACATGGAGCCTCAATGTGCAAGGCATAGGCCCAGGACAGGGTCACAACCAACATCACCAGTTTACAGATTCTTAAAAAAACAGTGGCAATGATTCTAAATAATCCTTTCTAATTTAATCTGCTAGTAGTTTCCTAGTTAAACAAGAATTCCAGGTTTTATGCTAGGGCCACTCTCTGCGTAAGTAGCCATAGCAACAACTTGTGGAGATTGAGAAGCAGTGGCCCAAATCTTCCTATTTCCTCTCTAGCTCCTATGCTCATGGCTGTCCTGCTCCAGAGTCCAGACCACCAACACCCTTGGTCCACTGAGGAGATGCAAGGGACCTAGTATCCATCTAGAAACCTATCGTCATAATCACTTTGACCCGTTGAACGGAACTCACGACACTGCTACTCTTGTGCCATTATTAATCAAGGAATGCACTTTGGTTGGACTGCTACAGTCTACATAATAGCTCAAAGCACACACACACAAAAGGTGAAAGATAGAACCCACCCCTGCTTCACTGATCGCTTCTTCAATTTTATGAAAACCAGAAGGATCAAACCATAAATATTTGGTATGCATGAGTAAAATGATTCCAAACGGTAGCACCTCCCCCCACCCGGCTAGTCTACCATACTTAGATTCTTACACCTAAGGAAAAGGAATTACCTGATGAAAATACGAATGAAATCTACAATGATTGGTAAAGCTTTTGAGAGGAGATTGTACACTTTGTATGCCTTCTCGCAAACTGAAACGATGTCCAAGGCTGTATTTTCTCCCTTCAGGTTGAGCAAGCCTATCCACACGCATAAACCAAGCAGAATTGTACCGGGGATGTGCTTGGCACCCCATAAGAGCGCATTGGTCCAAAAGATGGACAGCTTCTGAAAAAAGCTTGGAGAGGGTTCCGGATCGCCAAGACACGCGCCGGTTTCCTCTCCCGTGCAGTAGGCCACCATCAGGGTGGGAGTCCTCATTGCTGCAGAAACTCCAAAGGTGAGCCTCGAATTCCCAATATGTTTAGAAGGAAATGGCGCAGGCAAATGCCAGGGGTTTGCTTACAGGGAGTAGGAGGCTTGAGCACGACGAACGAGTAGTGGGGCACAACGCCGAAGCCGGCATGGATCGCCGCCGCAGGTGAGCAGATCCGGGCGCGGAGGTCGGCGAACGGCGCAGCCGCCGAAGTGATGACCCTCGCCCCTACAGAAGACGCAAATTGAGCTCGCATTTCCAAACGTCCTGGAGATGAGGAATCTCTGGAGATTAAGGGTGTGGGGAAACGACGCTCGAGGTTTGCTTACCACGAGAAGCCGCAGCTTGGCGGGCCGAGGAGGCGCGCCGCGCGGCGAGGTCGCGGAGCTTGGGGTTGGGGAAGTGCATCTTCGCGGGGAGTGCCCTCGCTGCTCCAATCGAGAGGGGCCACGAACTCAGGATCAGCACGGAAAGGAGGAGGCGAACGACGGAACGAGGAATAACTTGGGGTGGCTGGTTTGTTTGCTTACCGCGGGGTGACGCGACGAGGCGGAGCGCGGAGGGGAGCGCCGCGGATAGTCCACCCGTCCCCGCCGCCGACGAGAGAACGCCGGGGAGGACGCCGGCGAACGCCATGATCGGGGGAGCGGAAGGCGGATGGGGAACCAAACTATTTTCTGTTCAGCGACTGGTTCGAAGAGAGCAGCGGGAGGTTGCGGCCGCTAAAACCCGCACCGCCGGCGGGATTTTTTTAAATTTTTATATTTATTATTTTATGATTTTTCAAAAATAAATATCCAAACAAAAAATTTGCAGAAATATACCTCTGCCGCCGCATGAAATGGCTATAGCCGGTTCAAACGGCGATAGGAGTAAAAATCGCCACTTCATACGGCGATAGGTATATTGACCCGGTGGCAGGGTTATCGCCGTTTTAGACGGCGAAAGGACCCAATTGAACCGGCAGCAGGAGCTCTGTAGCATGAAAGCAACGGTTTTCACAGTCACTAAAGCCTTGCATGTTTCCTGTAGCATGAAAGCAACGTTTAATCTTCACATTCACGTGTAGACCTCACGAGCTAACCTGAGTCAGCACTAGTGAAGCCTTGCATGTTTCCTGTAGCATGAAAACAGTGTTTCACTTTTTATGGGTGTTTAGATGGGTGATCAAAGAAAATGGAAAATGTATTATTTAAAAGTAGTAAACGTATAGACTATTAATAAAACAAATTACAGATATAGTCAGGAAATCGCGAGACGAATCTAATGACGGGTAATTAGAGGGTAATCACACCGCCAACTGGGAGCGGGTTTACTGGGCCGACTGGACCCATCCGGCCCACTGGCTGCTCTGCGCATCAAAAGGAACAAGGTAGTCCAAAACGTGTTCTAAAAAAATTGTTCTCTCGCTTGAAAGTGGATTTTCTATCGCTCTTCCACTTTCTCTCTTTTTTACTTAATAAAATGAATAATTTGTCAATTTTAGAGATTAAAACTATATTTTTACTATTTCTAGAAAATAGAAAACCGCCTTTAAGAATTTGCTTAGTTTAAACCGTTGGACTATGCTTAATTTTATAATTCTTTATTAAAATTTAAACTATCATAGCAATCGGCAGCTCTAAATTTGATCACAATCAGGTTTGAGGCTTTGAGCAGCACCTTTTTTTATATACTTAAGACTCGATTATATTGAAAAGATAAAACAGAGTACATGGTTTTGGGATCTTCCATTCCAATCGAATGGTGTAGCTTCTGAGCTATGACAAATGAGTCGAGAAGATGACTCTGAAATAGGCGCTCAATCTTATAGGTATTTGAAAGTACATGCAAACAATTCCTGTATTTTTTATGGAGCAAGCATAGGTGATATCTCCAGCGGGGACGCTGGGCCGAGAGACGGCCACGCTAAAAACATCTGGGGTCCTCATTGTTGCACTTGAATAGTACAGCCGACGCTCCCCTCGGCTGTCCGAGCAGCACCTAGAGAGGCCAGCCAACGGCACACGGGACAATGCCTTTAGCCGCCTCTTGCACAACAGAATTAGTACACTTTTCTAGTCTCCTCGATGGCAAGAAGTCCAAAAACGGACTCGATCTCTTTCATATAAGAAGAGCATCTTCAGAAATCCTCAGCCCTGACCTCATGTTAATATAACCGTTCGATTCGCCCCCAGAATCGAGCAGAACCGTGACGCCACACGTTCATACGCAGGATGTTAGTGCCTTCCACCAATGACGCGCGTAACACCAAGGGACCAAAGCAATGGCCATCCACGATCGTAAATTAATACAATCATCACAGGGTAATTCCATATAATAGCCAAATACAAATAAAATGCAAGGCGATCACATGCAAAACATATTCATTCCACTGATCAACCACCTCATAACTTGAAAAGCAGAGCATCATCGCCTCGTGTCAAAAACGGATGGCAATGGCATCATCTCCCTGAAATCACCTCCCCCGCTCGGCAGCTCACGCTTTCAGTCCAAAAAAACAAGCAGAGCAACCGGAGCAGAGATCCTAATCAATATCCACTACCATATGCCCTGATTCGCGCCGGAGTGGTACTGTTGGATCTTCGATTCGTCCCGGAATCGAACAGAATCCTGATGCCCATAGGTACGCAGGATGGTGCCTTCGTGGCCCTCAAACGCGTGACTCACTAGAGAGATAAGAGTGCCAAAGCAATCATCCACGGCCGGATCATGACATCAAGGTTAATTCCATAATAATCAAAATACTAATACTAATACGCAAGACGATCATCTGCAAAACATATTCATTCCACTGATCAACTGAAGCCCACATACAGACCACCTCAAACTTTGAACATCAATTGGTTTGACGACAAAGAAGGAAACAACATGATCCAATTGGCCCGTCCGCTTCACCGATTCCCCACGTCCGACAAGAACATCTTCGCCTCGTGTCAAAAAAACGGGTTGGCATCATCATCTCCCCGAGATCACATCACCTCCTCTGCTCGGCAGGTCGCGCTTTTCACAGCCCCAAAACCAAGCAGACCAACCCGAGCAGAGAGATCCTAATAACTACTTTTACTCACTACTGCCATGTCCTTCCTGCTCTTATTCGCGCCGTTCACCGCGACCATGTCACCGGGCTTGGCTGGTAGCTCGCGGCCGGGAGCTGCAGCTGTTGCAGCGCCACGCAGTGCTGCGTCGGCCACTGCTGCTGCTGCTGCTGCTGCTGGTAGTACTGGAACGCCTCCCCCTGCAGAGCGCTGCCAGCTGGGGGCGCCGGCTGGTGCTCCACCTCCATGGACGCGCCGTCGCCGTCCTGATCAGCGTCCATCATCTCCTCGGCGGAGGTGGAGGCGGCACGGGCGTGGGGCTGGGCAGGCACCCACGGGACCATGGCCAGGTTGAGGTTCTCGTCCCTGGCGGCCAGCTCCTCGAACAGCGCCCTGTGGTTGCTCGCCTCCTGCAGCATGGTGCCTGCAAGATCAAATTCGAAGCTCCCTTTTAGTTTCAGGATTTCAGACATCGAACCCAACTGAATTTGCTCGAATTAATGTGGGGGAAAAGGATCACAGTATCAGACAAACAGGGAACGGGGCACGTACTCCTGAGCCCGTGGATCCAGTCGGGGCTGACGCGGAGGGAAGCTCCCGGCCGGAGCGGGCCTTCCAGGAGGTTGCGCGCGGCCTCGGCGGGCTGGTACACCACGATCGCCCGCTCGTCGTTCACCGCCGGCGCCGCCACGCCGACCACCGCGACCGACGGCACCACGTCGCTGCTCATCTGCACGGGTTGCGGCGCCACGCTCGCGCCGGGCTGGAGAAGCGGCGCGCCCACGGCGTGCTCGACAGGCGGCAGCACCTCGGCGTCCTGCGCGAGAAATCCCCAACACAAACGCACGCGTTAGCAATCTCATCGGTCGGAACAAAGGGGAGAGGGAGCGGCAGAGAGGTGCGTACGAGTCGGCGGATCTTAGTGGCGGGCACGGGGACCCCGTCGACGTCGAGCCACGGCTGCGGCGCCTCCGCGCCCTTCCTCTTCAGCAACGGCGCGGCGTCCATGCCCGGCGCCGCCACGCCGCCGCTCGCGCGCACCACCTCCGCCCCGAGAGGCTGTTGCGGCGGCGGCGCGCCCACGCCGAACTCGACCGGCGGCACCTCGGCGTCCTGCGTGTGAGCAACCCCAGCACAAGCGACAAGCGCACGCGTTAGCAACCGCATCCACCACCGGAAACAAGGACGAAGAAGGGGAGGGTACGAGCGGGATGGAGGTGCGTACCAGTCGGCGGATTTTGGTAGCGGGGATGTGGGCCCAGGGCTCCGGCGCCTCTTCTCCCTTCCGCTTCAGCACCGCCGCCGCGGCGTCCATGGCCGTCTCCCGCCGCGCGCCGGCCGCCTCTCTCCTCCGGTTCGGTGTGCGCCTCAGCGAATCGAACTGCGAAACAGCCGCAGCCGGATTGGGATTGCAATGGGGTTGTGATTGCGGCGGTTGCGCGCGGGGGTGGAAATAAAACGGAGGGAGTGGGAGAATTGGAGAAGGTTCAGTTCGTGACGGATCGCGAGGGCTCTAGAATATTTCCATCCCCTTTACGTCTCGCTTCGCTTCTCCTCGGCTCGGTCGGTCAGGTGGTGCCGCGCTGTGCTGTGTTGAGTCAACCTGAACCTGCGTGTGCGTACGGCGCCCGTGGTGGTGCCCACCGTGAACCGGCTCGGGCAGGGAGAGGGCCAGACCGAACACGTGGTTCCCACGGTCCCACCGAGAAGATCTTTTTATCCAGTCGCAAGCTTTTAAAAGCCTGGTTGGTTGGGCCAATTTTTTAACACTATTTGGTTTGTTATTAAAATGTTGGCACATCTTATATTTTTTGATTAAAATATTAATAACTTTTGTGTTGAAGTTTTGCATGTCAAAATTTTGATACTAAATTTTGATACTAAACCAATTAGGCACTAAGTTTCAACTTTTTAAAAAACTCTTAATTCTAGCTGCGGCATTGCCCAAAAAAATCCAGCTGCGGCATGGCAGGCAGTGGGGCCGGAAACCAAACGGGCCCTCGATTCCAGCATGGGTAAAATTTGTAACCGCTTTTATGATCCGTGATTTCGCTGGTTTTATTTTTGGAAAAGGATCTCTCGTGAAGGTCGAAGAAGGATTGACCGAAGGATCAGCCGAAAATGGATGTCGTAATTGCGTGGCTGGCGTGATCTTGAGCGCCTACGAATACGTACGTTTTTTTTTTCTTGAGTTCTTATTGAGCTCTTATTGAGCGCTTACTTGTTTGTGTCAGGTTTTTGCGTGGGAGAATCTTCCATTATATTCTTAGCAGTTGAGCTTGTGGATATTTTCTCGTCCCAATGTTGGTCGCATAAAAAACGTGAAGGAAACGGGAGGCAAAAAAGGTCATAAAAGGCTAAACGGCCATTTTATAGCTCAGCCCAACTGGTCCAATGGTTTTCTGTTTGAGTTTTTCGGCCAGCCCAATACACTGCTCTGATGATTCATTCTGGGCCAAGACTCTAGCCCACGGTCGCCAACCACATACTCCAGTTTCTCATGTGACACTCTTCCGTTCCATTCTTGAGCGAGTGATATTTTCTCCTCCAATGCACCCATAAAAAAGGTGAACGAAACGGATGCGCCGCTCGCTACACGACTACACGAGTGTATATGATCTCCACTTTAGTCAGATGCAGGACTGCCTTGCAGATCCATTAAGGTCAACATACCGTAGGGGCCTGCCTGATATTAATAAGATTATATAAAACCATTTACTACGTTTGTACACCTATTTGACCAACGATTTACTGGGTGACAGGCAAGAAAGGGCCAGGTTGAAGAGGTCCGAGTATAGTGAAATTGCAGCGAAGATGTGCTCCTTGTATTTGTGGCGCTTGATCAACAGGACTATGTCATGGATGATGAACGCAGCGAACAACATGGTGGCCAAGCAACCGAATACAGTCATGTTGCTGTCTCCCAGGGGACAAATGACCTGGAACGAGTGGCATGTTGTGTCTATACCAATTGTGGTGAACATGGAGGTTAAGATGCCGATGCTGAGGCTGAAGCAGAGCGTGACAAGGCCAAGCAGCACAAGATTCACCGGGTGCCTCTCCCTGTAGTTGAACATCGGCCATAACGCTGCACAAATTGAGCACACCCAAATTAATGGGACAAGGAGGGCAAGGATCGGAACATACATAATTGTGAAGAAAGGATAGGCGCACCGATAAAGGGGGCGACGAGGACGGCGATGAAAGCGATACAGACGGCGACGTGGGGGGACGTGAAGAAGCGCCGGACGGCAGGCACGAAGCAGGTGACAGCGAGGATGCCCTGTTAGAATCTGATACCCCTCGTTATGCGCAGCAACCCTCGGATCTTGAAAGGATATTGCGAGTACGACACGAGCTTGCACAGTATCAAGAACGAAGTAGACGAATCTCGTAGAAAACCCTAGTTGACGACGTTGAAGCAACCACAACAAGAGAATAGGATTTGGCGAAGCCGACCGCAAATTTTTTAAGCACAACTCCGAAAGAGTACAAGTGATTGCCGCTCCCTCACAACTCTACTTGACCCTCTAGGACCCTCGGATTCTTGCCTCATACAAGAATCTAGTGCTTATAGAACTATGTAGCCTATTTCTCTTGAGCGCTCCTAATTGCTTCTCACAAGCCTTTGATGAGACCTTGGTGTTTACCCTTGGCTTGATTGATTTGATAGAGCCTCTACCCCTTGTTTATATAGTCTCCTCCAAAGCCCCATACATGCAAGTAGGAGTCCTACTCTTAGTAGGATTCATCGCTCAAGTCCTAGTAGAACTAGAAGTCCTAAAACACACCCCTATTGAGTACTAATCCAAGTAGGATTTGAGTCACAATACAACACCCCTGCGAGCCAGTACTGCAGGAGGATGACGGCGTACACCTTCCGCACGAACTCCCACTGCTGGCGCAGGGGCTCCTCCTCCACATTCTGCGGCGGCGGCGGCGGCACGGCGGCGGCGGCGGCACGGCGGCGGCGGTCGCCGCGGCCTCAGGATCGGCCTCGAGCTTTACTGCCGGCCTCGAGGTCAGGTTCGACCTCTGACATGTCGGCGTGGCTTTCGGGATTTTTTGATGAGCGATGGGGGAGCGATGGATTGGACGCGGACTGCGGCATCTGTCGACTGTCGCCGAGGCGTCTTCGTCCTCGGCTTCTCATCGTTGGATTGTATTGGAGGCGCCTCTTCGGCCGCGCGGTGGCGGCGGCGCCCGTCTTTTTTGTTTTATGGCCCATTTTGCGAAACAAGTTCACAAATGGACCCTTGACAGAAAGATTTGCAAAAATGGACCCTGACCTCGGCGCCAAAGATCACGGCACCGAGATAACACGTCTCGGCGCCATGACCTTTGGTGCCGAGGTCCATCCCCGTGACATCACGTTTGGCAGACGTGGCGCTGACATGGTGTCTGGAGCTTGGCGCCGTAGTCTACGGCGCCGAGCTCGGCGCCGTAGCCTTTGGCGCCGAGCTCCGTGGCCTTTGGCACCAAGACGGATGGATGCGAATTTTTTTTCTGATCAAAAAACATATATAATTTGTCCAAATCGGAGTTCGTATGTGAAAATTACGACTGTTTGAAAAAATACTTCGCTAGTTCGCAGTCCGCAGTCCATTCTTTAAATAGTCGTAATTTTCACATACGAACTCCGATTTGGACAAATTATATATGTTTTTTGATCAGAAAAAATTTTCGCATCCATCTATTGTGGTGTCAAAGGCCACGGAGCTCGGCGCCAAAGGCTATGGCGCCGAGCTCGGCGCCGTAGACTACGGCGCCGAGCTCCAGACGCCATGTCAGCGCCACGTCTGCCAAACGTGATGTCACGGGGATGGACCTCGGCGCCAAAGGTCATGGCGCCGTGATGTGTTACCTTGGCGCCGTGATCTTTGGCGCCGAGGTCAGGGTCCATTTTTGCAAATCTTTCCGTCAAGGGTCCATTTGTGAACTTGTTTTCCAAAAAGGGCTAGAAAATAAAAAAGACGGCGGCGGCGCGGGGTCGAGTGATTTCCTGTTCGAGTTTTTCGGCCGGCCCACTAGACACGCATCGACCTACTCTGATGAATCTGGCCCACGGCTTAAGTCTAGCCCACGGTCGCCGAGCAAACCCTGGTCTCCTCATGCACACTGTTCTAAGAAAAAACATTATCAAAAAACACGCGCGAGGCAGACAAGTGACCCATACGTGCCTCCTTATTTTGACCTCCATGCTCTGTAGTTTAGGGCTTGGTATATAGAAATGGGAATTTCAGTGGCACGAACTTCTACGATTGGAAAGTAAATCGGCACCCCGGTCCTCCTGTTTTTGTGATGGTAATGGTATTGCTGATATTTTGGATTGCTTCAAAAAAAGGTATGTCTAGATTTCTCTCTGAGTATTTGAGTGCTTGTCTGTATTCAGAGTTTGGTATGCACTTCGGATGATACTGAAACATATGGATTTGCGAAGTTCAACCTGCCCTATGAGTCATTCCTAAAAGACATGTGGAAAGTTTATTTGACGCTGCAATAATTTACTGCGCCTGTGATATGATCCATATGATGATCATATATATGATGGGCATTCCTGGTTGGAGATGTTTTATTTCCCTTTCTTTGCTAAAAGGAATTTTGGGAAAGTACTTATGTGATTCAAGTTATTGCCTGATGGACTCATGGACCCAAAGATTATTAACCTTGCAAGAGTATGTAGTTTGCTTTCTAGAAGGTGTGATTATTTCAACTTTATCTTTCAGAATCCTTTTTCACTTCTTTTGTTTTTTGGCAAATCAATTTTCACTTTGGGAGATTTTGATTTGATGCGGTGTCAATATATTGTCAAGTGATCAGTGACTAGTATCCTAGTACTGCTGCATTACCGGTGCGTCCGTTCTATTCTTGTCATCTGATGTTTTCTCGTCACATATGTACTAGGAACTGTATATTATGCATGTAGTCGATCTGCACACGTACTAGGAACAGTAGATTCTGTAATCCTGCACAAGTATTAACTAGCTTGAAATTAACCGCCTGCCAGTGGCAATGTCAATATGGTTGTGGGAGTATGGATCAATGCATCAGTTGTATTGATCCGAAAGAAGTTTTTGAGGGGACAGGGCGCCATGAAGATTCGAAGGGCACCTCGCACCACAAACTACTGGCTCAATTATTCTCCCGTGCCTGTTATTTCCCCAGGGATTAAGCGTAAGTTGTATTGAGATGCAGGAGTACATCCTCATCCCTCAAAGGAGGAGTTGAGAAAGAAATTTATTTCAGTAAGGGGTGAAATCAAAAGCAGTCTGTGAAATAACTAGTGGTGTTCAAGCCTTATCGCCAGGCTTGTTTTCCCCACTGAAAATAAAGTGGGAGCACTTAGGCCTACCGAGCAGCAAATCAAAGCAATTGCCTAGTCCGACTGCACACCAGCTGCGAGGTAGGTGGGTGAGCGAGGGCCGTGGCCATGCGTGATGCACTGATGCCCCCATGCACGGGGCGGGGTTGAACCGGGACGACGCCCCGGCTAGGTTCACTCAGGGATGTACTTGGCTAAGCTAACTCGAGTGTGGGTGCGTGCATGTCAGCGCCCATTTTTATTCAGCTGCCTTGCTTTTCTCCTGGATTCTGTATCACTTCCTCCATGTCACTTTGCAACAAGAGGACATGATAATCATAATAAATTACTAGTGATTGAAGCCATTTCTTTGCTTTGGTTTTGGCGCCGGCCGGCCTTTTGTTTCAGAGAAACCGACTGACCTTTCATTTGTTACTATACTATACTCCATAGTGTTGATGCTGCTAGTTGTTACGAAAAAGATGGTTCCTATCCCGGTACCAATATGGAATGAATCAACACGAATAATACGTGACTGATTGTGATGTTTCTTTCTTTCTTGGACTCTCTACTTGTTCATATTCAACTTTGGTTGACGTATCTGCAGAGTCACTGTGAGGTTCGTTCGTCTTCTCGCTCTGATGAAGAAGCTACCAAAAAAAAATGCATGCCCTAGCTAATAACCGTGTACGCGTACTACAAGAACACACTCTCGTCTTTACTGCCGTCGTTTTTATTTTTGGAAAAGCTACAACGTCTAGCAAAAAGCAAAACGGGCTAATAACAAGCTGCTTTGCTTTTAACCACACGCACACGCAGTGCTGTCACACGTAACATGACACGTTGCTTTCGGGTACCAGAACAACACTGAGAATAGCATGCTGATGGGTTGCGATCGGTTGAGCTGCTCCCGGGGTGAAAGCAAATTGTGGCAACCAACGCAGACATGCACAAAACCAGCCAACCAGGTGGCCGGCCCGGGTCAAGCGCTCTCACGCAGATCGCGTACGCTTGCAAGCCATCGACCGATCTCTCAAGAATCCCGGCACGGAAAGGGTAATAAGCAGGGTTCCGGGGGCTTTGGCCTGCTCGAACACACGATGGTGGTCCACATGCTCCGGGTTAGTGAGGAGTGACTAGTGAGGCAGCCAGCTGATCGAGTGATCCATGGGTGACCACGCCATGGAGACATCGTCGTCCTCGCGACCAAAGGAGATATAGGAAGGGCGGAAGGCGACTAGGAGTGGACTAGGAATAAGACCCCCAGCCAATGACCGTGGCACGAGTCACAAAGGCATTCTGCCTGCTGCTGCTGCTGCTTCCTCCTCTTCTTTTTCTTTTTTGATCAAAGATGAAAACACACTCCCTGAATTATTTTATTTTATTAATTATTCTGTGTTTGTAATAATTGAATTACAGCATAATTAGCGCGATGGTTATTCTCGTGTCGTCGTCCTTAATATTTGTTTCTGATTTGCAACAAATAGAAAAAGAAAGGAGATTGATTATTCCCTCTCTGTTGAGCAACTACATACGTATGGTCACAGGCTCACAGCCTGTGCATCTGCCGGAGCCGCCGGACGGTGATCTGAGGCGAAACATCTTTGTCATCATGCGCATTCCATGATAGCCAAACCAAACACGGTGCGGAGATTCGGTTACGAGAGCGAGGTCCGTGACACCGGCGTTCACCAATATCCGCGCGCCTCTATAGTTAGTAGTTAGAGCAACTCTAGCTCAGTGACTAAATAAGGATCTCTATTTTGTATTTTTAGTGGGCCTGTAAAAGTTTAGGGGCTTGAATTTCCCCCACACTCCAGCCAGCCCGACTAAATGAAGGCCTCCTAAATCGATCTGACTAGTGAGCCCCACCACTCCCTCCCTCTCCCACCGCGCCCGCCGCCACCGCCGCCGGTCTGCAGCGCCGCCTCGCAGCCAATCTGCAGCGGCCACCGTGCCCGCCGCGCCGCCACCGCCGTCGGTCTGCAGCGCCGCCGCCGCCGCACCGTGCCTCCCCGCGTCGCCGCGCGCGCCATGGCCGGCGAGGGAGCAGGCCAGGCCAGGGGCGCCAGGGACAACAGCCCTCCCCGCGCCGCGCCCGCCTCCCCGCCGTCGCTGCAGGGGGAGAAGGCTGGGACGCCCGCCGCCGTGGTGCTTGGCATGGACGCTGTAGATCAAGCTGGTGAACGCGGGGCGGAATTGGATGGAACGCGCAATGGGCGCGAACCTCGCCGGCGACACCGACGGAAGCGCGGCTGGGCGTGGTGGGGAGCGGGGGGGGGGGGGGGGGAGAAACAGAATAAAAAAGAAGTGGAGCCCACAGGTGGTTGAAAATAGAGGGCCTCCAATCCTAGGGGCCCTGAATCAAAATTTGGAGGCCTCCATAAAATGATAGCCCGTTTAGGAGCCCGGCTGAAGTTGGCTTTTCCCACCTGGGAGACTAAAATAGGTACAGAGGCCTATTTGAGGGCGGGGCTGGAGTTGCTCTTAGCTTCGTCCCCTCCGCGAAGCAACGGCTACGAGGCCGGCACACGAGCCGGAACGAAACGGCCACGCGACCAGCCCGGTGTGCCCCGGCACGGCAGCATCGAGGCCGGAGCGACCAAATTAGGGCTCATTCGGTTCTACAGGAACCGTTCCACCTGAACTAGATAGCTATAACAAGAAATTTGTGCTAGGTACGACGAGAGACCGGGATTTATTCCGGGTCGTAAACCAATTTGTTCATGATTGCTGCAACAAAAGACCGGGAATCAATCCACTAGTCAAAAGGTGTGGAACCAATCCGGATCTTTTGTTGTACCTATCATGAGCAAATTGGTTAACGACCCGAAACAAATCCCGGTCTCTTACTATACATATTACAAATTTCTTGCTATATTTACCTCAATCCGGGTGGAACGGTTCCAAACGAACCGAATGAGGCCTTAAGCCTCGTTCGTTTAGCCTGGATGTAGGCCTGGAACTATACCTGTTGATCAGTATTAATCGGATGCGGAACCGCCTGCGATTGCATAGCTAGCTACTGCTCCGTACCTGCTTTCTCGTTTCGGCGATCAAATTATTCGGCGAGCGAGATCGCATTGATTAATGGCCTGGTATTTGTATTTCGTCCCGGCTTTCGCGTTGCCGCTTTTAGCTGCTGATTGATCACTACGCTACATTACACAAAGGTTCTAAAGATCGTGGCCTTTGTGTAAGATGCCACTATCTCCTGCAGACCCCCCGTCGCCGCTCTCTCTCCGGAACCCGGCCGTTGGTTGCTCCTCTCTATCGATCTATATATAGCCGCCCCCGCACACGGACAGCTCCAGACGCCTGACCGGAAAGAAACGTCTCCCCACCAATTCCATCGACGCGCGCGTCAGAACCAAGTCGCAGCCAAAGAAGCATTCTATTCTGCTATTTGTTGTACAAACAGGCTCAGGCTCTAGCTTGGTACTGGAGCTCTGCTTAGCGCTTGTGGCCTTGTGCTGCTGCTGCTAGCTAGCGCGTCCCGCTGTCCGGCTGGTTTCGCGTTGTCCGTCATATCACCATGGAGTGGAGGGACAGCTTCCTGGACCTTGCGCTGATCCCGCTGAGCCTCCTCCTCCCCATGGCGTACCACGCCTGGCTGTGGCGCGAGATCCGCCTCCGCCCGCTCCGCACCGCCGCCGGCATCAACGCCGTCGCTCGCCGCCTCTGGGCGGCCGGCATGATGAAGGTACGTTCAGTTCATACTTCATACACGGGGCGCGCGCATTGTTCCTGACTGACACGTCGGCCGTCCCGTCCGGTCGATCGGCCGGCCGAGCTGGTGGCGCCGCGACGCCGCGCACGCACCGGCGGCGGATCGGAGCAGGCTGATGACTTACTAACTGACGACACTCGTTTTTTTTTTAAAAAAAAAATCGTTTCAAAAACTAACTTCTGACACGTGCGCATCATCATTCAGGACAACGCGAAGAACGCGGTGACGGTGGTGCAGTCGGTGCGGAACGTGATCATGGGGTCGACGCTGATGGCGACGACGGCGATCCTCTTCTGCACGGGCATCGCGGCGGTGCTCAGCAGCACCTACACCGTCAAGAAGCCGCTCAGCGACGCCGTCTTCGGCGCCCACGGCGAGTACATGATGGCGCTCAAGTACGTGGCGCTCCTGCTCGTCTTCCTCTTCGCCTTCCTCTGCCACTCCCTCGCCATCTGCTTCCTCAACCAGGCCAGCTTCCTCATCAACACCTCCTGCTGCGTCCTCTCCGGAGACGATCCCTCCGGCGGCGTCGGCGGCGGCCTGCAGCTGCCGTCGGCGAGGGAGTACATCGAGGAGGTCCTGGAGCGCGGGTTCACGCTCAACCTCGTCGGGAACCGGCTCTTCTACGCCGGGGTGCCGCTCCTGCTCTGGATCTTCGGCCCGCTCCTCGCCTTCCTGTCGGCCATGGTCATGATCCCCATCCTCTACAACCTCGACGTCGTCGACCTCAAGGGACACAACGGCTGCGTCGTCAGCGCCAACAAATCCGCAGAGACGACCAAGGCCAACGGGACGACAGGCGAGTGCGCGCACGCCGTCTGAAAACCATCTATCTATCTGATCGAAAGATACAGGAATCTGAATTCTGAACCTGTTCTGAACAAACAAACCAACCAACCATGTGATCTGTATGTACGTGTATCTGTGATTCGTTTCGGTAGGCTGCTTTATTTCTTGTCAGGAGACGCCGAGACGGCAACTAGTGGGCTGGTGATGGTAGTGATCCATATGATGTCGGCCTAGCTAAAGCTAGCCGTCTTAGCTGACAGACAGATCGACAAGGTGTACTAGGAAAATCTTCCGATAAATCCGTTGCACGGATGACGTGGAACCCATGCGTTCAGGTTCAGTTAGATGCTGCCTGTTCCTTCCTTCAATCCTTCGCGAGTGCTGCTGCTGGTGCTCGACAAGTTGACGTCGTGTGCCACTACTACAAGGCATGCATACTCGTAGCTGCCTTTCTATCCTCCTGTCCCTTTGTCTTGTTTATCTTGACGATTTTTTTTTTCATACGGCGGGCGAAGCAGAGAGAGGACAGCACGCGTTGGTGGGTGTTGGCATACGCAATGTAGAATAGTAGGATTTTGCGCAAAGGGAGTGCTAAAGACAGCCGTATCAGCACGAATGTTTTTATCAGGTGTCACGCGCATTACCCCACCGATTCCAGAACAGAAAAACCTGATGCGTGCGGGCTCTTGCAGTTTTGCCCTGGGCGGGTCGAAGGCTCCAAGCGGGTGTGAGTCGTGGAGACAGACAGAGGTGATCGTCGAGACGTGTCGAGGTCGGAGCGCGTACGTTCTCGCACCCTCAGCGCCGGATGTCACAAGGGTCAACGATGAGTGCGTGACGCCCAACTAACCGATGAGCTCCAGGAAGTATTAAAAATAGTAATAGCACGGGTTTGGCCAACTTTCAGAGATAAAACGCACGTTTGTCTTCGTCGATCAGCGTCCTGATCGAACAGGTTCTCTTTGACATTCCTGTACGGATCGTGCGCGCGCGCGTGTACTATAGCTTGATGAAGGCGTTCAAAGCTTGATTCTAGTACAAACGTTGTTGTATCTACATCGTTTTATTTGGTTATTAGTGAGGATGACTTACTGGCACGACCGAAGAGGTGCAAGCCTGACAAAGTATTTCATTTCTAAGATTTCGTAGTTCATCGGCACTGATTTTCATTCGAATTATTATGAACTGAGAGTACTGGTTAGATTATTTATGATAAAGTATAATTATTTTTTAGTGGTAGAAGACAAGTTTCTTAAGAAGCTTGTGGTGATTTCATCGATTTAAAAAGGGTTAGGCATATTGTGTTTGAAAAATAAAAACAGATTGATGCCAAAAATTGCATCCATACGAGTAACTCTAATTTTTTCACCACCGTTAAGCCATTGAATGTGATAAGGAGTCAGATGCTTACGAGTGGGTAACGATAATTTTTTCACCAGCTCGGTACTCACCAAATTGTTGCAGCTGCCACTGTCGATGATGATGCGAATCGACCGCTCCTGCACGACGCCCTTTGTATGGAACAGAGTGTATCGCTGATTCTTTTCGGACGGAGCGACCTGTGTACTAAGAACACGCTGCGCAACAAGACTTTCATACCTATCTGCGTCGCTGGGATTAACATGGACTGCCTCATTACCTGCATGGTTAGTGACAAATCATAGCATGTTGAGGTTCGTCGGAATCACTAGCGGAAGAATACTCACCATTGTCACGTATGATCATGGTACGCTTGTTTGGGTAGTCCCGAATCACGTGCCCAAACCCTCTACAACGAAAACACTGAACATCCCCATTTCTTAAAAGAAAATACTCATTTTTATAAGTCTTTTAATATCCTTTGAACGGTAAAATTTATCTTCCAAGTTGTAAATCGCATCATCTCTTGGCACATTTCTATGGACCATAAAAGAATAAACTGCAAAACTTTTTTTTCCTATATATAGGAACACACACCAGATTGGTCAAAACTTGTTAGGGGTAACCTCTCTGATGTGAAATTTTGCTAAATCATAGTGATGCGTGTCTTTTGATTATGACACCACTTGAAAATGAAGTCCCAATGCTGGGGAACTACAGTAATGGACACTGGTGGAGTTCGGTAACGAATTGTGGTATGAGTTTTTCATCGTGTCCTTGACTATTTTATTATGCTAATTTCTTTTTCTTTATGTCCTACATGCATCCAACGGCCCAGCGCGCCTAGGCGAGGCTGAAAAGTTCGTTGATTTTAACTACTTTAGATATTGAGGACCTCGGAGATTTTCACACACAACTCATGAATCGAGTACACGCTCACCGGATTTCGTGGCCAACCCAGCATGTGCTCTCACTGAAACAGCAGAAAATGAGGAACATAAGACCTGACCGTACTACACACACCATTCAGTCATTCACCAATCGTTTGGCCCGTATAGCAACCGTTCGCTTTTCCGAGCTGGGCTGGGCTCTGTGCGCCGACGCGCCCTAGGGAGGAAGGAGAGAGGGATGCCGGGGGCGTATCCTCCCATCTTTCTGTATTCTGACTGACAGAGGCGTAATCGTTCGGAGACAGAGTGGTGGGCTGGTGGCGCGGCAGGATTGACACCGTAAAGGTAAAGAAAGCCGCATCGGCTTCGGCTCGTCCCTTTGCTGCACCTTTTTACCGTGGCCGTGGCGCGCGTTTCCGGAACCCAACTCCGGCTCCTGGCCAGCAGCCAAACGCGCGCGACGAGTTGTTATGCTTTGGGTTATGACTTATGAGTGCGACTTATGAGTGCACCTGCGCGTTGATGAAATTAGGCCAAGGCAGTGCTCATGCTGACGTTGAGTTCTTGGGTGATAATCAGGGTCTGTCCTTCTTTCTTTCAACCTTCTCTGCCCCCGCGGCCCGCGCAAGTACGGCCACCACGGCCGCCGCCGCAGCCTCCCCTGGTGTCGTGGAAACTGAGTTTTACTAGTACTAGTGTTTAGACGGCAAGAACAATGCTGCTGCACTTCAGAGCTGAGCGCCAGATGAGATAGCCTAAGGCTATTCACGTGGTTCTAAAAAGTTCATCAAAATCACAGGTAGATCCAACGTCTCTGTTCTACCACCGTGCACCTGAACTTTAGCCAGGCATGTTGCTAAGAAAGGCAAGAATTCAGATATATGCAGAACCAGGCCAAGTGCTGTAGCCGCAAGATTTCATCATCGAGCAAATTTAAGTACCATGTGTACAGTCAACTGTTACAAGACAACAGATTGTAAGCTTTAGTGGCAGAGCCTACTATCCAAAGCGACGGCAGTTAACTTCGCAATACAGTCAAACGACAGACCTCAGCAGATTAGCAGAATGGCAGTACTACTTGTGCATTTCACTCAGTGATCCAGCTCGTATGCAACTACTTCTTCTGTGACGCCCACCACCTCCTCGACCTCAACCTCCTTAGATTCGTACTCTTCCTCCTCATCGCTGGCCTCCCCATCTCTGAGCTCCATCCTACGTGCACGCTCCTCCTCGTGCAGCTGCTTCCACTTGGCAACCCATGAAGCCCACTCTTCCTCAAGCTGTGTCCGCTTCGTGCGCTCCTGCTCAGTCATCTTGTTAGCTGTGTGCCGGTCCTCTTCTTCATATTTCTTGCTGTACTTCTTCAGGTTTTTCGTGATCTCCTCTTCCTTCTCAGGAGTCAACAGTGTTGGCGGTTTAGGCCTCCAAATGAACTGTTGATACCATTCAGTTGAGATAAAAGGTGAAATATTACAGCACATAACAATCATACTGAGTTCCAAGAACATGTTACAGATTGATAGAACCTCTACCTGATATAAATGATCCTTTGACAGATTGTAAAGCGGATCGCCTTTGAACGACCATATTTGAAAACCATTCTCCATTCCATGGACCGCTGTAGCCACAGATGCAACATATCTGAACACAAAGAATTCTAAAACCATCAGTTCCATATTTCCATTAGATGAAAGGGTATCTAATAAACACACATAAAACATGCAAAGCTGCGGCCACAAATTTCAGGAATTTGGAATTCCATCTATATTAAAGTTGATTTTTTTAATAACTTTTCCAATTTAAGCTGTGGAGCCAAAGAATTAATTTTGACGATTAGGTACTAAACTGTAGCACTGCTAAAAAAAACTGTAGCACATCACTAAGTGGGACTGACAAATTTTTAGTCAGCAATTAGCTCACCTTCCAGAAGGATCCCATTTGATATCAGTAGCTGTAAAATGCTCTCTTATGGCCATGGTCTCAAGTTCATCAACGTTGTAGAACTCCAGCTTGCCACTGAAGCCTTTCAGGCCAGCAATGATTATGAAATGCCCAGTAGGACACCAGCACAATGCATTAGCTTCCTTGGACTTGAGAGTAGTAAGCTTGGACACACGGCTAGTGTTGGCTGTTTGCATTGAGTAGAAGCTAATATCAGGCTTAGGGCCATCACCGTGAATGACCGCAAAGCGATGGCCTTTGGGCTCCCATGAAAAGGCCATGATCTTATCATTTTTGTTGTCCAGTTCAAGGACCTCAATTGGGATGTCCCTTTCTTTAATTCTAAAAAGCTCAAACCCTGCGTATGTGCTCTTCTTCGTTTTTGTGTACCTATCAACCTGGACAGCAAGATATTCTCCATTGTTTGACCAATACATCCTACAATCACTGACACTGAAAAGATTTTTCTGCCGCAGCTCCTCTTTTCCAGGAATTTGCACGAGACTCACCTTTAAGAAACAGAGGACAGATTTTAGCATTCATCATTAAATATTGAACAAACATCTTGTAAGAGGTTCAGAACAAATATTTTCTTACCCTTGCAGGCTGGTTTCCACCACCCGATTCAGGCACAAACAAGGCTATCAAAGGGTCAGTGGGTGACCAGCAGAAGTCAACTACATTTTCTACCTTCAAGGATTTCTTGTCAACAAGGGAGAATGTATCAGTTTCATAAACAGATATGATATTCTTCCCAATCTTCGCAAAGTACTTATCATCCTTACCACCGGCCCACCTTGGAAAACATAAAAAGTACAGTAAGAATCAAAGCGAGAACTAAACAAAATTTGGTGAATTCATTAACAAACAAAAGTAGGGTTTGGTGCTTTTACCTGAAGCAAGGCCATGCAAGAGCAGAAAAAACAATATTCCCAGCACTTGTAAATTTACCAGCACTTCCATTAAAGTTCCGCATTAATTTCCCAGTTCTTACATCAAAAATATTTAAGATAACCTTCTACAATATTAAGAATACAAGTCAGAAAGGAAAAGCTACGAGCACAAAAATAAACTTATGACAGTCTCTTACATGTGTGTCTCTAGGGTTACTGGGCTTACGGCTACTGTATGTGACCAAAAACCTCTCGCCAGGGGAGAAGTCGATCAATTCCACCTGTTACAGACCACTGTCAGCTACGATAACTACTATTGGACAGTAACTTATGACTAATGCAGAGAATTTAGAGTGATGAAACCCCCAAAGCAGTACCTGTGGATGAGCAAAGCGCATCAAACACTCAAAGTTATCTTTGCCACCCCACACCTGTGATCCCTGCTTATGCACCGTTGCCAAGTATGTTCCAAGAGGGGACCATTCAATGAAACTGTCCGTCCAGAACTACAACAAATTGAGGTAAAAGAACAAGTATATAAGTGAAGTTAGTTCTATCCATGGACAGCTTGAAGTTTCAATCTAACTGTAGCAATAAGTAAATGTTCGAATAGTACCTGGTGCTGATAAATAAGCTCAGATGTCAACTGCCTTGCATCATTCCAGTAAACTTCCGTACACGTGCCAGCACGCATGACAAACTGATCTCGGGCCTTCTCATCAGTTAGCCAATTCTGCAGATTTTCCTGCAATACACCAGTGCAATATGAAGGTATTAAGCAATCTAATATGGAAATCTGTTTTTGTTTCTAAAATGTAAGTGTAAGGCAAAAGACTTACAATAGGAGTGTATGGCTTAGTTTCAGCAGGAGTCCATTCGTCAGGTACTTTCATATACCTCTCGAAGTCATCAAATATGTTAACTACTAATACGTGAGACTTGTCAAGCTTGCGTCCATTGCCTATTTCCCTAGCATTTTGAGCTTCCTAAAATGCCAAAACATAGATGCACAAATATGACTTAGTTCCAGAACATTTAACCTTTCTCAACCCATCTACCATGGGCATTAACAATTTGATGTGACTCAATAAAGAGGTACCTACACCCATGATGGTGGCAAAAAGAAAAGGTGTGTTGGACTATACAGAATATTTTTTGTAAATGTCCAATTGTATGGATATCAAAAGCACATGCAGCAGAGTTGAAAATCCAGGCAGAGCAATAGTGTTCATAAATACAGCATGAGGTATATTCACTGATATGTTGATATAGAACAACCCTCGCTAATAAGGTGTGATTCAAATTATAGGAAAACAAAATTGGGCACATGCATCAGGGATAACTTGTAAGGCAATTGGAATCAATCAGTCAAGTCATATCATCGTTCAAGCATGCAGATAAGAAAACAAATGTAACTGACAAAAACAAACTACCTCTGGAGTATTGTACTCAATGAAACAATAGCCATAGGTCACATTTGTATCTGTGTTTACTGGCATAAAAAGGCCACCATCCTTGATTGCACCAGCGTGGCTGAAGATCTTGCGTATTACGTTCCCAAGCTTCTCAAACTTTTCAGGTGGAACAACTGGCAAGTTGTCCACCACAATAGTGTTGGCAAAGCCCGTTTCGACCTCAGGAGGGTCCTCATTCTGAAGTATCTCATTATCATCACTGCAAGTTATAATCAATCAGCAACATATATGATTATCGTAAACATGTGAACAGGACTGCAGATTTAAGAGTGCCTCAGATTTAGTTTCATAAAGTGCTACCAAATAAAGGAAGTATGTGAGCAAGATAAGTGTTTACAGTCATTCAGACATGCTTCGCTTTTGATGCACCTAAATATTCGTGAACTGTACTATGCTACCATAATCCCTATCATAATTCAGAACCAAGTTTGGAATGGTACTAAATCTTTTAGCCATAGTGCTTATTCAAACACCCCAAGTGCAACAAGTAGATAGATTAACACAGAAAACAACCTAACAACTTCTTACAAATAAATGCAAAACATACCAGAAACTCAATTTGTTAATGGTTAATTGCATCAGTTCAGCAATTTCAGTCGAATCTTTGTACCCACTACAAACAAATCAATATTGGACGAATTGTACCACGGAGGATCACATCTGTACCAAGCTGACATAGGACAAGGTGAACTCGTGTTTGCAACAGATCGGGGGTCCGAGTGAGCAGCGCGCATGGTTACCTGGGGATACCGAAGTCCTCGCCGGCGGGTAGGGTGATAGCGTCGAGATCGATGGAGGAGAGGTCGATCCCGAGCTCCCGCGCACGCGCTTCGAGGTCGTCCATCAGCTGGGGCGGGTGGTGATAGGCCCCAAGCTGGGCCTCCACCATATTGCCTCCTCTTTGCGAATTCTGCGAACACAAACAGGAAGCGGAAGGATCACCCCTCAAAATCTAAGAGAAAAATTCGTACCCGAAGCACAAGAATCACGATTCCTGGGAACACGCGGAAGATGGGAACGGAACTAGATCGCGCAACATCTCGTTCGAGCAAGCTAGGGCTTCCTTACCAACTGTAGAAGAAATCGGGGCGAGTCCACGCGGATTTGCGCCCCCAGCGGCCCAGCACGAGCAGAGAGGTGGAGGCGGGCTACGGGTGCGAGAGAAGGAGTCGTTCGAAGGCGAGGTGTACGGCGGAAGGAGGCTCGAGGTGCGTCCGGCCGGAGGGGGGCGGCGGAGGCGGCGTGAGGGTTTTGCGGCAAAGAAAAGAACCGGGCTGGCCTGAGCTGGTTACCTGGTTGGGTGGGTCCCAGCGGACCAGGTATAAAAGTCCCGTTCTGCCCCCCAATTCAAACCCAATTCTTCCCCCAAATTGGCAACGGAATTCGAACCCCCCCAGGCCCCCACCCCAATGGAGCAGGCGCTCGCCGCCGGTTTCCTCCCCTGCGCCGCGCGCTCCGACGCCGCGGCGTTGCTCCGTACTGGCGCCGGGAGCCGTGCGGCCGCCGTCGCCCCCGCTCGCATGGCGCGCCTGCCCACCCCGTGGTCCTCGGCGAGCATCTCCACCCGCGGCGGCGCCACGCGCTCGTCGTCGACCGTCGGGAACCTCACCGCCAGCCGCTGATCGTACTCCTGCGAGGTACACTCTTCGGCGGCCGCTGCGCACCTCACCGTCATCCACGGCTCCACGCGCTCGTCGCCGGCCGCTGGGTACCTCGTCACCAGCTGCTGCGCGTGCTCCTGCGCGGCACCCTCGTCGTCGGCGTCGCCGGCCACCGGGAACCTCAACATCAGCCGCCTCTCGCCCTCCTCCACCGCGCGCTCTCCATCATCCTCCGGGAGCGCCCTCCAGACCCTCGTCGTCTCAAGCAGCGGGAGCTCTTCGAACCCCTGCTACTACTCAGGAGCCTCAAGCCGCTCCGCCTTCTCCCTTCAATTCGCGAGCGCCGCAAGCTCGTCGGAGGCAGAAACCCTGTTCGCACGCATCTTCGCGTTCCCCTGCGCCCCAAGCAGCTCCTCGCCACCATTGTGCTGCCCCATCTTCTCCGAGTGCTGCCTTCGCGTGGACATCGACGCCAGCGCAGCGGGACGGGGTGGCCCTCGGTTCTTCGTCATCAGACAGGCAATCTCGGAGTCGGAGGAGGGCGCTGCAGGGTCCTCGGCGGTCGAGTCCCCGCTCGTGCGCTGCTACGTCGTCTTCTCCGAAGGGGCGAGCTCATCGGCTGTCTTCAGCGCCCCAAGCCTCGCGGCCGCCGTCTTCTTCCCCGGCGCCGACAGCCCATCCCCTGACGCCAAACCAAGCTCGCAGTACTTCAACTTCCTCTCCGTGTCCTCGCACCGCTCATGCTCCTGCATCCCGTCCCCCGACTTGTCCCGGCGCACCAACTACTGCATCCTCAGCGGCGCCGCCGGCTCGTGGCGGGACAAGGGAAAGAAGCGTTTCGGTAATGTTGCTGTACTGATTACTGATTAATGATGTGAATTGGTGTGGTAGTGACTGTGGGAACATCGATTGGCTGAAACTGTATCTCATGTTTATTTCAGATTGCCGCTGTCATGCTTTGAGCGCGGATGGGAAGAAAGGGAAGAACAGAGAGTTTGTTGTGAGAATTTGTTTTCTGTGTGTTCTTCTTCAAAGATCTGGATGTTTTGACAAGCTAGCAAGTCACGTTGATGGTAAAAAATCAAAGATCAATTGGCAAAAAATGGTGAAGGCTGCACTTCTCTTGAATTGCTTGATGATCGGGTACACAGCAACTGCCAAAGGAGATAAGAGGATGGATCTGTTGATTAAGGTGATTGACAACACAATGAAGGCTTACAAGATTGCTGACGAGGTGATAAAGCTCATCTTTGGTTGAAAAATCCAGTAGATTCGTTGAGTTGAATTTTCTTTGAATATTCTGTAGTTGCAAATAAATGTTCAAATTGGGAGGAGCGGATTAGCATGTTCATAACGGCTTTATAGTGGGTCACAAATGTAAAAGCATTCGATTGGTTGATTTGGATTTTCTTAATGTTTTGGAGTTGCAAATAAAGGGTTAAAATTGAAGAGGATACATTCAGTTAGCACCTTCTAACGGATAATGCAACCCCTAGTCATATGTTGGTTGTATCATGGTACTATGAATTGTGTATGCTTCCAAACTCATTAAATTCTGCACTGAAATTTGACTAATGTAAGGTGGTTGCATTATCGAATCATGCACCATTTCTTGTCCGGATCAGATAGGAGCTGATACAGGTCATGCATGCCCTCCTATCTTGGCTTGAAGGATCTCAAAGAATTTGAATAGGTCATGTTACATCTTGCTTCCAATCTTTCATGTTGCAGTAAATTGTTGCGAAGTAGACCTGGAGGAGTCTAGAGCACAGTAGTAGCCTTTCATGAATGGTTACTCCCAGTAGCCAGTAACTGAGTTCCACAAAGCCCGTGCTTAGTTTCCACCTGAAATCTTTTCATCCATCACATCAAAGGAGAATCTTTGATGCATGAAGTATTAAATGTAGACGAAAAAGGCGAAAAGTTACATGAATAGACTGTAAATCACGAGACGAATCTAATGAACCTACTTAATCCATGATTTGCAACATTAATGCTACAGTAACCATTCACTAATTATGGATTAATTAGCCTCTAATTACCATCGTTAGATTCGTCTCGAGATTTCTAAGCTATCCATGTAACTTTTCACCTTTTTCGTCTGCATTTACTACTCCTAAATCGGTAAAATCAAAACCCGAAATCTTTTCACGAAAACATTTCATGAACTAAACACGGCGAAAGTGATAAAACAGTAGTAGCAGCACAGATAGAGCAGGGTATGGAGAGAACATTTCTCAGGGCATGTTTGGTTGAAAGGGAGGTTCTCAGTAGCGACAAGAGCAACGTCTCAGATAGTTCCAAAGTATACTTTGGATTAAAAGACAAACATAAACGGTTAGCCAACAACGACCATAGCACCATACCAGCAGATGAGCCACACTTCAGTCACACTCACACTGACGTGCTGTCATAAAAACTCACGGCAGTTCCAGAAATACAGAGATGCTTCTTTTAGATGAAGAGAAAGAAATTTAAAAAACTAATGACACTGCCCGATACATAATATGCATATATGGTTGATTAAGATACATGCATTGTACATCAGAGCCACCACTTCCCTGGACTATTTTCATCAATCTCGCAAGTTAATCTTGTCGCAGAGACTGCTGCTTGTCCTCCCTCTCAGCCAGCCTTGCCTTACCTTGCGTTCTCCACCTGCAAGAACAAAATGCTGCAAAGCATTTTCAGTTCAGGCTTTTGAATTGCTTCTATCCAATGGCAGAGCATCGTGAAGTCACCAGACCCTAGCTACCAAGCATCAGTACCTTGAGTGAGCTGAAGAACAATAGTGATAATCAGATGCAGCACGGTATGATTATACTTATATATTGTAGAAATTAAGTTGAATCACGTCAACAAGATATGTCTAACTCAACTGGCATAAGCTTTACTGCTTCTCCAAATCAATCCTATGAAGCAATATAATAATATCCAAATGTGAAAAGAACTTGATACAATTCATAACAACTATATTCACTGTAACAATTGTTTGAAGGATGTACATCCCACTTTCAAGGTTAGCAATGCCAGCAGGTTAGCTGTACCCTGAATATGATATTACACTCCTTGTGAATAGTTCTAGTAAAGCTGTACCATCAGCATATGTCATGATACTAAAAAATAGGAAAATTGCCAAAGATTAATACGTAACCTGAAAATTATTAACTAGCATGGGCAATATCTATAAACGGCCTTTTACTTTCATGTAGTTATGAAACCTTAATTCTGAGGCCAGACACTGTTAGTAGCACTTCGGGAAACAGATGAACCACCAATGATGCAATCAGTGCCTGAATGGATGTTCATTCACTACAGATTGCAGGCTACAGGATGAACAATAGTGACCAAACAAACTAATACAATACTATTTTCTAGACAAATGTGGAGCCAACGTGCCAAACAGGGAGAGATGGCACATGATAAATTATGACCAAACAGACAGCAAAGAGCAACAAATGGAACTGAAGAAAGAAACTGCAGTCAGACATGTAAATGTCAGTAATGCGTCTAGCCAGAGACTAAAAGATAAAGAAAAAGGAAACAACAATGGTAATTAGATACACCAGGCTGATTATTAGAGGCGATACAAAAAGCAAAACTGAGATATAGATTCAGTCCTCTGAATTCTGGACCGGAGAAACGTTTTGCATCAAACAGTATCTTTTCCATGAAACTCTCCATAAAGATTACTGAGCCTGTCGTGAGCCTGTACAACCCAACAGGATGTTTGATGATCTTTGTATGTCATACTTATTTTAGTTTGGCCACTAGAATTGCTCAAATGCCAACAGAGTAGCAGGACTGACTTTCCTCGTCGTCAGCACATACAGCATATTCTTCTTCTTCTTCTTCTTCTTCTTCTTCTTTTGAGAATTACAATCTTCTTCTTCTTGACAAGAACATGATTGCATATGTTTCCCTAAACCAAGTAACCCAACCGTGTGGGCAGTTTACAGACTACTAATAATGCCTACAGCTAATTCAACGGTCGGTGAAGCAGATAGGCCGGATCTGAAGAACAATGAGACACCCTGACACGCTAATCCATCTACGGGTTCAGAGTACCTGCAGCGACTCCTACCGAGCGAACCAGTTCGAGACATGGATCTAAGAAGCTACAGAGACACGGGATAGAAGACTAGAGGAGAAGGAAGAGAGCGGCGAGACACCGGCCGTGTGGTGGGTTGGATCGCGGGACCTCGCTTCCTCACGGAGTCACGGGACACGGGGTCGCACAGGAGCGCCCGTCCGCCGCTCACGGCGTGCTGGGTGTGGCGTGGGTGGTGCTCGCGGGCTCACGGCGCCGGAACGACGATCGGTGACGTAGGCGCGTGGGGGATCCAGCCCAGGTGAATGACACGTTCCCTTGGCCGAGGCCCCGCGTACGTCGTCGACCGCGCGCGCGAACCCACCACCAGCACACCCGAAGATGAAGTCCTGTACCATGTTTTTTTTAAGGAACGGCATACGATGTGTGCGTTTCATTGATGATATAGTAGAGAATACAAGACTATGACCCTGGAAGGTCATAATCAGATAAATCAAAAGAAAGATAAGAAAAACTAACAACTGGCGGGTCGGATTGGGACATCGACACTGCAACTCTCAGATAACCTCAGAGGTTAGGCTGGGGGGACACCACCAAGCACTCCATGTCACCCTCACTCGAGTACCAAAACGCACCACCATCCCTAAGGCAAGGCTCACAGAAGATAAACCAAAGTCACCGCCAGCGCCGTCGTTGCCAACGATGTTCCACGCCGAGCTAGCCACTGTCATACAGGGTTAGCCGCCATGGACCGCTGCCAGCTGTGTAGCTATCAAGCCATCGAGTCCGCTTGCGCCTCCTCACGAAGTTGCCCTACACCGAACCAACACCCGCCGAGCAGGGCTGGCCGCCGTAGGTCGCTGCAAGCCGCCAAATCGATACCTGAGCAGCTGCCTTTGGTCATCCATCTGCCACACCTCCCACCCAGATCTGATAGTACCCTTTGAAAATCTCGCACCTAGTCGTCTCACTGAAGAAGCAGAAATGTCGTACGGAGCCTCTGGCAACCGAAAGAAGACCACCACCGCACAGTCACTCCAGCGAGGCACCTCTGCCGGCCACCTCCTACCACGCCGCCCTCTGCCAACTTCGTGGTCGCCTCTGGCGCACGGTCCGCCCAAACCGTCGCCCTCATATACCAAACAGAGGTCCTGCCCTCTCATGACCGCAGTAGTGTCCACTTCATAGTCGCCTTCCGCCACCGCATACACCCGCCCTTCGATTCCACCACTAGGTGCCCACCCGCTCAACCACTTGACTTCGTTCACCATGGATGGAGTCTAGCACCGACACGACCGACGCTATGCGTGGCCGATTGCCGCCAAACCAGTTAGTGAAATCATCGACGCACTGCAGAGAAGGGGAGCTCCAAAGGCGCTTCTTCAGGAAGAACACGACGCAAGGATGCGCCGTCGCCGCCTGCCCGAGCTGGGCAAGGTTTTCACCCGGAGATTCCACCATCAAAGCAAGCAAGGAGGGTGCCTTGACAACGTCCTCAACGGGAAAAACGGCGCACAAGGCGTCGTCATTGTCGGCACAACATGCCGTGCAGGATTTCTCCCGACACCCTCCTGCCCGCAGCCGCCATGAGCTCACCACCAACCAAAACCACCACCACCAACCCACTAGCCTCTGAGATTATCTGTCGCCGCCACCGCCGACCACGGGCTTCGCCGAGCGGCCGTCTCACCACTGCAGCACCACACTCGTGCAGCCCCCTCGCTGCCGCCGCACCGCGACCCATGTGCCTCTGCTGGACCGCTGCTCGCCGCCCAAGTTGTTGTCGCCGGAGCAGCACGTCGCTGTGGATGGCCGGACGCTGCTAGCCGCGCCACCATGGCGCCGCGGGACAGCCCCCCGAGCAGGCCGCCGCCAGCCGCCAGCCGCACCTCCATGGCGCCGCCGGCAAGGCCAAGCGCAGGCCATCCCCGGCCGCAGCACCCGCCGCCGCCGGTCCCCGTGCGGCCACCGAGCGACCTCAGCAGCACCACGCGTCCCTGGCACCGCCACCACGCGGCCGCCCCGCCCGATGCCGACGAACGGAGTTGAAGCCCGCCGACGGGACGAAGGCGAGGTCGGAGCCCCCGCGTCGCGCAGTCACCGGATCCGGCCAGTGGCATGCCGGATCCGGCCCTCCTCGAGCTCTAGCGCCGCGGAAGGGCCCCAACGCCGGCGAGCCGCATCCGGCGGTCTTGGCGGCCGCGCCCGCCCGGATCCGCCAGGGGAAAGGGTAGAGGCCCCGCCGCCACCCTCCTCGCGAGCCTCACGGGCTTCCGGTGGCTCGCTCAGGCGGCGGCGCGGCGGGAGGGGACACCGGCGAGGGGGGCGGCGGCAGCGGGTCGGGGGTCCGCCCGAGTCGCCCGACGCGGGGACGACTTGGGGGCGTCTTTTCCCGTGTTCGCTCGATCAGTCCTGTACCATGTTGGTCGGCGCTGTCGGTCTGCGACTGAAACTCCGCTCTGCGTGCGATGACGAACAGGAGGAAACGGTCGGCGGCTTTGCCACCGACTCGATAAAATTCAACGTTGGTGGACAACACACGGAACCAACCCGAGCGACCACCCTTTTTAATAATCGAGAGAGGGAAAAACTCGTGTTCCTCCCCGACGAGCACAGGGAACTGCAACTCGAATCCGAACAAAGCGCGAGCGCACGAGTTGCTTTTAAGGGTCGGGCACGGAGCCACGGACACCAGGCACCGATCGAGCCCACATATACGCGCACCGCGCCGTCCTGACCCTCCGCTTCGTCGATCCCAATTCCCCCAGTCCACCCACGCACGATGGCGTCGGCGCCAGCCCTGCTCCTCCCCGGCGGCGTAGGCGTTGCCGTGGCCCATCCCCTGGGTTGTTCACGCCCCGCGCGGGCGCACTTCGTCCTCGCCGCCCGCAGGCCGCCGCGATCGGTTTCCGTGGTAAGCCCCCTAAAGCACCGTGTTCTTTGTTGGCGGGCATTGTTGTATCGCGTACCCGCACCAGAGTACTTCGTAGCTGTACTGTTGCCGGGCTATGCAGCGTTGCGCTCCCAAGGCTGGCAGCTTTGTCGGCGGTGGCGCTCACGCTCCTAGCAGCAACACCCATGCCCCGGCGCTGGACGCGCTGAAGAGAGCTGGCGCCGACGCGTTCCGCCCACTGCTGGACAACTTCGACCATGTCCGCTCCCTCGAGAACTTGGCGGACGCCAACGATTACAATATCGGCATGCCCTATGGTAAGTACGAAGTAGTACATGATTGCATTATATGTATCGATCTTCAGGCAAAGAAGTTGATCTATCTGGCTAACTGATGATTGTTCTGCCATCAGGCGTCGCCGTTGCAATCCTCGGGTGCTATCAGCTGCTCAAGATGGCTCCTTGGGCTTTCCTGGACGTTGTGCTCGGGTACTCGTTCTACAAGCTTAGTGTCGTGTCGTCGCAGGTCCACAGGCAAGGATTTGCCAATGACTTCATTACCATGATTAAAGTCGGTTAGTGACTTCGATCCAACATTCCTCCCATCTACCTTTTTTTAGAAGATTAAGTCAATTAATCCTAATAGTTGCAATGTTTTTCTGTTTTAGTTATCAGCATCGTTATGGTCATAAAGCTATTGCATAGTGGCTCCGATGCGTTGGGTTTCCTTAGGTTCGTACTTGAAATGATTTATTTACTTTGTGATTCGTTGACCATTGGCTAACATGGACTTGTGACACATACACAGGATGCCCGTCCTCCAGCTGTACTTGGGAACATTTTACTGCTACATGAAAGACTGGAAGGAAGATGCAAGGTATGATCTAACTAAATTCTTTAAGATGCTTCAAGTCAAGATAGGAGGGCAGGCATCATGAGTTGTATCGACTCCTATCTAATACAGAGAAGAAATGTGGCAAAATGCATTATTATTATTCAATAATGCGACAAGCTTACAAAAATCAAGTTTCATTGCATAATTCAACTGGTTTGCCAATGTGCACAATCCATACTTTCAATGACCAACTTTTTTGTTCTTCTGTAAATTTTTCATTTCATGTGCATGAATTGGGCATGCGGGCGTTTATGTCCACCACCGGGGCGTGTTTGCATCACAAATAAAGCCTAATATTATTCTTCTATACTTGATCGAAATGGGTGACCTGGTGACGCCTCCCCACTCACAGGGCCGTTATCAACCAGGTGCCACAACTGGCATAGCGGGTTTGCACCGGAACCGCCAGCCGCGCCCGCGCAATGCCCAATGAACGCTGCATCGAGGGCGCGCAAGGAGAAATGTCAATATTGGCATCAAATTCGCGCGCTTCACGTGTTATAATTCTCAGTTTGCAAGCCTTTTAAAATATACCCCGCATGCCAATTCTTTCGGTTTTTTTCCTTTTCTCTTTTTTTGTCGAAACGTTTTTTTTCCTTTTTCTCTATTCCACTTATTTTCCTTCTCCTTCCTATTTGTTGGCTAACTGAATGGACATCTTTGCCCCCTCCTTTGTCTCCTTTACATCGATTGGATCGAATCGATTCCAATCAGACCAATACTCTTCTCCGCCCATGCCCGTCGGTACGATGGTAACGACGACAAATTGCAGTGACGTGATTCCGACGGCCAGGCAAACCCTCACCCACACAGCTCCCCTTTGCCCTCGCCCACTCTCATGTCGGCTACGACCGCCAAGACACGTTGCTCGATGTTGCTCACCAACGCTCTTTGGAGCTGGGAGAGCTCATCCCATGGTGTTGTGGGCGTTGGGGATGCAGAACAGAACGTCAAGCCTCTGTTCAACGGGACGGCGAGGTAACGAACAAAACAGAGAGCATCAGATTTAGTTTTTGATTGCCTTATTTCATGAATGTTAGTCCTATATAGAGGAGCTTTAGTGCTACTTCATGCAAGTTCTCAATCACTGAAAACAAAATGCAACGATTCCCAAAACCTAAGTTCAAAAGGCTGATAACTATAGCTAGTGCATGTCCGTCTTGCGCTGCCCAGCTGATTCATGCTAACAATTTTGCCACCTCCTTGAGGCTCCCAAAAACACCACAGTGTAGACATCTTGCCCTTGCCTCAACCATAATGCTTGGAGCTCCATGCTCACACAAGAGAGGCAGGGAGCACTCAACTTCGGCTAGGCTAGTTTAATCAATTCGAATAGAATTGGGTGAAAAGAGATAAGGCCAGGTGCAGATTTGTCCCCTCAAATGGCCTGAATAATTGAAAGGGGAAAGTAAATCATGAAATAGAGAAAAAGGAAAGAACCCAGGGCAACGTTAAGTTTCCCTTGCCGTCATTGCCTGTCGTTCTTCTTCACCACGACTATTTATTGTGTGCTCATTGATTGTCACCCATGTGTGCCATGTATTTCTTCTTCCTTCACATCGCCTCTGTTGATGCTTCTTTGGGGAGGGATTAGGGGCCTTTGGGGTTTGAATCTTATCACCGGTGAGGACATTGGGTGGCGGCGGTGGTGGCAAAGACATAGGGGAACAAAGGTAGCAAGTGCGCCGATGCAGTCGAGTGGTGGAAGACCACCGGTGGAGGCACGAGGGATGGCATGTCAGGGAGGGAGAAGAGAGGAGGTAGGAGATGAAGTTATGAGGTAGAAGAAGAAGGGGGTGGGGGTCCATTAGATGTTGATCTTATGGTTGAGAATGTTGGGTTAAAAAGACAAATTCACCCAAGTGAGGTACCCTTCGGTAATGCTGCTTTACTCATCATTGACTAATGATGTAACGAATTGCCTGAATGGCCTATGAAATGGAGAAGAAAAATGAAATGAAGGAATAATGCAAAAATGACAAGGACATAAAGGTGCTCACAAAGAAAATGTCAATTTTGTGAAGCCGATCTTGATAGTGTCAAATATGTGCAGCCTCATGAAGAGGGTGTCAAAATCCAAATTTCTCGATGCCCTTAGATATTAGTGTTTATGGTTGTAGGAACTTCAATTGATTGTAATTGTTCATAATGTTTATTTCAGACTAGGTACATGATTGTGTGTTGCTACATATAATAAATAAATAAATATATAATGCATTATAATTTAATTAGTAAACAACCAGTTCAATAAGCAATATATTATTCCACTCGAGCAAGGATGCGAAGGATATGGCCCTCAGCACAAACATGTGATCGACCGCACTAAACTTGCCAGTCCGTGTGATGAACTACCACTTCCTCGGTGACGTTGGTGGATTGGGGGAAGGGCAAATCCTTGACTCGGTAAGCGTCGTAGTTCATTATTACTATTATGCTTCTTTTTGCCAAAAAGAATCTAATTTTCTACAATTTTCATGTTTAAAATTTTGTGATTGTGATGTTACATAGAGAGTTCCAATTTAATTTAGAGTTTCTGAGTTTCAACAACATTATGCTTATTTGAAATTCAACTTATTTTTTTAATATTTTTTTGTAGGCTAAAGATGCATTGTTTCTTCTATGATGTTAACTATTTTCACAGCATTTTTATGAATGAATCATTTATAGATTTTGAGCACTAAGCAAGGCCCTAACTCTGAATGTTGATAGCAACTAGACATTGAAGTGTACAATTGAGTATCACAAAAGAGATGCAGTCGTTACATCATCAACCACAATTCCAAGGAGTTCACGTCGTGGAAAGGTAGCTTTACAAACCAAAGTTTATTAGATTATAAACATCCAAATAGAAGTTGCTTTGTGCTCATAAGATATGGTCCCAAGACCCCATGACGAAAAATTGCTTAAAAAACTTGTCGGCCGAGTCCGCATCGTATCCTGGCCAATCAGCCTTTTGCGCAGCACAACGAAAAAAATGCTAAGCTCAGCTGATTGGCCAGGATACGATGCGGACTCAGCCGACAAGTTCGTGGACAACCATTCGTGCCAGCGTCACGCGTTTGCGGTCTTGGTGGACCGGGTCTAGGGATGCATGGATGGGGTGGGGCTAACCGAGTTTGACAATTTGGTACACCAGTAAGGATTAAGAAGAGAAGTGGTGTGCGACGGGGATAATATGGGGTCGGACGAAAAAGAGGATGGGGCCTGGCTAGGTTGGACGGGTTTGGTGCCGCCGAGACTGAGACTGAGACTGGCCTTCGACGCTGATAGCTGAAACAGAAAACATTGCAGCTACTGCGATTAGTTGACTTATTTAGTCTTCTAAAAATGTCACTAACCGGTACTCTGATGCGGGTACACGATACAACAATGCTAGATTGCTAGCCAATAACGAACACTGTGTTTCAGGGCTTACCAGTTACCACCGCGGAAATCGATCATGGCGGGTGTTTTTTTTTGTGAAACGATCATGGCGGGTGATGCTGTACATCCATCACCAAAGGCCCACGGCACCGCCTTGGCCCACCTCACAGTTTCAGCCCACCGCGTGGACATTCAACTTCTTCAACCTCCCGTCGTCCCGTCCACCTTGGCCTCTCGTCGCCTCATTCCGCGCTCCCTCACCCCTGCGCTGCCTGCCTCCTCCATCTTCGGCGGCTCCCCTCCACCTTGCCGCGCTGCCCACAACCCGCCGCCGCACTAACCCAACGACCTTCCCCGTCTCCTCCACCATCTCCGGCAGCTGGAGGCACGCCCCCATCGACGATCTTTAGCTGTCCCTGAAGGTTCTCGACCCAGCGTCCACGATCCATGCATGACGCGGAGACGGTCAGGCGGCCCCGAAGCGCCTGGAGCTGGCCTTCCTGCAGGCGGGCGAGCCAGTCCTGGCCACCCTGACGGGCGACGGCGCCTGCTGTCCGCTGAGGCCGGCCAGCTGCAACAGCAGCTGCCGTACGGAACGACGAGACGCAGTCCATGGCAGCGGCGACGGCGACGTCGACGCGCACAGTGCACAGACACTGGCGCGCGTTGTTATTACTAGGACTCTATCTAGGAGGACACACCAGCTGCCACCAGACACGGCGAGTCGGCGACATCGACGCCTCCCACCAGCACCTCCCACCAGTCCCTCCGCCGCGACGCCGCTCCCGCATTGGAGGCCAGCCGGCGTTGCCGACCATGAAACGCCGCTAGCGCGTTTTGTGGCGGCGCATGAGGTTCATGAAGGATCAGGTACGACTGTACGAGTGTCTGCAGCTGTACGTGGCCATGTTGGACTGGCCTGACCGCTGCTCGCACACATCACCACCTCGCGTACGTGCTAGCTGGTTCAATTCGACCTCGATGACGAGAACGATGAAACAATGATCCAGCGGCCCGCCCTCCTCAGACGCTCCTCCCGTCTTAGTTTCTTGGGCTGTCACATGTTAATAATGGATCGAGCCACGCGGCAGCGTGACAGACAAACTCGCACCTCTTGTTTCACATGCATGCTAGCTCATCCGGACTCAGGAGGTGCGTCGGCAGCACGCGGCCCCCCGCAGCTAATCCTCCGCGCCGCGCCGCGCTAACCCGGCCGGCCTTTCCGTGCGTGCCACAACCACCGGAAGAGCACGGCGCGGCGCCGTCTCTACGAACGCCACAGATGAGCGAATAACGCGTGCACAAGCCGCACCACCCTGCCTCATTTCCGACTCCCGGTGCGGGTTGATATATATGGCCGGTCTCGATCACGCGCGCGCCGAAACGAATGGTGATGACGACTGGTGAGTCAGAGCGTCGCTGCACACCGTCGCCTAGCACGCGCTCAAACCGCACCAACGTACCGTACCGCGCCACGCCGCCGGTTCGCACACGACGCCAAGATCGACGACCAAATGTTCTGTGCTCGGCGCACGGCATGTTGCCTCCGTACATGCATGGACCAAGGAGCAGGCGAGCAGCGAGAGGGTCCCCGGCCCGAAACCAGACTAGAGGGCAGGCAGACAGATATGGCCTATGGGGCTCTCTTTCCCACCGCCATGGCGCCATCACGAGCGCAACACCAGGACGGACGACCAGGAATTGACGACGCCAGCCGTTCCCATGAAAAGGGAAACGACGAGATTAATGGAGCGACCAGTCGGACTTATAAGATAGCGCGCGACCATTTTTTTTTCATTAAGTGCCCGTTTGTTTGGTCGGAATTTAAAGAAATTGAAATCTAGTGATAAATTATCTCCTACCAGAATACAATAGAGTGATCCTATATTTTTATCTCCCACTCGCTAAACAAACCTATCTTTTTTTATCTCTCATCCTATAGAGTTCATTTCCATCTCACACCCTATGAATTTGGGATTAGGTTTATTCGTGAGCTTAGGAAAGTTGTGAAATGTCAAATTCCAAGCCATATAGTATAATTTATCACTAAATTTTAATTTCTCTAAATTCCGACCAAACAAACGGGCCCTAAGAGGAAAAGCAATATTTACAAGGGAGAAGTTCTATTTTCAACCTCCAATTACAGCAAAAGTTCGATTTTCAACCTAGAACTACAAAACCGGATAGAAATAGCCATCCAACTATCAAAACCGGAAAAATTTGGCCCTTTGGGTGGTTTTAAGAGTGGTTTTGTATTTTCTACAACTTTAAAAGCTTTGGTTCAAACACAAAATTTCATAACTAATTAATCTCAAATCATAAAAATATGAAATTGGTACCAAAATTTTTCTAAAAATGTAGGTTATTTGTTGCTACTATATTTAGAGTTATTTACATATTACTATTTTACTATTTCTAGTATTTTATTGTTCATAATAAAATATATAAAACATGAATAAATGAGATTCAAATAACACCAAATAGAGCATCAACATATCAGTTACATTTTCAGGAATTTTTTGGTACCAATTTGATATTTTCCAATTTTAAATGAATTAGTTATTATTTTTTTGTTAAACCAAAACTTTTTCAATTTTTAGAAAATGCAAAACCACTCTTGAAAACCACTCAAAGGTCCTAATTTGCCCGGTTTTGACAGTTGGATGGCCCTTCCTACCTGGTTTTGTAGTTGTGAGTTGAAAATCAGACTTTTGCCATAGTTAAAGGTTGAAAATAGGACTTTTCCCTATTTACAACATTGCAGTATGGTCATCAGGAAGTGATGGCCAGCTCATGAGTTCATAGTTTGTAGAGTCAATTCCTTATATGCCATTGAAAAATACAACGCATCCCTTATGTGCTATTGGAAAATAGCTCATCCCTTTGACCCTTTCTATGCCATTGGTTATATTTTTTGATCCCTTACGTGCCATTGCCGTTAGAAGAGGCTAACAGAGCCGTTAAATGAAAGGACAAAAAGACCATAATACCCCTAGCTAGAATGGAACATATTTGTGACCTTTCATCCTTGTCATGCCATTACAATCAACAACATTGTAATGCACAAGTATAGCTAGTATACAAAACATAAGTTGCTAGTGTATAAAAAATTTCATTAGTATAGCTAGTATACAATACATAAGTTGCTACATATTTAATGCACAAGTATAGCTAGTATACAAAACATAAATTGCTACATATTTAATGCACAAGTATAGCTAGTATACAAAAATTTCACTAGTTAGGCATAAATTGCTACATATTTAATGCACAAGTATAGCTAGTATACAAAACATTAGTTGCTAGTGTATAAAAAATTTCAAAACACGTAAATCATGGATCTAGTTGTACATATCTTGTTGTATAGAACACAATGGTATGACCGGAATTAAAAACGGGGAATCCATCTAAAAAGTATAACATTTTAAAGGGACGCAATCAAACAAAAAATTGACGGGGGCACAATTCGCAGGTTTTGGTAAAAGCGTGACAGACTACCTTTTTTCAAGGGGAAAATGGGCTTGATATCATCGAGACAAATTTTTCGGCCCATAGTCTGTCCACAACCCAGGAGTAGGCATACAAAACACGATAGCCTCCAACTGGCTTGACTGGAATGTGTCACTGACCAAAAATCCATAGTTCCCCCTTTCGCCCAACATCGCTCGCGCAGAACGGCGATCGCCGTCAGCTGGGGCGGTGGAGGAGGACGTGGGGGCAAAAAGTATTTGGGGGCGATGAAGCTCAAGGAAGAAGAAACATTGAGTAGAAAATGACAAAAGTGAGATTAATTGGGTCGTGCAATAGTCGACTCGTGCGGGTTCCTTCAAATGATGTTGGGCTATGGTGACAAGTAGCACCACCCGCCCACATCAACATCATCTCGTTGGTGCTGGCGATGGGAGGACGCCCTGCCACCGCCCGCATAGTAGCCACGATCCAGGGAATTGAATGTGAGGAGGACTTATCGTCTCGGTGCACTCGCCGCCCTCTACTGGCCGCCTAGCAGTTGTTGTCCTAGGAGTGTAAGGATGCACCATATCGGTTTGCTCGACCCCGTCGCCCTGTGTTGGCTGCGTAGTAGTTACGGTCCCGGGGTGCAAGGACACACCGTCTCAACGAGCTCGACCCCTCCACCTTCCACTGCCTCATTTCTAGGTGAAAAACAACGTGTTTCAAGTTGTGCTCCTCGCATCTTCCCTTGAGTCTTGCAGGGGCGACGCCACGTTGTCTCTCCTTGGTGCATACGCAAGGTAAAATTGTATTTTTACCATTACTTAGGATAAAAATACTATATAATCCTAGAAAAATTTAGAAGTCCCTTAAGGAGTTAACCATAGTTAATTTCATTTAGTTTTGCCTTAAGTCCTGATAGTACCACCCTCTTATGCATCTCGTGCAGCCAAAGTGCGTCATGTGGTGGTCTTCTCTACAGTTGTCTTGGTGTCATCTGTCGTGGCCACCCGCTCCATGTCCTCCACCCCTTTTGGTACCACCATAGGGAAGCATTGGTGTGGTGCTAGTTCTGGTTGACTTTGGTTGTTGTGCGATTCGCTGTCGCCGCTTCACCGGATAACCTCTTTTATGGTGGCAGATTGGTTGTTGTGTGATAGAAATTGCTCTTGTGCAGCTTCCCATGTAGTTTGATCCAGAGAACTTATGGTTTCAAAGGCTGGTAAGGGCACAACGGAGAAGTGTGGACGACCAACAACCGCCTCGAGGCTTCATGTGGAGATTTCGAGAGGTGTTGAAGAAGATACCCGAAGAAATTTGAAGAAGTGCATTCAAAGCCATTCTCCTACTTATCTCAATTGTTTTGGCATATATCGTGACAAAATAAACTAATCCTTACAAAAGCTACGCTAAATTTGTAATTGGTATATGTGAAAGGTGGAAAAGTTATTCAAGTTCACATCTCATTTTGTACCATCGTGATTGCTATCTAGAAGTGCTTCCATAACTGTTGTGCTAAACCTATCCTAGTTTCAGTATATATTCATTAAGTGATCAAATTACAGAAATGTAATGGTTTTGTTTTGTTGTACTTGGTGTCTTTTCAAATTCTTGAAATTGTTGTTTCTAAGAACGACTAACCATCTCATTCATCATAATGGTGATATTGTCATGTATATACATGTGATATATTACTATCGACTCATTTGTTTTATGTTAAATTAATTTATGTATGAATAGTGCAAATTCTATGATTAGTTGTGGTTATCGATGTTGAATTCATAAACTGCAAAAAATATTGACTTTCAGGTTGATTAATGCTTTATTCGGCTAAATAAAACTACAATTATGCATGACTTTGTCTTTGCTAAAAAATTAATATGACTTTGATTCTATTGCTTATCTCAGTTGCTTTTTCCTATCTTGCATTAAGACCGAGCCACCCTTACTCGAGCCATACAACATCCATAATTGGTATTTGCGAGAAGTGTAAGAAAATTATCGAGTTTGAACCCACTATATCCCCATTGCAATTGCTCTCTAGAAGTATTTTTTTTGGAACCGGTATGCTAATATCTCTTGCTTATTTTCAACGCATTAACATCTCTTCATCTTTATTCCAACTTATTGTTTTTTTAAAAACCTAAATTCTTGACAGAGAGTACAACTTACTCATTATCCTCTAGCATTCTTATGGCTGCCCATGTAACAAAGTTCTTGATTTTGCCAGGCGGTAACGACTCAAGAACTTTCTACCACTAATATCTTAACTTCAAGATTTTCTATAACACTTTTTCTTGACGAGTTAAAAGCTAAACGTTCCGTATAAGTGTGTTAGGGAATCATTTTCTACACTTTAACTAAATTATCTCAACATTTTATACCATTTGGGGTAGAATAAAATCATTACAAGTACATATTCTTATCACTAACCTTAAGTGCAACTCTAGAAAATTGTATATTACTATCACTAATCTTAAGAGCAACTCCAGTAATGGCCTTACTTCATGACAGGGGCGCTCTTCACTTTTTGGGTATTGTTGTTTTGCACACAACTCAATCAAGAGCCCCTACTTCTCAACCCGTACTTTTTTCCGTTCTATTTCCATACATCCTTTATTTATAATCTTCCGTTTTTTTCTCCTATTTACCTTCATCCTTCCATCTCTCTTCATTCAGTTTTTTTCTCCTCCTTCCACCTCTCCTTGCTCAGTCTCTCCTCCTCCAAAAGCAACTCTTGAATGGTTTATTTGTATGGTACTACATGCGTTCTAGTTCTCAACCTCTCATTTAGTGGTTGTTTGGATCACAGTAATTGCAAACCAGTTTTTCTAAAACAAATTTTACGTGGAGTTTAAAAAAAAATCAGTTTTAGGTTGTTAGTTTTTTGGACTAGCAAGAGGGCACGTGCCGCAGGCACGTGTTTTAAAAAAAAACTAATTTAGAGATATAGTCTACATGGACTCTTTTGATTAAGCTAGAGCGTTCGATCATCATAAAATCCGACGGCGTAGGCTCAAAGGTGAGATGTAGTCAACATGGACTCTTTAGATTAATCTAGAGCGTTCGATCATCATAAAATCCGACGGTGTAGGATATAGATGACGACGGACGAAACGAAACGACGACGGACGAAACAAAAATTCCGTCGTCCTTTATAGTATAGATTTAAGGATACAGACTACTACAATATTCGGATGGCATGAACTAGAACGTGTTTTGATAAAGTGATGGCATATGCAATGATGATTTCCTTGTGTTATTTGTTGTTGTCCGTGAATCTAATGAATTAGGAAAGTATAATAAGAAATAGTATCATCAACTAATCCTTTAATTGCGCAAGAAAGAAGGATACGAAGCGCAGTACGCGAGTCCAGTTTTCGAAAAAAAAGGGATCAGAGTCGTTTTTGTTAAAACCGACTTTTTGTGTTTTTATAGAAAAATAGTTTTTGTTATTTCTGATTTCCCTCGTCTAGCAAAACATGTTTTTAAGTGGTTAACGCCTAAACCTAGCGTAACTAAAGCTGGTTTTAGTAATATTCGAGATCCAAACAACCCCTTACTTCCTTCCTTTCTATTGACCTCTTCTTGTTGCTTGTTGTTGGTAGTTGTTATTGTCACACTTTTAGTGCTATTTAAGTAGTCGTTTTGGATTAGTTCTTATACTAACATGTCACTTGGCACGTAAAATAACCCTATTATCGCATATGTGTTTTATAGGAAGAGAGACTTGTACGTAAAAAAGAAGAAAATCAGATGGTGCAGTTTAATCTACGAGCGTGTTTAGTTTCCGGTGAGAAGGTGAAAAGTTTTCACCTAGAAAACCGTATCAATTAATTTTTTCTCTCAATACACGCGGCCCAATACAAAAAGTTTTTCATATTTTCACCTCCTTTCACCGGATCTAAACACCTCCTGTATTTCTATATAGCGGAGATGCCCGATGTCAAGTGGCTCGAGTTGATAATTCAGCCCGACTAGCCTCAGGCCCCTCAGCTTGGATTTCCGCCTTATTTTCCACTGATTTCCCGCCTTCATCACCAATTGACGTCTTCGGTCGAGCAGATCTCATACGCTTCTCCCGACGTCTTCTCAGTTGCTTGGCTGTCAATGGAGATGGAGTGGCGCCGCCATCTTTGGGACCGCGTACGTGCATTGTGGCGTCGACACAGAAGTATATGGAGATGATGGAGGTCGCTGCTGCATTCTATTCAAGATCTTCTTCACCTATGAGCGGCGGCAAGTGTATGCCTTCCATATATTCAGCGCGCAGATGCCCGCGTGTGCCCTCCTGGGGCGCGTGGCACGACGAGCTCATGATCATGACTCAGGGAGGTGCGTCGCCAACAAGCGGCACACAGATTGTGGCACCTGGAACAAACGCCAAATAAAAGGCCGCGCCGCGTTAACCCTTCCGTGCCGATGACGACCGCTGCAAGAGCAAGGCAAGGCAACGCGTGGGTGCACGGCACCGTCTCTACGAACCGCACAGATAAGCGAACAACAACTACTCCTACCTGCGGAAGGTGCAAGCGCAATGACGACGTACGGACGCCGCCGTCCCCCGGCCCGCCCGCCCAGAAGCAACCTGCCTCCTTTCCGACTCCCGAGCGGGTCGATATGGCCGGCCGGCCGATCACGCGCGCCGAAACGAATGTTTAGTGCCGTCTGCCGTGTGGTGTGTGGTGGTACGAGCGTCGTCCCACCGCATGGCTGGCAGGCGCGCGCACTGACCGCCACGAAGCCGGGCACGGACGGTGTGGTGACTGGTGTGAGTCGGTCAGCACCGTCGTCCAGCGTGCTGAGGCCACACCACCGCCGGTTCGCATCGCACGACGCGAAGCTCCGCTCGACCAAACGTTGTGTGCTCGGCGCACACAGCTTGTTGCCGGCCGGCGCCTTACATGGACCAATAAGGAGCAGCTAGCGTCCCCCGAACGAAACAAGGACATGAGCTCTCCCACCGCCGCCATCACGAGCGCAGCGCCTGGACGGACGACCTGACCAGGATTCAAGTTGATCGACGCCTCGCCGTTGTCTGGACTCTGTTAAAAAAAAAAAAAAAATCGATGGCACCGCTGAGAGCTGAGTGAGCTTCCTGTTGCTGTCGGTCGTTTGCCGGCCCGTTCCATGAAAGCGGAAAACCAGCCCATGGGGTTACGAAACCTTACGTGGCCATCACGAGCGAAACGCCATTGACAAGTCTGCGTCGTGGACTCTGTTTTTTCAAAAAAAAAAAAAAAAAAACTCGATGGCTTGGCGTCAAAGGCCGTAGGATGATGGTCTCTGTTGTTGTCCGCATACATTTGCCAACAGGATCATCACGGCTCGTCGTCGTCACGAGGCGAGTCCCGGCCACAGTGATCTGTGGCAGAGATGACGACACAGTGGGTCCATGTGCCACTCGTTTTGATACTACTATCATCTGGCAAAACTTTTAAATTCGATGATTTATATTTTCTAAATATATTTTTTAAGGTGACGACGTGTCTTGTCGTCAACACTTGTCCTCTAGTGCGTGCATGCATAAGTGCATGCATAAGGGCATGTAGAATCTCGAACTCCGTATACAGACAGATGTACAGACAGCTCATACAACCCACAGACAGAGATGTCGTCTGTAAGTTGTTTAATGCTTTGCATGGAGCTTAAGATCAACTACAAATACAATTGTGTATACCATTGTGTGACTATTTGATTGAATAATATCAAGCATAAATAATAGAAACATGGTTACAATATTTTTTAGGAATCATAAAAATAATAATTAGATTATATATAATTACACTGTTGTTTTTCTAATTTTTTTTGTTTCTATAGCGTTGCCATATGTGCTCGATTAGATCCTTCTTGAGTTGCCTATGTGTTGGACGAGCTTTGATAGCCGAATTTCTACGGAGTGCCACCACGAAGCTTGGATTAGGGTTCTGATTTGTCTGCACTTGTGGTGGGATCGCTATCTTCTAGTATTTTTTTAGCTTGCTCCATTCAGAAAGTCACGATGGACAGAGGCTCACGCAACTGACGCAAGTACACTCGGCTGAGGAAAAGTAACATGGATGGAGAAAAGGAAATGCCAACAAAATGACTTGCAAGTACAGAGGCTCACGCAAGGGTTTCCTGAAATGCATCGCCGAGTCTACATGCGGCCGCGGAGCTTAACGCTCTCCTGCGATTGGCTGCATGCACGCGCCGGGCCCAGCATGCATGCGGCAGTTAGCAATAGTTTATGGTACGTGGGGTCCACCCGGTCAACAGCAGCCCCGCGCTGCCCCAATATTTCCTCCCAAATTTTTGCCTCACGCGCCCACCTATCCATTTTTTTTGCCTCGCGTGCCCACCTGTCCATTTTTTTTTGCCTCGCTCGCCCACCTGTCCATCCATTTCAGCCGAGGAAATTTTTTGCCTCGCTATTGCTTCTCTATCCTCGTGCGCCCCGCTCCATTGCTGCTGGAGAACTCGAAACCCTAGATCCTCCCCGCCGTCTGTGCGGCCGCTCCGGCCGCGCCTCACGCCGTCCCCGCCGTCCCCTCCGGCAGCGCTTCCCGCCGTCCTCGCCGGCCCCGTCGTCTCCTCCGGCCGCTCCTCCCACCGTCCCCGCCGACCCACACTTGCTCGCCGCTGCCACCATCCTCCGCTCGCTTATTGCCGCCACCCGTCCACCTGTTCTCGCCTGTCTCCCTATCCCTCAATCCTCCTTTTAGTTTCAAAATAGGTGGTTCTTTGTCATAAATAGGGATGGGTCTCTGCATCTGTCGAGGTCAGGTACTGCGCCATCTGCTTTTGTACAGTCACCCTCTCTCCTTTCATCTCGTCATCCTTTTTCTGAATCCGAGTTGTGCGGTCGTGGTGTTGGGAGCTGCCTTGCTGATTTTTGTGTGTGGTTATTATTGCTGCAAGATTGGGCACCAACACTAGGAGCTGTGACCATCAGAGGTTCAGGAAAGAGACGGAGAAGGTGATTAGAGATCTAATAGGCTATAGGACTTTTTATTCTGTCCAATTTGCTTGTAGTTCCCATGCTTAGTGCTTTCTATCTTGCTCAAGGTTCAGGATACTTTTTTTTTTTTGCTTCTTCCATCTTGGAGCAGCACTGCATCAACCATAAGCATGGGCTTAGTGCTTTTTCGCTTGCTCTAGGTGACATTTGCATGGCAACTCATAGTTAGTTTGATCCGGACAAAGCATGTATATGACTTGCTTACTGCTACAAGTTAGAATGATTTGTACAGATTGATATGTATATAATACATATTAGCACTTGCTTGCTAGCTTGCACGCTCAATACCTTTATTTTTTTTACATCTTTTACACTTTTACGTGTCACGTTTTGAGCTTTTTTTTATAATTATATAGTTTGCAAAACCTACTTAAAAATATAGTTTCTAGCCTCTAGATTTCTCATGGACACTTTGGTACCATTTATGTATAGAAATTTGTAGTGGTACACTGGTACTGATGGGAACATTTATTCAAATAATCATGTACTGCATCACAGCTCTGTTCGTTTAAGCAATTGTGTACCGGCATAATGAGAATTGATGAAGTTGTAGCAGAAACAAGTGATTATCAGCTCTTGAAACACCCAGAATGTTCAGTCCATCAGTCAATTAACATGCACTACCATCTAATACCTGAAGCTTTGCAATAGAAGTACATGCTCAATGGTGATACTTTTGGCAGGTTAAGGACTGAACATTGTCATGTTATGCGCTCAATTGTCATGTTTTACTTAGTTCATAATTACTATATAGAACTACTTGGTTCCAGGTTTCAATGAGCAGTCAGTACTACTTGATTCCAGGTTTGGATCAGCAGAATTTTGTAGCATATACCAAGTTCTTTATTTACTCAAATTCCTTATTTTTCTGCAACCTTACCACGAGTGTTTCTTTATTCCTTAATTCTACCCGCTGGTTCTAGAAGGCAGCCCATTAAAGTTGTGCAAGGTTTATAGTGGGAACTTCCAAAAAAAATTATGGATATGTAATGCTTTTTTATCTTTATTACCAACAGTGCAAAATAAATGCATAACAAGTCTGCATAACTGTTTGGATATATACAATTGCTAAAATGTTTGGTTCACAGGTATGCAAAGTTGTCATTTTAAGCTAGTAAGCAAAAGAAATTGATGATAGTGCAAGAACAAGTCAGTGAACCCAAATAGAAAAATGGCGTCGAGCCAAGGTCTGTTGTAACAAAATTAGAAGAGTGATGCCTAGTAACTAAACCTTTGCTTGAATGCAGCAGGACAGATGAGGTGCATTTGTCCATGGGTTGGCTACACATGGCTTGGTTAAGTACTCCAGGGCCAACTAATAGAGGCATTTCGTACTAATGATTGAACCCATTACTAGCAACAACTGTGGGAAAAATGAAAGTGTTCATTGCTGGGAAAGGCAGCTTATTTGACAAACTAAAAATTGTGTTGAAAGTACTGTCCCAACCAATATGCATCTCAAGATTAGCAATTGAAATGCTTTTCTGCATTCAAAAACTGATGATAGGTTTGCAAACATGTTTATGAATGCACATGTATGATGCCTTTTCAATTTCTATACTGGCAACAACCTATTAAAATTATAAATAAACTGATATCACAAGGAGATCTAAATCCATAGGTGAAACATGGCAACAACTGAATCTGACACCAAAGAGAGATATTAAGCCTGCTCGAGAAAATTAATGACAGCAAATATCATGCCAGTTCCCAGTATCATATCAGAATGTCAGTAAAATAAATGGTAGCTCCAAATTTATGCATCAGAGTAGCACTTATTACCAAAACTCGATTCTTGCTAAAAGTTATAAAAAGATATGCACTTTACTAAAAAAAATGATCAAGCTTAGTCCATGTATTTTGTATACCCTGTCCAACACTAGTGCTGCAATGCAAGACTCTTGCCAACTACTATGCCTTCAGCTCATCCTAGAGAATTAAGCATAAAATTAGCAGCTAATTGATATTCCTGATGGATGGAAGAAATCTGAAGTTTAATGTTCTACTGCGCTATGTTTTGGTTGTTGTCCCATACTCCCATCATCCTATTTTGTATACTGTACTACTATATGTCAAAAGTTTAATGTTTCTTTCTTCTAGTGGCTAAAATGTTGAATATGGACATTGCAAGAACTAAGGTATTTGTGTAGACATTTTGTGAAAGCACATATAAAAATCAACTCAGGTACTGAAAAACAATTGATAGCTGTGAAAATTGTTGAATATTGCTCTCTGATAAGTCAGGATTCATATCCTACTCATGCAACTCATAGAAGGTAATACTATGAATCACAAATAGAGCAGTTCCTTATATTGTCTTTGAAGAATTATGATATGAGTAGGTCAAGAAGCAATAGTAGCTTGCAAGAAAACATGTAGATCCTTCAAAGATGTAGTCAATGGTCTATGATACAATAGTTCTTTAGAGCAAAAGCTTATCAACTCTGATGTGTAGATCCTTCAACAAATTAATACAGAAGTACTTTGCAGGTATTACACCTTGTGAGAAATTTTGTGTGTTTGAATCATGCTTCAGGTCTGTAGATCCTTCAGCCCTCACAATGTCAAGAGCTGCATTCTAAAGTAAAGCATGTCTGCACATTAGAAAAACCACATTAGAAAAACAATTATACTGATAGATAAATGAACACACAAGTCAAAAAGACTGTGTCTGAACCTGAAGGGATTGCAATGTATAGAATCCAAAGATTGCATTCCGGTAGTGTCTGGAACAATTTTTTTAAAGTTAGTATGTTGGGATTACACTAAACGATTGAGCATTGTACTTTTCTCTACTAATCTTCAGGCAAACAAAGAATAGGAGACAGATATTGCTATTGTAGATCACGAAGTCTAACGTCAAGGTTGAAGTTCAAAACGGAGAAACACTATAAAGATTTGTACAATGCTTAAATGAGAATTAGATCTGTATTTTTACTACATGGAATGTAAATTCAAACATGGGTACATACCAGCATACGCCTGTGGTGGATAAGATTGCAGAGGATGAAGTATGGTTTCGTCAAGGGGGGTGGCATCCGGCAGGAATGATGCAAATCACTCCAGCAGCTCTACTATTGCTGGCAGCGGAGAGTGCTTGGAGTCCTTGGACCAATGGACCATCAGTCTCCTCGTCACAGATTTGAGAGGGGGCGAGGTGGAGTCGCTGAGAGGGAGAGAGAGACGGTGGAGATCGAGACAGGAAGCAGGTGCTGCAACAGAGGGAGAAATCGGCGAGAGAGAAGGAGGCGGAGAGGGAGAGAGGAAGCGTGTGTGGCGGCGGAGGGAGAAATGACGGAGCGCAAAAGAGGAAGCGGCGCGGAAGCGGGTAGGGCGGCAGATGAGAGGAGGAAGGGAAGCGCTGCCGGAGAGAGATGGCGGCGGCGACGCGCGGAGGACGGAGAGGGGGAGCAGAGGCGAGGTGGAGATGAGAGCGTCGGCGGCGAGTTGCAGGAGGACGGCGACGGAGAGCCGGAGGGCGGCGGCGAGCAGGGGCGCAGGACGCGGCGGCGATGGAGAGCTGGAGGACGGTGACAAGGAGAAGATGGCGTAGGACAGCGGAGAGAGGGAGCTGGAGGGCGGCGGCCGGACGTGAGCGAAGGAGAGGGGGAGCGACGACTTGAGGCAGAGCGAGGCACGGATGAGGGCGTGAGGCAGAGCGAGGCAGTTGCGGCGTCGCCCAGGCACGGCTCAGGCGCGGGCGTGTTGACCGTGTGGGACCCATGTGACATAAACTATTGCAAATTGAAGTGCGTCCGCGCATGCAACGTGGGGCCGTGGCTTGCATGCAGCCAATAGGAGCTCAGCGTTTAGCTCCGCGGCCGCATATACACAGGGTTTTTTTTCGCTCTGCAAGTGTTTCCATTTTATAGTACAACGAAGAACTCCATCTCCAATCCGAGGCAACTGGCCTCCACTCCAATCGCTGATCGATGAATCAGGAATCGAGCGTCTCGCGTGGCTCGTGAGCCTTCATGGATTCGTTCTCAGAGCTCTCCGCGCGCTGATCCATCCGCCCACGAAAGAAAATTTTCCAAGAAAGCAAAATTTGATGGTTCTACTTCTACACAGACAATTAGCACAAAGCAGGAAGCTGGAGACACCAACACGCGACTAGCTAGCAAGCCAACGCGGACGCCGAGGCCGATGGCCTTCTTCTCGTGGCGGCATGTGTGGGCTGCCGCGAAGTCCGCTGCGGCGCCGTGCGGGCCGCCGCATCTGCCCCGCAGTGAGAGCTTGCGGCTGCTGCGGACGCGCGGCGGGCAGCCGCAGCCCGCCCCGCTTGCAACCTTAGCCAGCGTGGGGGAGGAAGAGCGCGCACGGGATCCAGCTTGCCGCGGCGATATGAGCAGATGGGTTCTACAGCGCGTCGTCGCGGGACGATTCGGCCACGGGATGGAGGCGTCGCCTCCGGAGGCGACGCGCGAGGGGAGTTTTTGCAAAGACGTCGCGTTACACGCCTGTTACACACGGGCTGTACATGCCCTAACAGTCGTCATTTTTTTTTGAAAGATTCTAACAGTCGTCATGACATCGGAAGTTTTACGCACGTTTTGGCCGTGCCTTGTCGTCCCGCTCGATCGTTTCTCTGCTGCCTGTCGCCTTCATCGTGTGCAAGAGAATCCACCCACGGCTCCACGGAACTGCAGAATCTATTCCAAGAACTCCCACATGTCAGGCGCATAATTAAAAAGACTTTTACGCCCCCAAAGATACACGGCAGAGTACGTATTATCGTGTCTTTAGAAGGTATCGCAACAAGCAATCTCACGGTTCGTTCGAAGGAGGAGGCGAATATTAATGAAAGAGACATACACCCTCCGTCCCAAAATAAATGCAATTCTAGGATTGAGTACGTAGACCAATACTAGGTGTAAAATTACCAAATTACCTCTTGTCTTTTGTAAAAAATATCTAGACATTGGTTTGTCTTATATACGAGAAGCTTCCGGAGACTATTGTCCTTTTGTGGTTAGTAGGTCAAAGTTGCATTCTTTGTGGGACGAATTTCAAATCCTATAATTGCATTTATTTTGGGACGGAGGGGTAAAATATTATTGAGCATATGTCGCTGCATGCATGCATTAGTTCACACGGTCACGAAATCGGGAAACGTGAAGGACTAAGGAACTTTTTTTTTTAGAATTACACAGTACAACGCAGACACTCACAACACGCACGCACAATCATCCCTATGAATACAAGTACGCAAACCCTACCCCTATGAGCACCTTCGAAGGACTGAGCATCCGACAGATCTGGAGATTCTCGAAGTCACCATTGGCGCCTCGTTGTCGACAGGAACGCCGCTTACCACTTAACGCATAACGCCGGTAATTCCTGGAAAATCCCAGGAAAAGGTGCGAGCACCAGGATTTAAACCTTGGTGGGTAGCGTTCCACTGGACCGTCCTACCATTGGACTACAAGCCAATTCGCACGAACTTTTTTTTTTTATTGAGGGCAGGATTAAGGCGCATGCAGTTTCGTAGCAAGAAGTGGTGGCCTGCGAACTTTTGGCCCGTCCACGGCCCAGGGAGTAGGCGTACAAAAGACGCCAGCCTCCGGCTGGGCCGAGTGGAACGCGATCTAAGCCCAGACCCTACCGTTCCCCCCTCTCGCCCCCGCACCGCCGCGCACGCGCGATCGCCGACGGCATGGCCCCCGCCGGCATCATCTCGCCGGTGCCGGGGGCGGGAGGGCGCGCGGCGCTCTTCGCCGCGGCGCGCTGGGTGTCTCCGCGCCCCTCCACCGCGTCGCTCGGTAAGCGATTTCGATTTGGGTTGGGGGATTTCTCCTCTCGATTGAATTCTATGGGTACCGACGGACGCGAACCTGCAGGCTCCGCCACCGCCGGCGTCTCCTCGCGGCTCCGGCCGCCGAAGGGAGGGATCGTGGCCGCCGCTCCAGGGGTGAGAGGACGCGGAGCTCTCCTCGCGAGGCGCTCGGGCCCGCTGCATTCCGCCATGGGTAGGCATCAGGTGGGGTTTGGAGTTTCCCTTCCTTTGCTCTGGTACCGACTCGCTGTTTCCTCTGCAACGTGCAGGCACCGCGCCTCGCCTGGAGGTTGCCGCTGGAGGATTCGGAGCTCGTCTCTTCGCCACCTCCTCTTCGGGGCCTCTGCTCTTCGCCGCAGCCGCCGCTCCTCGGGGTAAGCAACCGTGCTGTTGGGTTTGGATTCTCGTGTCGCGCAACTGCCGACGGGGGAATTTCGTGGTGCAGCTTCGGCACTGCGTCATGGAGCTCGCCTTCTTCCATCAGCTGGCAAGAGCGAGGGAACCCAGGCGCAAGAGGAAGGGGAGGGCACGCCAGTGCCGACGTCATGGAAGCGTCTGATGTCAAGGTTTAAAGAAGCTGGTGCAAAAGTGCTTGAAGAGGCCAAGAAAAGTGCTTTCGTTGTATTTCTGCTGTTTCTCGCGCTATGCATCGGAACCCTCGCTTCGGCAAATAACATTCCTGGCTCAAGCTGTGCAGCTACGATCGTGGTCATCTGCGAGAAAGGGGAGAAGTTTCACAAGTTCGTATCGCACTTCGTCCCCTACATCCTCATCTTCATCAACCACTTCTTCGGTATGTTGTCACATCCCCTCTTTAACTGTCCAATCTCAAAAGTTATACAATGTGCCGCGCCCGCCCTCACTATTACTCAATGCATGCACGAAAGTGTTTCCTGTTTCTTCAACATCGTTAGCATGCTCCGTTGTACCTATTAAAATACTTGTTGCCTGAGTTTGCAAATGATTAAGAGTGTTATAGCATGATATGACACGTAAAAATAGAAATGAGCTGACAATTTTGAAATGGCGTGCTGAGCAGCCATAACATAGAAACAATTACCAATTTTTGTTGCAAACATGATGCTGATCCGCATGCCAAAAATTAGATTGCATTTCCCAATTTTGAAATGGCCTGCTCAGCAACTAGGCTGTAGCAAATCTATAAAGAACCAGATCTCATGTGGAGAACTTATCGGTGACTCCAGATTTACAGATGACCTTAAGTGTACTGATGAACTATGATTCTGATGAGAGAATAACACTTTGAGATGTGTAGCAAAAAGAAAGGGAAAGAAAAGAAAAGAAATAGAGGTGCACCTACTGCTCAAAGAAGCACTTTTTTTTTTGTCTTCTGTCGATAAGATGTCGGCAGATACAAAGGATACTTAGGGTAACAATTACATAGTTGCATGTGGTGTGAAATTAATCTGAATGCAGTTTTACCACATCAAATAAATGCGGTTCAAATCTCAAATAAGATGAGTACATGGACATGTAGATATAGAATGCATGGAAATGTCCATAAAAATGATTCAGACATTTTGCCTATGTGAAGATAAATTAGGTAGATCACAAAGGAGAAGGGAACCTAAAACTGTGTAAGCACCATCAAATAAAACCATGTCATGAGAAGTGTAGGGGCTCCCCGGCTCCAACAACCCAAATATCTTGCCGAGAGAAGATGTGTAATCCTATGGCATAAGAAAATTAACAGTTAGATTAGAGATCATAAATTGTTCTGCATGCTATAAATTTAGTGAGAAATAGAGAAGCAGTTTTATTTATTTTCATGTACTATGAGACTAATCTTATGCGCTTTATCAATGATTCAGGTAAATAAGACAATCCAGGGAAGATGGGTACTTGGATGAGAAAAGTTCTGAAAGAGGAGTTAAAAGGATATGTCCTGCTTGTATCAGATTTTAGTGAAACCTCAATCCAGGGAAGATGGGTACTTGGATGAGAAAAGTTCTGAAAGAGGAGTTAAAAGGATATGTCCTGCTTGTATCAGATTTTAGTGAAACCTCATTTTTTTATGCTAATACATTTATCAGATGATCAGGTTTAGAGCTATAAGCTCATTTTGCAACCTAAATATTTGCCTTTTTTTTTTATCGAAATCCATAGTATGCTCTAAATATTTGCTGCTTGTGGTCTTTGACCCTGCTATTGTCTATGACCAGGGTATGGACGCTTAATTAGAGCCCTTTGGTTGGGTTGATATTTCCGTGTTTTCCTTTGTCACGTTTCTTCTGGCATCGTTTGTTAAATTCTGAAGTGCGGGTGTCTGAGGGCATTGTGCCCAGCATTTGATTAGGGTGGTGTGGGACTATTTCGCTTGAGTCCTGATGTTTTTTTTTTTTTTGGATAAGATCACAGTTGATATGCTATTGCATTGGGCATTTTCTTCACCCATGGCCCATGGATGGAGTGGGTATTACGTTTGTTGAATGTGATGCAGGTGCATCTGTTCTCCCATTTTTGGCTATTATACAGTTTAAAAACTTATATTAGTCGTGAGCGATACGAAGTAGTCCCACAATTCTAAAATATGGCAATTTTAGTTTTTGCCTCAATAATTCTCTAATTTTGATCATTTTTTTCTAAAAATATGCCAACACCTACAGAATAAAATTAGCTTAATTTAATCCACCACGAAATATATCTGTCTTGCATTTATTTTGTATTTTACAGTTTTATAAACTTAGTCAAAGCTAAAGCTAAAGAAGTTTAACTTTGGATAAAACTGAAACAATCTACATTTAGAACATAGATACTGTATTATATGTTTTTTTCAACCATGTACATGAATCTTGGTGTATTCATCATCGATGAATCGATTTGAGATCGTGAGTACACAGACCTGGGGTTTTCAACGAGTTCATCAGTCATCATAGTCGTTGCCAAAATCCATTTTAGACAGAGTGTCAATCCACCCCAATCTTCCTTCTGGGGTTTTGAGGGAGTCGAATAGCATTGGGAGTATATACCTCCCATATTTCTTCAGGCCACTTATCTCAAAGCCGACAGAAAAAAAATAGATGCCAAAAAATGCAAACCTGTGCCACACGAGAAAACTGAAGTTATTAGCCACTGAAGGCATGCCTGCAGATGCACGCAAGATGTCAAAGTTCATAAAATCCAACTAAAATGTATATGAAAATTATAGCAACACAAACTCGCATTTCACAAACCATCAAGTATGATATTTAAATTTTGTAGCAATTGATGGTAATACAGAAATTAAGGATTAAATACGCTTCTAAAGACTTTTCATACCTTAATACACCATATATAAAGAAAACACAGAGAACAAGACAATTTTGATAGTGAAATTTTCTGCCAATACGGATTCTGACAAATTGAGAGTAAATGTTGCAAAGATTAAAATGGAGATCTCTCCTGTATCCATGTAAAGTTCATGACAAGGTCTAGAAGAGAGAGCTTAGTTGATATTATTAGGGGAGTCAGACTTTTAATTTGGAAAACATGTTATGGGCAAGTGACAGAATATACTGACAAACATTAAACTACGTAAAAATTTCATGAACCCACCGACATTTCGGGCTAACGGCCATAGACCCACCTACTATTTTGCCTATTTCAAAAGCCCACCAATACTCAGGGCTGTTGTCCCATGTATATACATATCAAACATGACACGCCCAAAGCCCAGCGTTGTAGCGTCTCCATGCCACCTCAGGGTTCACAAAATCATAATAAAAAAGCGGTGAGGTTGCCATGTGACCTCAAGGTAGTATGGAACGGTTCATAGAAAAGAAAAATGACAGGTCTGTGGGACAATAACCTTATGTCTTGGTGGGCCTCTGACATGGGCACAGTATATCATGGCTTTTTGTAGCAAATGTTGGTGTATCCAATTTTAAACAAAATACTAGAATTCCATTTTTTATAGCTTGCCAATGCAACTTAATAAAAATGGGAAATGATATGAGGATACATGAAACTGCAGCCTGCATTTAGTTATAATCTTTTAGAATCTGAAATATTTCTGCCACTAAATTCCTTGCAATACACTCTGAATTACTCGAAAAAAAATACACTCTGAATTGGTGATTTTCCATCTGACATTTTTGTCAGCATGTTGTCACTAGTGAAGAAGATAATACTGTTCCTAAGAATATTTTATTTCCAGAAACGAAAAATAAACTATACTACAATGGAATATAGCATGAACATGAATAGATAAGAGGGAAAAAACAGAAAAGGGAAGCTAGAGAGCATATCGTAATTCATTGACTGGACAAAGAATTATGGGACTTGATCGGACAACATCATGAGCAATGATTGAATGGTAATGCAAACAAAGCATTGAGTATCCAATGGACACTGAATTCAAAAGTTGACTTATACGAACCTGGATAGATAACCAAGGAGGCCAAACTTCTTCTCGACAAGGCCCTTAACAAGCATAGCCACGTTAATAACTGCGTACAATTTGAAATTCATCTTAGCCAACTATTATAAGAAATAACCATATAACGTGTGCTCTTGTAATTTGTTTTTTTTTTCTGGGAGGAAGTTCCTCTTGTAAATTGTTCCTTATAGCTTGAGGGTTTATCATCACTGCACCCTTGTGTATAATTAACTGAATCGCGAGAGGGAAAGGAGATATGATATGAACTAACGTAGTTTAATCCGGATGATCATGTCAGTTGCATATCCCCTCCTCCTGATGTCCGCCGCCATGACGCAGAGCCTATAGAAGGCAAATGCCAGCAAAAAATCGACGCACGCCGCCGGTGCGGCCTTCCACAGCTGGAACAGCGCCACGCACGACATGACGGCGCCTGCACATACATATACAGAAGATCTTATTGGTCAGTCGTCGTCTTCGCGCGGCCGCGCCATCTCTCACGTCGTAGTCACATGCGTGCGTGCGTGCAATGCAACGGCGTACATACCCACGGGCAAGCCGATGTGGAACTCTTCGATCTCGTAGACGGTCTTGAGCTTGCGCACGTCGTCGACGAGCTCCCGGAGCGGGCGGAGGAGCAGGCCGGCGACGGCGCCCGTCACGGCGGCCCTGGCCTCCTTGGACTCGCGCACGTACCGCTCCACGATCGCCTCCGGGCTGAAGTCCGCCGCCTTCTCGAACTCGATGAGCTCCTCGATGCTCGTCGGCGCCCACCAGGGCAGCCCCGCCGCGTCGGCGTCGTCTTCGTCGAGGCCGGTGGTGGTGGCGGCGTCGTTGCCGGGCGGAGCGCAGCGCAGATGCGGCACGCGCGCCGTCGTCCGGCAGATGGCGGCGCGGAGACGCACGCCGCGCGCTGGCGCGACGGTGGCGGCGGGGAGATGGACGCACGATGAGGCTGCCAGGCTCGGCGGACTCGACGACGCCGCCGTGCGGATCACACGCGCACCCACCACGGACGGCAAGCCGGCGGCCGCCGACGAGGCCATTGCGTGCACAAGACCGTACGTATCGCGCACGCGCGATGTTCAGGGTTTTGGCGGATCGGACGTGCTTTGTTGTTGGGAAACTTGCAACTGCTGTGGTGGGGGGTTTTGGCGGCGCGCTGGCCGGTTACGTGTTCGGTCCGGAAAGCAACAGATCAATTAATTCGGCTGGCTCTAGCTTCGGATCGAACCCGTTTCGTAATGTTCTCGAGGAAAGAAAAATGTCGTAGAGTCCTCATCGATCAACGTCAACTAGTACATACTGTACCAAACAATGAACCCCTCGTAGACTGGTACCGAACAGTTATCGTACAATCAAGGGCCGTGTTTAGATGTAACAGAGGCGGTGTTTAGTTCGAGCAAAAGCGTCACATTTTCACAAAAAGTTATCCACTTAGAGAATCGTGTCAGTTCATTTTTATCTCTATGCACGTTTTCATAGAAACTGTACTCCCTCCGTCCAGAAATACAAGGCATCCTAGGATTTTTTAGGACAGTTGGACAAATGTCTCATATACCCTTAGCAAATGGTAATACAAGGCAAGCTTTCAGTTAGAAAGAAAAAATATTTGGCAAGTTTTTAATTGAGTTGATTGATTACTTGCCAAAAACTCCTAGAATGCCTTATATTTGGGGACAAAATTTGAATTCTAGGATGCCTTGTATTTCAGGACGGAGGGAGTACTTTTTTTTTACTTTCCATTCCTTTTCGTACATCCAAACATAGCCTTAGTGTCTTCTTTTCACGAAAAGTTAACCACTTAGAGAACCGTGTCAGTTTATTTTTATCTCTATGCACGCTTTGATAGAAACAATATTTTTCCGTACTTTTCATCCTTTTACCATCTAAACACACCTAAGCTAGAACGGTCCATGCCGCCGTTGACGTTGCCGGTGCCACAGAAACGGCGTGGACTTGGCTCCGCGAGCACCCAGTCGTCCCTGCGCCGCCGCACCTATGGTATGTATATATGTCGTGTTTACGGCGCAGCGCTCGCTTTGGAGGCCAGCCGGCGTTTCCGACCATGGAACGCGGCCGGCGCGTGGGTTCCTGCAGGATCAAGTGCTGCAGCCATATGTTCGATCGACGGCCGCTGCTGGCACACACTAGAAGAGAATGAGGCATCCGCAGAGCACATAAACAAGGGTCATTTTTGGACCCGGTGCTAACGGGGCATTAGCACCGGGTTCAACAAATAGAGGCCTGATAGAGCTGCGAGGGCTAGATGGAGAGGGCTTTAACACCGGTTGATACCAAAATCCGGTGCAAAAGCCAACCCATTAGCACCGGTGCTGGCCTCCAACCGGTGCTAAATGTTTTAGCACCGGTTGAAGGCCAGCACCGGTGCTAAATGTGTGCAGCGAACAGAGGACAGCGCCCCACGCCTCCTTCTCTTCTCCTTTTTTCTTTCCTTTCCTTCTCTCTTTCTCCTCACTCCTCAACATTATCTCATTATCTTCTCCATCTCTCCCAGACAGGGAAAGCGATGGCCCCCGGCGGTGCTTGCGCGCGCAGGCGCGGAGGGCCTGCGGCGGCCGGCGCGGAGGCGGGCGTGGAGGGGCTGCGGCGGCGGACGCGGAGGGGCGGCGGCGGGCCAGCTGCGGCGGCCGGGCGCGGAGGGGCTGCGGTGGCCGGCGTGGGGGCGGGCTAGCTGCAGCGGCCCGGCGCGGGGGCAGGCTAGCTGCGGCGGCCCGACGCGGAGGGCTGCGGCGGCCGGCGCCGAAGGGCTGCGGCGGCTACGTGCACGGGCGCGGGGGACAGGCCGCCACGGCGGCGAGCGCGGGGCCAGGCCACCACGGCGGCGTCCGGCGGTGGCTGCTCGTGCGAGGTATATAAGCATTGGAGCTTGAATTTTTTTAGCAAAGGTTGGATAGACTTTAGGTGTATGAATGTATATGAGTGTTGAATTTTTGTAATTTCAGATATTTTTTAGCCAAAGGTTGGATTGACTTGAGGTGTATGAATGTATATGAATCTTGTATCAATTTTAGCCATGTCCATGTGATGTTATTTAGAGGCTTATGAATCTTGGGTCAATTTTAGCCATGTCTGTTTTTGAAGAACAAGAACACGTTCTTGACGAACAAGAACAGAACAGGGAGAAAAGATGCTGGAAGAAAAAGAGAGGAGAGAGAGGAAAAAGAGTAGGAGAAACATTTATTTTTTTGTCTAAAATCTTTTAACATCGGGTGGTGTTTTTAACCGATGCTAAAGGATACATTTAGCACCGGGTCAAACACCCGGTGCTAAATGTGGACACCTTTAGCACCGAAACATTAGCACCGGTTGAGAACCCGGTGCTAAAAGGGGTTCTCAACCGGTGCAAATGGCCACTTCTCTTCTAGTGACATATCATGCGTGGACACGATGTGTTCGACCTCGACGGAGATGGACGAACCAATGATCCAGCTTGCCGGTGACGGGATCGACGACCTGCCTGCTGCACAGGTATTTTAAACAACCGTGCTGCGCACGTTTTTTTATTAACATGAAGAGAATTAGATCACCGCAACTTTAGGAGAGTCGCTAAATGCACAATTACAAAAACGGTCATGTTAGAGAGACAAACAAAGGATAGATTAACACAAAAGGAACGTCACCACCCACTAAAGCTAACGGCCTAAGACGATAGAAACCTACAAAAGAGAAAAACATAAAGAGTACTCACAGGTACTACATCGCCAACCAACACGAAGCCAATGGAGGAAGGGTGTGAAGATCCTGCAAGATGATGCCTCCAAGAAGCAAGCGACACCAACACTGTCATCGTCCGTCCACCCAAAAAGTAGACTGAGTTTTCACCTAACAGAAAAACTGGATTGGTTTGGAGCATTCAACAGCTCCCCAACGAGGTGAGCTACGTTAAAGAATACAACCATTTGGAGCCTTGGAACCCAACTAAAAAAACATACCACCAAGGCCATGATGAGAGGCGAAGCAACAACCGACGAGCAATCCGTGACAACAAGCATCTGCAGGGGTTAAGAGAAGGACCTCTCTTGCAAAGAGACGACGACAACAATAACAGCAGATGATGCAGCAAAGAAACGACCGAATCCAAGAGGAGGACGACCACGATGACCGAAAGGAGGGGCAGCAGTGGGTTACTGGCCACAACGGGAGGAGCCGCTCTGGGCTCGTAGAAGACCAGAGAAAGGGGTTGCAGATCTGACAAACTCCTCAGCAAAGCAGCCCGCTCCAGCGAGGACAAATGACCTTAGGTAGGGATGGGGCATCGACGCGGGGAAACCTGATCCCCGAGAGACTAGAGCTGCACTGCGAGGAGCCATCCTCAGGTGGCCCAGGTGGCGACGCAGGAAGTCCTCCATCCCGGACAGCAATGGCAGCAGCGATAGGAGTCAAGACCCAAGCGGTCGGGCGCCGATGTCGAGATTCAAAGCGTGCCACTTGGGGGATCATGGCCCAAGGAGGCCCAGACATCATGATGGGCCTACACCAGGGCGGGCGCGACTACGACACGGGGAGAGCTCCATCCTCGGGCGGGCACGGCTGCGGTGCGAGGAGCCCCATCCCCGGGCGTGACCATGGCTACGGCGCAGGGAACTAGTCTTGGGCGTCTACGACAGCGCGACGCCTCTAGATCCGACGGGCATCGATGGGAGGTGGCAGGGGCCGGTGGGGGTGAGAACAGTGAGAGAGTCCCCCTAAGCTAGGGAAGGACAGATCCGACAGATCCAGTGACCAATGATCGAGGAGGCGACCTCGACGACCAAAAGTTTAGCGACATAGGGCTAGAGAGACCTAAACACAGGGTTTGAGAGCGGGGTGGGTCAAGAAGGGAGGAGGGGGAGCGCGCAAGCATGGTTCCAGCCCCGCTGCGGACCACCGCGCTCGTCGGGAGCATCAGCAGCCACCGGAGCTCGGCTTAGCTAGGCAGGCTCGTCAGCAGCATCAGCAGCCACCGGAGCTAGGCTTAGCTGGACGACAGCGGACAGAGACAGACACCCCGAGTGCATATCTACAGGATATATTCAAAACAATCATCACAAGGAGAAATTTAGCGGCTACAAGATATATTTATCGATGAATACCAATTATAGATAGTGTATGACTCCACAATATAAGTGTTGTTAGCTCTACAACCCTACTAGGATAAAACTACACGTATAGTATAGGACTTCGCCGAAGAAGGGTCCACAAAAGTGAAACTCTGTTACTCATTTCCAATCAAAACCATCGTCATATGGAGACACATAACCAGGATACCACACGATACGGAATATTTCTTTTATCCCTCCCTTGGTTTTCAACAGATTGATGAAAGATATGACAGTCTGCCTTCCATACTTCTTCAGTCCTGCCACATCAAACATGAATGTACCAAGGTACAAAATGTATAGTGGCACCCTGTAAAATGGAACAAGATTATAGTTAGTTACAAATAATGCATTTCCAAATGAAAATTGAAATGGTATTTTGAAACAATAAGCAAAAGCATTATGTAACACAGTTTGATCACACATTGTGATGCCACCTTGGCCTTTTGACTCATGCATAATTTTAACACCGACTAGGGGAAGAGTTATATTTTCAACAAATAGGGGTTGGACATGGGATGTATGTTACTGGAAATTTATACAAAAGTGCATTAATGTACAAACGAATTGGACGCTACTAGTTTTATACTAGAACTTCACAAAGAGACAACACGTTTCCAGAAGAATGCAAAACAATATGAAGAAGACCTCTTTAATTAACTACTAAATCAAATAAGTGTTCCAGTGCATACTGACCTTACAATATCAAGAAGTACATACTTCTTTTTATATCCCTTATTAAAAGTCATGAAAAGTATGATTCCTGCGATCAAAATTAAATAATAATATCAAACAATAAGAAAATGTAGCTTGAGTAATGGAAAACAAAAAAAAAACTATATGATTAGCAAAATTAAACATATGTAAGAATCTATGTAGGCTTGGTTAAGTTCATGTACTCATATTGAATATGATAAAAGATTTTGAACAATGCAGAAGAAAGAAACAATAAATTTAATCTTTACACTTACAATCATCAATCACAGTTAAAAATTCAATTCACAATTAAAAATTAGATAATTACATACGAAAATCTTAAAGTTTTCACTAGAAAGACTGAAAGATAGGACACTCCATTGTATTTTTTAAATTCTGGTATTCCGAACCAACTTAGCCTATATTTACAGAGTAATTAATAAAATAGTCCAAAGTTACTAAATAACCAAACTCCTAAGTTTCATTAGTATGGAATTATAGCTTTAAGCAAAAGGAAAATTTTGCGTACATATTATTTGTACAGGATGGTTCTGCCTAATTATATATATACTTCATGGTTATGCTAATTGTTTTTTTCAAGGAAAAACTTAAACAAAAAAATATCAAAAGGTTCAATGTTGTTTCCAATTTCCATGATTTGCTAACCATCTGCAGTTTGACATAAATAAGCGATTTCAAATCAACTGACAGAGCCAAATTGAGTGATAACTTCAGCAAAACTTCTAGCCTTTTTCTTTAAGAAATATTTTAATTATATTAAGTAGAAGATGTTATTATGCATAAGTATAAGAAATGCATGATGGTCTTGTCACATAAAAGTACATCCTAGAAGTACATCCTATGTTAAATTGTATGCACAGTCATAGGTTCAGCAATGGTATTAATATAGAAAATTACTTTCCAACTCAAACGAGATGCATAGAATTCCCAATGTCCTTAAGTCAGCAGGAGTAGAACCAAGATAGTTCCTTTAAAAATCTCTCTTTTACCAATTGATATCCATGAGCACTCTGTATAATGTGAAAGCACCAATAGTTTACACGTGAAATGAGTGGATACCAAATAGCAGTCGAGTAATCAAGCTGTTGGACTTGCACTGTTGATCCAGCTCAGAGGACACAACACTAAGCTTGTAAATCATGTAGCCAATGGCAGCATCAAGGAAGATGGCAGGTGCTGCCTTACACAGCTTGTAACATCCTACAAGTAAAAGCACAGCACCTACAGATATACATCCACAAGAGGGGTTAAATAACCAACTCGATGGAGATGCAACAGAATAGGAATTAGGAAACACTGAAGATGCATCACATACCAGAGAGTATGCCCATCTGGTAGTCCTTAAGGTCGTATACGGTGCCCAGAGAGAGCACGTCAGCCAGGGTCCGCAGGAGGGGGCGGAACGTGCCGGCAATCTCGGCCTTCAACGCCTCCCTCGCATCGTTCCTCGGCTTATTCTGAACCTCATCTGCATCAGGCGGAGGAGGACCAGGCGAGCAGCGCTGCGAATGCGGAGCAGCAGAGGTAATCTCCATCCGATTGGGACCATAAAACAATTTGCAGCAGAACAGTAAAGGAGAAGATTACTTACCACCGCCCATGGAGACCGGGGGGCCGGAGACGAGATAAATCTAACGGAAGTCTCCTTGCTCCACCCGCCGCCTCGCAATGCGAGGACGCCGCCGCGGCCATCCCCGTTCCGAGCCGCCATTATTCTCAGCGCCGCCGGGGAGGCGGCGCCGCTTCCGCGGCAGCATAAAGCCGCCATGGGTGCAGGCTCCTCCGGTCCTTCCCCTCCTCCTAATGAGGGGGCGACTATAAGGCGGTGCCGGTGATCAGGCGACGCCGCCGCCTCGATCACAAGAATTTCGCCGGAATCGGAAGGATTCCTCCCCCTTATTTTCGTGAGAGACGAGGGTTTGGAGGTTTGTTTGGGTCCTTTGGGAGAAGCCGAGAATCGGAAGGATCACAACACGCTGGCGTGCACCTTGGTGAAACGCTTGGCAAACAGCCCAACCCAATATCTTCCACGGGCCAGACCTCAGGCTATTTAGGCCCATGTCAGCCCAATGCCACCAAAAACAGAGCAGGTTTGTTTTTTTCCCGGAAATTCCGAATCCTATATATCTTCTCGATCTTTTTTTTTCCCTCTCCGCCTGATTTGTGTGAGCAATAAAAACTGCTGATCTTCACCACCAAACGCTAAACCCCACCTTGCCTGCGCGGACGCTATCTCCCACGCAAGCCCACGCCGTCGGAAAAAACTTGGGTACAGCCGGGCTATACATACGGCCCTTCTCGGATGATTAGCATTTTGCATCCGACACGGATGACGGCTGAACTAGAACTTTTCTTTCATGACTCCGCGAATGCTCTTCTATGTGCTATGTATAGAAGGGGGTTGCATGTACAACTGGGCTGTACCTAAGTTTTTTTCCGCCGTCACGCAGCCGACCCGTGCACGCCTATGCCCCACGCCCGCCGGAGAAGGCGTGGTCGACAATTGTTTTCAGAAAATGTTATTTAAAAAAATAAAAGTTAAAAATATATGAAAATAACACAATTTTTTTCAGAAAATGTTATTTAAAAAAATAAAAGTTAAAAATATATGAAAATGTTATTTCAATCGATCTGTTGTTGTAAAGGGATAAGGCCAAGGGTAGTTTAGTCCATCCATGTTACCTGAGAATGAAAAAGTCGATCCAAATCGCGAAATAGAGAAAAAGGGGTAGAAATCCTCCAGATTGAACCAATTCGCACGCACAAGGTTAAATATTGAAAGGCTTGCGAATTGGATGTCATATCGCGTGAGGCTTGCGAATTTAGTGTCAAATATCGAAATTCCTCGTTCTAGAAAGAGTGAAAAGTATTGTTTCTATGGAAACTGACACGGCTTTTTAGGATGGAAAACTTTTTATGGAAAGTGGGAACTAAACAGGGCCCACGAAACAATCGTGTTTGTGGAACATGTTAATACAATCTGCGCTTTTCTGTAGAGAATGTTATGTTCAGAGATGTGCTAGACAGAAGTCAAAATGTCGTAGGTGTCTGCACTCTGCAGACATACCAGCATGATTGTATGACTATTCTAAATTGGAGAAATAGCCAGGTATTCTAGATTTCCTTTTTTCTAAAAAAAAGTTAACTCCATGTATTCCAGCTAGAAGAACAAGATTGCACTCGATAAGGGAGCTTCTGGTGAATAAAATGATGGTTCAAATGACATAAATCTAAACACGCCCACTTTTTAACAACCTGTCAGTTCAAAAGCAGCACAGAGGCACAGAGCACACCAAGAACAGACAGCACAGAGCACACCAAGAACAGCCAACCTGACCCGCAGGCCGCAGCCAGGCGCCAACCCCCCGTCGCCGGCGGGATGGCTTCGTCAGCGGCGTACCCTGATGCGGACGAGAACCTGGAGGCCATTATCACCCGCATCGAGCAGAAGTCCCGCAAGATCGAGACCCTCCTTAAGCAGTAAGCCTCATCCCATTTCCCTCCTCTCCCAACCTCTGCCCTCTGCTTCTTGATTCACCGGATCCTTTCTGTGCGGCGTTGGACAGGTCGAAACCGGTGGAGGCCCTGAAGACAGCGCTCGAGGGATCGCCCCTCAAGACCCGCGACGAGCGATGCAAGGTTTCGGTTTCGGTTTCGGCTTTAGCTTTGATTATTTCTTACATTTCTTCTATTGATTCGATATGGGTTTCTTGATCGGTGGCCCGGTGGGGTTGTTTGGGCGCAGTCGGCGAACTGGATCGTGGTGCACCGCGCGATGATGGCGATCAGGGACGTCGATGGCATGTTCAACTCGCTGGATCCCGAGTACTATGACATCCTCATGAAGTAAGACATACACCTCCCCCCTGCTCCCTTCCTATCACTTGATTCCAAGATCCAGTTTTATTGGTCAGGGAAGGTCAGTGTTGTACAATTATGTCCTCACAGTTTAGCATTTCCTAATTGAGACCCCAGGATTAGATATCGCCGTGTTGTAGATTTTTATTGTGTTTATCCTTTTTGATTTGTCATGGTGTACGGAGTACATACATTAGGTGGAAGATTTTGATGGCATCAGTTTTGTGCGAAGTGCCAACCATTGATGATTTAGAAACTTGAAAGCAGCTAGCTACCTGTTGGGATTTGGGGTCTAGAAGTTGCTTTCATTGTGTAATCTTGGGACTACATGTGAGAAACACAATGGGATTGGAGTCTTGCATTCTTCCATTACTTTTGTGGTCAAGAATCTAGAGCATTTCGATCTTTTCAAGAGACTGTTACTGCACCCAGTTAAAAATGAGTGTCATACAGAATGCATTCAGTTAATCTATTTTAACCTTGTCAAAAATTAGTATACTTTCATTTGTTTATAAATAAATTAGTTGGTATTACCTATCTAAGTAATGTTTTAGACTGAATGACATAAGATTTTAGGAAATATGGTGTACAATTACAGTGTATATATTGACAAAATGACAATGAGGTATATGGTTTGACAGTACGATTCAATACCTAAACAAGCATTGTACTTAGGTTTACCACCAAGTCCCTGCATCTGGATATATGTCAGTCTCGCTTAACAATGGTCGCTGCATGATCAAGTTTGAGGAAAAAAAATGAATATATATTCTAATTGGTATTCCTACACTTGTCCAGTTCATCGCATCATCCTCATCTCCCTTTTTCTACTAGTATGTCTTGCAGCACCACCAACCTTATATCCGAATTGTTGCCTTCATATCATTTCTGGTGCTTTTTATAGTGTATCACTCCAAGGTAATTTGTATGTAAACACTGATGCGATACAGGTACCTGTATAGAGGTTTATCTACTGGGGACAGGCCGACATGTGACCAGTGCCTCAAAATTCATGAAAAACTGACTGAGAAGGCAGGCTTAGGATGTATATTGCGTTCACTTGCTGATACTGTGAACACCGTGTGAGCTTCATCTCTGCTGAGGGTGGACATAAAAAAGTTTGGTTCCTGCTTTCTGCTTTGGTAAATCTGGCAAATTAGCTGTATGAAAAATTGTTAACTATATGTTTTACATGCTCTCTTTCTTTGTCACCTGGCAATTTCAACTAGAATGGCTGAACTTATGCATGTCATCTGGCTACTGAACCATCTGTTGCGCATAAGTGTGTCTCAGTGCGCAACCTCTTGATATATTGTCACGGCCAGCGTAAGGCGGGAGATCGTACAGGTAAGGGTAGCACAGACAATTCACTAAACAATCTCCCATTTCTGGACCTGGAGTCAAATTGCTTGCCAAACACTTTCCGATGGCTGCTCCTCCACCATGGACTTCCCGAGTGAAGCTGAAAAGGCTAGATCAGCAGCGCTGTACCAAACATTACCTATGGACGATAACTTTAACTTACAAAATATAAACGGAGGGGGGCCTCCGTTTAGCGCTCACGGGAGGCCCCCCTCCTTCCTCGCCGCGACGCCGAGGGGCCTTGGCAGGTTGCTGGGCGGCGGCGGCGGCGGCGGGAGCCGCCGGCCGCGGGGGAGGCGGCGGGAGGAGGGGGACCTTAGGGTCCCGGGGTTGCTGGGGGAGGGCGGCGAGCTCCATCACCGCCGGCCTTAGAGGAGGGGATGGGGGCGGTGGTGGCGGGAGAGACGGCGGTGTAGCGGAGGCGCCGCGGGAGCGGCACCGGAGCCAGGCGGCAGGGGATCCCCGGTGGGCGGTGGAGAAGGCGGGGGCGTCGAGGCGGCGGAGCTCGTCGAGGCGGCGGCGGATCTAGGTTAGGGTTGGGGGAGGATGGCGGGCGGGGCGGCGGCGGTAGCCGCTGGCCGCGGGAGGAGGAAGGCCGGCGGGGTTGGCGTCGGCCGCGGGAGCCGGCGGCGGCGGGAGCCGCCGACGCCGGGGAGGGGAGGCTCGCGGGGACGGGCGCAGCTTCGGGTTAGGGTTTCGGCGTGGGAGGAGGAGGCGCGGCAGCGGCGGAGGCGGCCCTCGGCCGCCAGAGCCGGGGGAGGCAACGGCGCGCGGGGGAAGGGAGGAGGAGAGCGAGGCGGAGAGGAAGGAGGAGGAGCCAAGAAGCACGGGTTGGGTCGGGGTCGGTGGGAGAAGGAAAGGGATGGATTAAAAAGGAAAGTTTCTTTAAATGAAATGATCTTAAATAGAAATAATTTTATTTTGGGAAGGGCCTCCCCTAAGACTAAAGGGAATTCAGTGCAGTAGACAAAACCACGTCCTCCAAACGAAAAGAAATGGCTAAACGTCAAACCTTCATTCTGACTCAAAAGTCAAAACACGTGATGTCCCTTTCAATTTTTAAGGGCACCACCAGGCACGTGTCAAATTCTGTCAGCTTTCTTGCTACAAGGGTGTCATTTACAAAATATTTACAGGGCAAAATTGGCTTGTACTTACAAGCGGTGTGCACTTACAAGCAGTGTGTCCCATGTTGCTCGCATCCAAACGGATGAAAACGGGAAGTAAAATGCTCTAAGAAACAATTTACAGACATCAGAAGAATTCCAGCACTAGGAATATCAGCTGCTACAATATTTGTCACTGAATCAATGGTGGCAGTCCTCCCTCTGTAGGCACCCAGATAGCAAGAGTTGCATTCCTCCAGAAGTTGCCTTTTGGGGACGGAAACTCATAATTCAAGCACTTCCATTACAAATCATAACTCCTCTAGAAGTTCATGAGATCAGCACGATCCCATAAGCAGGCTAAATGTTGTTTATGATCTGCAGAACAGATGAAATGTCTGCTGCCGCCTGATTACAATTTTACAATTGTGTTAGCTTCAGAACAGCAAAGGAAAACAAATCCCATTAAATATGAACACAAATATACACGCCGAGATGAAAACTTAATACACAGCAAAGCTTGCTTTAATAAATGACTTAGAAGAAAAATCCAATACAGATATGTTAAATTGTTGTAAATATAGAATTACACGTGACTCATTAATCAATCATATGCAGCAACAGTATAAAACCTACATAAAGGATATTTTTTAATCAAATGGGACAGCATGTAATAGAAAAACAAGCAGCAAAAATATAAGATCAAACATAACAGCAGAAAAAAAATAATGTGCAGCCTTCAACTATACTGCAGACACAAGTTCTGTGTATAAAGCCGAGCAATCGTTGGTACAGAACTTTCAAAGTCTTAATGGCAAAGCACTGACTAGCAAAAAGGACATAAACAAGTTCTGTTTTTGCCTGTAGCATAGTTAAGGTAACATGAACTTGCCTTGGCTTCTTCTCTCATTTCTTTTTCTTGGTATGATGAGTCGAAGATGGTATAAGAGCTGAAGAAAGCAAAGAGTCAACATCCTCACGTTGTCGTTTCCTTTCTGCAATCAAATCCTTTTTACTAGTTAATTTACTGGATTGGCTTTTCTTGAGTTCTGGCACATGGATACTTGCTTCATTAGAATGAGATGGACGTAAGGGTTCCACTTGTGTTGAATTCCCAGGTCTTGGTTGCTCAGAGAACCTCCTAGTTCTCTTGGCCTTATGAGCCATCTTCATATCAGGGTTTGTTGGTGGACAAGCACCATCGTTCTTACTCGCTGGATCCAAAATTACCTCATGTTTAAGTGAGAGATCCACTTGATTTGGATTATCACATTTAGGTTTCTCAGAAAACTTCCTTGCACCTTTAGCCTTTTGTATCAACTTCTGCAGATCAGGAACTGCCGGTGGAGAAACATCATTTTTCTTGCTTGCTGATTTCAAGTCATCATGTTTCAATGAGCCCTTGATGGTTCCGATATCATTGTTTTGTCTGGCATTCTTTTTATAGTTATTATTTTTCCGAAACAAGTCTTGGTTAGACGAGGCCTCATTAGTTTCCTTGCAAACAGTCTGCTCCACAGGTACATTCAATTCCATCTGCCTCCTGACACTAGAACCTTCATGAGAAGCCCCTTTCACCAAGCCTTTAGAAAGCTCCAGATGATTATTATTATGCACAGTCAGCTTTTTACCCTCCATTTGGTTTCTCACCACAGAATCCTGATCAATGTTTTCTTGCATTGAGCTCTTAGTGGATTTCATGTTACCATTCTGCTTTTCTGACCTGTCTTCAGAAGATCTCACAATGGACTCTTGAGCTCTAGGAACCTTTTGGTCCCAGCATGATGCCCATTTTGTTTGTTCTTTAGGTCTTTTACCTTCTTTTTCTATATTACTGGCAGCATGTGTTGATTGCTCCTTCTGGAGTTGAGCTTCAATTCTCTTTGAGCTCATCATAACAGCTTTTCCATTATCCTTCTGCTTAAGGTGACTACTGTGGTGGCTACGAGTCGTACTATGTATATCTCTGGAATGAGGTTTGACCTTCTCAAACATCAAACCATACGGCCGCTTAATTGAGATGAACAGATTCCGCTCTTCAGCATTCTGTATTAAGGCATCCCAGTGTGAATTGATCCGCAGAGTTCTTGCGTTTCCAACAATCCATAAAGAAAGCCTAGCACGTGTCAGTGCCACATTCATGCGCCTAACATCTGCAACAAACCCAATACTGCGTGCTTCACCAGTGCGATGCCTATCATCTGAGGAATTTGAGGCTCTAACAGTTGACAACACCAAGATATCAACTTCACGACCTTGAAATCCATCCACAGTATTTATCTCCATTTCAGCAACAATCTCAGGCCCAAAAAAGGAAGTAAACCTTGAACGCAGTAGAGAGAGCTGGCTCCTATATGGAGTAATGATCCCTATTTTCCTAGAGGAGAACTCTAATGGATATCTGTTCACGAAGAAAATATAGACCCTCAGTTTCCTGCACAATAATATAAACCTTAAGTGGACAGTGAAACAATCTTCTCACCTCTTCTTTAGAAAAGTCAGTAATTCCAGAGCTGCGTCAGCTTCAAACTCGTTACGGAGTGACTGTGTAGCAGCACCTTTCCCACATTGTTCACGGCCGTCAGCAATATCAAAGAACGTGTATGGACCAAGATAATCATGATTATGGAATGAAGCTGATTTCTTGGCCATCTCAGCACCATCGAGCAGTTTATTTTCATAGAAATGTAAAGATGGAAATCTGCTAATCTCTGGATGCATGCGATACTGCAGGCAAGTCAAAAGAAATAATGCACACGGAATTAGCCTAAAAGAGTAAAAGTTGACTGCTATTTCACTTACATATCTAGCGATACATGGATGAATGGATAAATAAATAAATAATAACAGGGGTCGGGTTCTGCAAATTCGTCATCAATGTTGTTATTGTTCAGAACTAAGATTGCACAAAGCTAATTAGATGCAGATAGCATAAACTATTTGGATGGCCCAGCATAGACAAGGCATATAAGCTGTGTTATAGAAACAGGAATGCTGTAATAATAAACTACCTGTTTAGTCAGCATATTCACTGGGTAACCAGCTCTTTGTAGGCGTTCAAACATGCTGCACTCATAAAGAAACTTGCTAGCCAATCCAGACATCACAGTAGCAGGTAGCTGCTTTGGATCACCAACCTTCAAAAGGGACATTGCTAAGTAAATAACAAGAAATCTAGTATTGCTTCAGGGTAGTTAAAACAAACTGTACTGCCAAAACGTATTATAAAGTATAACTCGGTACCATTATGCATTTAGTTCCTCTCGATTTCAGAAGCTGAAGTGGAATCAGGGTTGCAGGCTCAAGGGCCTATAAAGAAGAAAACCAAGAGAAACTTATTCTTTAGTTCAATAGGTAATAGAGCTAGAGCGATTTAATGATCACTGTAAGCGCGGAGACAATACCTGTGCAGCTTCATCAATAACAACAACATCAAATAGAGCATGCTCCGAAAAGTTCCCATATTTATTAGATGAAGCATTTTCTGAGCAAACTCCATAAATGTCACCTCCACACCCACTCAGTGTAGTCACAATAATTTCTGCTTCTCCCAGAATTGATTTGCGTACCTTGTGCTTTAGAAATTTGTTTTCATCAGCTATTTTCTTTTCACGTGCATGAGCAGTGGCAAGTTCTGCAGAAACTTTCCTTTTCTGTGCATACAAAAAGTTAAGCTTTCCACCAAGGGCTTCATCAGAAACTTCATCGATCTCATCTTCATCAGGTACAGGAAAGCCATCTTCACTTTTATCAGACTCAATTAGTTTTCGCCTTGACTCATAATGTCTAATTCTGTCCACGATCTTCTCCAAACTAGCCCTGAGTGAACTAGAGGATTCAGCATCAGATGAATTTTTGCCATCATTATTAGTCTTCAGCTCCTCTGATAATCTTTGTTCAACAAGTGTATCAATGAAGAAAGGCAATGAATTAGAATGAACTGTTTTTGCATTACCAACTCTCACTATATAAGGCCTATACATCTTTCCATCAGCACCGTACAACCCCTCACTGAGTCTTGACACAAGCTCATCAACAGCAGCATTTGACTGCGCACAAACTAAAGCCCTTCCTTTCACAAACCGGCCTGTTGTTCCATGACATTCTGTGTGAGAATCCTTTTCCAGTTGTTTAGCAAGGGCTGCATCCTGCCAAGCTCTAGTTACAGCAGCAGATTGACTAATCTTTGCTCTTGGCTTGGTAGAATTAGTATTATTCACGGATTCATTTCTTGGTAACTTGTAAGGGTTATCTGCATGTAAAGATAGCAGTGCACTTACAATTGCTACAATTGTCCTTGTTTTACCTGTCCCTGTAGGGAAAAAAACAAGTAAAAATACTTATGCTTCTGACATGTGGTGACTAGAGTTGCACAAACTTGCTGAACAAAATTGTGAAAGGACAAACCTGGAGGGCCCTGGATAAGGGACAGATCAAATTTTGTTCTAGAGCTTGTTGATCCAATGGCAATGCTTACAGCTTCGAGCTGACTTTCATTGTATGATGATTTCAATACTTTCCTCAAAGGATGTGCAAGTCGATCAAGATGCACTTTTCCGGATTTATGATCAGAACAAGAAACAGGATTCAAGATTGCTGGAAGGACAGGGATGTCATTTAACGATGAGAGAGCACTGAATTCACGAATTTGAGGGGTCATGCTCATAACCCGATTTAAGATCCACTTGCTTCTTTCAACAAGAAGTCGCTTCACTTTATTTAACCGTGCATTATTACTAGAAAGAAAGAACTTTATCACAAAAATTAATGCCTTATTTTTATCACTCTCACGCCTCTCCACCTGAAAGAACAGAAAAATATTAGACAGCACTTAAAGAGTTCGAGTTCATTGGAGTAGCAAACAACGATAGGCAAGAACTGCACCTTCCCAAGCACATGGACTTGCTGTTCTAGGTTCTTCAGTGGATCTTTTGTTAGGAGTACTAAATCATTCTCCATGCAGCCTTTGAATTTGATAGACTGACTATTCTCAGGGCGGGCACGGACGATATGGAATTCATCAACTCTTTCAACTGAGAGAATAGATATGCATCCGCACATCATGTCATCAGGAGGGGTCTCAACATAAGAATTCTGCATCTGAGCCTTAAATTCTTCTAGAACTAGTGGCTGGAAAATCTCAACATATTGAGCTTGGGAATCAAAGCGCACAGGAACTTCTTTTAAAGCAGGCTTTTTTACTATCTCAGAAGAAGATAACCCAACAACAGAAAAGTAGTCCATTTCCAATATATTTTTAAACCAGCTACCCAGTTTAGGTGGCTGAAATCGTCGAGTACTTGTAATCTTGCTGCCAGAACCTTGTCTTCTTTCAGCAGGCACTGGAAGCTGAACAACTTGTCTCTTAGGAACTAGTATACTAGGCTTTGCTGAAGAGATCTGTGGTCTTCGGCAATTATCAATCGCATGATCCAAAGGATCATCTTCATCATCAGATATATCCCTGAAGATTGACTTAAATTTTTCTGTACCTGACGACAAATTTGGCCGGTGTGGTTGTGAAGTGCCACTAACAGATGATTTAACTAATTTTGGTAAAAGGGAATTCTTGTTTTCATTTGTTGGAGGCCTCGCCTTTTTCATTCCATCTAACCCTTTTGAGGCAGCAATGTTGCCTCTACTATCTGCTGATACAGGTCTAGAAGAAGCACTAATATTACTAGCTGGATGACATGTCTGTGATTTTAGAGGCACTTGTCTATCATCAGGCAGCATTCTTTGCTCAGGAGGCTTGACTTCTTTGGACATATTGGAAGTAGTGGATGCATCATTCTCCAAAACTGATGATAAGACCTCCTGACTAGACACATCAGAAGACAGTAAATTATCTTCACTATCTGAAAGGAGTATTATTTCATGAATATCTGGTGAAGGGGAGGGGGGCTTTGTGCTTTCAGCATTCACAACATTGCCCATGCCACTACTTTCCTGAACTGGAGAAGGAACGCTACAAATTCGTTCTTCAATTAACTCTCCCCCCCTTTTAACTGTTGCAGGGGTTTCCTTAGACAGTGCAAGTTTAAGATTTGAAATTCTCTCTTCAAGTTCATCAATATTGACTACATCTGAAAGCAAGGCAAAAGGTGTTACGAATTTAAAGAAAGTTTCTAATATATACATTTAAAGGTTTGAGCAGTATTCTAACCATGCGAAATGATATTGTTAAGATCTTCAATGTAGCTTTGAATGGTACCACTATATGAACCTTTTAATTCTTTCAATAAAGAGAGCATGCACTGTTTCCAATGTCTGGTAACCACAAGAAGAGATGATTTTCCCCAGTGGCTCAAGTGAAGAAACCATGTCATATCCATAGGGTCCTGAACCACTGTCATCATACTGCAAGATTGGGTTCGGCAATTTATATTGACCCTCTCATACGCCAGAGGAAGCAACTCAAGCAAACGAACACAAGATATCTGAAACAGTATTTATATATGAAGATATAATAGATGGAAATAACAACAATCCATATGAGCAATGTTGTTAAAACTTTATAATAAACACTGCTAGAGATTTACCTGACACTGTTTGATATCTATTAGCTCCTTTCCTTCTCTCAGGCATGTGCAAATGAAAGGCCAGAGAGTAGCAGAAAGCAAAGTGCAGAACTTCTCCCAGTTAGTAACATCCACAGCATGTTCTGGTGGACTATCTAGCACACTTGAATAGGGTTGCCGCAGGAAACCCCCTTCTGAAGGTTTTCTTGGTTGTGCAACTGGAGGTTTTTGAGCAACCTCCTTAAGTAGTTTGCCCATGACAAAAACTAAGTGATGGAAACTGTGAAAATCTGCCAAAACTGGTCTTGTTCCCACCTAGATATTTCAATAAACAATATTATTATTGATTGTTTCCAACATCAAGGGGAAAAAATGAGAGCACCGAATGAATACGTAAGAGAAAACAATCATTCTCCTCAATCGTCAAATAGAATAGCAACACAGCCCTTTAAAATTAAGAGATACCAGATGGCTCCCATCCCAAAATTGTTGGTACAAAATTTAAAGATTTAAATATGACAATTATTTCTACTGGTATTGCTCCAGTGACTGCAAGAAACTGACAGTCTGACACCAACTGAGTGAATTTCAATCTTAGATTCATGCTTCAATGCCAACAAAGCTAAGTGTATGAAATTTTACCAGTTGAACTGCATATCTTAGACCCAGAAAAACAGCAGAGAGTGAAGATGCACTCGAGCACAAAAATTGAAGCCCAGAAGTCAAACCCCGTGCTTGGGATACATGTTCCAAGATAGCTCTCCCAACTTGCCGCACATCCTAAAATAAGTACAGTAACAAATAATAAAAACCAGTTAGATGCAATGAGGGGTAGAAGGAAAGATAATGGAAGTAACCTTACATCATTACTATCAACTAGCGTCAATATCAAGCTTTCTCCCATCATTGGTTCCCAAGTCCATTGCTTTTGGAGCCCACATTGTTCAACTTGTGTCATTACATGAATGGCTAATCTAAAAGGTATTAATTTCACGTAAGTATTGACATACTGATAAAAATATTTAGGTCTTAAGGTTGAAGTCAATGCAAGATGTCAATATGGCATTTAAGACAAGCTAAATAGACCAAATGAGAAGAAAAAATAAACTAAAAAAATATGACCAACCTTTTAAATATTTTCAATAAGAGAGTGCAAAACTGTGACACCTTGAGAGTATTAATACAGTCCTTCCCCCCTCCACCATCATCAGAGCCATTTGGAACTTGCCATGTAAATGCTGAGGAAACTTCTCCGGCATGTGATGATAACCAAGCATTAACAGGCACCGACGACTCTGTAGCTAACCCAGGCTCTAAAACAGATATATGAGACAATCCCCAAAGGACTGCTTTTGAAAATGCTATGGGTAGCTTAGAGGGTTCCAACTTAACCATTGTAAGATACCATAAGAAAGGGACACATTTCCAATCCTTGCATTCCCGACTTGCCAACTTGTTCAGTACACTGAAGTCGTTCCAACAGCTCTGAGACCTTTGTTCAGCGTCATCCGAGAAGGGCAATTCATCATCGTCATCAGCAAACATGACAGAATTGCTTACATTATCCTTTTTAACAGCCTCATGCTTCAATTTATAGGAAATCAAGGCAGAAGCATCAGAAATTACGATAATATAGATAAGACCAAGTGCAGGTTGCCGCAATGAACTATGTAGCAATGTATCCTCTATCGAACTGATCAAAGATGGTCCCCTATCAAGAAAATGAAGAACAGAGGATGGCATGAAACAATAGATAAATTAAGGAAACCTTAAAGGAGAAAATGGCAATACAACAGAAGTACAAACATCAGTTTTTGCTTGAAACAGGCAGATAGACAGACAGACAAATCCACTCTATTACTCAGAGAACAATGAATTGTGTTGGTAGAAATGTGTGAGCAGTCAAGTTAGTAAGACGGGACACAGAAACAGTCAAAACACCCATCTCAGGAGACAATTTAACCCATGAACAGCCCATGTAACACAAACCTGGTAACATGTATGTGCATTGTGTTGCAAACACAGCCCAACCAGTAAACCCGGGCCCATTATAATCCTAATCTCCATATGGCCAATCCAAATGTTAACTAGAATATTGTAGTTCACAATTAAATAGTTTGACAGCACATGACCAAGGGGACCATGCTGTTTTCTTACTGAATAATTTTAAATACAAGGCAGCACATATAGGAAATAAAAAAAATATAAAGACCAGGAACCACATTCACCAATAATATAGCACTTAACAAAAGCAGAGTAAAAGAGTCCGATGAAATAGTAAAGGTATCTGCTATATTCAGTGAGCAACATAATCATTGATTTCCTCTCTGTTTTTATTAATCAGCATCAGTAAAAATTTCATGAACTATCAATATTATGTACTTAATACATCATAAACATAATGAGAAATCTAATAGATAACCTATTGTCATAATAAGCGTGTTTGTTCATTACCACATATGGGAGCATTCGGTAGGTGGGCAAGGCGGGCACATTGTGTAGCCTCTTTGTACAATAAGAAGGGCAATCTGGAAGGGAAATAAATTAGAAAAGTCATCACAAACACTAAACAGAATATGATAGTTTGTAATCAGTATAAACGAAATGATGACCAACATATAATTTTAAATATCCAACAAAATCCTGCAGTAATTTTGGTTAGTTTTTACAATAAAACGTGATATATATATAATTTATAAGATAGTTTAAAACTCCAATGAGTAGTTTTTAAAACACCAAGATACTTTATACTGACCACTTCATCACCAAATGCTTAATTTATCCCCCAAAAAAACATTCTATGGCATAGGTATTCTGAAACAAAAGGAAATCACCATCGTGACAGATGTGTCCATAGGCATTGTGGATGACCTTTCAAGTTAACACAACCATTTTAAATGTGTTTGCCCTATTATAATAATAAGGAAATAAAAGATAGAGATACCAAACCAGGACAAAAGGGGAAAAAAAATATAGCAGCTAAAAAGGTGTCACTTAATAGTGGAAAAAAGTACGCTGGGTTACAAGAATAAAACTGTGAGGGTATTTAAATGGAAATTCAAATAACTTCTGTTTTCTGGAACAATGAAGGAAAATTGGGTGTCATCTCACTAAGGAAGGAGAAAGATATGTACAAACAAGAGGCAAGGAGACCTCTGCAGCACTCCACACACATACACCCAAGAAGCAACTTGACCAAAACACCTCAGAAAACTAAGAGTAAGGGGTCAGTGCGGACCTAAAGAGAAGCTCATGAGTGCGGAGCCCCAGACATGCAACATAAGCTACTCTCATTGGCCACTGTTAGCGTATATTGAGTATTAGGCAACTCCGGATATGGTTAGATTAGGATTCATGTAATCCCGAGATAACCTTCCTTATCTCTAGGAGAGGCTACTTGCCCTCCAAGCCATGTACTCTCATATATACCGCCCTAGGGGCTCAATGCAATACAATCAATCCACGCAGTATACACCAAAATAACTAAGAGAGGGGGGGGGGGGGGGGGGGGGGGGGGGGGAGGGGGGGAAGCTAACCTTAGTGGCATTTTTTCTCATCAGAGCACTGAAATTACTACTTCGGGCGACTTGATAAAGAAGGAAATATAGAATGTTCCTCCTTTGCTTTTCATGCTCACCGTCTTGTAGTGCTTCAAGTGACTGCATAAAAATAACTGACTTATAATATTACATTAACATTTGCTAGATAAGAAGACAATTCAAAGGAATGAGAAACATGCCTGAAGAAATGGGAGGAAAAGATCAAAAATTTCTTTGTGACTTTTCTCATCTCGGGTATGAAAACAGTGACCTAATAATGTGTTCCGCATAACACTAGGTGATAGTGTTGTTCTCAACCAAAGTTTGCAACCTATAACAAGTGAGTGTAAATTTTGCAATTGAGCAAGTATCACAGGTCAACAGAAACTCATAATTCACACTTACCGAGCATTTCAAATGAAGCTTTGAGACAACTTACAGCACACGACAAATCAGATGTGTCATCACTGACATGGTTAAGTACAATATTCAGGAATACAGGGTACTTCTCCAAAACTCCATCTTCAAAAGCTGGCGCCTCAAGAAATCCAAGGCTGCAAAACCAAGTCAAAAAATTAACAGTCATGTTGTTTAGAGTACATAAGCAACAAGTCATGTGTTAAACTTACATACAGTGATTTAAATCCAAGCCATATGTCGGCTCTTCTGAGCTGCACCCTAGGCCTCGAACGTTCTGAAGTAGATGGAAGAACTTCCGCTTCCAAAAAGTTAATATACTTTTGCATTAAGGGTTGCAATGGTTCCAAATCAACTGCTCTCCTGAAAATTGTTGTCAAAATATTTGCATGTGATGACTTTTATACTTAAAGTGGACCTGGTAACAAAACCCAATATGTTATTTCCAACAAGATTAAAGCAAAACTTACGCCAAAACAACATTAGAGCAATTGCTCAGATGCAACTTGCTCACTTGCATAGAGTTAAGATGGTGAATTATATACAACAATGGATACATTGAGCCAAGGATTCAATACTATATTAACTGATAAAGAAAAGGGGTAATGACAAAATGGAGCGTTTATGGGATAAATACAGAGGAACTTTTGTGGCTCTCATGCTTTAACATTATAAGTCAGCATACCCTTCTATTAGGATTTACTGTAGAAATCATGGTTCTTAAGGCAGTAAAGGCGACGCATGGCGATCCACCCCCTTCCAAACACATAGGGAAGCCAAGGCGACACCTTACCAAGATTAAGAAATAGCAAAACAGCAGCTGGGAGCAGGAAAGGAAAAAAAAAACACAGGCAAAAGGAGGGAAGCAGAAAGAGATTGAAAGAGCTTGGCCCAGCCCACCAGCCAGCACATACGTGCCTTTCCCTCTCGTAGAAACCCTCCTAGACTCCTCAGCCTGGTGTGCGATGCAACTGCGGCCACCTTCCTCCGCTTCTCTCTCTCGCAGCACCCCATTCCTCGCTCGCCTCCCCCAACTTTTGGTTGTGCTGCTATAGCCCCCCCCCCCCCCCCCCACCCCCCCTGCCCCTCAGATAAAGCAACCCTACTGAGTTCTTTTATCGCCACCTCCTCTGCGCTCTTTGATAGCCTCCGTCACTGCAGCTGACCATAGAGAGTGGTACACCATGCACCCGCGCCAGATTTGGCAGGCATGGGACATGCTGTGGCTGCTTGGCCCAGTGGCCCGGTTTCCTTCTTGACTTTTCTATGCTCTCGCTCTCCCCCTCCCTCCCTCTCAAAATTTGGCAGCAACGGAGATGCCCAGGATCTGTGAGTGCCTTAAAAACCATGGTAGAAATCATTCTGTCTTTACAAGGACAACTTGCCACAATTTTTCCAACCAATCCTCCTCATTAAATTGCAAAATCATGACTGCAATTAATGTTTGTTTTGAATGTACCAACAGATACATACAGAACTAAATATGTGAAACAAAGGAGCTACAACAATATTAGGTAATTTTACCACTAGTCGTGATTGCTGTGCCAAGAGTTAAAGAATGCCTAAATACATGAAAACAAACAAGCTGGCCAGCTGGATTTAAGAATTGTATGAATCTTCCAAACATTGTACATAAGTTCAAAGCCAGGATACAACAACAACAACATAGCCTTTTGTCCCAAGCAAGTTGGGGTAGGCTAGAGATGAAACCCAAAAGAAACAAGGATAAAACAGATATAAAACGGCACAAGACCAAAGGTAAGGTTAGGGGTAAACAAAAGAAGATGATTCGGGCACGTTGATTGCTAGTCTCCAAGCGCTCCTATCTATAGCTAATTCCTTGGAGATATTCCACTCTTTAAGATCTCTCTTAACTGACTCGTCCAAGTTCAAAACCAGGATATCACAAAAGAAAAAGTTCAAAGCCAGGGAAAATTGAGAAAAATATATGTATAAATACAGCGTAACTTTATCTGCTGATCAATTATACAAGAAAAAAAAAAATCATACTGCCGTGACCATTTAGGGTCGCTACCATTTAAGGGTTTTAGAATTAATGTTCCATGTTTATTAAATTTCAAGTATGAAGTGCTACTAAACACTATGGATGACAGGAAGCAGCATTATCAACACGGTTGACAGATCCACGCGCAGTATCACCACCCAACCACCATGCCTAACTAAAGCCCACATTGCACAGTTCTTCAGATAATTAGATGTATTTCTACACATGGATGTGCTACAGAAATGTGTTGCAACTTTTTTGGCTCATGATGAATGGACAGGTGGAGAGAATTACCTCAGTTTCCCCATGGATCGAGCCAATCGAAGCCCAATGGCCCGAGCTTTGCAAGTTTTGAAGAACAGTAAGGCATAGACACCCTAAATTTGAAAGTTTTAGAAACATTGTGAGATACAGGTGGAGAATCTTAACAATACTATCTGAAGATTATTATAGGCTAGAATAGTGGCGAGAAACACATGTCCTGCAGTACTCGATCATACAGAAAAACTCCAGCATTTTAAGTCTCCAATACTCAACTAGTCAACTGAGATGCTTTCTGTGCTATGAGCAGGGATCAAGGAAAATAGTTAGCTTACAGGGTATTGCTGATTAGTTGAAAGGCTCAATTCGTATGATTCATCAATTGTTTCAATGAACAACTGAAACTGATTAGCCAAAGATTGGTCATCTAATAGAACAGGATGCATCAAAACCTGCAAACACAAAAAAGGAAAAAGAGTCGGTCATGGTTGTCACGGAACATAAGAACCTATGAGATAGTTTTATGTAGAGATTATAGAAGATATTATTGTTTCTTATTTTACTGATAAAAGGATCAGGTTCATTGGCAGCGGTAGACAACAAAAGAAAAATGAGATTAGATGCTCCTTTACAGGTAACAAACACAGTACACGATGTGCGCAGGCTAATTATGTTCCTCTTACATTGTTAATATAGCAAATGGCATTTAACTAATTCATAGAATACGCATAAATCATTGTATAATCAACTGAGCAGATTATGTAATAATGGCAGAAAATCATTGTATGCAAATGCACTAATAAATAAATGTCAATTTATCTGTGCACTCTATGCAGTAATATGACCTGCTACTATTCCCAACATCTCTTTTCATTGGCCGCATTAGGATTTGAAAGAAGTCTTTAAAAGTTATGCTTTGACCAGCAATTTATCCACAATATATCATCAATTGCTACAAAATCTATGTTGTATTAAGAGATATGTGGAATATGAATACAACGATACAATTTTTGTACACTAAAGATGTGTATAGTTGACTGATCGTTAGCCAAACTTACAAATTTTGAGTCTTTTAAATCCCGATATGTCCAGATAATTCATGTCCATTCTTCTCAAGAAAAAAATGTAACTAAAAGAAATCCAACTTTTAGAAAATACAAGATTTTTTTAGGGCAAATTACAAGAGGAAATAAACAAGTTGCTGAAAGAGAAACTGAAAAGGCATCACATGAACGGAGCATACTTCAAACAATATGCTAACAACTTCTGCACCATGGCATGAAGGATCATATTCCTTGAGCTGAATCTTTTTGTTGATCTGTATAAGATGCTCTGTTACCCTCTCTTCATCAAGAAGCCGCAATACTTTCAGAAGGGGATCGACTGTATCTGAACGATATTCAGTATCGAAAAATCCCTGTGCCTGGTGGTGTTCGCATACACATTGTGTGCAAATACCCATTTCTTGAGAAACTCGTCTCCATATTATTCTAAGAGATGAGTTCTCATCTTCGTCATCAAAGAAACCATGAAATGTCTCTAAGAAGGGGCCCATTATATCAGGATATCCACACCAAATATGCTCTTCTTTTGGCAAATTTACCAGGAAAGTATAACAATGTGAAAACCTGCAGATGATTTGACAAATGTGAGGTGTAACTCATTACAGTAACAAAGGAGACATAAGATCATCACAAACTAGAATATACGTGTTTTTGGTGTTCCGAGACAAGTCGATTTCAGATAGACAGAAATGTGTTTCATCATAACTATAGACTACATCAGCTTTCATTTAATTTCAGAGTGTCAAGAAAAAAACAATGGCAACTTAATCATCTGGAAGAAGAATTATTGTCAAACCAACCATTCAACATCAAATCACTCATCTTAACGCCTAACCCTCTCGGCATACCAAATATCAGAGCAAGAAACAGAAAATAAGTTACATAGTAGCTCATTATGTTGCTCACTAAAGAATTTTCTTGGGGATTACCGTATCTTTTGTAGAACTGACAGTTTAAACTCAGAATATGCTTCTTTTCAAAAATAAGTAATGTGACCCCACCTTACTGTTGCAGTTATCAAGTGGATAAGTTTTCCGCATGCCCACAGTACATGAAACTGTTCCGGTGCCCAGACTTAACAACGCTGGGCCACAAAACATATAGAATTTAGCTATAAAGGCCTCATCCAATGTCTAGCACGAAAGCATGTTACACAAACGTCGCATAAGGTCACGTAAGTAATGTCCTTGAGCTATTTGGGAAGTTCCATTTGCGCCGGCTAATCTAAAACCCATAGCATTCACATTTAGATCCACGCTTTGGCTAGCTACATTTACACGCAGGCTAGTGAATCTTAAACCCAGAACATGTATGTGGATCCACACAGTTAGCCTGCTACCCTTTAGGTGTAACAGACACCATATGACAACCTATGATCATCTTTTCCCTAACTACCAACAAACTCAGAAACCTAAACACTTAATCCTTGTGCCCTAAACTTGGAATCCAGTGCCTACTTCTGAGCACATTACAAATCGAATACTATGTCTGCAACCACCATTTAAAAAGTTCAGTTTCGCAAAATCCAGCTCCTAACAAATAAAAATACTGCCACTAGACTTCAACAGCATGGATTCCATTATAACAATGCTTGCATTCATGATGTTAGTAACCCCTGAAATCTGTGAGTGCACCTGCCAACATAAAGTGGCATAGCAGCAAGGTGCCTGCATTTTGAAAACGGAAGTAAGGCACCTACATTCCCACTGCATAATCAAACTACCCAAATAGCAAATCCCGGTAGTAGTAATTTTGCAGCCATGTTGCTCGAATCCTAATCTCATGGCAATCCCAAACCCACGAAGTCACCCCTAAACCCGCGCGCGATTAAGCTTCGTGCCGACCGCCGTGCCGCCTTAAGAGGGACGGGAAGTGGGGGTGAGCGATGAGGGGAGACTTCGCAGGGCCGCAGCCGCACGTACCATTCCTCCTTGGCCCGGACGAGTCGGTGGTGATTGGCGGCGGACTGCTCGCCGCCGTCCTCGGCATCCTCGTCCTCCTGGATCCCGCGCCACCGCTCGGCTAGCTCGAGCCGCCGGGCCGCCGCCCTCGCCATCGCCGTGTGGATGGCGAGAGGCCCGGGTGATCGGCGACGAGGCGCCCGCCGGCGGGGTTCTAGGGTTCCGACGAGGCGGGGTTGCCGCGCTCGGGAAGAGGCGGCGAGAGACTACCGAAGTGAGGCTTCCGAATAGAAGGGGATTTGAGAGTGGCAAGATGGCCGTTCGAAGTTATAGGCGCCGGTGGTGGGTGCGGGCCTCGGGCCGGCGGCCTCGTGTTCCGCCTCCGTGCCCGCCACTCCCCCGATTTTGGGGGAAGTACGATGAGCGTTCTCGTGCGGTCGCGCCTCGCGCAGTAGCCGAATCGAGCAACCCATCTAAAATGGTATCTTAAACCTAAAATCTGCCAGAATATTTAAAAACAGTTAAAAATTATATATTTTGGGTGATAACTCAAATCTCTCTCTTCAAGACCCAAATATATATATTTAAGAAGTGGATACCTAAATTTTAAAGCACACGCGGGAGAGTCCAACAACCAGCGCCGTGAACTTTCCACGCTCGCCCGTCGCTGGACCCATCGGTGCCGGTCGCCAGCGCCTCGCCGGAACTTGATGCCGACGTCGACGCGCGGATGCCTACGCCACCGGGCGAGGCATGAGGGAGAAAGCAGAGGGCGAAGGGAGAGCTCAGCGGCGTCGTGTGGGTGAGGCAGGGGTGGGAGCAGGGGGTGTCCGCGGATGGAGCGGAGGCAATGGCGATGGGAAAAGGTAGAAGATAAGATGAGTTGGTTTTGCAGATTAGCTCCGCAGAAAAGATTGTATTAATATATTAGCCCCGGAAGAAATATAGGTCATCAGTTTTAGGTATATTGCTGGAGAAGACAACTTTAGAATACCTAATTTTTCTCTCCCTTAAACCTAAAAGCATTTTTAGGTATCCAAATTTGGGTCATTTGCTCGAGTTGTTCTTAGGTACCGCACGCTCTTCAATTGTAGTCTTTGTTACAGAAAAAAAATGAGAGCGTTATTAGTTTCTCTATCCCCTTTCTCATTTCAATTTTCTAGCTATATAGGGAGAATTGGAGGGAAAAAAACCATCTTCAACACTTTTCTTTTTTCTTTTCTCATTTTCCCTTTATTTTCCCTTCCTTTCCCCTTTCTTTTCTCAATTCACCCCCTCCTCCTTGTCCTCTCCCTTTCCCTCCTTTACTTCCCAACCACAGGATCGACTAACCCATCACTGTTGGATCTGGACCCTCTGCTGCCCGCACAGCCGTCGGCGCGCTGCATCCGGCGTGCCGTGCCGCCCGCGCTCGGCCCTAGACACCAGTGAGCCGTGCCGCCCGCGCTCGGCCCTGGCCGTCGGCGAGCCGCGCCCCGCGTTACCGCCCCTCCGGCCGTTGACCGCGTGCCGCTCCAGCCGCCAGCCGCGCACGCCCATCCGTCGTCCCATGCGTGCCCCTCTAGCCGCCGGTCGCGCGCTGGACACTCGCCACTCGCGCGCACGCCATCGCGCCACCGTGGGCCGCCCCCGCCCGGCGCCACACGCTGTCCGGCATGCCCTTGCGCTGCCGCGGGCTGCCCCGGCCTGGTGTCGCCGCGAGCCGGTCCGCCCTCGCACGTGTCGCGGGCTGCCTTGCCCTCTGCGCCAGCCATTGATTGAGATGAGAAACGAAGAGATGAGAGAACAGAAGAAGAAGAAAGGTTCTTGACTCATTGACAGGCGCGTTCCATTTTTCAGGTGGAGGAAAGGGAAGAGGGGAAAGAGAGAACTGATTTTGCCCCTTCTCCCAAAAATACTGAAATTGTGAGAAGAATATTCCCCTATAAAGCAAGAAAGGGGAAAGAGCAAAGAGAAAAGGGCAACCACAGAAGATGCTTTGATGGCTTTGCTGAAACACACTTTTCAATGGTGTTAATTTGCCACATAACACTGCATCTATTATTATATTCAATCTTAATAAAATGGCACTAACACTACGTTTGGATGTCAGCATGGGAGCACGGAATTGGGAATTGGAATTTGATCCAGCCAATACCGGTTGTTTGGATGTCTACGGAATTAGGAATTGGTATTGGGAACCAATACCAAGGAATTGAACCTGAACTAAAATAGCCCTTCATGAATATCGAGCCTCAACCCTCTGTATTGGGATGAATTGGACCCTTCTCTTCTTGACGCAGAACTGCGACGCCGCAAGCTAGAACTCCGACGCCGGAGATGCAGCTCCGACTGCGACGCCCCAACCTCGCCTCCTCTTCGGCCGACGTCGCCCCTCTCGTGCCACTTCTCTAGCTGGCGGGTCGTCGCCCTTCCTCTGCCCTCTCCGATCAGCTAGTTGTGTGCCCCTCCCCTGCTTCCTCTCTGGCCGGCGGACCGCCACCCTTCCCCTGGCCTCTTTTGCGCGACGAGCTGTGCGTCCCTCCCTTGCATCGTCTTCGGCTGGCGAGCTGCGCTGCCCCTCTCTGCCTCCCTCCGCCCGACGAGACGTGCGCCCCTCCCTGCCTCCTCTCTGGTGGGCAAACCACGCGCACCTCTCCCCTGCCCTTCTCCGCGCGACCGGGGTGGAGGAGGAGACAAGGTGACGGTGCGCGCGGAGATCTGTGAGGCGAGCAAGATGTGAAGGGGGATGGTAAGTCGCGGGCACGCAGAGAAGTAACTCTGGGCATATTACCCGCTACCCATTACCCGAACCCGAAATACCCGGACCCGGACCCGAAGTACCCGAACCCGCACTACCCGATATTTAGTTCGGATATTAGATCCTATTACCCGAATTTATATTGGGTAGTTCGGGTAACTGCGCCCGGTACCCGAACTACCCGTAATAGGATTTGTGCTTTTTTATCTTGTCAATTACTCAAATGTCAAGTACCTATGTCTTTTATGAATGTGTCGTGGTTTGCACTTGCATGTTGCATTTGCACAAGACGTCAAGACTTAAGTATCTAGTATATAGTATATGTTGAGTACCTATATCTTTGTGTTATTTTATTATTTGACTGTATCCTGACTCCCGTGATCTTATATATTTCGGGTAAATTGGGTATACCCAAACCCGAACCCGAAATTACGGGTACCCCGAAATTTCGGGTAGCACTTTTTTAGGCTGCAATCGGGTAAGAAGGATGGCGAGGTCCGTCCCCATCCTCGAGATGTACCATGGCCATGGTGGAGGATGAGGACAGGGTGAGGGTGGCACAGAGGAGGGTGCCAAGGTCATGATGGAGGAGGAAGATGACATGTCAGTTTTGATTCCTAGAGATGTACATCCAAACTAGAATTGGTATTAGCCAACTCATTCAATTCCATTTAAAAATTTCATCTACATCCAAACAATAGCTTTGGTATTAAGTCCATATCAATGCCTTGCTAGATTTGGTATTGAAACCAATTCAATACCTAGGTCTCCGATGTCTACATCCAAACGGACCCTAAAACTTCCTATTCTGCCCTCATCTGCAACTACCCTGACTCCTACCGCAAAGGCAAAGTCTCGGTCGGATCAGCCTCAGCGTCATGTCGGTCTCCACCGTCAGGCCTAAGAGCAACTCCAGCAAAGCCCCTACTTAAAAAGCAGGGGGAAGGTGAAAAAATTCACTCTAGTAGAGCCCCTACTCGAGTCCTTACTCTAGGGAGGACCCTACTTTCCCTTGCCCAGCCCCTTCTCCCACGGGCGTCCGGGAAGGCCCCTACTCGGCGGTTGAGGCCATTTCCTATGTGCGTGCGTGCACGGAGTCCACCCGTCCGTCCCCTCTGCCAGTCATGCTCTCGCAGCCGACACTCCCTCCGCTCCTCCAAATTGACCGCCCAATCCCTCATCTCCTCCCCTCTAACCAAGCACGAAGATCCGAGCCGAGCCGAGCCTCTTTCCTCCATGCCCACAGCTTGTTCCCGCGCTGGCCAGCCTGAGTGCTGCCGCTGTTCGTCGAGAGCTTGAGGTCGATTAGGCCGCCACGACCATGCTCAGGCTCCCCCGCGCACGGCCGGCGCTCTGCCGCCGCCGCACTCGAGTTCCCTACGCCCGGTCGAACGAGCTCACCACGCCGGACTGCTTCGCGGCACCGGCATGGTGCTCTGCGCCGCCGCACTAGCACGTCACGCTGCCGCACTAGCACGACGTGCCACGCCTGCACCCCCTCCGCTCCGCCGCTCAATCCCACAAGATCCGCGCGCAGGGGAGGAGGGTAGGGCGATGAAGCCATGAATCTCGCCGGATCCAGCCTTGCGCGCAAAGAGGAAGGGCTTGCGGGGGTGGAGCAGGGTGGGGAGAGGGAGCGCTGCAGTCTGTGTGCCCTAGGGAGAGAGAAGAACGCGACGGAGGGGGGGGGAGAAGTGTGCAGGGCTCAGGAAGAAAGAAGGGCTGCGAGAGACATTAAAAAATGACTGACCCGCTGACAATCGAGACCCACGTGTCATATGGGAGTAGGGGCTGTAAAGAAGGTGCTATTGAAGTTAGGTACAAAATTATAGCATCAGAAAGTTGGAGCCAGCCCCTACTCAATAAAGTAGGGGCTTAAGGTAGAAGCTATTGCTGGAGATGCTCTAAGGCCCTCCTTTCAGCTGGATGCGGATTCAGTGTCTTTGCTTCAGCAAGGCACCACGACATTTTCCCCTTCTATCCATCGTCAAAATCGAATCAAACGGCTGGTAGGATTCCATGTGCTTTTTGACCATGTGGACTTGTTCTCTCGCGAGGGATACAGACCGCCGTCGGGGCATAGCGGAGGCGAGCTGCCTCGCCGCGGTGCCATTGCCTGCGCAGCTGCCATTAAGCTCGCGTTTCCTCTCTCGATTTAGTGCCCATGGCTCCCATCAACGATGCCTAGCTGTGCTACTACGCCCGTCGTCGGCCGCGTGCTGCTCCGCCCGCCGCCCGGCCGCCGCCAGCGCTCCCTGTTCCGGCCACGCTCTGCTCCGCCCATCGCCGGTCGCGTACTCCTACAGCTGCCGCCGGCGCGCCCTACTCCGGCCGCGCATCGCTCCGTCCACTGCCCGCCGCCCGCTCGCCGCCGCGCGCCTTGCTCCTGTCGCGCGTCACTTCGCCCGTCACTGGCCGCGCACCGCTCCGCTCGCCGCCAGTCGCGCGCTGCATCGAATTGAGTGCTTGAAACTATGAATCGAGCTCCTCAACGTGGCGGCGCACTCCCTCCTCCACGGCCAACAACATGCCATTGTCAGAATCGAGTGCTTGAATCTATGAATCAAGCTCCTCAACGTGGCGACGCACTCCCTACTCCACGGCGTCGAGGTGTGCCGCAGCGGCCCGGCCCTCCTCCCTTTTCTCCGATGCAACAAGGCATGGTTCCGCGCGGGGGAGCAAATCCACGACTGCGTAGGCAAGCAAGTCTTGGCTAAAGTTGCGGTCGATGAAGTTGGGACACCGGATGCAAGGAGCAAAGGTACGTGGTGCCTTGCTGAAGCAAAGGCACTCAATCCACGTCCCTCCTGGAAACTGCTCCCCTCCACACTAGCTTGGGTGCCGCACCTAGGTGACCCTCCAAGATCTTCGCCGCACGGGAAATTTCAATATTTGACATTGAATCAAGCCTTACATCTTATAATTCTCAATTCGCAAGCCTTTTGAAATATAACATCGGAGACACAAATTCTTTCAATTCAAGGGATTTCCTCTTATTATTGCTATTTTCCTTATTTTCCTTACCATTTTCATTTATCAGGCCTAGTAAAAGGTCAAGTTTGCCCTTGCATCTGTTATGTTAGACAAAATCTAAATCAATCGACCTTGACTTATCCTCTCGCTCGTCTCGATCTCGTGTGAACAACCGCTATTCGCCGTTCTCTCCTCCGTCGCAGGCTCCCCGTACCCCCTCCATCGTTCTCCCCTCCGTCATACCAAACCTCCCCAATCGTCGTCCCCTACAGGAACTGTCATGTTGCACCTCCACAGGCCAGAACGACGGTGGTGCGGCTGGTCCCGCGCGTGGACCACGGCTGCTTGCCCCAATCGCTGGGCGGCTTGCCCGGGCACGGCGAGCTCATCACTCCTCCATCCTGCGGCAAGAGGATTTGCGCTGACGCCTCGCCGCTGGCGACCTGCGCGCATGCCTCCATCAACCTCACCAGCACTTGCATGCACGCCTTCAGCCGCCTGAGCGCGTCCTCGTGGCTGGGGCGCCGCAGCTGCCGCCACCTCCCACCAGAGGCTTCACTTCACTGCGCAGAGGACGAGGAGGGGAGGGTGGCGAACGGACGGGATGGCGGAGGGGGCGACGGACGGAGGACAGCGAGCTGGTGTCTGTCTTCTACTTGATTCAGTTAAAAAAATCAATCGATCCTGAGGGAAGGCAGGGACAAAGATGCCCGTTCAGTTGGTTTGAAGAAAGAAAAAGTAAAAGAAATTCACGAAATCAAGAAAAGAGATCGAAATCCCCGAATCAAAAGAATTCACGTGCGGAGGGTTATATTTCAAAAGATGTGAGTTGAAGGTTATATCGCGTGAGGCGTGCGAACTCAGGACACGTTTGGTTTAGCGCCGATGCTAGCCAAACCAATTATTTGACGTGCCCTTAAAATTTAGACTTCGTTTGATTCAATGCCGAAGGTCCTATTGTTGCGCTTGGCGAGAATGTGGCGAAAGAAAAGCTCGCCCGCAAATTGGCTGCCAATGCCAACGGAAGTTGGAACGTGTCAACCGCAGTTTGGTTGCACGGAACCCAAGTAAAGCTGATTAGAAGTATTTAAGGGCTAATATTTGCTTAACCACTTAGTAACTAATTTTAATTTTAATTGTGTATTAATATTTTTTGTAATTAAATCTATAAAACAAGACGTTGCTCGACTATATTTCGATATAAAATAAAGTTATGATAGGTGGACCTCACATGTCATGCTATGTAAACGTGTGAATTTGTCAATTTTTGGCAAGGCTACAGTCCAAACAATACTTAGCTAATATTTTGATGTTAGCTATGATTTGGTCATGATCAAAATCTGGTAGGACACGTTGGGGCATAAACCAAACAAGCCTTCAATGGTCAAATATCGAAATTTCTCATGCAGCACAGAGCCCATGATTGGATTCACCGGTGCCTCCTCCGCACCCAGTCCGAGTCCTGCTTCCCCATCGCGAACCCCTCTGCCCTCCGGCGGCTAGGGCAACTCCGGTGCTCCAACTCTCGCCCACCCGCCACCACCCCGCAACCCGCACCCCAACCCCTCTCTCGAATTCAGCTGCTTATCTGATGATAATTTTTTTCTGACCCCGGAAAGATCCATCCAGATTCATCCGTGAAAGATTCGATCTCTTTCACATTCTAAGAAGATCCAAGTGATTCGGTCTTTTTCACATTATAAGAAGATCCAAGTCGGAACCGGCCTGTAGTAATGTATCAAGTTTGTGATATTTGTTCGTTAGTTCCTCTCTTGGATTACTGTAATAGTTTGCTGTTGTCACTTTTTTTTTTAAAATAATCTTCAGAACCATTGGTGGCTACATCCCTTCCTATGGCGAAGTTCGGACATATTTCTCGCTACAGTTGGGATCAGTATCTGATGGTTAATCCCTCAGATCCGATGCTGTTCCTCTTGTCAAAATGTCAAATCTGAAACCTGGACTGAAACCGGGCTTAATGTTTGCACCTCGTTTTGTTGGCTCAGTCTTCAGTCTCAGTTGCTACCTGGACATCCGTACATATATGTGCGAGTTGTATATACTGTTTTTTGTAGTTGGTTTGGTGCCGTGTCTTGCATGCCAAGATCTCTAATTGTGCTTCAAGTGGCGTCAGCTAGGACAAGATAGTCATTCACGCGAGTCAGTAACCAGGGAATATCTTGCACTACCTGTTGAGCTGAAATATCAAATTTGGCTTTCAATTTCTAGATCTCCATAATTCCTATGCATCAGAATTTCTAGCACTAGTACTGGTATTTGACAGACTTGCTTGGCCCTCCATTTCGCATATAGCACTGTCACATTTAAGGATGCATGGAGTAATAAATACAATGTTTTCTATTTGCGGCATATGCTTCATGTTTCAGTGGTGCTTGGTCGAATTAGATAGGACTCATTCTATCTCATGGTATTCCGGGTCATTATCTGACCATTGTATTCCTTGTAGTAATCTTTTCTAAGTGTAATTCAAGATTAAAATTCCTTGTTTCAGAAAAAACTACGATGGAATTGATATTTAAGGCACCTGATCACAATATGTGGAAAAAGGAGGCAGCTGACTGTGACAAAGATAATGGTAGAGATGAATCAATTACAGTAAAAAATGAGGATCCTACCCCTTATTTTGAAGTCAATAAGGATTTCAGTTGGAAAAAAGTTGAGGAGGTATGGTAAATATCCATCTGCGTGATACCCACCCCCCCCCCCCCCCCCCCCCCCCCGGCATCCTGTAGTGCTGACTCTTGACATTCTCTTTTTCAGATTATGTCAAAAAGGTATGTTGAGATAGCCAGGTCCATACCAAATGACATAATCATCCCAGACCCTACTCCTAAGGTTAGTTACCTTCATTTCTTTCAATTGATGAATCATTCCATTAGTTATGTTATTTTGTTTAATTCTTTAATATAATAGGGTACTCAATTTTATATTGTCATATCTGAACCTTCGGATAGATATGGGTTGATTCACATGCATGAACCATGATAGGCTTTAGATTCCTTCTCTTCCCTTTGTTGTTAGAGTAAAGTGCATCCATCATACATGAAGTTGCACTATTGTTTCACTTTGGTCCAACAAGTTGCAAACGTTGCATCCACCATACATAAAGTTGCATCATGTTTCACTTTGATCCAACAAGTTGCAAAAGTTGCATCCAACATACATAAAGTTGCATCATTGTTTCACTTTGCAAAAGTTGCATCCAACATACATAAAGTTGCATCATTGTTTCACTTTGATCCAACAAGTTAAAAAAGTGGCATCCACCATACATGAAGAAGCATCATTGTTTAATTTTGGCCCAAGAAGTTTTAAATGTTGTATCAGCATACACAAAGTTGTTCATTGTATATTTATATAGTTCAATGTATATCGCACTATATATTTTAGATGTGGCCTACTGGCGAGGACATGGAAGATTCTTAGACACTTACTCGGATATACATAACATGTAAAACAAAATTATTGAATATACATAGGGAACTATTTCAAATCCAAACTAAGTTCGAAATGAAGGTTTGCATGGGGCATAGAGAATGATTCTTTAAAAGATATGAGATTAGAAAGGTTTAGATTTGATTTAGTTAAAATTCTCGAGTGGATTGGGGGATTAATATTCAAAAGAGATTTGAATATTAATTTTAGAATTTTTTTAGAGTTTAGGATCAGATTTTTAGAATAGGATTTCTAAGGAAATCAAATGCATCACGCTTGTGGGTTAATGCATAGTTTTATTTGTAAAATAATTTTTGAATATTTAGGAAAAGAAAATATGTTGAGTTAAAGAGAAAATTTTAAAAATATCGTAACTTTAAATGCTCTAAAAATGCGGGTTGTTACAAAATGCTAGTGCTAGAATATTGCAATTAGCATTAGTAGAAAACTACTAGAATACCATGAGTGTAAATGCATATAATAGATAACTTATTGTAGTAGGTGCAACGTTGACAACTTGTTGTACCAAACTGAAATAATAATGCAACTTCATGTATAGTGAGGGCAACGTTTATAACTTGTTGGACTAAAGTGAAACATTTATACAACTTCATGTATGGTGGAGGCAACGTTAGCAACTTGTTGGACCGAAGTGAAACAACGATGCAACTTCATGTATGGTGAGTGTACTTTACTCTTGCTGTTATTGTGTCATGTTTGGCTTCATCTGTAGCCTACCCCAACTTGCTTGGTTTACAGGGTTTTGTTGTTGTCATACATGCACCTCCCTAGGCCAGTTTATTTTGTCGTGCTTTGTTATATGGATAGCTGATGCCTTTCACCTTTTTCAATTGTGATGGATCCATCTAGTGGGTGTGTGATACCTTCGTTGACAAATATGACCAATTGGAGCCCATTCTTATAAAGGACAGTGTCCAGTGCTTCCTCCGATTATTCAAGAACCCTGCTGGCAAGTGCCTGTCCTGGAATTTTACCATCACTGCACAAACCTTGACTTGCATCGTCGTTTTCAATTCCCTGCGATGTGCAAAAGTTGTATTGGAGGGCAAGGCACCTGAGCTCCATGGGATGCATGCCAATCCCAACTGCATAAACCCCTATGGATACTTCCCACTCCACGAAGCTGCTGAAAGGTTCTCTGTTGACATGATTGAGCTGCTCTTTTGCCATGATGCTGATGCTAATGTGCGCACAGTTGGCAATGATGTCATTAAGGACCTCCTCCCGCTCCATGTTGCAATTGAGAATACTTGCCTGCATAAGTATCTGGAGGACAATCTTTCTCCCAACCAGAATCATCTGGATTACATCTACAAGCTTATCCATCTGCTGTGTCTGCCTGAAATGGTTTGTTTCACTCCCCTCCCTACACAAAGTACTACTTTTACAGCATTACATCTAAATAGTAGCTGTGGTCTTGCCATGGATCCCAGACAACTTTTAATATGCATTAGTGATACTAAGGACTGAGCACCCTTTTCACCTTGACTTGGCAGAGAAAGTATAGTTTCCCATTGTTAATCTTTTACCTTCTTTCATATGTTTGGGCATGTTATTATATTAAAAGACAAGGAGTCTTCTACAAATATACAAAAAATGTTGCTACTAATTTTATTTTGTTTGCCTTGAAGATTGTCCATAATACATATTCCGTATTTACTTTGTTCGAAGGAAAAAAAGCGATGTATAGAAAGTCACTTGCTTGCATACAAATGCTAAATGACACATTGGTTTTTGTTTCCTTGCTATTTTACAGAAGATCTTCTTGGATACAACTAGACTGCTTGCAGAGAGAACAAATAATCTACTTGAAGAGCTCTGGAAATACATTGAGGCTGGGAAACTTATCCAGTCCGCAGTTCTACTTCTGGCTGCTCAGGATCAGATCCGTGGGGGGTGTTCCTCTGAGATAAATGGCAGTAGTAAGATAGATGGGTTTGGCGTTATCAATACACGTATTGTGAGGATTTTGGTTGCCTCATTATGGGAGAAAGGCTCAAATGGAAGGGCACAGAAGCTTCTTAAGCTTCTGGAGGAAAGGAAACTTTTTAATTGTGCAATGCTGCTTGTTGATGTAATGTTCCATGCTGGGGAACCTCTTTCGGCATACATTCAAGCACATTCAGAGGTAGGAAATTTTTTGGTATATTACCGCTGCCGTGCCTCAGATGCCTGTTTCTTAGTATTTTATTGACAGTTTTAATTGATTTAGCACTGTTGTTAAGAAAATACATGCCCTAATCTGTGCTTGAAGAATGTTAATAATTCTCATGTTGACTTGAAAGAATAATGCATGTTATATTTGACAGATTTAATAAGAGTTCATTCTTTTCAATAAATCTATACAGAAATGAGCCTTGAAACACTTGTGCAAAATCATTGCTTGGTTTGTAACCCGCAGAGTCTGGTTGCATGGACTTACATAGGTCGCATAATTTTGTTCTATTTGGGTTGAGTTTCAACTTTGCCCTAAAAAATCTCACGATTACACTTCCCAAAGTGCTGGTGCTTGTGTTGATGCTGGAGGCCTTCTCAATCAGTGCTCGGACCATGGGCTTAGCCCATAGCAGCACCTAGGCTTACTCTCGTAGTAGTACTCATCCTTAAGATAGATACTATTATCTGGTTAACTTGAGATAGGATTGCATTAGTTGTGAGAGTAGATGCTACTTCTGTCCCAAATTACAATTCTTTTTGACTTTTCTTGATACATAGATTTTGCTATGTATCTAGACACAGCGTGTGTCTAGATACATAGCAAAATCTATGTATTTGGAAAAGCCAAAACGAATTCTAATTTTGGACAGAGGTAGAGTATCGTGTGTCTAGATACATAGCAAAATCTATGTATTTGGAAAAGCCAAAACGAATTCTAATTTTGGACAGAGGTAGAGTATCTGTTAGGGGCTATTCCATCCCTACAACTATCCCAACTAGCTTCTCCAAGAAGAAAGGTTATGGAAGGAACTAACATTAAATGTTATGTGTTTTAATACCTGAATTGCGGAATTGGTATCAAGTAATAATAAACACGATTGCAACACATTTACTAATGATATATATGCAGTACATCCGTCATGAGGTTTTCTTTCGTATGATTTGCGGTATGGAAGTACTATATTTTGTTGAACTTGTGCCAATTTCGTTTTATCCTCTTACTACAATATTTCGAGAGGTATCTTGCTTAAACCAATGAACTTTTCTTACAGCATGTACTCCCTCCTTCCCTTGAAAAGTGCAATTCTGGCATTCGGAAAAATCCCGTGAAGAGTGCAATCCTAGGAATTGGATCACAACAACCTTCCTAATTAAGTTGCCAGATTTGATTTGCATGCCAAAACTAACCACTTTAGGTAAAAAACGAGGGCATGAGAGTCTTTTCGCACTGCCACTTATCTGTTTGAAAAAAACTAGAATTGCACTTTTCATGAGACGGAGGGAGTATATATATTAACTACTGCCCGCCTTTATGCAAAGCTGGGACAACTACACTTCCAAGCTCAAAATTATCACTGAACTAACTACTATTTTTTTCGAACCCTTATCCCAGAAATATACTTACTGTGCTCATATTGTCATAAAGATGCAGCACATTTTACCAGCTGATGACAAATATGACCACATGTCATGCACATATGGCTCTGCTGACCTCTGAGTGGTTGACATGTGGGCCTAATATTGAGCTCATGCCAAAAACGGTCTAGTATGTGTTAATTGGTAACTTGTGAAATGCCTTTTTTTCAAGAAGTGTACAACAACAACAGCAACAACAAGTGTAGTTTCCGATAATTTTGAGCCAGTGTAGCTCACTGAACATTCATTCTTAATTGATGTTTTAGGTTTGTATACACATATTTAGGAGGAAAAACATGACCGTATGCCTTAACTAAAGTTATGTTGACCTTGTTTGTTTACAAATGTGTATAGATTTATAAAAGCTTCTGTAACTTAGGGTGTCAAGTTTCATATTACATAATTTCTAATTTAACATGTTTTCTAGAATTTCAGTCCCTAAATTTTGTTCTTGCTAACATGCATATTATGTGTTTATAAAAAAGTAGTAAATTGAATGTGATTGTATGCATGTTTTTTGCACCCTGTTCTATTGCTTTCCAACTCATATTGCAAACGAGTCTTTCCATCTCTCTGCTATATAGGTTCGCGGTATTGCCTTTTCTGTTTATTTTTGCTGTACCTTATAGTACAGTTTGTATGACATGCAGGTGCCCAACAGGGAGGTCTTGGAACATGTTTCATCTATCCTCAAAGACTACGGGTTTTGCCCTAGTGAAGAAGTCGTGGACACTATAAACCTGTACTACTCTTTGTATTGCTTAACACAATATTTTTTTATGCGAATGCGTGCTTATTTTGTTGATTATTTAATTTGTCTTCCACTTTTTCTTGAAGCCGGCCTTATGACTGCAAAATGTCAGTCAGAGGGTCATGTCGCAAAGGTGTGTTGCATGCAAGTGTTTCTTTTTTCCATTTAATTAAAAAAAATGAGCCCTAACCTCTATTTTCATGGAGAACAGGACTCACAGATGCAAACAGTGCAGTTATGGAAACGGCTAGCCTGCATGCTGCAGAGGAAAAGGTATATATTATCAAATATTACTGTATTGGAGCATCTCTATCTTCGCTTCTGGATCTTTTTGCAAAGTGCCTTGTGGGATGTAGTATACAGAGGTGTTGACAGAAATGATATTTCAGGTACCGTAGCATGCAGGGGGGCAGCAGTCAGATTAGTTTGTTATCTATCAAGTTAGATTCTGTCTCCAGTTCATTGGTATGGCTGGCGCATATAAACCATGGCATTTATCTCTTTGCTATAGCGGCACAGATGTTCTCAATCTCTCATTTCTAGTCCCATCCCTTTGAACCCCCACCTCCACAAGAAAACCAAAAGGAATGAAAGCTACAAGAATTTCTGGCTTTTGCCTGTTTCTTTCTCCTTCATTTTACATCAACTCTAAAATTATGCAAGGAATTTGATTTCCCAACTTGACAAACCACATTGCTTTGAATTGCCTCCAAATAGGCAAATATGTCATATTGCAATGCCACAGCATTCCAGCTATGGTTTGTCATAATGCTAAATGGCCCCGAAAGCTTGCCTCCCTCATACATGGGGATCCGCGCCCTGTGATTTGCACCTTGACCCATGCTTTGAGGCCTAACGCATTGTTGTTAGTTTTAACACCAGTTTAATTATTTATTGCATCTGAAAGTGCAATATAATCTTTTAGAGGAAATAACAAAAGCATGTTTGCCTTTTATTTTCTTCCATGCCTTGTGCTGCTTATCATGTTACTTGAGAGTATCAATCATATCTTATGAAACATCAATATTGTGTTTTGGTTAACATACAACATCTCAAGCAAGAGGTGTCTGAATCTGAACATGCTAAAGTATGGATGTTTCTGGATTTTTGATATTTTACCTACATGTGACAGGTTACAAGAAATGAAGTAGGCAGTGGATGGGATCCCACATATAGAAGGAGAAGTTTTTTCCCATATTGGAGATCAGTGTTACGAGCCCGGTGTGCTGTGAGGGTGTATCCAACCTATGCAAAAAAAGATGCTAAGTCTGGGTTTGATCTCGAACAGCTCTGTGTCTCCCGGAGTAGCCCACCGTTCAAGGGATCTACTCCAACTCCAAATCGTAAGCTTAGTTCACTACTGTCAAGCAATAATCAACCCAAAAGGAGCTTTAGCATTGCAGCCATTGGTGGATTCAGACTCTTGAAAGTGCTAAAGCATCCATGAGTAGAAAGGTATGCCACAAGTTCTGTTTCCATGTTCCAAGTTTGCTGAACATGCCCCACATGGAACTTGTTTGATTTTAGGTGTTATTTTTCTGTCTTGTTTTCCTCTGTTTAAGTTTGTATGACACCATGGTCCAACTTACACATTATCGTAAAAACCTTTGTGTAGATAAAGAGGACTTACGTCACCATGTTTTTGTTTGAGCAGGTGCTTGGTGTCAAGTCGTCGTTTCTTCACAAGACTGGGCTTGTTGCTCGCTGGCTTTTGCGTTTTTTTGGTGGATGTTCCCGATGACATTGATGTAGCCAAACCTTTGTTGCTATGGCTGCATGTGTTAGCCGTGTAATACTGAACCTTGGGTGTAACAAATGTGCGAGACCTGGACCCAGACAGCATGTGACATTGTGTTTCCGACTGGCTTATCTGCATTGGCGTAGACACATCTGACATGCCATGTTCTGTAGTTTGTCATCTTTGTCCCAAATGCAAGTGAGAACATTGCAGAGGAGAGGACACGGTCCTTTCTTGCTTCCAGACCCATTGGCGGTGGAGTACGAGGAGTGCATGTGAGCAGGGTACTATAGTACACGGTCAGCAGGCGAAATGGGGCTTCACGTAAAAAGAAGGCAGGAGGGAAGAAGGCGGAACGGGCGACTTCTCGGCTCTCGCCGGCTTGAGCGGGCGAGTGCAGCTTTGTGCTGCAGCAGTACGGAGAACAATAAATTTGAGTGGGGCCCAGTTGTTGATGCTCGGCTGGTCCTGTTTGATTCCGATTCTAGCTGATTTTTTAAACTAAATTTTAGAAAATTTGAAAGTGTGATGAACCTATGAATCCATAATCCAGAATCTAGCTGAATTCTCGATTCTAGATTGTATATTTTTGGAATTATCTGACTTTTAAATTTCTTAAAATCGTGCCTTTAAAATCAGCCAGAAGCTGAATCAAACACGGCCAATGTCCCCACGCTGGCTGCGGGCGCACCGCCCTTAACATGGGGCCTGCTGTCAGATAAGGCCGGCTCCCTTGTGTACGAGGGCGCTTAATCAAGTTAGAAAAAACGAAGTATCAAAAAAAAAAGTTAGAAAAAGCACGCAGGTGAGTTCAAAAGAAAATATTTTTTTTTATGCATCTTAGCCAATAGCCATATACCTCAACCTCTTTGTGTAAGGCTTACAAGTGCAAAGGATAGGAAACTGGGTTAAAAGCTACATCGGTGAGGTTAGCGAAAAGCTATGTACTCCCTTCGTTTCAAAATATAAGTCATTCTAACTTTCTTAGATAGTCAAACTTTCTCAACTTTGACCAAATTTATACAATAAAGTAATTTTCATAGTATAGCTATTCGATATCATAAATCTTTGAAGTCTTTTTTATAATTTTGATCAAAGATAAAATAGTTTGACTTTCCAAGAAAGTTGGAATGACTTATATTTTGGAACGGAGGGAGTACTAGTAAATGGTGATTCAAAAATAAAACTATGTACTAGTAAATGTTGATTCAAAAATAAAACTATGTACTAGTAAATGGTGATTCAAAAATGTTTTGAAACTTCAGCTCGTCTTGTTTATATTCTACGCCATAGAAAATTATATGTGTGTCAAAACTCTTATAGAAACCCTTGAAAAGAACAAACCCATGCCTTTTATGTGAAGATAATTTTTTATCGCATTTTATGTAAGAGACAAAATCAATTTTAAGAGTGTGCGAAAACAAAACCGCGTTTTGGCTGTGCTACACAGTAAACCAAACAGTCGCACTCGTGCTCAAGCAGTCGAGCGCTCCTGGCCTCCTGCTGCACCTCTTTTACATTTTACATTAATGCCATCCACTGCCACTGGTGAGTGGTGACTGGTCTCCCCGCCAGGCGCCAGCCCGCCTCCCCGCGGACCGGGACCGCAAAGGCGCGCGCAGCCGCGAAGAAGAGCAGCAGAGACGACGTTTGCACTCGCCCCCCTGTATCCTCTTTTTATTGACACCTCCGCACTCGCACATCCAAAAGCAGGACCGCGCGCCGCCATGGGTTACCAGGACGCGCCCGGCGGCGGCGGCGGCGGGAAGCTATCGCTCGCCAGCGTGGGCTTCGCCGGACCCAGCGCCGGGGCGGGCGGGGGCGGATACAAGGACCTCCTCGTCATGGAGCTGCCTAAGGACGAGGGCCTCGACGGCGCCAAGGTCGCGGAGGCTATCGGCGTCAGGCTGCCGGACGTCGCAGGTGCCGTGAGGGTAAGGAACCTCCGCCCCCCCCCGCGCCCGCGTCTCTCTCCCTCTCTGAGGTTATTTTTCTAATCTAACTGAAACTGGCGCCTTTCCATGTTGGTGGAGCGACAAAGGGGATGGAGCCTCGATTTCGGCCGGTTATTTTTCTAATCTAACTGAAACTGGCGTGTTGTACTTTTCCCTCCACTGGATGCGTGGTTTAGTTTCAGGCTTTTGATGCGACAATCCGTCGCTGAGTTTCAGATTCCTACGTTTTGTCACACGGGCGGGTTGTCTGCTGCCAAACGTTCGGATTGTGTTTGATTTGGCGAGATTTTGGTCACACCATGTTGCAAGCACCTTGCACCAGTGAAGATGCTTTGTTGCTCGTTTCATACGCTGCTTAGTTGCAGAGTTTTGGTCTAGTTCAGCTTCCAACCGAGGTGCCTCCTGTCGATAAGTGATGTGCTTTTCCCTTAACACTTACATTCATCTCGTGGCCTCATCCAATAATTGTTTTCACCTTGTTTTGTCCAGTCATAGACCTATTTGCCGAATTTCCATTGGTAGACCTATTTGCCGAATTTCCATTGGTGTGTAACAACTAAGACATAGATGATGCTATGCCATGTTAGGAGTTAGGACCATATCGTGTATATATACAATCAATTTCATGTGCCTTTTTTTTATTTCATTTTTTCCTCTCACTCTAGATAGCTATGTCTGGCCCAAAGGTAGGCTAAAAATGGAAATACTAACATGTAAAGCTCAATGGCCTAGAAAAAACTCTCTACACACATACTTGTTATTTAAGATTGAAAACCTTGAAGTGAAGGTCACACAACCTTCCAGAAGTCAAATGGAATAAACAAGATTCAATATAGATTGGATAAGCCAAATTGTTTTATATGCTAAGCAGATTACAGGTCTGGACAAAAAGTTTCTTTCACAGATGGGACAATATTTGTCCTACACTGTTCATGCCTTGTGTGGTTTTTATCCACATATTTGGAAGATGTACACACGTAGAAATTCAATTGTCTATTTGTTCCCCGTGCCTTTTTCGTTTCTCCATGTTCCAGCTAACAAATGTGCCATGCTATATGTGCAAAAAAAAAAAGAACTAATTTGTCTTTACCATGATGTTGCTCTTGATCACTCTTTTATTGACAACGACAATATTGCAAATTCTCTCCACTGTTTGTGAAACCAGCCTTTGCACATAGTTGACCGTACGTTACTTACCTCAATAACTTGTACTTTGCACTGTAATGTATAGATATGGCATCTATCATAAATCCTGAAATGATTTTTAGTTCATGATGGAGATGGATTAATGTGGTTGCTAATTTGTTACACTCTCCAAAGACAAAAGAATTATTATATGTACTGTGTACCTTGAAGAATCTTACTCTAAATTCTTCATTACATCTATGAGCATACAATGTCAAAGCAGGTGCCTCACAAGCTTAATCTTCTAAGCTACTGATGGATCTGTGACTGATTGTTTAAGGCGTTCCCTTTATCTAATTCATTGCAGACTATTTTGGAGCGCAGAGAGGTCAGAGAATTTGCCAGTGGAGCATTAGCTGGTGCTATGTCAAAAGCTATTCTTGCTCCTCTTGAGACTATCAGGTATTCACAAACTTTGATATGTACGTTTAACCTTTGCACTTTAATCGGCCAGTTCAAGTTTTTTTAAGCATTACAACAGTGGATGCAAATCCTACAGCTAGCTTATTCAACATTGAAACTGTAAGCTTGGTTTTCCATTCCTTCTTATTCAAGGTTGATGCACGCACGTCAAGATCAGACGTGCCACCAATTTAGCACCAGATAACCCATTGACCGTTTTATCTTTTGCATGATGTTCTGTTCTGAAAGATTATATGCACTGGCAGTTCGCAAATTACTAAGTTTCTCCAAAACATCACCTTAGTGAAGTGCTACAGATTTTCAGGGACTTAACCCCTCCAATTTGGAAACTTTCGATGCAGTTTCTTGTTATATTAATCCAGCATATAATCAAAACCATTTAGCAATTAGCATTGAATCAGAGGAGTTTCCATACATAGTTGCCACAATGTCATGCGTAAACATATTATTTCACTTCATGTTCAGTAGAATACAGTATTTGTATTTTTAAATTTAATGGAAACTTATTTCTAACTGTCCTGTTAAAACATATAGTTGGACACCTGCTGACGATTAATTTGTTTGAACATCACGTGATTAGTTTTATAGTTATGTCTTATTTCCATTGTGTACTGATTTCAGGACAAGGATGGTTGTAGGAGTAGGATCTAGGCATATTTTTGGTACTGTTGTAGAGATCATTGAACACAATGGGTGGCAAGGGCTTTGGGCGGGAAATACAATCAACATGCTACGCATTATTCCAACACAAGCAGTGGAGCTCGCAACATTCGAGTGTGTCAAAAGGAGCATGGCAGAAGCACAAGAGAAATGGAAAGAGGAAGGATACCCAAAGATACAGCTTAGCAATCTGAAAATCCAGCTGCCACTCCAGTTCTTGAATCCGGTTGCTCTTGCCGGTGCTGCTGCTGGAATAGCTGGCACATTGGCATGCCATCCTCTAGAAGTTATCAAGGTAATTGCTGAAATAAGGCCTTGTTGACAGTCCGCTCTATCTCTTCATCCACACATTCAACTGTGACCATCATGTTACACCATTACTTAATGTCACATTATTGATGTTCTGACAGGATCGCTTGACTGTTAATCGAGAGCTTTATCCCACCATTAGCCTTGCCTTCAGCAGGATCTACAAGGCTGAGGGTATAGGTGGTCTCTATTCTGGCCTCTGTCCAACACTAATTGGCATGCTTCCTTACAGCACATGCTACTTCTTTATGTATGATACAATCAAGACCTCTTACTGCCGCTTACATAAGAAATCATCTTTGAGTCGTCCTGAGCTTGTAGTTATTGGGGCTCTTTCAGGTAAATGATTCAGCATTTTCCTACATTACATCTAGTTTTGCCTAAACATTACATCCAGTTTCATCCAATTGCCTTTGGGTTACCGGTTCAAGATTCTATCTTGAATACTGACAAAATAGCAAAATCAGGGGCATTCCATATATTGCTTAATAATTAACACAAAATATAGACGGAGGGGGGCCTCCGTTTATCGCTCACGGGAGGCCCCCTCCTTCCTTGCCGCGACGCCAAGGGGGCTCGGCGGGTTGCTGGGCGGCGGCGGGAGCCGCCGGCCGCGGGGGAGGCGGCGGGAGGAGGGGGACCTTAGGGTCCCGAGGTTGCTGGGGGAGGGCGGCGAGCTCCATCACCGCCGGCCTTAGAGGAGGGGTTGGGGGCGGCGGTCGACCGGCGGCGGCGGCGGGAGAGACGGTGGCGGCGAAGCGGAGGCGGCGCGGGAGCGCCGCCGGAGCCGGGCGGCGGGAGACCCCCGGTGGGCGGTGGAGGAGGCGGGGGAGCTCGTCGAGGAGAGGGAGCTCGGCGGCGGCGGCGGCGGCGGCGTCGAGGTGGCGCGGCGGCGGCAGATCTAGGGTTAGGGTTGGGAGAGGGCGGCGGGCGGCGGCGGCCGCGGGAGGAGGAAGGCCGGCGGGGTTAGCGTTGGCCGCGTCGGCCGGCGGCGGCGGGAGCCGCTGGAGCCGGGGGAGGCGGCGGCGCGCGGGGGAGGGCACAGCCGCCGGGTTAGGGTGGGGGAGGGGGAGGCGCGGCGGCGGCGGCGGAGGCGGCCCTCGGCCGCCGGAGCCGGGGGAGGAGGCGGCGCGCGGGGGAGGAGCGGGGAGGTGCGGGCGTCGGGAGGAAGGAGGAGGAGGAGGGAGGCGCGGGCGTGGGGAAGAAGGTGGTGGTGGGGCCGGGGGAGGGGAGGGGATGAATTAAAAAGGAAAGGTTTCAAAAATAGAGTGCCCACAAATAGTAATTTTTCCATTATGGGAAGGGCCTCCCCCTAAGACTAAAGGGAGGAGGGCCTCCCTTTAGCGAGGTCCAATAGTTAATAGTAATTTGGAGTCTGAGCAAACAAAACTGACATTTTGCTGTTGGATCCACAGGCCTCACTGCAAGCACAATCAGCTTCCCGCTGGAAGTAGCAAGGAAGCGACTCATGGTCGGTGCCCTGCAGGGAAAGTGCCCGCCCAACATGGTCGCTGCCTTATCAGAGGTGATCCGGGAGGAGGGCCTCCTGGGACTGTACCGCGGGTGGGGCGCAAGCTGCCTGAAGGTCATGCCGAATTCTGGCATCACCTGGATGTTCTACGAGGCATGGAAGGACATTCTTCTCGCTGACAAGGACAAGCAGCGTGCTTAGCGTTGGCTGTTCAGCAGTGATTCAGTGAAGGCATTGCCGTCTATGGAGTTTGCTCCGTGGCTGGGATTCCTGGTCCCATTTCAAGTTTCGGAATCCCACAAGCATTTGTAACCTCACCGATCCTGAACATCTGATCACCGATTTTTTGTGAACAAACCGATATCATGAGCCCGTAATATGATAAATGCAGTCAGGGTTCGGACGTTTATGTTATTCGTAGCTGAATGCTGATTTTGCTCTGGAAGCCCTTTTCTTCTGTCTTGGGATGAGAATGTCTGATCCGAATATGTCAGCGGAACCTCCTGAGATCATGCAAACTGAACTGTCTACACTCTACACTGCACATCTAGAGTCTACACCGAGATTTCATTGCAAGGCTGACTGCTGGCACGATTTCTGGGGCAATGCGCGTCCGATTTTACCAGAAAACTGACATACACACCATGGCCATATTAGATAATGGTCACAAAACTGACATGCCTAACTACCAACCCTGAAGTACACCGTTACCAGAAAAACTTCAAAACTTGTTTCGACGTCCCATGGCGTTGGGAAAAAAAAGGAAAAAGATAAAGAACTTCAAATCTTGTTTCGACTTCTCATGCGTAGAAAAAAAGAAAAAGAAAAGGCAAATGCAAAATGAAAGAAAAAAAAAGAATAAAGGGTACTGGCATCATGTGCAATGTGGCCGTATGGGCTGAACTTGGTGTAAAATAGGCCTAAAGCTAATAGGAAAGAGAAAAGTTACTTCGAATCGTACCCGGCCCACAAAACCACCTTCACACAAGCAGTCGAAGAAGACGACTCGTCCTCTCTAGTAGATAGAAGTCTTCTCCGCCTCGGCCCATCGATCCGCACCCGCACCTCGGCGAGCTCGGTACCGTCCGCTCCTCTCAGCTCGGCGCCGCCGGCCACCGCGCAGCTAGCGCCGACCCCTCCCAGCGGCGATGGCGGAGGAGCTGGTGCTGGACACGGCGATTCGGGACTGGGTCCTGATCCCGCTCTCCGTGGTCATGGTCCTCATCGGCGTGCTCCGCTACTTCGTCTCCAAGCTCATGCGCTCGCCGGCGTCCTCCCCGTCCCCCGATCCCAAGCTTGTCAGGGAAGGGTACGTACTTTACTCGTCCTCCCTCCCCCAAATCCCCTCCCGATCTGTTCCCCGGTTCACTCGATCCAAGCGATCTGGATCCGGAGTCGATCTTTGGGGGTTTGATTTCCCGATAAATTATGCAACTGCGGGTGTATCAGAGGCTGTGAGCTGTAGTTTCTGGCGTTCAGGTGTTGATTTACTAGTTGACGTGATGTTTTTGCTTTACCACAGGCAGGTGGTCATCAGGGCGAGGAACCTGAGGAGCAACTCGCAGTTCATCCCGGCCAAGGCATTCAAAGCACGCAAGGTTTATTACACCAACGAGGTAATTCTGCTTGTAGCACCTGAATAGTCAACTGTTCACTATGCCTAACTAAGGAAGGACCAGCGAAGTGAATTCTGTTTAGTCGGAATTGCCAACAAGCATTAGGTCTTGCAGCTTCAGTCACAAAACTGTAGAATTGCCACGGTGGGGCCAGATGATGGTTCACTGTTATGATTTAAAACGCTGACTGAACAATTGCCACATGATCTTTGTGTGTATATTGCTGTGACAATATCTGGTGCACTGTAGGAAAATGGATTACTTCATGTTCCAAAGGAAGATGCTCAGAAGGCTCAGGCAGCCATGTTTTCAGATCCGAACATGGCCATGGACATGATGAAGAAGAATCTGTCCATGATAGTTCCTCAGGTTCAATGCTCTGCAAATTGAATTATATGTGTCATGCTAATCGTGCTCTCTATTCTATATTAACATGTTTGTCTCTTTTTCCCCCTTACAGACACTCACATTTGCATGGGTGAACTTCTTCTTTTCAGGTTTTGTTGCAGGTATGTTTATGCTTCTGTGATAGCTGCTACTTTTGTGTGTCATTCCATGTTCATATTATATTTATTACATGATACTGTAATTTAAGGATACCTAAGCCTTTCCACGTCTCTTCAAAAAAATGGAACACGCGTTGTTCTAATTAATGCAAATTGTCTTATGAGAGCACCAGTAGACGGTAGATATGCTTCTAAATATGTTTGTCCATTTGTTACAACAATCTCAGAATATAATTTGACCTCTTCAAGTTTCAACCCAGCTACCTTGTGAGTTATTCCTTCTCTTGACTCACATGTAGACATTGCTATATAAAGTAGCTGTACACAATCGTGTCCTCTGTGATACACTTTTCAACCTCTGCTGTCTTGTGATTGAAAAACTTGGGCCAATGAAATTCTGAAGGAACCTGCATGCTTAAAACTTGAAACATCTAATAGGTTTGAAATGGTTGGTGGATTCAGCATCTGGGTGCAATATAGCCTGCACTCTATATTTTTTCTGTTCCTTTTGTCATCATGTGTACGATCTGCAGTCTTGGACTCACTTATATTCCAATTTCTTCTCAGCGAAAATTCCCTTTCCACTGACCCAACGATTCAGGGGAATGTTGCAAAATGGGATTGACCTGAGTACTGTTGACGTGAGCTATGTTAGCAGCCGTTCATGGTATGTATAAAAGTCATTGCCTTTTTTTTGTAAAGGGATTATCTTGGTGATATAGCAACTACAGGGTCTAAAGTCCTTTAATGATTTGCTGCTAATATAGGTACTTCCTAAATTTATTTGGCTTGAGGGGTCTCTTCAGTCTGATCCTTGGTGAAGAAAATGGTACGAGACATTGTTTAGTCCACTTTTATAGTCTTCTAAACAGAATTATTTAGTAATATTTGTGATCTGCCTTGTCTTTTTTTCCCCCTATTTTGTGGTCATTTTATGATTTATGCTTGACATGCAGCAACTGATGATGCGCAAAAGATGATGCAAATGGGTGGTGGAATGGGATTTAACCCAACCATGGTATGACGTGTTCTCTCTCTTTCTTTTATGCAATTCTTGATGCTTGTTCCTTGCTTACACATGCATTACACATCATGCAACACTTGTATGTTCACATTTAATGCTCCTTGGCATTTTAGTTTTCTTAGTTCAATTGTCCTGTAAATTAGATTGCTTCGTGTCTAGCTCAGTGGAGTTTCTGTAAATGAATTTTTTGTCACATGTATTGTAATTTGTAAAAAATTGCATTTATATACAATCAGCAACCTCCTATGGAAGTTGCTCGACACGCTTGGTATTTCTAAGTTTCTTTCGTGGTACTCTAGGAGTTATGTACTTTATCAAGGATGCACAATGTAGATCTGTTGCTTCTTTCATATTTCTCTGTTGCCAGCTTTCTGCAAGTGAATTCAACTGCACCTATACCCAGCTCCTGACATCTTCTTTTTACTATTTGAGATGGCTATTTTACAAACTCAGTAACATGCTTGTTGTTTATGTAGTCGTCACATAGTTTGTTGGCGTTCTGTTGCTGGTTCACCTATGTGCATATTGCTTGCCCCACTAATTTTCTGTATGCTTGAGAAAACAGAAAGATTTACCTTTCTGATTGGCTATTTCCAGAGTTTGGGTGCGGAGAAGGACAGCTTGGATATCATCCAGCACGACTGGGCTCTACCAAAGATGGAGCGGCACGCTGAGGATGTGTTGAGGAAGCTGTTGAAGAAATGATGAGCATCTAGGCTTCTGCAAAGCACCACTGCATCTTGCAAATTTTGTTGTAGCCTATTGATTGACCAGAAGGTTTACATATTTCTAGCTGTATTATTTATGATCATAACTGGCTACGATAATACCCTCAGAAACTGGAGACCACCTAGGTTCACGATAACTTTGGTGTTTTGATGCTTAAGTAGAAAAATTGTATAACTTATAACTTGTTTGTCCCTACCCTATGTACGGTCTTCGATAGTTTGAGCAACCCTGCTGTGATTCTCCTGCTGATTGAGAATCTGCCTGGTCACTTATGATCTTTTTTATGCTGACATGCTGTAGCTGCAACTGCAATCTTATCGGTTTCCGAGATAAAACAGCATCTTATCGAAGAACGGGATCACCCTTTGGTGTCAACTGTCAAAAGCTGGCAAGCGTCACGATTGTTTCTTTACATGAAATGTTCAGCTGCCGGGTTTTGGATATTTGTATTTCTTATTACACTTGATGATCACCATGGTCAAATATACATAACATGCGTCAGTATACATCACTAACTAGTTCAACAGCAAGCGATCTAACCATATGCATCCAGAGCACTGACGCCGAGTACGCCGCCAGCCAGAGCCGCCGTCTCTCACATGACGGGGTAGCTCGGGAGCAGCGCGATGCCGCAGAGGCCGTCGGCGACGCCTGCCGCCCCGCGTTGCATGCGGATGTATCCGGCCTCGCCCCACTCGGGCCCCCACGAGTTCTTGACGATCCAGTACTTCTGCTGCCCCGGCGTCCCGCCGCCGTCGCCGTCGGTCGTCTCGCCGTACCCGACCACCGTGACGCCGTGGTTGAGCTCCGAGGTGCAGGGCCCCGTGAACACCCCGCCGCCGTAGAGCTGCCACACGAAGCTCCCGGCGTCCACGGCCACGGACACCGGCTGCGCCGCCGCGGCGCGCAGCAGGTCCGGCTCGCTGCTGGCCGTCACGTTCCGGTACCCCGAGATGGTCACCGCGCTCTGGTTCAGCTTCGGCGTCTGGCAGTTGCCGTTCATCCCTGCACGCAGATCAATAATGCAAACGAAACAGAGCGTCGTCAAGTCATGAACAAATTTCCACGATGTGTTGCTGCTGCAGCCATTGGAACAACAAGGACATGTACGTGCGCGTGCACCTTGGTAAGGGTAGTTGGTCTCGGTTGTGAGGCCACGGTTCTTCATGACGAACTCGAACGCCCAGCTCATGTACCCGCCGGCGCAGCCGACGGCCTCGGTGTCGCAGTCGACGAGCTCCTGCTCCGACAGGGACACCAGCTTCCCGGTCTTGATCTGGTTGATGCCCTCCATGGCCGCAACGGCGGAGAACGCCCAGCAAGAACCTGCATGCAGGAGCAGGACACGCAGAAACCCCATCAAGAACAGGCGTCACATGCCATCAGTTCCACAGATCATTGCTCTGTTCACTGATCGATGCTATGCACACTCACCACACTCCCCCTGGTTCTTCACAGGGGCCACAGCTCCTTTCTCCCGCCAATCCACACTCTTTGGAAGATCAGAAAAATAGTATTCAGCCATTCCACTGTCAACCTACATCGTCGGCACAACCAGCTAGCATCAGGAAATACCTTCAGAATTGAACTGTTAGTGACGGATTCGTAATTTGACAGAAAGAGAATACAAACACTAGTCGTGGCGCTTGGCGCCGCGGTGTGCCGGGTCCTCCTGCCGTGAGGTCCGAAGCCCAGCATCTTGGCCCTGAACTCCTCGTTCGTCAGATCAGCAAACTTGGTGTCGGCCAGCTTGTACCCAATATTGCTCATGGAGTTGAACTGCTCGACCAGCTCCACGTTCCTCCGGTACACCTCGAGCCGCCTCTGCTTCTCGCCGGAGCTGCCGTACATCCGGCCGTGCCTACCCATCCACTGCTCGAATCTCTCCAGCATCGGGTCGGCACACGCTAGAGCCGCGCATGCGCATGCGAAGGTCGTCAGCAGGGCGAGGAGTAGGGAATATGGCCTCGCCATTGTTGGAGCTTGTTGGCCTGGGGAGGAAGACGGCGGTGGGTTAGCTAGCAACGGTAGTGCGTGGAGGCGCGATGATAGATGATTGTGGCAGTATATATAGGCGATCTGCGACGGAGCTGGGGACAGCTGTAGGAAGGTCGTTATGGACTGTCGTCCTCATGCCGTGTGCGTGATTATTATTCGAGGATGATCTGTTGCACAAGCATGTACCACCGCATGTGAACTGCGCCGCTGGAAAGAGCGACGGTGCACGAGGTTTCCGATTGTGACGGTGCACGGCAGGGGTTTTCGTTCTCGCCCCCTTCTCACCTTGTTCTTTGAAGACATGCTTGCCCTTTTAACGCAGAAACCGTGCTTTGCCATGAAAGGAAAGGCAAGGGAATATACTTTCCAACCAATCGCCCAATCAGGCATCCGGTGAGGTACACAGATACATCTGAATCACAACAGGTGTCACCAGTAATCCTACAGGCTACACTACAGGATGTGCCCAGAGATGCTTCCAATTTTCCAAGCGATTTACCTTCAGTGGGCTGATCATCATTCATCAGAAAACAATGCACTAGAAACAAAGAACAGAGTAACTCCACTAAAACTTTTACATCAAACACATGATTGTTTGTATGCTGATTAGAGAACAAGACGTCAGCTTATTCTGAATAACAAAACCAGCAACTTCCATTGGAATAGTTTTCAGAAGGAAAAAAAAAATCCCATTGGAAGCTGCAGATGTAAGAAGCTGGTTGGTACTGAAAGTGTAGTATACCCTGAAGTAACTGAGCAACCGGTGAATTGTATCAAAGCTGTTTCAACTTTCAAGGACAAACAAAAACAGGGGAATTTTCAATTCAACAACAGTTTAACGTTCTTGAAATTGTCAAGATGCAACATGTACATGATCCACAACTGGAATCGCCACTGTCTGGCACCAGACTTTGCCTTTTGGAAACTATACCGCTATGCAATCTGCACAATGAGCAGCAACTGTGCGCTAATGGCCAAGCCATGTTGAGGGTACGGGCTGAAACCTAGACTTGGCAGTTGACAGCGCATCATGGTAATCAGCCCCACTGAAACAGTCACGGAAGTCGGTGAACAGCTTGTCAAACACCCTCCACAGTACCTTATATGATCTGGAGTATGGAAATGGAAGGAAAAACTGCAAATGAAAGAAGCAGCACATAAGCTATGCGCTATGAATAATAGTGCATCCAGAAGTCAAATTTAAATCCATAATATGCTAATTTGGTAAATTTGGGAATTTGGTGCTTCTTTTTTTGTGTGTAAAGAAAATGCAAGAGAGAGAATGATATCTTACTTCTCCTTCTCGTGCAAGGTGTTTTAACAGTAAGAACGTCTGCTCATTTTCTTCCAAGCCATCAATGACTGCAAGCCATATTTTTGAAGCAAGATCATGAGCCTTTTCTCCTGTCTTACCACAAGCAATGAACTGATCTGTGCAGAGGAGAAACCAAAGGTTAATCCCGTGTCAGCATAAGCATGAGTATTTGCAATCTTCAGGGATAAATCACTATTCTAAACTCTGAACATGTATCTTATAAATACAGAAAAGTTTGTGTTCTCTAAGCTTTCGACTGGGATAGCTACGGAAGGGAAGGACCAAGAATGTTAAGTACCGTTCCTATGGTCCGTACAACCTAATAAATGGCACATTTGCTCGAGAATCCACACTACCTTTAACTGGAGAAGTTAAATACTTTCTTAAACGCACATACAGACGCATTAGCTCTTCTTAGGATGACAGGCATATTATATGCATAAAATCCACTAGTTTGTGCATGATCTACTGCAGCATACCATTTTGTCTGCAATTAGTAGAAAGTAACTTCATTCTTGCAAAAGTTGGAACAGAAAACCTCACCAATGATTGTGCCATGAAGTATGCTGGAAGGAGGCATGGCAGGGCGCTCAAGTTGTTCTTTTAAGTAGAGATAAGTGTGACCAACAAGCTCATCAATCTCCCCACCAGATGGGACTAAGTTCTCACTGATATATAGTGCTTGAAATCTCCTAAAATAACCCAAGAAACTATTTTTATTTGATGTTGACAGCACTAGAGCTAGATGATATCCAAAGAGAGCAACAACTCGCCAGTTCTGATCTAGTGAGTTTGTATAGCAGAAGCCAGCCCAGTTCATTGCAATAACTTAGCTTTGAAGTTAAATTGCCTCAATTCAATTCAAACTATAAGAATTTCGTACTACAAGGATAAGTTTTCAGTAATACATAAAGACTACAAGCATTTGGCTGTATTTTTAATGATCGAACCAACACAGTACTGTACTCACCTTCTCGCTGAACCTCTGGGTATTGGCCCAGGCCAGCGTTTCCGAAGACCAGCAGATGGCCAGTTCCGTGCAATAGCAGTTTGCCACAGGCAATCTCCTTGAAATATGTCTGCCCACTGCTTGTTGACACATGCTATTTGCACCCACTCGCCGACTGGTAAATGAATGAATATTTCTACAAGAAGATGTTCTGGGAGCCTACCAATCGGTCCATCACTTCTGTCTGTCATGAGACTGTCAAACAGAAAATGAAGGGTAAGCATACAAACTTTTCGTGTCTAGTTCAACACCAAGATATTAGGAAAATGTTGCCTTGAATGTCAAACGCCAAAGACATAAATGTGCAAACTATGGAAAGATACTGTCAGATAAGGAAAGCAAATTTTCACTGACTACCTTAAATCTTTACAGAAAGAAATCCATTCCACCTCTCCTATGTTCTGGTAAAGTGATTTTAAGCTCTCTTTACTCATATTAGCGACCTAAAACAAAGCTCAAATGCCTAAATTATTTGTTGAAGATATGCTGAGAGCCCATGAAGCAGTTCCTTCGCAATTACTAAAACATATGGTGGTTGTGCAGGGTGCACTGCAGTGTAAAAACACTGTTATACTGACCAATAAAGTGAGAATGTCGGAGCATTAGCTAGAAAAGTTAGAGACTGATCAAAATGGAGGAGATAAAATGACAATTGCGGCAGGCATGCTACTAATTACACCCACACCAACAACTGAAAGACCCAGTACAAGAAATGGCCAAGGAAGGTCACGAGTCCAAGAAGATATCACACAAAAACTTAATAAAGATTGATCCCTATGATAAACTGGAACAACTGAAATGCTGAACTTGCACATAACAGCTGCACAGTCCTATTCCTAAAAAAATAGCTGCACAGGCCGAGCAGAGCTAACACCAGGCAATCGAACTACAATTCTACAAATAACCACTAGATACTTTTCCTGGACGCAAATTCACACAAGTCACTGCGCAATCCGACCGAGGCTCTCATTTCCAGCACGGTCTGGGACCAGTAGAGCATCAGTACGGCCTATGGGGGATCACAACAACCACACTTATCCAGAAAGCCGAATCAAAATCGAACACTGCCGCAGGTTGCAAGGACCGAGCGTACCTGGAAAGGAGAAGCGGCTCCCCGGAGCGCCACACCGATCTGCGGGAGAGGCGGCGTCGGCGAGGAACGGGCGGATGAGCTGAGGCCGCCGAGTCGGGTGGACGAGGTGCAAAAGAGGAAGTGATGCGGACATTGACGGCTCCTCCTGTTTAGCTGCCGCTGTCGTCTTCTCGTCTACCTTCCTGGGGGCGCGTACCGTCTCGTCGTCCGTCGTCATCAACCGTCACGCGCGTGGAACGCGTGCGATGGCTTTGGCCCGTTACCGGCCCATCTTCCATTTGGGCCGTAGTGCACGGGCCACGGCCTGACGACCAATTGGGTGGACCCACCGAGCAGTAACGCGTCACAGGCTCACAGCACGACCCGTCCCCGGTGCCCGGCCGGCCACCACGTGCCGCCCACCTCGTCGTCCCCTCCGCGGCCAGCCAGGCAGCAGCCACCAGCCAGGGCCGAGGCAGCCGTGCCCACGTGCGTCCTCTTGGACGGAGCAGCGGCCCGAGACGTGTGGCTCGGCCACGAGGTCACGAGGAGGGGCGGGCGCGACTAGTAGAAGTAGGCGAGCGACCGGCACGCCGCGCTGTCTCCATCTCCCTCCTCCCTCCCCTCGCTCCCTCGCAGTAGTCTCCCACTACTACTCATCTCGGGACTCGGGGCCGGGGCGAGGAGCGCGCGTTGAACCCCGTGACGATGCGGATCACAGGGCGGGTCTTCCTGGCCGCGGCCGTGACGGCACTGCTGCTGCTGCTCGCCGCGGGGCCGGCGGCGGCGCAGGACGCGGCGGTGGAGGGCGTGGCGCCGGCGGCGGAGGAGATTGCCGCGAGCGCGAGGGCCAAGGAGGCGGCGGTGCTGGCCGCCGAGCTGGGCCAGCTCCGGGCGAAGATCTCCACGCTAGGTGCGTGCACCACGCTACCTGATTCCGGTTTCCTTCGGTGCTGCTCTGGGTTCGGTGGGGTTTAGTTGACTCGCTAGGGTTTAGGTGGTGATTCGATATGTTGTGACGGAACGGGGCAATGCGAGATTGGGCGAGTTTGGTAGGCGGAGGGATATGGTGAGAGCCCTATGGATTGGCTGCTGCTTCACTGGATTTACGTTTTAGCTTTAGGTGATTTCAAATGTTTCGACGAAGGCCAGGTTTATTGGGAAATGTTTTCGTTGAAACCTTGCAACTTAGAGCAAAAGGCTCTCAATGTCCCCCTAGACCCGTACATTCCCCTTGCAAGTCAGAGCGCAGGAATGCTGCTCATACCAATTTCTCCTGGTTTGGAAAGTACAATTTCAGATTTAGCTTGCGAGTAAATCAATTTGGGTAAAATAGCCTGTGTAGTTAAGTGCAATTTATACCAACAGTCGTGACTAAATACCGCTTGATTCTTCCTGAAACTTTGAATAAATTATTAACCAGCCTGATGGTTTTCATTCTGCAGAGTCGCGCATTGCCGACCAGACCCTGGAGTTGAAGACCAAGGACGATGCAATTGAAACACTGGATATGATCGTCAAGGAGAAGTCACAGAAGATAACTGATATGCAGAAAGAAGTAACTTCCCTCCAGGTGATTTAGCAACAACAAATACACAGTGTAACAATGCTTTATTCCTTGAAAGCAGCTATAGTCATGAGCTTCTGCCTATACAGGCGAAGGGATCTTTAGCTGCAGAGGAGCAGGCAAGCAAAGCCAATGCACGGGCTATTGAGCTCGAGAAGCAGGTAGTGGTCTGGAAGAATTTCATCAACTGTTAGTGTGTCGGAATATTGCGGTTTCTAATCTAACCTTTTCCAGATTGAGAAGCTCAAGATGGATATTACAGCACAAAAAAGCAAAAGGGCAGCTTTGGAGGCTAAGGCCGGGGATGCAGATAAGAAGGTGCAAGAGCTGAATACAAAGCTGGAGAAAGTAAGTGTGCAACTGTGGTTGCATAGTTGTCTTTGCTACTACTTTTCTTTACTAAACTAAAATTTTTTATTAGTTTGCGTTATTTAGTGACCATGGTGAATTTCCTAGGGTTAAACAGTGTGTATGCTTTGTTTGCTAGGCTTACTGCTATTCTTTTCCTTGTGCATTTACAGTGACAGGTAGATGTTCAAAGTTTCCCATTTTCCTTCTCTGTTCATGTTCATTTAAGTGGATATGTAACTATATGACACAAGAGTCATGAATTGTTGTCAGAGTTCCATGGCATGACATTGTGTACCACATGCTATGGATTTTCTTATTTGTCTTAAGTATAGATGATGCTCATGTCTTCTTGAGTTACAATCTAGTTGTAAAGCCAAAAAAAGGGCTGAGATTAATGCCTGTTGAGACATAGGCTAGATTATTAGATCCTGTATGCTTTCTTCCTTTTTCCTCACCTGTTACAGTTTCTGTGAAAATAGTGTCAAGCTCCTAAAAAAGGAACAGAAAAGGGCTTTAGTCCATTTTTTTATTCATCGAGCACTGCCCTTACCTCTATACTTTCTTAATAGCTCCAGAGGACTAGCGATGATCAAAAGCACAGGATTCAGAAGACTGAACATGCTCTTAAAGTTGCTGAGGTTTGTAGGAAATGTGACTACTGTGATGCTTCGTTCCTATGTCGCATGTTTGTATTCTCTTCACCCTATGTTCCTCATGTTTCTAGGAAGAGCTGATGAAGGTGCAGTTGGAAACAACAACAAAAGCAAAACAGCTGAGAGAGGTAAATAATGTGTCTATTACTGCAGTTGCTGTCCTATCAGGGTGCTGAAGTAAATTCATCGTGTTTTTTTTTTGGTAAAACTAGTTGCTTCACGCCTTCACATCGTTGGTGCAGTGTATCGGTGATTTTTAACAACACAAAACTTAGTCTTTCACCTTGGCAGGTTTAATTGTGATGAAGTTGCATAGAATAGTATTCTTTTTTTGCCGGATCTTAGCATGTTCTGAATCTAATATCCTATCAGTGCTTGTCAGGTTGATGTAAATTCACTGTAAAAGTTTGATAAAACAATCTGCTTCACATCTTGATGCTGTGTTTCAATGACCTTTCTAGCAGCACAATTTAACTGCAACTTAAGTTTCCAGCTGAACTGCTCTAATTGTGAGGAAGCTAGTATATTCTGGTACCTGGGCATGTAGTTGTTATCAGGAACTTCTTGTTCATTGAGAACTTCCAAAACACAATGGTTTCTAGGAGCAGCTGAGCACTATACTCTTCGATGTTTCATGCTTTGATCCTTACCCTTTTTACTTGACTATTTTCTTTGGCAGGTTCATGGAGCCTGGTTGCCACCTTGGTTGGCGACACATGCAGTCCGCTCTATGGTACAAGTGGACCTAAATCTATTCCTCCTCTTTGTTTACTTTCTCTCACCACATCTGATGTGTTACTATGCAGGAGGTGATGTCAAACCACTGGAACGAACATGGGAAACCTGCCGTTGACAGCTTATTGCAGAAGGTGCTGTGTATGTTCCTAGTAATTATTTTTATTTAAGGATGAAAATGCTGATTTGAATTGATACTTTATCTATCCATTTGATATTTATACCCTGTGAAATAAACAACTGCAGGCAGCAGAAAAATCAGTGCAGGCAAAGAAATGGGCTGAGCCCCACCTGGAAACTGCTAAGACGGTAATTTTCTTACATATTCCTGAATATTTAGTTTCTGAAATATGTAGGAACAGGTGTATTGAAGCATTACATATATAAATCATATCTTCATGCATTTGTAGCCAATTCCTGATATGCACATTTTGTGAATCTGTAATTGACGAAACTTGTTGGTCATAAAGTGTATTTGAAATGTTAAAACTACAGTATAGCATGATATCATGTCATACATTGTCTTATTTCTTTTCGGCATATTGATTATTCTTCTTTTACTAACAATAACATTTCCCTTCTTGAAGAAATGGATGCCTGTTGCTAAAGAAAAATTGGTTACCTTGAAGAAAAATGCAGAGCCTTATGTCCAAATGGTCTCTGAGAAATCAGTGGAGGTTTATCAAACATCAAATGACTTTATCAGGCCTCATCTTGTAAATGCCCATAAAGCTGCTGATCCCTATTTCCAGGTGCATCTCCAGCATTCATGAATTCAACGGTTCTGTGCCACTATTTTTTCACCTGGATGCCCTGCAAAATTACTGATATATAATCGTACGGCCGTATGTTTTTCAGGAAGCGAAGAAATTATCCAAACCATATATTGATCAAATAGCTACAGCCACTAAACCACATGTCGAGAAAATTAGAACTACTCTGAAGCCTTATACTAAAAGAGCACGCCATGTATATGGACAATTTCTTGTGACGGCTACTAGATATCATCAGCAGGTAGTTGTTATTTTCTTTTACCCTTCTACCTTAGTCCAAATTCTGGTCCCTGCTAATATTCAGTTGCAATCCATATGTTGATGCCTGTAGTTCTTATATCTATATATTTGTTGCGTCTGAATGTTCTAAGTCTTCTACCATAGTTTTTAGTTTATCTTATTTCTTATGTTCTTTTATATAGCACTATTGTAAGTAGCTTCTTCCTGTTAGTAACTATTCCCTCTGTTCCGAATCGTAGGTATGTATCTAGACATAACACATATCTATGTGCATAGCAAAATCTATGAATCTAGAAAAGCCAAAACGACCTACAATTTGGAGCGGAGAGCATGTCAGACTACTCCTGACTGCAATATATTTTCCGGTTCAGTATCATGGATGGATGTCAATAACTTCAATTGATCTTTTTCTTTTACCCTAAACCGTTTTGCATTAGTACTACTACGATCCTCTACAACCACAGACGAGTATCTCAGCCATTTTCTTTTCCAGGCTCAGGCAACTATCTCGGATTACCTTCACCAACATGAATTTACAAAACAATTTGTAACAGAAGAGTTAGTGTGGTATCTGGTAGGCACCAATTGACCATCAAGCAAAACCTTTTTTTTACTCTACTTCACTGTTTTGAAGGACCTTACTCTATCGTGTCTATTTACAGGCTGCTGCTTTGCTGGTTATGCCCATTTTTGTTTTGTACACGCTCCTAATTGACACATTCTGGTCTGTGTTTTATTTTCTCAGTGTTGAGATAGTTTTATTTGCTCGTTATGATGGCGTGTCTTTATACGAATTGATTTTACTTGCCACTTGATTTCGATATTTTTATTTGCATGTAGTACCAAGAAGCAGAAGAAGAAAACCCCACGGAGCAGTAATGCCAACCATGTTCATCGGAGACATAAGCGCCGGCATGCTGATAAATAGATCATAGATAAACCACTCCAGGCTTGTCTTTGGCGTGTCACATTGTAGTTGAAGAAGGTACGGTTGTTGGATCCTTCTAAGAAAGATCCACATTGTCTTTGGTTCTTTGTTGTCTCCGGCATGTAGTTTTGATTTTGTACCCTGCAGATCGTGAAGTTTGACCGTGTTACCTTTCACCGAAGAGTTCACCGTCAGGCATACACACTGCATGGTGATCTTGGTCATCGCTGAACCTTGCTGTGTATCTAAGTTCTAAGAGTTACAATACACCCGAACTGTGTTTCTGCCCCCGGTGTGCAGGCAGAGTTGTGTAGTTGTGGTTTGTATTTCATCTCAAAATAGGGATCGCGAGCTTAAATCTGTGGGTGTTCATTTAATTGGTTATTTGTTGTAGCCTTGTGCATGTGTTTGAGGTTCTGTCATTCGTGCTTCGTTCTGTCACATTTGTTGGTCACTTGTAGCTGACTAGCTGTAGCTTGTACTCACTGTAAACGCTTGTTTTTGTGCGTAAGCCCCTGTTCTTCGTATCTACTCCCTCCGTTACAAATTTTGACATACAATTTTGAAACAGAGGGATTACATGATATTCACCCGTACCGAGGCCATGCGCATCGGCAGGTGCCGGTTGCTCGAGCAAATCACGACAGGCGGCTTCTCCTGCTTCGAAGAGGACGTCAGCATTCGGGCAGCTTCGTGATGACCGTTCCCGGAACGACAAAACACGTAACAACAGCTCAAAAGTTACATTGTTAGGTTTGAAGAAACATGCACATTGATTAGGAACATAACACACGCGAGTACACCTCGATCTCTTATCTATGAGCTCATTACCAAGCTGTTTTCGGTGCACATTATCAGCGTCAAGCAACCTATCCTCTTAGATTTCTACAAGCCAAGACATCATTACAGCACAAAAAAATAAAAAAGCAGAGATAACTTAAGCTACAGATACAACAAGGGGCTAGTCTAAGACACCTCAAATCTTCTCGTCCTACGTGCATGATATACGGGGACCAACAATTTTGCTTGCCACTTTGGCACTGCAAGCGCACGCACACCGTGATCCCACACAGCTACTACACCTGGTACCCGGCAGGCCAGTACCTCTCCACCAGCTGCTCCACGTCCAAGCTCTGGTACCGCGCGCCGGCCGCGTCCCCGCCGAACCCTCCGTCTCCTCCGGGCGCGATCACGCACCCGCCGAGCCCCACCTGCGCCATCTGCTGCTGCTGTTGCTGGTGATCACCTGCCATATTCACCTGATGGTTTCCCCCGGCACCGCCCGGCGCCGCCTGCTGGCTCATCGCCATCGACATCGCGTGGAACGCCGGCGGCGGGGACGGCATGGCCGGCGTGGCGCCGAGGTTGAGGCTGAGGCCGCCGCCGGAGAGCGTGAACTGCGGCGCCACGGCGGCGGCGGCGGGGTTCATGTACGCCGCCGCCGTGCCGGGGTGCGGCTGGATGTGCGGGTGCAGGCCCGGCGTGCCGCGGGCGAAGCGCGCGAGCTCGGCCAGGTCGGCGGGCGTCATGTAGGGGTGGTGGTGGTGGCCGCGCCCGAAGGGGTCGTGCTGGTGGAGCAGCGTGGGCAGGAGCGGCGGCACCATGTCCAGCGTGTAGGGGTGGTGGTGCGACCGCGAGTGCGCGTTGTTGGACGGGTACTTCTTGGCGCCGGCGCTCTTGGCGAACACCCGGCACACCACCCACTCGTCCTGCGTGTGTCATACAAATGATCGATAAAAAAAAACATTTTAATTTCTCTGCTATGATCATATGAATAATGTTCATTCAATATAACTTCGTAAAATAAGTTTGCTACAAATTCGTAACTTATAATAGAGATTTATGTATACCTTGTTAGATTTTGGGGCTGATTTGGAGTGCAGGCGATACTCGTGCATGACCCAGTTGGTCTTCTCACCGCGAGGAGCTCTTCCTTTGTAGAACACCAGGGTTTTTTTCATCCCTACTAGCTCTGGCGTGGCAGGTAGTTGCCCGGTGTAGATTTCTTTATCCTTTCCCGTTGTCTTCCAATATCCAGCATTAGTTGCACGGTTCGTCCGCACACCGGTTGGGTACTTTCTGTCCCTTAGGCTGAAGAAATACCACTCTTTTTCTCCGAGCTTCGCCTTTTCTGGTATGAATTGTTAGATTCACAAATTGTTAGTTAGTGCTGTCGTCTTAATTGTGCAAAAAAGAAAGGCACTTGAGACTTTGATCGATTCCATATGTGATGAGTCATGAGAGACTCATGTGTCATCACCACCAACTTTTTTTAACCATTATATCATCATAGTTCAATACTGTTTCAGACAAATATGCTCACACAAACCTTCATGTCTCCAATCTACAAAGTTACATAGAGTTAAAGTTTCAGAGCTTGTTCTAGAGAGCAGATCGAATGATTGACCTGTTGGATATATGCCCTAGAGCCAATTGGATTGGATCCACTAATGGGCCTACAAAGTGGAAGCCCATTAGCGTGGCCCATTAGCACTAGAGGGACTACACCAAGTATTAGTCCCACATTGCTAATGGACGAAGGGGTGGGAGGTTTTCCTCCCTGTATATACGAGGGAGGGGCAAAGGGGAGAGAGGCAAGCCAGTTGTGCCGCCCCTCCTATAGCCGCGGCTACAGTACCCGCGGTACTGTTCACGCGTGAACAGTTCATGCGGTGAACAGTAACCGCCCTCCCACGCTGCCGTTCTCCTGCCGCGCGCCTCGGTGCTGGCACACCGACGCTCGGCGTTCCAATCTCCGTACGTGTGGATACCTCGGAGGTGCTACATCTGGAGCACTAGGACGAACCACAAGTCGCAGGACCAGACGGACGTTCGCAACTTCACGGCACTGCTACCTCGACGCGCTTCTCTACACCGAGACGGTTCCGCTGCATCTACGCGTCTAGTGGTAACGATCTGAGATCTATAACTGCAGTTGTTCCTGGTTTCGGGGTACACGGTTTTGTATTGTGCTAGCGTAGCCTCCCCGAATCCCGTCAGTGGTATCAGAGCCGTAGCTGCTTCGTTATAGGTTCGATCGTGGGCATATGGAGATATGCGTGGTTGTAGATGAGTCTCTGATCGGTTCGTGATCTTTGCCGTGATGGTTGTGTAACGAATTGCTCCTACCGGTCGGTTTTTTCGCCATCGGAGCTAAGTGATACTCGTAAACCCATGCATGGTAAGATGTAGATCAATTGGATTGGTCGAATCGAACTTAGGTCAATGGCCAGGCGCATGGGATGCGTGACGGTGAAGATTGGATCTGAAACCGGGCCGGAGAAAGATGCGAAAACAAGATGTTCGGTAAAACAGTCATAACTTTCGCATACGATCTCGGATGGAGACAATTTTTATATGAAAATTCATCTACAGAAAAAGTTACGTCCGTTTTAGACTGCCTTTGACAGTTTCGCCGAAATCAGATTTGCGAAATTCGGCCGGGAAGATGGAGTTTTCTGCGTTTTAAGTTTAGACGTCGGAATCGCCTAACTTGTTTTTGCAGAAATTCATGTGATCGGTATGGCCCTTATGTGTATGTGATGCATGTATGTAATTGAATCATGACCTGCGTGTCGTGAGTGCGGCAATACGGCTGGAGCCATATGTATTGTCAAGTTATTGTAATGGTCTGCGTGCCAACCTGTGATGATCTAAGCGCGATTATGTAATTTATTTACTTGCATGCGTTAGATGTTAGTTCTTGGAGGACTCATCACTGTAGGATGGCATGCATGGATCATGGAGATGGAGATCAACATGATGGATCATGAAGATGGAGATCAACATGATGGACAACACAATGGAGATGGAGATCTACCTGTGATAATGGGCCATACCGTGTCATTATTGTGTGAATGCCGTCCTATAACGTTCTGCTTTTATTTACATGCGACGAATGACGTTATTTTAGCATGCGACGATAAAAGTAGAACGATCCCTCAGTAATATTTAAGTTTACGTGCCCTCCCAAACCTTGCACCATCATGTCTTGTACGATCAGTGGTGGGTCTATAAAATTAGGGTGCTGCTGATTTTTCTCGACTAGATGGGTTCGTATCGGATACTTACTCGCACGGGGTTTTGGTTACCTTGAACAAAGTCATCTTAACGGTTAAGGGCTTTGGGGCACAAGAGTTGGTCGCCGAGACATAGAGATGTCACCCAACAACAGGAGTCATATGAGATATGATTAGCAAAGAGTTGCTTACCGGTCTACCATGTCTTCTAGCGGTGATGCTAAAGCTCACTAGTCGACTTGTTAGTTGTGGATCCTGAATCACTAGTAATCAATCGAGGGATATTGATTTTAGTGGGAGTAGATTCAGTTAAATGGTTAATTTAATTTACTCCGTCATGGATACGTTGTCTTAGTATTTTGCATTATTATTTTGTTGTAGATCAATGGCTGTCAACGCACCGTTTACTTTACGTTCGATCCTTGAGAAAGAAAAGTTGAATGGAACAAACTATGCGGATTGGATCCGCAACGTGAGAATTGTTCTCAGGGCAGAGAAAAAGGAGGATGTTCTAGACACCCCTTTACCAGACGAGCCTGCTGAAAATGCAACTGCTGCTGTGAGAAACGCCCACCAGAGAGTGTTGGACGTTGATAATCAGATAAGCTGTCTTCTACTTGCTAGTATGGAACCTGAGCTGCAGATGCAGTTTGAGGGATATACTACACACAATATGATTGTGGCTCTCCAGATAATGTTCCAAACTCAAGCTAGGACCGAAAGGTTCAATATGTCCAAAGCTTTTGTGGAGACAAAGTTGGCAGAAGGTGCAGCAGTTGGGCCACACGTGATCAAGATGGTTGGTCACACTCAGAGATTGGAGAAGCTAGGCTTCCCAATAGGTCCAGAGTTGGCCACTGATTTTATTCTAGCGTCACTTCCGCCAAGCTATGGTAGCTTCATCTCGAACTACCATATGCATGGGGCAGAGAAGGGTTTGAATGAGCTGTGTGGCATGCTTAAAACAGCAGAGGCTGACATTAAGAAGAGCAATGGTGGCGGCCATGTGATGGCGATCCAGAACAAGCCTAACTTTAAGAAGAAGGGCAATTGGAAGAAGAAGGGCGAGGCCAAAGATGTGATCAACAAGCCAAGCTCGGATCCCAAACCTGGACCAGCGCCTGATAAGCCATGCTTTTACTGTAATGAACTGGGTCACTGGAAGAGAAACTGCAAGCAGTACCTAGCTTCGCTAAAGAACAAGGGAAGTAAGAGTACTTCCGGTTCAGGTACGCTTCAGGTTTATGTTACCGATATCTTCCTCGCTGATTCTTATGTTAATTCCTGGGTATTTGATACCGGATCGGTTGCTCATATTTGCAATTCGATGCAGGGAATAATAAGAAGTAGAAGCGTGGAAAGAGGAGAAGTTGATTTTCGTGTGGGCAACAATGCAAGAGTTGCAGCGCTGACCGTCGGGACGATGCAACTTCACCTCCCATCAGGATTTATAATGGAACTAAATAATTGTTATTATGTTCCTAGTTTAAGTCGAAACATTGTGTCTCCTTCATGTTTGATGAAGGATGGTTATTCATTTGCGAGTGAAAACAATGGTTGTGTGATCTCTAAGAATGGCATGTTTGTGGCTTTTGCATCCATTGTGAATGGTTTGTTTATTTTAAATCTTGATGGTGCGCCTATCTGTAATGTAAGTGCTAAAAGGCCTCGGCCTAATGATTTAAGTCCGACCTATATGTGGCATTGTCGTTTGGGTCATATAAGTGAAAAGCGCATGAAAAGGCTCCATTCAGATGGACTTTTAACTTCGTTTGATTTTGAATCATACGAGACATGCGAAGCTTGTTTGCTAGGCAAGATGACCAAGACGCCATTCACAGGTTTTCCTGAGAGGGCGCATGACTTATTGGAACTCATACATACGGATGTGTGTGGACCAATGAGCACGACAGCTAGAGGTGGATTCCAATACTTCATTACCTTCACTGATGATTTTAGTAGATATGGCTATGTCTACTTAATGAAACATAAGTCAGAAACCTCTGAAAAGTTCAAAGAATTTCAAAATGAAGTGGAAAATCAACGTGGTAAGAAAATTAAGGCCTTACGATCCGATCGTGGAGGTGAGTATTTGAGCCACTGAGTTTAGCAGTCATCTAAAGAGTTGCGGAATTGTTCCACAACTTACGCCGCCTGGAACGCCTCAGAGAAACGGCGTGTCCGAGCGACGTAATCGAACCTTGTTGGACATGGTACGATCAATGATGAGCCAGTCAGACCTACCGTTATCGTTTTGGGGTATGCTTTAGAAACAGCAGCTTTCACACTTAATAGGGTACCGTCTAAATCCGTGGATAAGACACCATATGAGATATGGACTGGCAAGACTCCCAGTTTGTCTTTTCTGAAAATTTGGGGTTGTGAAGTGTATGTCAAGAGACTTCAGTCAGACAAACTTACACCCAAGTCGGATAAGTGCATATTCGTGGGATATCCAAAGGAAACTATTGGATATTATTTCTACAACCGATCAGAGTGCAAAGTGTTTGTCGCTTGAAACGGTGTTTTCTTGGAGAAAGAGTTTCTCAAAAGCGAGAAAAGTAGACAAAAGGTGTTTCTTGAAGAAATTCAAGATGAGTCCATGAGGCAAGGCTCTACGAGTGATGCTAATGTAGCAGAACCCGTGGAGGCACCGGTGGTGAGAGATGAACCACCACAACCACGAAGGTCCGAAAGGCCACGTCGTGCAACTGATAGAATGAATCTCCTAATTACAGGAGAGCGCGGCATATTGTTGATGGAAAACGATGAGCCTAGGACATATGCGGAAGCAATGATGGACCCAGATTTCGAGAAATGGCAGAGTGCCATGAGATCCGAGATAGATTCCATGGGACACAATCAAGTTTGGAACTTGGTTGATCCGCCTGAGGGTGTTAGACCCATCGAGTGCAAATGGATCTTTAAGAAAAAGAGAGATATGGACGGAAATGTTCACGTCTATAAAGCACGGCTTGTTGCAAAAGGTTTTCGACAAGTTCAAGGAGTTGACTACGACGAGACATTTTCTCCAGTAGCGATGCTTAAATCTATTCGGATCATCCTAGCAATAGCTGCGTATTTTGATTATGAGATATGGCAGATGGATGTCAAAACAGCTTTCCTAAATGGAAACCTTGATGAGGACGTGTATATGATACAGCCTGAAGGTTTTGTCGATCCGACCAATGCTGGAAAAATATGCAAGCTTCAGAAATCCATTTATGGATTAAAGCAAGCATCTCGGAGTTGGAATATTCGTTTTGATGAGGTAGTCAAAGGGTTTGGTTTTCATCAAAATGTAGAAGAGCCTTGTGTTTACAAGAAAGAAAGTGGGAGCGCTGTTGTATTTCTAATTTTATATGTGGATGACATATTATTGATTGGGAATGACATTTCTATGCTGGAATCCGTAAAGACTTCACTGAAAAATAGTTTTTCTATGAAAGACTTAGGAGAAGCAGCATATGTTCTGGGCATAAAAATCTATAGAGATAGATCAAGGAGGCTTATAGGATTAAGCCAAGATACTTATATTGACAAGGTGCTGAAACGGTTCAGCATGGAGCAATCCAAGAAGGGGTTCTTACCTATGTCACATGGTGTACACCTCAGCAAGAATCAGCGTCCTCAGACAGCTGATGAGCGAGAGCGCATGAATAAGATTCCGTATGCTTCGGCAATTGGGTCTATCATGTATGCCATGATAAGTACTCGTCCAGATGTCTCATTTGCTCTAAGTATGACGAGCAGACACCAGTCTGATCCGGGTGAGAGTCACTGGACAGCGGTGAAAAGTATTCTTAAGTACTTCAGAAGGACTAAAGATATGTTCCTAGTCTATGGAGGTGAGGAGGAGCTCGTTGTAAACGGTTACACCGACGCTAGCTTCCAAACTGATCCGGATGATTCACAGTCTCAATCAGGATTCGTATTTACTTTAAATGGTGGCGCTGTGAGTTGGAAGAGTTCCAAGCAGGAGACCGTGGCTGATTCTACAACAGAAGCCGAGTACATCGCAGCTGCTGAAGCTGCAAAGGAAGGTGCTTGGATGAGAAAATTTCTCATTGAGCTTGGTGTGTTTCCGAATGCGTCTAGCCCATTGAATCTCTTTTGCGACAACAATGGGGCTATTGCGCAGGCTAAGGAGCCAAGGAATCACTCAAAGAACAGACATGTACTGCGGAAGTTTCACCTCATTCGAGAGATCATTAGACGAGGTGATATCAAGATATGCAAAATAGATACGGATCTAAATGTTGCTGATCCTTTGACAAAGGCTCTTTCACAGCCTAAGCATGAGGCGCATATGAGAGCTATGGGTATTAGATATCTTCTAGATTAGCTCTAATGCAAGTGGGAGTCATATTTCATAGTATCCATGATAAAGCACTAGGTGTTCATTGAATATCCATGAAAGGCAACTTGTATTGATCGACAATTATGTGAATTGTTTGTGAAACTCTTTACTTGTATGGTTATTCTAAAGTTATCCCTGGTCAGAATTCATGCTAGAACACACATGAACATTAGACTAGCACATGTATTAGTTGATGACTATGTTTCACAAGTCATGAACATGGAGATGTAAAACTAATAATGTGGGCACAAGTATGACATGGGCTGGATTGACCCAACGTGAGATGTTGTAATATTGTTCTCTGTTTCACAACGTGTATGCTTTGTCCTAAGACCTGAGATTGCCGCATGTACTCAAGATGTGAATTGACTTACTTAGGGGCTATCAAACGCTACGCCGTAATTGGGTAGTTATAAAGGTAGTTTTTCGGGTTTGTCAGGAAGCATGCTGTGAGACATGGTCAATCAAGATGGAATTTGCCCCTCTCTATGTGAGAGAGATATCTCTGGGCCCCTCGAGTGATCGGATCAAGAAATGCATGGCCGTGCTAGGTTAAGTGTTAACCTCTTGAAGGATCCGACTCACAGGTTCGAGAAAGAGAGGTCAGCTTGGAGAAGCTAGACCAAATATCGCGAGGCAAAGGGAATAGCATGTATATGAGTTGTGGTGGTTCGTCTGATATGATCTTTACGTGCACTTAGGAGTTGACACGTCTTGCTAGAGACCGCTATCAACTATTGGTCGAGTAGGAGTACTCGAACCATGTCTATGTGTGCGTGAACCCATAGGGTCACACACTTAAGGGGTTTGGAACATTTAAATACTTGACTAAGAGATTGTCTCTAGTGCAAGTGGGAGACTGTTGGATATATGCCCTAGAGCCAATTGGATTGGATCCACTAATGGGCCTACAAAGTGGAAGCCCATTAGCGTGGCCCATTAGCACTAGAGGGACTACACCAAGTATTAGTCCCACATTGCTAATGGACGAAGGGGTGGAAGGTTTTCCTCCCTATATATACGAGGGAGGGGCAAAGGGGAGAGAGGCAAGCCAGTTGTGCCGCCCCTCCTATAGCCACGGCTACAGTACCCGCGGTACTGTTCACGCGTGAACAGTTCATGCGGTGAACAGTAACCGTCCTCCCACGCTGCCGTTCTCCTGCCGCGCGCCTCGGTGCTGGCACACCGACGCTCGGCGTTCCAATCTCCGTACGTGTGGATACCTCGGAGGTGCTACATCTGGAGCACTAGGACGAACCACAAGTCGCAGGACCAGACGGACGTTCGCAACTTCACGGCACTGCTACCTCGACGCGCTTCTCTACACCGAGACGGTTCCGCTGCATCTGCGCGTCTAGTGGTAACGATCTGAGATCTATAACTGCAGTTGTTCCTGGTTTCGGGGTACACGGTTTTGTATTGTGCTAGCGTAGCCTCCCCGAATCCCTTCATGACCTTGCTCTATCCGATGACCAGAAGGAAGAAGCACGTACATGCACGACCAAAACAACATGTAATTCTTGTGATCACAGAGAGTAATATCATGACACCCGACTTGTTTTCTCACCATTATCTTCTGGATTAAATTTTTCATGGGTGAATATTTATGGGTACATATATGGATACCTGGAACATAAATATCTGATGATGTAGTGTTAATTTGCATATGTTCTTTCCTATTGATAACATGTATAGGCTCGGAAGAATATGCTCCCTCATCACAAAAGATTGTCATTTTGGGTGTATATGCAACGCAATCAGCGAGCGTTAATATCATGCAAAACATTTTTGTTACATTTTGCATATACCTTTACTGCTAATTAGCGGCCACAGTGGTGCTTTTGTGACCGAGGGGAGGGAGTGCATGGTAACAACCAAAAGATATTTCTATTAAATAATGATACATGCACACGCACAATTAAAATAACAAAGTTATATAGTAGTGTGGAACATCCTATAGTTGTTGGGTAGCAGTAATTTCTAACTAGGAATATAGGTTGTCAGAGAGGAAGAGTATAAAATCGGGGATCAATAATATTGTTGTTCCTTTAACTAAGACCATGTCAACTATAAATTTTTCACTCGATCATATGCGTCCACAAAAGAAGATGATAACACATATCAGCATGCCAAGCTACAATATGGACGACAGAGTAGACAGCAAGAATAAAAAATGTAAGAAATAAAGAAACCTTTGAGACCCATTCATATATGATATATGAACAAGTATGGTTTGAGGTTTTTTCTAGCTTTTGAAAAACTTGCACCAAACGTGTGACAATTGGACAACTACTCTTTAGATGCTTGGAAATTAACCATGCTTTGCACCAAACGTGTGACAATTAGATAACCCCTCCTAAGATGGATGCTTGAAGATTAACAAGTCAATCAACAACAACATGGTAAATATATATGATGCTTAAATTTATGCCTACATAAATATGTGGTTGCACAAAAAACTAATTGCCCTTAAAAAGAGAGAAAATTATATGGTTAAATTGGCAAACACGCTCGCATGCTATTGTTAATTAGAAATAAGCATTAGCTTTTTATGATCAATTAATGGAGTTTAATTATCTAGCCATGAGTGTGCATGTATGCGCGCTCATTTCTCCTTACCCGGGAGATCCCACGGCTCGCACTTGTTGAGATCGACCTCGGCGATGGCCCTCGCCGTGAAGCTGCCGTCGGCGATCTTCTGCCGCAGGTAGTACGTGATGAGCTCCTCGTCCGTCGGGTGGAACCTGAACCCCGGCGGCAAGCTCTCCTCTTTCTTCGACCCTCCCCCTCCACCACCACCACCGCCTCCTGCTGCTCCTCCTCCTGACCCTTCCATAATCAGATCAACAATCGATCTACCTCAGCACAGCGCAAGATCAGAGCCAAAAAGCCCTAACCCTAGCCTGCTAGATTGTGCACAAAGAAAAAGCTTCCGATTTCTTGTTGCACTTAAGAAGACGGCTGCAGGCAACTCTAACGGACTCAAGAACGAAATGATTTGACAAGAAAGGGTTTGATAAGCTGCTAGCAAGCAGAAGAACGCACTGCACATACGGCAGCTAGCTCTCAGCTGCTTTGGCCCTCTCTCTGAAATATTTGGGGTGCTTTTTCACGCAAGAGGGAGAAGATATAAGGGGGCCATGAGCCATATGCGAGGTCTCGATCGAAGAGATGTCCTGGAGAAGCTTTTACCAACTGGGGGTCGTGAGCTACAAGCTGGATGTGTGCGTCGTCGCATGTCGCGGGCCACGCGCTCGCTGCTGTTTCTTTCAACCGGGCCGGGTCGTCTTCGTCGCAACAGTGCCAAGGATATGGTCGTACTAACCGGTGGCAGTACTACACTACTCTTTGCCATGGCCTGTCTTTTCATGGCTGCGTCCGTGGTTCTTGCTAATTGATCTGATTAGATGTATAATCGTCTATCTAATAATATAAATGCTTAATAACATCGATGATCGAGCTGTACCCCATGCACAGTTCGCTCTATGCTTAACAACTTTGCAATTTCTAGCTATACACAGCTAGCTCGATCAGCTCAACATATGCTCAAAATAAGCATCGCGTTCTGCTGTATATACAAGTGTCAGCTGTCAAATGCCATCATTCGCTCGAGTAAACTCGTATTGATTTGACTTAGAAGAAGTTTTAGCAGAACAAGCTATGCAGGAGAGAAATTTTATATATCGGTATGTTCTGCTAGTGGATGAGTTCGCTGACTGTGGTTGATTTTAGATGTTTTAATAGTATTTTTGCGAAGGAGAAAAAGATAGAATAAGTCAAAACAAGCTCGTTATGGCGGGAAAACAGACAAACACGAACGTAGCTTATCCTGAGTAGTTTTCATAATGGAAGTCAAAACATGTATAATTCAAATTCGATCGATGGCAACGGAACTGGAGTCGTAGTCTATTCCGTAGAGAGGATACAAGGGATGCATATCAAAGAATTCTCTGAAACGCCCGTCCAGGGACGCCGCAGCCAAGCGAGAGCACAGCAAACTGCTCGAAACGCAACACACGTCCACAACCACACGCGAGCTAGCAAACAGGACACGTGCGGGTGGGCCCTGCGCCAGATACGGCCACGTAGGCAGGGGCCCACGCTCCCTTTGACCCGGGGATAGGGAGCGGCAGTCGGGCAGGGGCGCCGGGCCTGGGTTCCCTCTAATCCCAACCAACGCGAAGAAAACAAATGCAGCAGCGGCAGCGAACTGTTCAGCACCTCACAGTCATCTACCGGCCTAGGATTATTCCCTTTGCTTTGCTGTTCATTTTGTAGCTTGTGCTGTGCTCTCCTTTGGTCTTAAGCATGGGCTGGGTAAGGCTGATTGCTGTATTGCTGTGTGTGGCACAATTTGAATTTGGTGGAGAGATTAGGAAAGAAAGAGTTGGTTGAGCCTGTTTGTTTGTAAATTGTAATACATAAACCGAGCTTCTTTGTTTAATCTTTTGAACAGGGCAATAGTTATGAATAGGTTGGTAGCTTAACGTAAAACTTTCCAGAAACCGAATAATCCACTCATATTCTCGTAGCGTTTCAAACAGATTCATTTCGAGTTTTAGTTGAATAAATGCTCAAGGACGCAGGAAGTGAGGAAGCTAAGTGGCAAGCATCACAGGTTGAGCAACTGGAATGTAGGAAACAGAGGATGATATGCCAATTGCCAAAGCGTCATCGCCTCTTCGGTCTTGTCCACTTGCTAGACACTGCCTCAGTGCCTTTGCATTGCGGCAGTCCATGCTGCTCCAGGTCTTGTGAATATCAAGATAACGACAGTAGGATGCAATCTTGACAAATGGGCATTTTGTAGGAGGACAGCAATTCATCAGGCTGGCCCAAAGCACAAGTTCAAACCTGATGATCCTTGGTCGTCATTCACATGCCCCAGCGGTACAGCACCCCGATCAATTTATTCCCTCAAAAACAGTTCTTTCTTTAATATCCATGCCTAAATCTAGGGTTCTTGTTCATGTTGACTGCCCAAATTGCTCTCTCATCAGTTTTGTCATGCTTGGGCCCTTCCATTATATTTGTCCAATTTGTCTGGGGGTACAGATCGACACTGATAGTTGAGTAGAGCTGAATATCTGTCATTGACTAAATCTGCACTGAAAGTTACTGGTTTTTGGTTCTGTCTGAAATTTCTGAATTTCTTGTGGCAAGAACCGATAGCTCAAACGATCCGTCATGACTCATGACCACTTTCACTTATTTCAATTATATGCGTGGTTCTCATGCATATTTACCGAGACAACATGCACTGATTTGAGAGTTTCTGTTGTTGGGCACAATCATTGATGTACTGTTTGCAGTGTAACATCTGAAAAGGGCCACCTGAAAAGTAGGTTGGGGAATTGATAGTTCGAATTCGAAAAGGGTGTTGCGGGTGACTCCAGGGGCATTGTAGTTGTTGATTTTGTTGAAGCGTGACTGACAAGAATTGGTAAAAGTTTTCTTGTGGGTCAAAATGTCTCTTGAATTTGTCTCTCTAGGTTTGCTCAATTCCATAAGTTTAGGCTTGGTCTCTTGAAGGTTCAGTCCTTTTTCCTCTTTCCATGTTTTGAGCTGCGATCTCACTCTCATGTGCCATCAGAGATCTCACAACATGTTGCAAATTGTACAGTTCAGAGAATGCTATCTTTTCCCAATGGTAATTTATTTAGTGATTTGTTCCTATGTAATGCACGGTTTGATTCTAGGAACAATGGCCCAACTCTGCAAAGTGCAAACGAAGCAGCTCAACAAGACTTTTTTTTTTTTGAAACGTAGCTCAACAAGAAATTAATCTCTCCTTTTGAAATGTGTAGTGTAGAAAAGCATCAACACAAATTTCTGGATTCTTCACTTATAGCCGCCTGCCTTTTTTTTTGAGTTTTGTATTTTTTCTTTCTAAGAAATTGCATTTAGCAGAAAATCAAATTGACCGTCGCAAGGTCAAGGGCCACGGCGACACGGTCACACCCGAACCTGGTCCAACCGGACCGATTCGCGCACACCGCCTCTGCACCAACCGCACCGCACCGCATCGCGCGTCCATGGCCCGAGCGGCGGCGGCTCGTCTGGATCGCCCGCCGGACGCGAGTGTGCGCGTGGCGCGGCGGTGGGCGAGCCCGTGGTCAGTAGGAAGGAGAGGTGGCGGTCCTCCGGCGGAGGCCACGCCAACGCGCCCTTGTAGACTGCAACGGCGGGAGGTGCGGTCTTCTCTGCTACTATCCGTGGTTGTCAGATTGCAAAGCTTTTAGGGATTTACTTCGCTTTAAGGTAGCACTTATTGACTTTGATAGGGCTTATAAGCTGCTCTGTATCATGTGAATACTCGTGGATCAGTGAGGGAAGGATTTGTGTAGTACTAGTGCTCTTAAGATTAGTGTAGGATTCAGCTTTTCCAAATGCACAGTTTAATTAATGACGCCCAATTTGCACGAGCGTTATAGGTCAGAAACATTGTGCAGAAATGTTAGCTTGGTTGAGAAATTGTTTTCAATACCATCCTGTCGCCACTATGCCATCACTAACAAATTGTCGTTAGCGAAACTCCGCAGCTGGCAAACCAACCCTTTGACATTAGTAGGATTGGTTTCAATGAATCACCCATTACTTGTGAAGCACTTCACTGGCAGAAAGTACACGGAAGCTTTGTGCAGCCATCAATCTTTCCGCAGCCAAAATTTACAATTCTCGGCGCGTATGGATATCTTAAAAATTGCATACCTAAAAGGGGGCCAAGATGTTACAGTTTAGTTGACTGCTTTGCGTGATAGGAATGTCTCTGAAACCGGTTCAAATTAGTCATAGCAAAAACCTTGATAGGATAACAATGGTTGATGAATATATTTTCTCATCACTTTGTATAGGTTCATCTTCAGGTTGTTTAGAACTCATTTAGGATTTTTGAGTAAGCCATTTGAAACTTTTAGTATGTAGGAGGTTTTACTGCTCTTCTTCCTGAATGTGGGAAGTTAATGGTGGTTGAGTGCAAGAAAAGAAATATAACTAACACTGTAAAGATAGAGGGATATAGAAACAGAACAGTTGCCGCTAATGATGAAAACAGGCTCATGTTCTGTGAAAGGTAGCTTCTACCTCCCTCGTCTAATTTATATTTTCTAGCAAGACTGCTGACAGGCTGCAAACTTCAAAGATTATGTTCACATTGCCGTATCCCATCTTAATCAGCTCTGTCCCTGTAGAATTACGTGGGGAATGTGGACATTGAGCTATATTATCTCTGGAAGCTTCATGTTTAATGCTTTTACTTAATCCAATGTGATGATGTCTTGAAGAAGGAAATTCTCATTTGCGGATGTCCAATGATCATAAGAGTTATTATTGTGGTTGGTGCTGCAGTTTCAGGGTGCTTTTAGGTTTTATGCGGCAGTATATCCTTAAATTTTGTGACAGGAAAATTTGTAGGTTGAGAAATCTTTTATTAGCATATATCACTGGAACGTTGCACTACCAAATCTCTTTCACAATGCTTCTGTTTTCCAGTGTGTTTTCCCTTAAAAAGAATCTTGATAACAGTACAAATATATATATTACAGTGAATAATGTTTTTTTTTCACATTTCCTATTTTGTAGTAAGTAAAGCTATTCAAGTAACTCAAATAGATGCATTTTTGGTTTTTGCAAAAAGAAGAACAAAAAAGTGCTCATGTGACTCGCCACGATAGAAATTTGATTTTTTGGATGCTGAAGTGCTGAACTGCTATTACATTGGTCGATCAATTCCCTATGGGAGCACATAAGCATATAGCTAAATTTATCCAATTTCTTAGCATAGAATTATGCTTTTGACATTTTGAACATTGGTAACAGGTTTCTTGTGCGAGTCGCGATCCATACCTTTTGGGCATCTGCTTGAAGTATCTGTGGTAAACCAGCAAGCAGTAGCAGTAGTGCAGAATTCACTATACCAATTAGAGAAATGACATTCTTTTTGGAAAATGCATTATGGAATTTAATTTGAGTTGGCTGCAGTGAAAGAAGTACACTGCGCTTGTCAACTAGATGAAAGTCATGAAACCTTATTACAATAGATGGTTAAATTTCAAAATTGTGTATTTGAGTTGCTTCAGCATATGCTGTACTTATGAATTTGGGCAAGTAGGAAAAGCTTCGGTAGTAATACTCTAGAAAAAAAGTTGTCACATGCTAATTACTTAGTTCTTACATCTATTGCTTGCCTTAAGCACCAGTGACAGTTGTCAGTTCTAGCATCTAGTGTTAATTACTTAAAGCTTGCATCTGGTGGTCTAGTAATTGATCTGCCAACTAATTGGCTATTCTGTCCTCAGCTTGTTGATCACTACTTGCTGACTTGTTGCAGACAGTTGGGTGTTCCAAGGGCAGTAGTATTATCTAGAAAGTGAGGTACAAACGTACAGCAACCTCCAATTCCTAATCAGGTAATATCAGTGTTTTACTTCTGCTGGTTTAGTTTGTTTATACTGATGTCAATTTAGTAGCTTCCTAACAATTAATGCTCATGTTAGCGTAACTAAGTGTGCAGAAAATTGGCTTACAATGAGTTGGTAACTTAAGATGAATATGGGCCTTGCTCGATAGCTGAATTTTGTCCATCTCCATTTTGTGTGCTAGTACACATATTAGATGAAGGGAATTCTGCTACTACTTAATATTCCAATAAAAGAGATCAAGATGCTTGAATTAAGAATCGCTTTGTAAATTTCTAACAAAAGAACGGTTGCAATGCGATAATTAACCATTAATCTCGATTGATTCCAGCTTGAATACAGTTATACTGGTATGTTACCTTTGCTGGACACAATCTGGAGTGACCTTATAATATTTAAACTATCCCATTTCATGCACTGAAATTTTGGCTCGAGAAAGTGAAATTTTATTGAAATTTTTCCTCTAAAAGTGTGTTATCCTTGGAATTTTGCCTCTAGGAGCAGTTTGTATATAATGCCCATCAGGGTTTATGTTCTCATATTTGGTGGTTATTCTTACAAATAAAAGGACATGTGGTAATTGAAAAAAAAAACTTTTGTAAGTAAACAAAGGTAAACTGACAACCAAGGGATAAGGGTAGCATACTCAGGTATATGTTAATGTGAAGAAAAAATATCACAGAAGCCTGAGACCTAGCCTTGTGGTTTCGAGATCACGCAAACGACTGTGAGTCATTGAAAGTGATTCTGAAAGTTTTCCCAAACCTGTTTCAGTGCTGTGTATACAGTATACACATTTCAGGTTGTTACCACTGAGAAATCGCTAGTGTCTTCCTCTGTTTCTGTATCACATTTTAAAAAACCGGGGCAAAAGTTTCCATACATAACTGTACATGTGTTGATCACTTGATCCCAAAAAAGAAATGTGTTCTTCATCATCTGGACACAAACATCTGAAGCATGTTCATCATCCATTTAGATGCACGGTGATTGAAAATATGGTTAGTTTCTTCAGCATTTGAAAGTAAATTCATGCTCTGTGCTGATAGACGCATTGTACCTGCAAATGGTTCAAAGGCATCCCAACATTTTCCCAAGATAGCCATGTGCCCAGAAAAATCTATATGGCTTGTCTATTTTTGCAATCGACAAGTACTTTTGGAGTGTGCCCCCTGATTTGAAGCAGTAATGTGTGGATAAGTTCCAATCTTTAGTGAAAGATCTTTCTGCAATGAATAAAGAAGTTTACTTGTGAAACACTTCATAATATGAAATTACGCAGTGTACGTTTGTATTCACATCGTTATTAAACTGGGTGCTAAAGGCATCGTCGGATTGAACCACAAAGTAGGAACGGGCCTTAGTTGTGCTCTTTGAAGTTGAATAGATCAATCGTACGTCAGTGATATGTGAGAGAGATTGACCCGTAACTACTCTTGGTGACTGATTGATGGAAACACGTCAATGTGAGTTACTGATAAACTTGTAATGTCATTCAACGTCAGTGTCCAAACAACGACTAAATCAATGAATCCACTCACATCAAAAGTTGTTTGTAGAAAACTTTGGCACGCAATCACTTGGTGCCAACATCCTTACTCCATGGCCAAGATTTGTTAGCTGTGCATTCATATATTCATGGCAGAACTAACTGGCCTATAAAATTGCAAATTTCACATTGGTCATGCACTTGGAAACCTGAAATGCGAGTAGGTACAAGCTAGATTTCTTCTAGCTGAATTCACTCCACAGGAGCACCTTCCATGATTAAGAAAGATAGGTACCAAGTTTGTTTTCTCTTCTTCACTACAGGCTTATAAAGAGCAATGCATAAAACCACTTTATCTAATACTATCTGCAGTTAGAATTAAAACAACAATTCACAGCTGACAAGCAGCAATGTTACTTTTTACGAATGTTAATATCTGGACAAGTGAAAATATGTGTTAATTAATACACTTGTTGGTATAACTCAACCCAACACTGTTGGGGGACAGAAGTCAATCATTCCTCATGTTGTTCAGGTGGTACACTATCGGGTAGCCTATTGAGGCATTCTGGAAGCATGGAAGTTAGGCTATTAGACAGTTGACATGGATAGTTGGAAAAGAAGGAAGAAAAAGATTAGAGTACTTAGTTTATAATTTTCATCTTCCTAATTCAGTAATTTGGAATTGTACTATAAACTGTCAGATATTTCTTCACAACCTTCTGTTAAGAATTTTTTTTTCAGTTCACACTCAGTAGAATTCGCACAAATTGATATAGAAGCACATATGGCTTTAGAAATATCCAAATATTTGGCCTACTGTGTTTCTAGTCTGCTTTCTACAAGGTTATCTCATCCCATCTGCAAATTTTGATGTATGTGCGCATTTTATGCAGTTTCTTCAGAATGTGTTCAGTGATTATATCCTGTTACTTGATGGAATTTCTCAGCTGTATAGGCATGTGAAATTATAGATTCTTAATCAGCATAACCTTTGATTCAAAAGCAAATAATCCTCCAGTATTTCTTGACTGATGTAAACAAAATTTTCTGACTTAGTAGGCATATAGTATCAGTAAGTTGCTTTTGTTGAAGAATCACACTGAATGTATTTTCCGATGACTAAATCCATATTTTCCTGTTTTCTTCTGTCAGGGATCATTTGAGTGCGGAGGTTTTCCCAGACAGATGCAATGCCTCTGCAATGGGATGGAAGACAGATCAGTGCTCATGTACAGTTTCTTTGAAGCTAAAGCTGGTAGGGGTTTCTAGTTTATGGACAGACAGATCTTTCCTTAGTTGTTGATCGGAGCAAGAAATGGCTGTCCTTGCTGGTTCTTTCGCTTTTAGGTGTTCATAGGTAGGAAAAACATGCACAGCATCAGGGATCATTGACACTTGTTAGGGACAGCAGTGCTGATGTTGTTGCCATTTGTTAGAAAACAACGTCAATGCGAAAAAGAAAGCATGTAATTGTTAGTTCAATAATTCCTGATTCTTATCCTTTCCTTTTCCTCCACTCCTTGCGTTCTTGGATAAAGTTTAACCTGTATCTGTGCTTGTGTCTTGGCAGGAAAAGCATAGCACTGCACCAACCATGGCAAGATCGCTTTGGGGTGGCTGACTGAGCGTGCAGTAAGCCACATGCTAGCTCCAGCCAATAGTGCCAGGGACCAGCGTCACTGTGTCTACGAGACGTTCTTCCGAGTGCTCTTATGGCTTTGCTGGTGCCACCTGAACCTTATTGTAGTGGTTGCTTTCCTTCGATACTCTGTAACTGAATAACTGTATGAGCGAAGAAGTTTAGAGTATTTTCCAGATATTGATATGATGCTTATATACATGTCACAGAATTCTTTTCTAATATATGAATGAAAAAAATCAATAATTGATGAAACTAATGTGGGTTTCACTTTCTTTTTGTCAATGCAAAAGTTACTTGCAAAATGGAGAGGAGCTGGGGCTAATTGGCTAAATTTCAATGTAAATGGGCCCAAAACTTTGGCCTATATACTCTTAACGCTCCTCTCTTCGGCCCGGGAATCTTAATAACGTGAACAACAAATTGGGAAGCCCATATACAATGCCTATGCCTTACACAGCCCATTTTAAGCAATGAAGCCCAGTCTGTTACTCTCGCTTGCACTCTCTCATCCTCTTGCTTGAACCCTTACGCCCACACGACGGCCGCAGCGCCGCCGGAGGAGGTGTGAAGGCGGCGGCGCCGGCGCCGGCGAGGAAATCAAGTAAGCCGAAGCTATGGTGGTCCGGATCCGGTTGGCGCGTTTCGGGTGCCGGAACCGGCCCTTCTACCGCGTCATGGCCGCCGACAGCCGCTCCCCGCGCGACGGCAAGCACCTCGAGGTCCTCGGCTACTACAACCCGCTCCCAGGTTAGGTTACGCTACTGCTATCCTTCCTCTCTCTTGTCGCGTGCTTCCCCCCCACCCCCCCCCCCCCCCCCCCCCCCCCCCCGGTAAGATTGATTGATCCGTTTCTTTACCGGCTCAAGAACCATTTCCTGCACCTGTTGCTGGCCCGTTTAGTTTTCCCCCGTGTTGTGTGTGCATAGTCTTGTAGAGCTGTTTCAGATGGGGAGAGTAGTGAAATACGATTATCTGTGTTTTGAAGAGCCTAGCTGGCTAGTAACTGAATATCTGATAAAAAATGTGTGTTTTTCCTTGTTGCTGTGTGCAGGGAAGGATGGTGGCAAGAGGATGGGTCTGAAATTCGACCGGGTGAAGTATGTATCACTTGCTCGCTATTTGAGTGTCTTGCTTTATTACTTTGGTGAAATCTTGCGTATTGCAGCTATTACTGCGACTAGTATAACATAGTCTAAAGAAGATTTGTTAACAGGGGACTCATACAGATAAGATTGTAAAACTAAAATGTATGATTGATTTGGAATTTGAGGCTAGTTTAGACATTAAGTCGCATTACTGTTTTGGTTTCGTGCTTAGGTTGAGGCTATAGGTCATACCCATTTTGTTGGATGTTAGGAGGATATGGAATAATGGTAGAGTTTGTGCGGTCTGTGGTGCTTCACTCTGCTAGTTAATTCGTAGTGCCAATTGCCAAGGGCCATTGCTTACCTCTCTCTGGGAAGAAGATTTTTGTTATGCGAAACCTAGTGAAGAAGATTATAGGTAAAGAAATTAAGATGTATGGGAGCTGTGGAGTGTGTAAGATGTACTGGCGCATAACTAGACAGATAATAGTATAATACCACCTGTCCTGTATTATTTGCTTTTCCTTCTTTTCTTTTCCTTTTGTTTGCATTTTGTCAGGAACCAAGATTTCAATCTTATCAACATTGTTTTTTTTTTCCTTTGGTCAAGTTACTTCCGAGATGTATTTCTGCTGTTTCTCTTTCCTGCTTTGAAGGCCATGTAATAGAGTGCAATTGTCTTCCGGCGTAGGTATTGGCTGTCAGTTGGGGCACAACCATCGGACCCAGTGCAGCGTATTCTCTTCCGGGCTGGACTTCTTCCTCCACCTCCAATGCTAGCCATGGCCCGTAAGGGTGGGGCTCGTGATAGGCGCCCAATTCATCCAATGACTGGGCAACCATTGGATCTTGAGGGTGTCACAATAGTTGACTCCGATGCTCCTGAAGGCGATGCTGAAGAATCGAAAGATGAGGTGGCTTCATAAGTCTTCTGTTTTAGCATATGAAAATAATGCTAAATTTTCTATTTTAGCATATGTAGTGGTGCTGCAAGAGAAAACTTGTTTGTTGTGCTTCTGACAAGACTCTATGTGCTTGTATGGTGTGGGAAGCTTTTAGACGTGATGTTTCATCCATTTTGTTCTAAAAAATGGCAGTACGTTGTTTTTTCTCCTGAATACAATGCCAGTGCGTCCTAAGCTCTTGTTCTGTTGCAACATCCTGCATTTGTTCAATAAGATTCATCTCTGGAATGGAGTACATCTGATAAAGTCTGTGTCTTGATTAATTCTTTATGATCAGTTTCTGGATTCTTAAATTGACATTAGTCTATCAGGCATTAGCATGTACTATATGGCCCATGTTATCAAGCAAAGATACATGTACTGAGATGACTTGGAAGGTAGGCAAGATGCTTCACCTAGTATGCACCAACAGTTTCTGCACAGTGCAAAGCCAACATAAGTTTGCTAGATTCTGTATGATCTTTCTCTGTGTGATCCAATCACACTGATGCTTCACCTGATCCCATGGCAAAGTTCATGTCTTGGTTATATGGAAGTCCGAAAGAAGCATCTCTGTAGATCGTTGTGCCCGTTTGTTGAGGCTGACGATTTCTTCTGCGATTCATTCCTTGTTCTTACCGATACAAAGGCATGTTTGCCTCATGAAGCATCCTCTCAGGATTCTATCATAGATTATGCCCAAACCATATGGAAGAATTTAATTGTACGTTAGTGCATATATGATGAAAACTACATACCATTTTAGAAGGGCATATTCTTTGATTCCAGTTATTATAATTCCTCAATGATATAGTTGCTAATAATTCCATTTTAGTCTGACAATTGCATACAATTAAAAACATTTCTCTGCATGTCCTATGTCCATACATAGTACTGACAGTTGCATCCTGTACAAGTTATTTAGAGACAAAAGTTCAGTGCTCAGTAATGTTCAGGCTACAGACACCATGCATAGATTGGTCATTGGTTCAGACCGGCAAAACAAAGCATATCTAGCCAGGAATTAAGGCATATACACAGTCACAAGCATTATCTTTATGGGCCTCTAGTAACTTATGTTAACATCATCAGCAAAGGTATTTCTTCTTTCCCAGGCCACCCCTCCATGCGACATGCTAAACCAAGCTCACCAAGAAAAGCTTGCTTTCTTCGCCGCACTTGTTTCGCCTTCTTTAAATCTCTCAAGGATGCCTCCAATAATGCCTTCCCCTTCCTCCCTCCGATCAACATCAGTTGCCACATTTGCTGCCATAGCCAGATCAGTAGCATACCATGGGAGAACGACGGCCAAGAAGTCGCAAGCTACGGCTGCTTGTTGCGCTGGTGGTGCTGGCGCGATGGTGCCACGTATCAACTACGGCCATGACGTTCACGATCTCCAACTACTGCCCGCACCCGATCTGGCCGGGGACGCTGGCCGGCTCCGGCACGCCGCAGCTGTCGACGACGGGGTTCAAGCTGGACCCGGGGCAGACGGCCCAGCTGGCGGCGCCGGCGGGGTGGTCGGGCCGCATCTGGGCGCGGACTGGGTGCGTGTTCGACGCCGCCGGCGCCGGCGTGTGCCAGACGGGCGACTGCGGCGGCCGCGTGGAGTGCCGCGGCGCCGGCGCGGCGCCGCCGGCCACGCTCTTCGAGGTCACCCTCGACGGCAGCGGCGGGCTGGACTTCTACGACGTCAGCCTCGTCGACGGCTACAACCTCCCCGTCGTCGCCATCCCCCGCGCCCTCGCCGGCGGCGCCTGCAACGCCACCGGCTGCATGGCCGACCTCAACCGCTGTAAGTGCCGCCGCCGGCGAAGGCTAGCTAGCAGTATCGCCGTATAATAATTAGGCTCGTGCATTGCCAATGCCGGCCGGTCTCTGACTGACACTGACTATCCATGGCTGGCAGCGTGCCCGAAGGAGCTGCAGGTGGACTGCGGCGGCGGGGCGATCGCGTGCAGGAGCGCGTGCGAGGCGTTCGGGCAGGACAGGTACTGCTGCAGCGGCACGTACGCGACGCCGGACGCGTGCCACCCGACGGAGTACTCGACCATCTTCAAGTCGGCGTGCCCGCGCGCCTACAGCTACGCCTACGACGACAGAACCAGCACCTTCACCTGCAAGGCATCCGACTACACCATCGCCTTCTGCCTCCCGACCTCCGGGTAATCTGGCTACTATTTAATTGAGCACCAAAAACCTTACTGCTGCAATTGATCCGTTGCCAAACGTATGTCAGCGCGCATGATTGTTGTTCTGACTTAGCATATCAATGCAGGATAAAGGAGTCGGATGCAGTGTTCCTCGGAGCACAGATGGAGGGCCAGAGCACCGGCGGCGGCCACGCGCCGCCGGCGTACAATGGTGGTGGCAATGCGCCGCCGGTTTACAACAACGGCGGTTATGGTTTCCAGCCGCCGATTTACAACTATGGCGGCGGAGGCGTCCGTCAACCGGCCATGACGGCCTCATCAGCGAGCACAATAATATACATCCGGCCATGGCTCCTGCTAGTGCTCGTCTTCCTTTTCTGACGGCACTCGGCTGATCTTGCTTTTGCACGAGACATGTCAGGCAGCTAGAAAACTGAAGCTGAAGCTTCTCGCCAAGAGCTGGATGAAGAAATGGACGATCTGACCGCAGATTAACATAGGGATAGCACGCATGGATGAAGAGATCCTAGGAGAGACGACTGATCTAATTGAGGATTTTTCTGGCATTGTGGCTACTATACTTCGTGTATTTGCAGTTGTAAAATTGACCGTCCAGCTAGTGGATTATTAGACGCTAGTGAACCTAAAGAAAAATTGCTGTAAAGATTGAAATGGATTCGTAAATCATTGATTCATTATTGTAGACTGATGAGGTAAACACGTGAGGAAATTTCATTTGTTCTGAAGAGTTGAGTTTTTGGTGTTTCAGTACTGATGCGCAAGCCTGCAACTAACAGCTTATGCGCAATAAAACGTTCTGGTCTTGCCTCTTGCGGTCAGAGACGACCCCCTATCCTTTGAATTGTGTCGCAGCTTCACGTGGAGTACATGTAACGAAATAGCCAAGTCATGGAGCATACATGTGCATCATCTCTAGCATTTTTTAATTATTATTTGAGCCCAATTAATTTACCATCGAATTTGAATTTAGTTTAGAAACTTGTTTTTGGACCTTACTTTGTGAATGGACTTAGCTTAGCCTATAGAATCTATGTTGGGAGTTTCCTTGATAAATTAGTACTTTTCATAACTTGAATTTAGTTATTTTGCGAAATTTTTATAGGCCATCTCGTGGGTTAACAGCTTACATGTTTACTCAAATATGTCATTCCGGGAAGAATTCTATTTTCGAATCTGTAATAGCTTTTGAGTCAATTCTCTTGCGTTGTATGAACCTGAACCTTTTTTATGTAGGGTGAGCTCTATGTGGCCTGTGAACAAGCGAGGTGGGTGTCTTGTGGCCTGGGAAACTGCTTGCAAGCTCATAATAAAGCCCTTCTCATGAAATTTCTCCATAAATTCTGTAATAAAGTTCATCTTCCTTGGGTGCATTTGACATGGAAATGTTTTTACAAAATGGGTTGGCCCTTCTGGTGGCGGGATAAATTCTATAATAAAGTTGATCTTCCTCATGCTCGAAGTGGTGTTGGGCCCTTCTGGTGGCGGGATAAATAACATGTCCTTTGCTTCTGAATTTTTTAGATTACCTGTTGGCTCTCTGCACTCAAGGGTGACACAAATTGTGTTCTGGTCTGACTCTTGGAATTTTGGAATCCTCAAGAATCTGTTCCCACAGCTCCACTCTTTTGCCAAAAAAGCTAGGTTGCTCGGTTAAGACCTTCACTGGAAAAGGCCATGTCCATTTTTTGAGAAAGAAGGAAGAAGAAAAGGAAGGAAAAGGGAGAGGAGGAAGAGCCACTGGCACTGATCACTGGAAAGTTTTGCTAGTAGCTGTCGAAGACTTGATGGCTCTACCACCAAAACCCGCTAGAGGCTTCATTGTCTGCAAGTGTTTGGTTTAGGAACGTATCCATGTGACGACAACCATCCAACATCAGTTGACTTAGGCTGACTCACCCAGTCAAAGTCCAGGTCCTGGTCCATGGTGCCACTCTGAGCACGTGGTCGTGGAACCTGAATTTCCGCCTTGAGAACTACAACAACATGCCGCCATTGCCATCAACTCAAGAGTCAAGACCTTGACAGATGACTCCACAAGTTACTCCGGATATTTCGCCCTTGTTTAGTTCTCACCTGAAATCTTTTCACCCATCACATCAAAAGAGAATCTTAAATGTATGAAGTATTAAATGTAGACGAAAAAAGTAAGAAGTTATATGGATGGGCTGTAAATCGCGAGACGAATCTAATGAGCCTACTTAATCCATGATTTGCAATAGTAATGCTACAGTAACCATCCGCTAATTATAGATTAATTACCCTATAATTACCATCGTTAGATTCGTCTCGAGATTTCCAACCTATCCATATAACTTTCCACCTTTTTTCGTCCATATTTACTACTCCTAAATTGGTAAAATCAATACCCGAAATCTTTTCACCAAAAACTTTTCATCAACTAAACACGGGCTTCGTGGTGCAATGAAGCTAAGCCTGGAGATATGGACGGTCCAGGACGGAAGATCAGCTCGATGACAGTGCATATATAGGCACGCATCAGATGATAAGATCAGGACACGACCCTGCTCAGGAGACTTCCAAGTTCCAACCATTCTGTCGTCTCTGCGATGGAGATGGCGATATGATGCCACCTAATAGGACAAGCAAAGCGTGATCTGTTAGCACCGGATAGCTAGCTAGCTTGTGCACTTGCGTACGGTTGGCTGAGGATCAGCAGGGCATATTACATCAGAATAGTACAAGTCTCCTTGCTTGAGTCCAGAAGATATCTCTCGTTGCACGTACTGTGTAAAGGCTTCTGGACTAATAAGGACGGGTGCAGAGCAAGGCGTGACATCTCTTTCATGGTGCCTAAGGAAATGGACACCCGCATACTGGCTTTTGGAGCATGTGTGAATTCCGGCAAATGGCTGAGTTGATAGGCAGGTCTGTTTCATGCTAGGTACCATGAGCATGACCAGATGTACAGAGCAGCTACCAGAAGCAACGAAGAAATACGGTGTGTCGCTAGTTTTTCACCATTCAGGCTTACGGGTACAGAAATGGTCATCTACAACTAATCCAGTAGAAGATACACTTCTAATGTTTTAGGCTTAAAGAACACAAAACGAAGATGTGGAGGTTTGCAATGCAATGTTCAATAGATCAATTAAACAAACCAATTGCCACGAACACATCTTGACACATGAAAGAGAAAAGCAGGGAGAGATCATCCTGAAGATTGTTTGGAGATAGTATCTGTAACCAAGCACAGTGCCTTATCTGCATCGATCTCAAAAACCCTTGAGGTTTTCTTTGGATTGTCCATGAACATGCCGATCCTGAGTCCCCGAACTCCACGCCGGCATCCGCTGCGGTTCTCGCCTCCCATTTTCTTAGAAAAGGATCAGGTTGACAAAAAAGGAATGCTCTACCAAGGAGTGGGCGTGAGCGTTATCCCTACATTCTAGCTGATATTGGTATCAAATACACATGCTTCTACATGGATCCATTAGATGAGTTGGTTTTATCAGCATTGGGCCGCGTGCTGTTAGCAACCTATTTTCCCCCACCTGGTAGACGAGAATCAGGTTCAAGCTGTCTTCTCGGATTTAGAGAGCCACGAAGAAGTAAGTGAACTATTGTTATTCTCTTTCCATAGGACTCTTCTAGAAGACGTGAAAGCATCCCAACTTATGGAGCTCTTCTCTACGCAGCTAGCTTCATTCCCAGGATTAACCGATCAAATTCGTTCATTGCTACTGACCTATTTGGGCTTGTCGTACGTAATTTGTTTTAATGCGCCAGAAAATAGACTACCTCCAAAGCTCTTCCCGGATGTCTTTCTTTGAGAAGGCAGGAAGTGCTCCCCCATCCATGGCCATCTCGACGTGGCACGACATGAACTTGTCGATCCACCGTGCCATGGGCTCCACCAGGTCCGCGCCGCCGCCCGCTGCCAGGTATTTCAGGACGGGGTTGTTTAGCAATTAGCACACCTTAGGCCTTGTTCGTTTAATACCTTTTTCAGAGGTATTGGGAGGTATTGGAGTGTATTGAGAGGTATTTTGACTTGTTAGGGATTTAATACATCCCAATACGACTCAAAACGAACAAGCCAGACGATGGTGACCCAAGTACCCAACTTGTGATAATGAGATGATGAGCAACTGTGACTTGCCCCCTCATTTCATTATCAACTTACCGTGTCGTCTCCTTGAGACTTTGACTAGAGATTCCACAAACATCATAGTTCCGGGAAAATCACTTAAGGCAGGCACTATGGACGTATGGCTCATCAGATACTTGCTTCAAATTCAAATGATTATTAATAGGTGTGTCCGTGTGTGATAGGGTGCACTTTGTGGGTGTGTTTGCATGTGTGGTCAGAAACTCAATTCGTGGTAAAGGTAGAGAAGGAAAGAGGAAAAAGAAGAAAAAGGTGGAAGAGGGGTGGAGTCATAGGAAATCGAGAAAGAAGAAGGGAGCCCTCTGTGCATCATTTTTGTTCTCAAAGATATTTGTTTTCTAGAAGGTTTTTCCAGAATCCCATAAGCATTTAAACAGTGTCCGCTACCGTGTACTGGTGCATATTGTGCATCATTTTTGTTCTCAAAGATATTTGTTTTCTAGAAGGTTTTCTTCACTACGAGAAAAGGAATTGGTTGTGTGTGACTGTGTGGTCGCACAGGCCGACAATAATTTCTTCAAAAAAAAAAAAGAGGAAAGGAATGTTACACCACGACGATATCTCAAGACTAACCGGAGTAGTAGTTAAATGAGAGTATACGGCGAATGACTGACGAGCCACAGTTCAGGCGCGACAACAACCAAACAAACTACTGAAGGAAAAAAACGGCAAGCAAACAAACCACTGAAGATGACAGTGACATGCGTCATCATGTGATAGGATAATAGCCTGCCGTTATCTCTGTGATAGAGATAGCCACCTAATCGGACATCCGGACAAGCAAGGTGTGCTCAATTAGCGCTAGCTTGAAGATCAGGCAATCATGGCACATCAGCTGAAAACGAAGACTGTACATGCATGCTCCCTATATGCTCATCTCTTCACCAAAACATCACTAATCAGTAGGACTGACTCCCGGGTTGTTGAAGCTATTTCTGCATTTTTGGAGGTACCTGAGTTCGAGCAAATTCCTGCAGTGACCTTGCAATAATGTACTATCAGAATCTGACAAAATGGTTGGGAGGCAGGTCTCTTTCGTTCTGGATTCCATGAAGACGACTAGAGGCACTTTGGCTACCATAAGATCTGTGGCAAAGTAAAACAGTAAAAAAAGAATTGAAGAAGAATCATCACAAGGGTTTCCTTGAACTTAAAATGATCTGCTCAAGGGACTTGATTTCAGCCTATGATCATCAGAATTCAGAACTACACGTGGTGCATCGCATGTTCTGAACAGAACAGACCATTTAATACAGTAATGCTGAAACATTTATATTTACAACCTGAATGCAGTTGAGCTGGTAGCTTTTGGCACACATGCAAAGGAGACGCACTCCAACCTCCTGACACACACCCCAACAGAACGAAGGAAAGTTTAATTTTACAATGCAATGTTCAACGGATTATTATTCCAACCAAAGCAATTACCAATTGTCATACACACATTTCGACTTGATCATGCATGAATGGTTGAAGACATGTAGAGGGACGGTACGGCACGGTGTTCATTACTCGCCCTTATGATCCACCGGATCCTTGAGGTTCCCCTTCGGATTGTCCACAAACCGGTCGATCCTTAACGGCCGGAGATCAACTCCAGCCTCCTCCGCCGTCCTGGCCTCCCCATCCATGGCCATTTCGGCCAAGATCCTCCCAACCGCGGGCCCCATCTTGAACCCGTGACCCGAGAACCCACCTCCAACCACGACGTCCTTGCCGAACTCCCCGCCGAGGTAGTCGACGACGAAGTCCTCGTCGGGTGTCACGGAGTACATGCACGCCTGCCGGATCACCGGCCCGCCGGCGGTGTCGACGTGCTCCGGCATGACGGCGTCGATCCACCGGGCCACGGGCTCCGCCAGGCCCACACCGCCGGCGGCCCAGTCCCTGCCGTCCGGGTCGCACGGCGCGCCGCCGTGCTTGGCGATCTTGATGAGGCCCGGGAACTCCATCGACGGCGTGCTGTAGATGTAAGGGTCGCCGTAGCTGGCGAACGTCGGGAAGCCCGACTCCGGCGTGAGCTCGGACTCGTGGCCGGGCCTCACCTTCCAGTAGCAGATGAGCGTGTGCACCGGCTGCACCGGCAGGTCCATGCCCGTGACCGACTTGACTAGCTTGCTCGTCCAGGCGCCCACCGTCACGATGCACTTGGCGCCGTGGAATTCCTCGCCGCTCGCCGTCCTGACCACGATTGATCCGTCTCCTGAGGAAAGTCACGTTCAAATAAAACTGAGTTTTGCACATTGAAATTATTATTTTTTCACTCTGAACCGTGCACACCTTAAAACTGTATTACGACTTACGAGCACTGGGAGTAGGTGGTGATTCGCAACTAGCGAATCCTCCATATGTCCTTTAAAAATAGGCAATTTTTCGTGTAGTTTAATATACTCCGTGGGCTCAGACAATGGTGTGGGTACTATTGTTGATTCCACAATCAATGGCAAACCAACTTGGCTGATTATGATATTTCAAAAAAAATAACTTTGTTGGTTATTGAAATGAAGTAGTACAGTTTCAGTTGGAAAAGTTATACTAGAACAATAAGATACGCTAATCATGCTAGAATCATTTTACATGCGTGGAGCGTGTGTGATGTGACATGGGAGCAACAAAGATTAGCTGTGCAGTCACAATTGAGAGTACAAGAAAACGGCGCACTTGCAATTAAGTAGTGATAATAATAAACTGTTGGCTGCCGCTTAATATTATGGTCGTACCCAAGTTGATCAATAGTTGATCAATAGTGTTCGTTCAAAAAGTTGATCAATAGTATATTTATAGGATTCACTTCAAATTTCAGGCTCCAAAACATTTCCTACAAAATATACCACTTGCACAAACACAAACTCAGAGTCAGTCAGTCACAGGATGAAAGTCATTGCGTTTGTTTTTACTAAGCTGCTACTGCACGTTTGCAATCTTGGAGCCATTGCAAGATGATGAGATGTGAAATGACGAATGAAATGACAGGGATTTGTTTCTACCCAAAGGTTCAGATCAGGAGCGTGTTGCATGCTAGGGTCCTTGAGAGAGCTACGCCAGCAGCAGTCAAGCTGGCTCGTGCATGCTTTGCCAGTGGCTCACTCACATGCAGGAGCCGAGTGCTTCCAAGAGGATTAGTTCGGGGGTGGGAGTAGAGTAAGAAGAAGACAGCGCACGCACGAGAGGCGCGTGCGCGCGCGGCGGGCGCTCACCTCGCTTGGCGATGCCGACCACCTCCGTGCGGTCCCTGACGACGGCGCCCTTCTTGACGGCGAGCGCCTGGAACATGGCCACCGCCTTGGTGGCCTTCATCACCCCGCCGAGCTCGCTCGTCGCCGCCGCCCACCCCTCCGGCACCCTGAACACGCCCGCCCACGGCCAGGACGTGTCCCCGGCGGCGACCTCGGCGGCGCCGCCGTTCCTGACGGCGTCGCGGAACGCGGGGTCGTCCCGCGGGCCCAGGTCGAGGTGCGCCGTGGGCGTGAGCACGCGGTAGCCCGGCCTCGGCCTGGGCCTCCTCCCAGAGGCGCCGCGACAGGCGCACCATGGGCGGGTAGTGCGGCTGCGGGTAGGTGGCCCGGATGGTGCGGGACTCGCCGTGGGAGGAGCCGCGGTGGTGGAGGAGGTCGAACTGCTCCAGGAGCAGGACGCGCGCGCCGCGGGAGGACGCCGCGTACGCCGCGCAGCTGCCCATGATGCCCGCGCCGATCACGATCACGTCGAACCGGCCGGCGCCGGGGGCCTCGCCGTTGGAGTTGGACGCCGCCGCCATGGCGCTTGGCTGTTTCTTTGCCGTGTGGCTGGGGTGTGCAAGGGAGTGGAGTAGACTGCTGAGAGGGAGAGACTAGAGAGTGAGCTAGAGAGACCGAGACCGAGCGACGGCTTGGGGGTTCGTATTTTTAAGGGAGAGGAGAGAATAGTCTAGTACAATATCCAAATCCAAGGCCTATGCTTTCTTGTTTAACCTAAATTCAATCAGGGGCTCATCTGGAACACGAGAAAATGTCACGATTATACCATAGAAAATGAACAAATTAAACCTATATTATACAAAATTCATGCGTTCCAAACAGCTGTTCATCAATGAAGTGTGCCAAGGACTGAGCTGTAAAAGTTTGGTAGCTTTGCGCACCGCACGGACAACTTGGTGCTGACTAAGCTTGTGTTGGCCAGTACCGCATCGGCTAACTCATGCTCACCGAAATGGATGTGTCCTGCAGTCTTATCTTGATGTGCATGGGGCCAAAATGCACGCTGGCAGCCTACCGTGAGAAAAGGTGGATGGAGGACGAACGTCCTTGGCTCTTGCCTTGCGGGTCCAGCGCTCCACAACGCACACTACATGTCACGGTATACGGCGCCAACCGGCGTAGATGCATGTATCCTGTGTGCTCTGCGGCATTTACTCATTTTGCATGAAAATAACTGTGTTCACCTCTTGTTAAAAAGAATTGCAAAAGCTGTGGTGAAAATGTTTATTCCTGATGGTTTTTTACATGTACCTTCCTGATTTTTATTGGACTAGATCAGACATCGAATGTGTGTCAGAACATGTAACCTTGTCTCTCACCAATGTTGCTCTAGGTTGTTTCTGGTTTTTTTTTTTTTTTTTTTTTTTTTTTTTTTTTTTTTTTTTTTTGTGAACGGTTGTTTCTGTTTGTCAAACCTTTCGTTGGAGGTGTAGTTTGGTTGGCCTCATTATGTTTGACAATCACAACGAAAAAGAAGTGCCATTTATGCACCTTCATGCTTTCATGTCTGCTGACACTCACACAAAAAGATTCTTTGCAATTCTCTATTCGTTTCTTCTGAGCCGAAATAAGTCAACTCCTTCAAGATTCAAGGCATCGGTACATCTGCGCTGGTTTCTTTTAGAGCTCAAGATGAACATTGGATGGAAATGTTTCATATAGCGAGAAAATGTGCAAGTCAAACAATGAATTTCATGAGAGTCAAGCTTTAATTTATTCCGTAAAATATGATTCAAGTACGTAGTAGTAGTACGTACACGCACACGTCACGAGCAAATTCTACCTCACCCAATAGAATTCCTGTGTTATTCGAAAAAAAAAAGAATTCTTGTGTTGTTTCACATAAGATTCTTTCTCTAGAAATGGTTTTCAATTTGGTGTAGCCCTCATGTAGTGGATCTAATTAAAACATCCTAACTACTATTGCATATTACAGGTCGGTTGACTTTTTGCAGATCACAGACCATGGTACCGCAAAGATGTTGTTCACTAGTAGAATAACACGGATTCCCTCGAAGCCGTACTCCCTCCGTTCAAAATTACAAGTCGTTTGAGTTTTTTTTACCCCAAGTTTGATCACTCGCCTTATTCAATTTTTTTTACAAACATAGTCAAATTTAATTCATTCTTGAAGAACTTTTATTAATAAAGCAAGCCACAACAAAGCATGTGATATTTTGTATAATTTTTTGAATAAACCAAGTGGTCAAACTTAAAGTCAAAAAAGTCAAATGACCTATAGTTTGAAACGGAAGGAGTAATACTCAATGTTCTTTAGTAATTTCATCCGTCAAAATTTTGTAATACTGTTTGCTAAATATTAAAATATTAGTTTGGAAAGATAAATAAAATTAGTATTGTAAGTTTGTCTTGAAAATTCTTCCATGACCATACGAATTTATTGGATTTTATAAATATTTTAAATAGCTGCCAAAAATGCATGCTAGATACCATTAAAAGTAAAAAAAAGCATAAGGCAATTTTTTTACCAAAAGAAACAAAATTATTTTTAGAAAAAAATATTAATTATAGTTTGGGTGTTTTGTCCATATATACATTACTTTTCAACCATTGGATCTAGATCATGTGGTTTTAATGCTCCCTTTACCCTTTATATATCATCCTCCCCTCTCTTCTTCTTCCTCAACCCTAACCTTGTTTTCGCCGCCGCCGCCGCCATCCCTTTCTACAACCTTACATGCTACTTGATTTCCACCTCTAAAACCAATCTCTGTCGCGGTCTTCTTGGCGCGCCTACTCCTCCTGCACTTCCGCTTCCGCTTGCTCTTGCTACCAACTGTCGCTTTAGGAATGTATTTGTGCTAACTTATTGTGTCACTCTTCCCCTCCTTTGAGTTTCCAATCATCATACTCGCATCAACATGAATCTTTCTCCATACATGGAGAAGTATCATAGCCAAAGCAAAGCCACGAATCATCCACGGATACAAGGGACCGATAATTCAAAGGTAGGAAGAACACTTGTGTAACTTCTTATATGATTTTTTTTGGGGTCCCGTCATGTGTTTGGATGGGAGGGCCATGGAAGAATTCCCCATCTTATATACCGTTGTGATGTCAATTGTGGATTACCCATCTTTATATGGCTATTTAGAATTATTATTTATTGTGTTTTCCTTGAGAAGTTTTACACAGGCGAAAAATGTTTTGCATAGTGCAGTAGTACTAGAACACTAGAAACTCATGTTGTCGAGTGCAAAAGAATGTAGCTTCTCAACATTGAAGCGCCTTGAAACTACATTTTTCATGGTGTCGAGTGCCGTGGATGCTCAAGTGATGCAAAGATATAGCTCCAACGCTGCCTTGCCGTCGATGCTGAATCGAACGGCCCAAAGGCGTGAGCTCAGTCCCGGCAGTTGCCGTAAGCCCGTAACTGCGGCGGTCACCGGTCAGCGAGCATCGACAGCAGTAGGGTTTTAGCTTAACCGTCCAACCCCCCATGGAAGCCGTCCCCACCCCCACCCCGGCCGGCGCCGGCGGCGCCGCCTCTTCTTCTTCCTCCTCCTCGACCCCTTCCCCCTCCACCAAGCGCCCGACCACCACGCTCCGCCTGCTATGCCCCTCCAGCCGCGCCGCCGCGCTCCGGCCCTCGCGGGACCTCCACGTGGACCATCCGCCCGTGGGGGACGAGGCCGTGCTCGTCATCTCCGGGCCGGACGCCCCCGCCGCGGCGGTGAGGGCGTGGGAGCGGGTGGTGGGGCACAGGCTCAGCGGCGACGAGGCGATGGGAGGGGAGGAGGAGGAGAGGGAGGTGACGGGCGCCGTCGGCTGCCGGATGCTGGCCGCCGGCGGGCAGGTGGGGTGCGTGCTGGGGAAGGGCGGGAAAACGGTGGAGCGGATGCGGCAGGAGAGCGGAGCCCAGATCAGGGTGTTCCGGAACAGGGAGCAGCTGCCCCCCTGCGCGACGCCGGGGGATGAACTTATCCATGTATATCTCTCTTGGTCCTTTGTGATTTAACACTGATGCTTAATGTTGCTTGAGTGGAAAATTCAACCGTCTTTTCTCATTGGCCTAGTGGTTAACTATGGAATGCTGTTACTGGTGAATGCTGGCAATACTGCTGGAAATATTAATGCTTCCTTGCGAATCAGAACTTGATCTCAAGTATTGCATTGCTATAGGATAGGATCATGAAATGACAATACTTTTGGGAGCATGATAACTTTTATAACAGATAGCAGAATAGGAACTTTCTGTCCTTGTGAGTTATTCGTGGTGATGTTGCCGGGCCTGGTGTTCCTATGTGCTGAAATTTATCTTCACATATAAACAAATTAGATTGAGATGGCTTGGGTAATATTCCCTCTTTTGTAATTCGCTCTCAGTAAATTCAGTAGTTGGCCAATTCATAGTTTGTGTTTACCATTGCATGGCTTTATTTAACCTCAGGTCATTCTGACATGGTAGCTTTTTATTGTTAGATAAGTGGGAGCTTTGCTCAAGTACGGAAAGGATTGTTAGCAGTTTCAACCTGCCTCCAAGATAATCCTAGGCCAGATACAAGCAATATTCCGATGTCTAGACCATTTGGGCCTCCAGTTAGTGGTACTGGTTGTCCCCCTGGCATGGATCCTCATTCTCAAAGAAACTATTTACCACCGCCAATGCCTGATTACCACACAAGGAATTATCCAAGTAATGCTGGTGCCCCTGGACCTAGATTCTTTTTTGAACAAGAGATAGTGTTCAGGATGATAATTCTCAATGACATGGTGGGCAGCATAATTGGCAAAGGTGGTTCCACTATCCGCGCATTACAAAGTGAAACTGGTGCTTCTATAAAGATTTTAGAGCCCATTGCTGATTCAGATGAGCGTATCGTTGCCATATCTGCACGTGAGGTATGTCTATGGACCTAAAACAATTTACTCCTGTTTTGTTTTAAGTGTTGAAATAGCTTTATTTTCCTTATGGGTAACAATGTTTTTATGGTAAATGAATCTGTTTCTCTGCAAGCACTGGCATGTCATATCAATATGTCACTAGTTGACTGTTGTAATTGTATCCTGCCAAGTGCCGACTTATAATGGGCATTTGTGATTATTTTGTCCTAAGAAGTATATTGTCTGCTGCCTGTAGTACTGTTTGATGGATGTGTATCTCTTGGTGCAGAATTCTGACATGATGCATTCTCCAGCTCAAGATGCAGTTGTTCGGGTTTACTCTAGGATCTCAGAGTCATCTATTGATAGAAATTCACCTACACCTGCAAGGCTTCTTGTTCCAGCACAACATATTGGTTGCCTTCTAGGGAAAGGTGGATCCATTATTACAGAGATGAGAAAGATAACAGGAGCTAGCATTCGAATTTTTGGGAACGAACAAATTCCAAGATGTGCACAGCGAAATGATGAGATGGTTCAGGTATATCTCAATTCTATCAATCAACCACCCAATTCTTCTTTTTTGATTTTTGGAAACAATGCTATACTATGTGTATGCTATGCTAATGTAGTACAGTCTGCATGACCTTTTGAAAGTTTCACTGATCTGCATGGAAAGCTCTTGGTGTATCTGGTTAGATGGTATTTTTTTGTTTATTTATTATTTTTTTGAATCTAGTCGCAAAGTTGGATAACAAAAGCGGTTGACGGAAAACATCAATAAACTCTGTCCTGATTGAAACCACATTAAAAAATATTGCCTATCCTGCTCTCTAGCAATGAGTTTCATAGCTAAGAATTTATTGTGACGTGTTGTTAAATATCTAGAACTCCTTTATGGAAAAGCAGTGCACGGTTTAAAGTGATCTGCAGGATATCTTTAATATTTTTTTGCTTGGTTGCATATGTTGTAATTCTTTTATGGTACCTTTCCAATCTGTTGTGTGCTGCAAGTGACCTTCCATTTCAAAATGGTACAGTTAAACGTTGTCTGAGTCATTCACTTTTCCTAACTACACTCGAGTCCTTTCAATGTAGAATGTACTTCATTATTCATAGATTGGATACTAAACAAGCAAATATATAACAATCTAGAAGGAAAATCCAACATTCACTTCTGGAGTGTCCTTTCTCACAGGTCACTGGTAGCTTCCAATCCATCCATGATGCATTACTTCATATCACTGGAAGGATTAGGGACGTCATCATTCCCAAGCCACACCCCAGTGGAGGCATGCCTCCATATCCACCTGCTGGAAACATCCCTCTTCACCAACCAAGACAAGAACCACCTCCGCCACACCCACATCACAGTGGGGGCATGCCTCCATATCCTATGCATTCTTTCAGACCTGATGCCCCTATGGGTCCCTTTGAAACGGGTGGTCACCGGCCGCCTCCCACACATTCCATGGAACATATGGGTTCTGATAGGATGCCATACTCATATGGTTGTGAACAAGGAGGTCCTCGTCCTTTTCTGGAACAGCCATCGCCAAGAACCTGGGCTCCTGAGGTAAGCAATTTGGAAGGACTGTTGTCAGAGTTTGTAAAATTTTGTACTAGGCTGTTAACATTCACATTATGTTTCATTCTGATTTAGGTGCTGTAGTGGTCGAATTGCTTAGAATGAAATCCTTTTTCCTGTGCAGGCACCAAATACAAACAGTGAAGCTCCAAGAAACATGCCTGATGCAGTACCATCCACAGATTTTAGAAAGGGACCAGTGGCAGGGTAAGCTGAATGACTGTGTTTGATAAAAAGGAGAAGTCTGTTTGTTTCCTTTCACCATACTATTTCTTAAACTATTGAGTAAACAAATCTTCATCTTGGATATAAGTGCAAGAAGGCTTGAAGCCATTAATAAATCTGTAGGGGTACACTGGTTCCATAACCCCGAAAAGAGAAGCGGGGAAAATGCAAATTCTTTTAAAAAGGTTATGACATTGATCTGATTTATCCTCATTGACAGTGAAAATCAAGTGGTCACGCCAACAAGTACAATGACTGAAGTTGTTATTCCTTGCAAGTATGTAGCCTTCGTTTGCGGAACCAATGGCAGTGATCTTGCAGAGATAAAAAAGGTACTTCCTTTTTCTTCTATTTATCTAGCATGAAGTCAACCTATGCTTGTCTCTTGTTAACTTGTGCTCATCAAAGCAACAAGGATATGCCATTGTTCCTGACTTACTATCATCAAGCAGAAAACCTTGTCACCATGTAGATTTGTCCTTACAGTAAAACTTGATAGTATATATTGTTCGTCTTTTAATTTTTCATACTATTGTAAAGCTCAGATGAAATGGTTCTTTTGAAATCTTTATAATTTAGGCTTGAGTATCAGATAAATCTGCCATGTCTCTGTGCTAATTTTTCATATTATAGTTCTTTTGGGAGCATCCGCAGTCCTAAAAGTTCTTGGCAATATTTACCTTCCAGATGTCAGGTGCTTCAATTACAGTTCATGATCCGAAACCTGGCGACACAAATTCAACAATTGTTATTATTGGGGACCCCGAACAAACCAAGAAGGCACAGAGCTTGATTCACGCCTTCATCTTTTGTGGTCTGACCTGATTCGCGAAGATGCTGAACTACAATGATTCCTGATTCTTTAATCCCAAGAGGGGTCCCCGTGGCGAGAATTCAGCCCCTGATGGGGGTGTACATATACATGTAGGGGTGGATGTAGGTAGCAGCTCATGCATGCCTTGTACAAAAAACACCGATGTACATTGCTGTAATCTTGTTTTGTTTTTGTTTGAGGTATGATTATGGGATGCGTCAGGCTGGCAGCGCCTCTGGTTCATTTCATTCATTGTGTTTTTGGTTTGAGGAATGACCCCTGTATGTTTTTTTTTATTGAGGGCAAATCAGAGAGATTTTATTACTGAATCGTATGACCCCTGTATGATTGAGAATTTGAGATGCGCAATTTCCAGGCAATGTCTGTGGACTGCGGTCGCAGTTTACAGCCGCTCCTTTTGTGCCGGCTCGACTTGCCGGACCATAACTACTCCTCGAGATGTGCATTATTGAGTTAGGGGATTAGGGCATTATTTTTCCTTCCTATGGAGTACCACAGTTCAAGCACGAGTGCAGGACGTGCCAGTGCAAATGAACTGTAACTGAAGTTGAGCTCGAGGGGCCGGGTAGACCAGATCAGATGAGGTAAACGCCAATACATGCAAAATTAACCAGCCAATTTGTACAGCCTAATAAGACCCTTGGAAGTCTCGATGGGAGAGCATGCGAATTTGGAATATGCATTGATCCAAACAAAGAAGTGCACGCTGCCTTGAGCCTGCAGCCATGAAACAAGTCATAGATCTTCTATCTCGAATGAGGCATGAGGCCTGAGAGCTGGGGAGTGGGGACTCGTCCCTTCAGTAGAGGACTGGAACAGCGCATCAGCACATCGCCTCCAAAGCGAATCATCAGGGGTGGGTCTTCCCAAGGAAGTTCACGGCAATTGCAAGCCTGACATTTTGCAGCATCTAGCCACGACATATTCTCCGTGTGTTCTTTGTGCTTTGGACAAGGTTGTCAACGGACAAATCGTCACAGGCTATTAAGCATCTCTGCATTGTGCCGTCCAGCATTGCTGTTGCCAATCAGTTTTGTGGCTTGTAGCCGGATAAGGAACGTCGTGAGTCGTGACGCAGCGAAGGATGTCGCTTTTGGAGAAGATACAGAATACCCTTCAAATGTGCAAATTCTCACCTGTCTTTTTGCATTTGGATCCGATCGAAGTGCACGCGCTACAATGTTGTCAGCTAATTCTCTAGGAAGACTTGACGCAAAGCAGTTTCTTCCTTTGCATAGAAGCAAGAGCAACCACGGCTTCCTGAAAGTATCAGTTTCTCTGCGTGGTCCATGGATTTTGCATGAATTCTTGTAAGACGACAGGTACACGTCATTGTCACATCTTCATTTCAAGAAACCGTGCCAGGCCAGTTGGTCAGTGCGAGCGGACGCAGGGCCTCCTCGTGAGGTCGGGGGTTCGATTTCCAGCGGGCACCCCGTATGGATCGAATTCCAGAAAAAAACCTCCTCGTCCGTCCCACGCCAAAGCACATGGAAGAACCGGCCGGTTCTCACAGGCAACGGTTCCCTGTGTATGGGTGGGGCGGAGGTTCGGGGGTTTTCTCTGCCTGTGTGAGAAGGCTTCTTCTTAATACAGAACTGTACGGGGTGGTCTACCCCAACACAGGCGGAGTTTTTTTTTTTTTTGAAACCGTGCCAGGAGGAAACCGGGCCTCTAAACAGAATGCATGCCAATCAGTATTAGAGGGAATGGGAATTGCATTTGCATTCTTTAGGTCTAACTGCGCACGTGGTTCTTGGCTGTCAATCAGGACTTTCGGAAGTAGGAAGATATTAAGAGCGAAGGAATGGGCGAGCAATTCATCATTTTTGACATTTGGAACATGAGGAGCAAGGACTACTGACCAAGGTAGTTACCTGTATTTTTTTTAGGGAAGAACAATAGAACTAAAAATGGGAACAAAAGAGTTAACTTCTTGTCCATTCCCCTTTTTTTTGCGATAAAAATTGCAGATGGTTAAGTGTACAGTACGTCCCTAGTTACTCCAGTCCTTGTACATGCTCCATTTTGCAACCAAGGACGAGAGGCTTCTTCCCATTTCAAATCTCCGGAATTCTGGCCTTTTCAACACTGTGGGCCATCCCGTTCGGCCCCGAGCTGTCAGCCACTGCTGCAGCTACCCTGGTCACCGACGCGTGGGCCAAGCATGAAAAAGCTCCGTCCCCACGTGTCAGTGCGCACCAGCCGTCAGCACCTTCCTCGAAACTTCCCACGCGCGCTCCCGGTCGCTACGGCTTCCCGATAAAACAGCAGGAAACCCGCGCGCACGCAGTCTGACACACTCACTCACACCGGAAGAGAAGAGAAGAGAGGGCCTGGACTCTGGAGGCGTCACCGGAGGCGGAGGAGGATCGGTTGGAGCGCGCGGAATCCGAGGTGAGGCGATCGCCGCTGCCCCGGTATGCCGATCCTTCCACCCCCAGAATGAATGGTGGTTCTGATCAGCCCCGTGCGTGCTGCTATAGGTTGCCCAGTGATCAGTGCCTCGGCGCCGTCAGTCAATCCTGCGAAGGTGCGCGCATTCCGCGGCTGCGGCTGATGGCCTCGGGGACGGGGAGCCCGCCGCCGCCGGAGATAGGCGCTGCAGTGGTGGTGGCGGCGGAGGAGGAGGAGCAGCAGGCGGTGGAGGGAGCAGAGGAGGGGGATGACGCGTTCGATATACCCAATAAGAACGCGTCCCGCGATCGCCTGCGACGATGGAGGGTACGGCGTCTCGACCGATACAGATTGAATGATTGATTCGAATCCAGCTCTTATTTTGAGTTGAGGGTGAAATTTCCGTAGAACTGAAACCTGCTCAATGCGGTCTGACACCGTGGCAAAAAAGTTTATTATATCTTATTGTGTTGCAGTGGTGTTGTCCAGTTCATTCTTTCGTGGAACTTTTGGTTTATGTTGCAAAATGTCACCTTTCTGTGCTTGATTTATCCTACTTGTGATGGTCTTCACTGAACTTAAGAGTTATCATGGATGAATACTGTGTACTTGATGGAAGGATAAGTTCATATTACAAGTCTTTGGGTACCCACCTCGAGGACATATTGTTAGAAACATTTCCTTGAACCTTATGGGCAGCCCTGGATTAAGTAGAACGATGGTATACTACAGTCTACATATTCCTGTATGTGTGTATGCTTGTGGCCGATAGCAGATAAAGTTTGTTCGTTATATGCAATTTTCCTTGAATATAGTAACACATTTTTTACTCCTGACTGCATGTTTTTTTTGAAACGATATGACTGCACGTTCTCTTACAGAGAGTTGATGCATGTTGCATGGAATAAGCTGAGTCTTTTCTCTCTTCGTTTCAGCAAGCTGCTCTGGTCCTCAATGCTTCTCGTCGTTTTAGATATACTCTAGACCTGGAAAGGGAGGAAGAGAAAGAGAACTTAAAAAGAATGATACGAGCTCATGCACAAGTGATACGAGTAATATCTCATTGGCTAGTTGAAAGAACATTTTTTTTGTGAAGTAAATGCATTGTTCATTCCAAGTCTGAACTCTTCAGGCAGTATTTCTTTTCAAGGAGGCTGGCCAGAAGAATCTAGGAGGTAGAACTTTCAACATCCTACTTCTAAGCTTAATTGAAGAATCTAACATCCTTAAAAATGATAATTTAACAAAGGAAATTTTCATGTAAATGGTGACATGACAATGGACAGGGGATCACAATATAACTTACCATCTATCTGAATTTTATCTGTTCCATTTGGTACTAATTGCTATGTCATGGTAAATTTCTTCTTTCATTTGATATGTTAAATAAATTTGTTAAGGCTTATTCATCCTCTTGCGCATTTCCTGAATATATGCCCTTCTGTACTATATTTATTCATTTGCTAGTATTTGCTTTGCCATGGCATAGGTTACCTTGACCTATCTCATTCTTATCACCATACATAATCTGGTTACTCTTATAAAAAATATATCTTCTCTCTTTTTTTCTTTCTTGAATTAATTTTTGTTAATACATTTTTGATGTTTTTAATGTTTTATCTAAGCAGAATCTTACACTAGTATAAAACTTGAGACACTCACTCAGAGATTTCCAGTTGATCTGAAAAAGCTCATGACGCTGAACAGAGACCGTGATGCCATTATTTTCCAGGAGGTTGGAGGGGTAGGTTCATTTGAAAATGTATTTGGAATTGTATCTCATTTTCCTACTAGCCATTCTGCAATTTGATGAAATGTTTCTCACAGAATGCTCCCATTTAGGTTAGGGGGCTTTCAGATTTGCTAAATAGTAACTTAGACAAAGGAGTTAGTCCAGATGAGGATGAATTGTTGCGGAGGAGAGATATTTTTGGGGCAAATACATATCCACGCAAGAAAAGAAGAAGCATATGGGTACACAATTTCCTACGATATTCTTATTTTGAGTGCAGGTTGCTATCCTCTGTTTTGACATAACCAATTCTAGTTCAGTTATTCTACAACATTTTCTTTCCCTTATGTTCCTCCTTATTCTGTCAACAAGTAGGATATTAATTATATTTGTGGAACAGGTAGAGACTTAATAATTCTATATTTGCATGTGCTATTTGAAAACATAAATTTATAACATAAATACACATAAAGTGATATTTATTCTTCACTTACACTTCATTGCTTGAAACATAAACAACCTGTTTCTTCAAATTTAATATTTATTATTATCTTATTTGCAGCGTTTTGTATTTGAAGCTTGTCAGGATTTAACTCTTGTTATTCTAATGGTAGCTGCTGCTATATCATTATCACTAGGGATGGCAACAGAGGTACTTCTATAACACTCTGATGATCTTGTCTCCTCTATATGGGTAGTCATTTTGTGTTACCTTCTGTTTCGGAAATAGTTTTGATTCAATAATATTTAGATTGTTTTGGATCCATATTTATTGCCGTTTCCATGATTTAGGGTGCAAAAGATGGATGGTATGATGGTGGAAGCATATTTTTTGCTGTTTTTCTTGTGATATTCGTTACAGGTAAAAGGTTGTGTTTAATAATTCGCTCCTTCCCTTCTTTCGCTGTTATTGAGTTGGATGCACAAACTAGTTCATCAACAGGCTTAAGTAATTGGCTAAAGTCAGTTTATTCAGACCCCGATTAAGGAGTATATATAGGGTGCCTTTGGCACCGCTCCAAGACCAGCTTCACCAGCCGCTCCACGGCTCCGTCCGCCAAACGGGCAGAGGAGAAACAGCTTCGATGGTGGAGCTCCTTTTCTGTCAGTGACTAGAGCGGGGAGAGGGCCACGGAGCTGAAAAATACCAGCTTTTCGCGGCTTCACCTCCTTCGCGGGGCCCATTTTCCTGGCTTGCCCCTGGGCGTGGCGGGGCTGGAGGAGGCCGACGGCGACGCCAACGCCAACGCGCACGGAGAGGCCGCCGAGCCGCGCGGCGCGAGCGGAGAAGCCGTGGCGGCGCGGGCGCCGGGGGCGGAAGGCCGCGGCGGCACCGCGGCGCGAGGTCGGGAAGGCCATGGCGGCGGGCCGAGGGAGGCGCGAGCAGCCGGCGGCGGGGGACGAGCGCGCGGCCGGCGAGGTTGGGGAAGGGGGCGCGGCCGGCAGAGCTCGCAGCGGCAGGCCGAGAGAGGAGCGCGTGGCCGGCGGCGGGGCAGAGCACGCGGCCGGCGAGGTCGGGGAAGGGGGGTGCGGCCGGCGGAGCTCGCAGCGGCGGGCCGAGGGAGGAGCGCGTGGCCGGCGGTGGGGGAAGAGCGCACGGCCGGTGGCGCCCAGGGCGGCAGCAGGCCCGGGGTGGAGCAGGGCAGCCGGCGGCGGGGCTAGAGCGCTCGGGCAGATGGATAAGAGAGAGAAAAATGAATGGGAAGAGAGAGAAAAAAAGAAAAGAATAAGGGTACTATGGACATTTCATAGTTTCTATCCCCTCGTGAAGCTGTTTTGCCAAACGTTTTACCAACCATACCAGTCAGAGCTGAAAAAAGCTGCTCCATCGATACAGCTGGAGCCAAAGTCGTTTCAGCCGGAGCTGGAGCCGTGCCAAAGGGGCCCATAGTATAGCATTTCTGGAGCTCGGATGCAGACGAGTCATGCTTAATCTAGTCAACAGAACTAACACAGATTATCTTTCAAGTAAAATGGTCCTTCTAGGTTTCAAGCTAAGGAGTCAGGACCTCCTACTCTAACAAATGTACGAGTGCGCATACCCTTGCCCTGAAATGGCATTGTAACTGGACCACTATTTTAACTCTTCTTAATACAATGACACACAGTTCTCATGTATGTTTGAGAGAAAAAGAACAAATCTGAATGTTATGCACTAGCTGTTTCACCAAAGATCTTACGGTTTTAGGTGAAGGCCATCAATCTGCTCATATGTGAACAACTATACTTAAACATGGTCATGTTCTGCTCTTTATTATTTTCCCTCCTGTTACGTACAGTGAGTCATCATGCTCTGATGCTTTATTTCTTCACAACTTTCTTTAGCTACCAGTGACTATAGACAATCTCTTCAGTTTCAACATCTGAACGAAGAGAAACAAAACATTCAAGTTGAGGTACATGCACAATCATTTTGGATATTAGCTCTGAATATGGACCGTCATTATGGCTGCACACATGACTTATTGCAACCTATGATCAGGTCATCAGAGGTGGTAAAAGAATAGGAGCTTCAATATTTGATCTTGTTGTCGGTGACGTGGTTCCCCTCAAAATTGGTGACCAAGTAATACCTCATATATTCTGTTCTGTCTACATCCTAGTTCCTTACCCCCCTCCCAATTGATGTGGTTATATGCATTCATCTTTAGGTTCCTGCAGATGGCATACTGATATCTGGTCATTCTCTTGCAATTGATGAATCCAGTATGACTGGGGAATCCAAAATTGTAAGTGTATACAAAAAGGCAAACCTTTATTTGTTTCACAAAATCTGCCCTACTATGTTTCACTAAGATTTGTCTTGATCAGGTTCATAAGGACCAAAGGACTCCTTTCTTGATGTCTGGTTGTAAGGTTGCAGATGGTTATGGATCTATGCTGGTGAGCATCACTATTTTTTGAGGGCTTGCTAAGTATGACTTAGTTGAGTCTTTCAAAGTGTAGATGCCAAGCTGAGAGTGTTGCTTTCTTATTTACAGGCTTTCTTGTACAATATGACATGTATTGGTTGCTACTCTCTCATTCATTTTGACACTTCATACTGGACTCTAACATAATCTTTCTGCAATCTCTGTCAAACACAAAGGTAACTGGTGTGGGTACCAATACTGAATGGGGCATGCTGATGGCTAACCTTTCGGAGGATGTTGGTGAAGAAACCCCATTACAGGTTAGTTTCTTAAGTTGCCATTGAAGATATGTTGATCTATTATGTTATGGATTGTGTATGTAGTATGAATCAGTACTCAATTTCGATGATCCATGCTCCCATTTGCACTGACACAGGTGCGTTTGAATGGTGTCGCTACTCTTATTGGTATTGTGGGGTTGTCAGTTGCTGGTGCTGTTCTAATCGTGCTTTGGATAAGGTTTGTTTGAGACTTAGAGTAGTTGCTATGGCCATATGGTAAATTTTACACAGTTATGCAGTAGTTCCAAGATATATTTCTTACAAGGACCTTTTCCCCCTAAACTGCAGATATTTTACTGGACATACCAAGAATTCAGATGGGACTACTCAATTTGTGGCTGGAACAACTGGTGTAAAACAGGGATTTATGGGGGCAATTAGAATTTTAACTATCGCTGTATGTGTTGCTAGTTAATTTTTTGGGTTAATGTTATACAGACTGTCAGCTTTTACAATTTCACCAGACTATGCCATTTTTTATAGGTGACCATTGTGGTTGTTGCTGTGCCTGAAGGACTTCCTTTAGCAGTAACTTTGACGTATGGATTGTTTATGTTTTATACAAGTTAATCATAATTTTTTAGGTACATTACACTGCTGTCTCTTTATTTGGTTTCAGCCTTGCATATTCAATGAGGAAGATGATGCGAGACAAGGCTCTGGTAAGATATTCAGACAGATTTACAGAGGCAAACCTTTACATGAGGCAGTATATAACCTTTCATGTCATTATGGATTTTCCATGATCTTTTATTCAGGTTAGACGACTCTCATCTTGTGAAACAATGGGATCAGCAACTACTATTTGCAGTGATAAAACTGGAACTCTTACCATGAATAAGGTTTGTGAAGTCAATGTGCACTCACCACAAAAATTCTGTATATTATTCCCCTGCTGCTTGGGAGTAATCTGCTGCACAGGATGGTTCTACTTCATGTTTATTTCAATTTAATCCTAGAAAATATGAATTGATACCAGTACCAAGCTTGTTCTTATACTTGTGCTTAACTATGAAGCCCACGATGGCATAAAGTCAGTGACGACTATTTCTTTTGGTACCTTGTTTGTATTGATGTTCTAGATGACAGTTGTTGAAGCATATTTGGGTGGAACAAAATTGGATCATTGTGATAATGCTGGTACGGTGTGTACCAGAGTAAAAGCTCTACTTATTGAAGGAATTGCACAGAACACAAACGGGACTGTGTTTCTGCCAGAGGTAATAATTCGATAAAGTTTTCTTCTGTACTGTTTGCATAATTTGGTTGATATGTTACACTGACATCTACCTGTTAAGTTATATTGGTATGAATCGCATGACATTGATTCTATGCTGCTTCCATAGCATGGTAAACAATTGAATCCATGTTTGTATGGTTTTCCTATCTGTAGGATGAAGGAGCTGCTGAAGTTACTGGTTCACCAACTGAAAAAGCAATTCTTTCTTGGGGCCTTATGGTACTGTTTATACACTCATTTATTTAGAGTTATTATTTCCTTCAAGTTTTTTTTGTTGATTTGGCAGTTTACTTGTGTAGATTGGAATGGATTTCAAGGATATGAGATCAAAATCTTCAATTCTTAAAGTTCTCCCATTTAATTCAGACAAGAAGCGTGCTGGTGTTGCAGTGCAGGTGGTAAGTTTTTTATGATTAACTAAAAAGTTGTGACAGAAATAATCTCTTGTTGAACAAGAAATTATCTTCTCTTGATTATTTCTAGTGGTGCTAATAAGGCCATAAAACTGAGTATTCGACTTAGTGTGCATTTGAACCTTTCTATTGAATTTGTACAGTGCTTGGCTAGATTTCCAGATTTATTGTGATTCTTGTACTGACAAATTATTGTCCAAGTGTTTGTTGGATAATCTGTCACATTTTCTTCTGACCCTGACATCATTGGTGATTCTTTTCTTCTTTGTTTGGGTCTTCTCAGATTTAAAGATGCCTATACACCAAAGTTATATAAGATGAATGTTTATCTTGATGACAATATTTGTTTCGTGATAATCTTTCCTACTCCCTTTTAGATAATCATACCTCATTGCTCTTTTATTTGTGTACCTATCTCTATCTGCAGTCAGATACTGAGGTTCACATTCATTGGAAAGGGGCAGCTGAGCTACTATTAGGATCTTGCAGAAGCTGGCTTACTACTGATGGTTCAGTTCAGCCAATGAGTTCTAGCAAGGTAATATGAGCCGGCCTTTTTAGTCTGTTCTTATTACTGAAGTATTATATTATTAATTTCAAAGCATTCTTTTCAGCATAATGAATTCAAGAAATCGATTGATGATATGGCAATGGGTTCACTGCGTTGTGTCGCTTTTGCGTATTGCCCTTGGGAGCCTAAAATGGTTCCAACTGAATCTCTAGATAAGTGGAAGTTGCCTGAGGATGATCTCACTCTTATTGGGGTGGTTGGGATAAAGGTAGTTTCTTCTGAGCCTGTCTATGAGTCTATCTATACCTCTCCTGAGTGCTTAAGTAGTTTGACTTTGATATTACATCTGTGCTGTGTTTTTTTAAAAGTTCTTTCCACTGTTTAAATTCAGCAATTCATTACATAGTACAACTGTACAACTTAAACTAGCAACGAAATGTTTAGTTCCATGTCACTAGCTGTGTGTTTTTCAACATCATTATCAAGTCCCATAAATATGGCATAAATGAGAAGCTATTAAGATTATGATGATGCAGAGACTTGTTCTTGATGTCTGGTAGTTTTTTTTAGAGGCTGCTCTGTGTTTAAGTTATTCTCTGAAGTAACTCCCCTTTTGTTTATTATCTTGTACAGGAACTTATTCTGCTGATATATATTTCTCCATAATTATAACTCAATTCAACAGTCACCCTTCTATTAAGAGTTTCTTCTACTGCAGGATCCCTGTCGACCGGGTGTGAGGAATGCTGTACAATTATGCAGTATTGCTGGTGTAAAGGTTTGTTGTCATCTGTATTCATTTAGTAATTTATATTTTCTTATCGACACGCAGGAGAACTTTGTATCTTTATATTAAAGAGAGAGAGAGAGTAGTTTATGTTTCACTGTGTACCTGTTTATGTACCGTGTGCATCTTCTAATTCGAGCGTGCATTCTCGTCTGAGTTTATATTGGTTAATCTAGATCATGAATCATGATCTGGACTTAACTCTTCGGCTCATATTGCACTTTGAATAGAATAGCACTTTCAATGTGCACAGTTCGTGCTCTTTTATGAACATAATTTGCTCCTCACAACTTCTTAAACATTTATTTTAAATGTATTTATCATATGTATATTGTTTTCTTTGTTTTAGGTACGCATGGTCACAGGAGATAATGTTGAAACAGCTAAGGCCATAGCTTTGGAGTGTGGAATATTAGATACAAAAGATACTGCTTCAGAATTTAGCGTAATAGAGGGAAAAGTGTTCCGTGAGATGTCTGAAGCTGCACGAGAAGAAATCGCCGAGAAAATTACAGTAAATCCCCATCTCTCTCTCACACAGACTATGCACATACAGTACATTAGATTTTAGGACTTTATGTCAGACTAAATAACAGTATACTGTAAGTGAGTGAACTGCAGTGATGTTTTGCACTGAAAATTGATAGTTCTCCTTGCTTTATAATGGAATTAGCTAATATCATGACGGCTTTTATTTTAATTATATTACATATGCATTAGTTGGACATAATAAAGAAACTAGTTGATTAGTTTGGTGTAATATAAAACTTGTTGACGGCATAAGGTACCTTCGAATTTTTTAATATCAGCCACTCAACCATCTCTCTATTTCAGGTAATGGGAAGATCTTCTCCAAATGACAAACTTCTGCTTGTTCAATGTTTGAAAAGAAAAGGCCATGTCGTAGCTGTTACTGGTGATGGCACCAATGATGCTCCTGCATTGCATGAGGCCAGTCTGCAATTTTGTCATCTATTTAATAGTCTCAACCTACAATATCTTTCTCCTGATCTTGATTTTTTTTTTTTTTTGTCATATAGGCTGACATAGGTCTTTCAATGGGTATCTCAGGAACAGAAGTTGCAAAGGAAAGCTCAGACATTATAATCTTGGATGATGACTTTACCTCTTTAGTCAAGGTTGTCTTCTCTAACTTCAAAGCATACGACATTCTAACAAAGGATTGACTTGTCTCAGTTGTCATAGCATGTATAATGTCACAGTTTGTCAATGTGGCATATTATCAAATTGCTTGATCATATATATTAGACTCTAGAGTATGAAAGTTATTCCAGAATTCTCTTTTGCAGGTTGTTCGATGGGGCCGGTCTGTTTATGCAAATATTCAGAAATTTATCCAGTTCCAACTTACTGTTAATGTTGCTGCCCTAGTGATAAATGTGGTTGCTGCTGTGTCCTCAGGGGATGTTCCTCTAAATGCTGTTGAGGTTCGGATTTTCCTCTTGACATGTGCAACAAGAATCTAGGCTAAATTTTACTTTTAAATTAATTTTCGTTCTTTTTCACTATTAGTCTTTATTTTCCTAATGGCCCCTTGGCGCAGTGTATGGCGATCGCTCTTTCCTTCTGTTAATACAAAGGCATGCAAGTCTGCTTGGTGTTTGAGATTTTAAATTAATGTCTATATAACTATTCTACCTTTTACCAGAATAGTTTAGTTTGTCATTGCATGAAAACCATATAATGAAAAATCCTTAATGTTGAATACAGATTATTACAATAAATTGGCTTTTTTTTGAAAAATATAGCGAACCACTTAATGTAGACATTGCATGAATCTTATTACATTTTATGCAAACGATGTTAAGTTTGTTTTTGTCCACTTACTGTTATCCCTTGGCAGCTTCTTTGGGTGAACCTTATCATGGACACACTGGGAGCTCTTGCATTGGCAACCGAACCACCAACAAACAACCTAATGAAGAGGCATCCTGTTGGTCGAAGGCATGACACAACATCCTAGATAGCTATGAAATTTTTTGTTTGTGGAACCTATTTTATTATGTAGTTAGGGATTGTGCAAAGCAGCATGATATACTTTCTAATTTACTTCTGCAGGGAACCTCTTGTGACAAATGTTATGTGGAGAAACCTTTTTGTCCAGGTCTCTACTTGTCTGCTCATCTTCATGTATTGAAGTATGCCCTGTTGAATGAGCTCATATTCTTTTTTATATATTGATTTCATTACAGGCCATTTACCAGATAGCAGTTCTTCTCATCTTCAATTTTAATGGCAAACGGATTCTGCGTTTACAGAATGAAAGTAGGGAGCATGCTGATAAAATGAAAAATACCTTTGTCTTTAATGCATTTGTATTTTGCCAAGTAAGTTGGTTGTTCTCCAATTCAAGATTTCATTATAAGATTGTTTCAATCTTTAAGCTATCCTCGTGTCGCTTCAACATATGCCAGCTATATATCCACTTTAATTTGTAGCTTATTAGCAGCTTGGCATGTGTTATATTATATCACAGTGCATATTCTTTGAATGTGTGGTAAACAGTAAACGGCAACCCATATAATTGTTTTGACAAACCTGCTTTGCCATTTGTGTCAGATCTTCAATGAGTTTAATGCTCGCAAGCCTGAAGAGAAGAATGTTTTCAAGGGAGTTACAAACAACCACCTTTTCATGGGCATAGTGGGTGCAACCACTGTCCTTCAGGTAACATGCTATTTGAATGCTTTTACATGGTTTGACAGAGTGCTAATATTAACACTCTATCAGATATTGATAATTGAGTTCCTCGGGAAGTTCTTCGATACTGCTAGACTTAATTGGAGACTATGGCTGCTGTCAGTTGCTATTGGCGCAGTGAGGTATGTAAGCATGCTACTTTTGTGTCTCACTCAAAATGCCACAGCATACCTTTAGTGTTCCTTATGCCCAAGTATTATTTCTGTTTAGTTATCTTATTACTACTAATGTAAAAAAAACAACTTGTAATACTAACCTAGGAAAGATGTTCAGCATTACCATATTTGCGTCGACCAAAGTAAACAAACCTAGCTAGCAGTTATGTTGTTCTCTGCTATGTCAGTCAACAAGTCGAATACACATAATTGTTGGCTAGAATCAATTTTTCCGTCCTGTACTCTTTCAAGCACAAAATCTGATTCGATGACCGCACTATCATCCTCGATTCATTTACATCTCTTGTAGCTATATTCTGAACTGTGCCCATTTTACTTAACAATCCAGTTGGCCCCTCGCCTATCTTGGGAAATTCATTCCGGTGCCTGTCAGGCCTTTCCAAAGCTACTTCAAGCTTTGTTCTTGTCGTAGAAGACCACGGCAAGGTAATCCACGAGCATATGCCCAACCACCCGATCATTTCCCATTGATTATCACGGTGCATACTCTTAACATGTGTTGCATTATTGCATTGCACGTCGTTGCAGATGAAGAGCAGGGAGGTAAGACCTGAGATTTAGCAGGTGCGCCGCCGGCAAAGGTGCAGCCCTGCAGCTGAACGGCGTTTCGCAAGACGAACCCTCCCTGGAGTTTGTCTGATAGCATGTTCCGAAAAGCAGCAAGCTGCGGGCCTGTGTGGCACGACGCCAGGCTGGATACGTTTCAGGAGCTTGGGCTGTAGTAGCAACAACCTGGGCGCGCGTGTGCATTCCCTACAGAGAGAAATAAAACAGAGACCTCGGGTGTGCGGTGCCCTTCACAGAAGATCGCTATGCCCCCCTTTTGATTCTTCGCAAATTTGTCGAAACTAAACCTACATTGCCCATTATAGGCAGCGCCTTGGCCGCTAGCTGTGTTGGGAACTCCGGTTGTTATCCTTTAACCCCTCTTGCAACTTTTAATTTCTTTATTTCAATTTTTTTTAATTTATCTAGTGTTGTGCTCGTTTCTATTGCTGCCCGCCTGCCCGGAAGGGAAGAGCTGCGAGATCCAACAAGTTCCGGTGGCTGGATCAGGAGCAAAGAATCAAGCGCACCAATGCCACCGGAGAATATTCATGGTACCGATCCCAGGAGCCTAGCGGAAATGTTCAATGAACCAGGGTCTAAACTGCAAAACATCCCTCTCCGCCCGAGTACACCGTTGCAAGCGGGCGCCACCACTGACCTGGTCAACAGCGGGACCCCGACCTGGGACTGGAGCAAGTGGGCCAACATTGGCGTCGTTCTCCCGGGGCCAAACCGTTGGTCCATGCCACGAGCTCGTGGGCGAGCTCCCTGGCCCACTTCTCCTGCCGCCTGATGCGACCGGCTGCCGCGCTTCGCTAGTGCAAAGTTCAAACGTGCCCCCAGCCCGCCCCACAAACGCCCGTCGGCGCGAAGGCATGCCCGTCGCCACATCAATGAACAATCAACCTGCCGCCGCGATTAGCTGAGCACACGGAGATTCATGCGCAATTTCCGCGCGAATTTCGCTGACCTGGCATAAAAAGAAAAGTGATGGGCACTCCTGTTTAGCATGAAGTCGCGATGCCTTTGCCATCGTCGGCGTCGTTGCCCTCCTCGATGCCAAGGATTTGCGATCGACAATGCAGATCAGCAGCAGCACTTCTTTCATTAGTTTTCAATGGAAGATCAGGTAGAGATCACGCGTTCCAGAGCAGTTTCCACAGCAAACAGGTGAGCTCACAGAAGGTAATGAACGAAAACGCCACTGGGCACACGAAGCACACACACCCTTTCCTCATGACTAACCTCATGGCCATTTTCACAGCATACTTGCGATTCTTTGTTCCTCGCTGCTGTGCCAAATTACAATGTCCAAACGAGTGACCAACAAACTACAACATAGGCTAATTAATTAATATTCCTCATAACAAAGCCAAGCCTTAACTAGTGTACACCATGTCAACGAGAGGTGCTTGTATATGCACCCAGAGCACTGCCCAGCGGCTCACTTCAAGCTGATCTTATTAGTCACAGTAGAAAAGCCCACCATGCTAGCAGTAGCATTTGTAGGCGAGGTGGTTCTTGCTGGAGATGTAAGTGGAGATGTAGTCTGAAGCCTGGGTTGAGGCGCTGGACTGAGGCACGAGGATTTGGGTATGGCCCGACGCGATCCTCTTACCGGTTACATGGCCGTAGAACAGACCGGCGATGGCTGGGACGAACACGTCGCTTTGGGAGCAGATCTCGAGGTCCAGTGCTCTTGCTAGGTCGGCGTTGCTGGATTTCAGGAATTCGCCTTTGTTCTCAGATGGTATTATGTCATCCTGCAGAAACATGCACAAAAAAACTGAGGACATTCAGTTCACCAACAAAAGAGGGTTGTGCTCATCAAGTCCAAAACGAAAGGTGATGCACAAATTGGACGGATTCCCTAAACTATATGTTCGTTTGCCTATGCTACATGAGACTACCTTTTTATGTCAGTTAAGGTGTCATGACAAGGAAACAGGAGATTATGTTTCACTGTTTAGCATTTAGGAAGAAAGGCTTGGGAGAAAACAGAACATAATTGACATTAATCAAATGCGTAGCAAGTTCCTTGCCTTGGTATAGGTGTTTGGAAATTCTTCCTTCAGGTTATTCAGGTCTTTATGCCACCAAGTCTCAGTTAAGTAGATAGTTGTATTAGCGGAGAAGCCAACAGTCCTCAGGAAACCCAGAACCTCATCAGTGTTATAGCAACCTTTTCTTCTAGCGCCCCTGGTTGTTTTGCAACCTTTTGTATCCAGCAAGTCAGTTCGCAAATCAATTGCCAAGACCTTCCCATCTGATTTCTTGCTTATTTCTTTAAGCTTGTCTGACATTTTTCTAGCCACTTCAGAATATTCATGTTTCAGTTCGAGGCCGGTGAACATTGCAAGGCAAGCAGTCGCATCCAAGTCATTATTATTCGTCTCTCTTGGTCTTAAACTCACTGAAGGGAAAATGATCGCAAGTCTCAAGTAATTGTTTGTTTGGAACATGGGCTGGATGGTATCTGTGATGAAGCTTTCAGTCACCCGGTTTGGTACTCTAATAAGTGCTGGCTTCTTAGCACTCACTTCATCAGGTAGTTCCTCTACTACTTCAACAACACCATCCAGGCTCCTCACAAATTTATCCACACTGTACATGTCTTGGAATTTCCTGTTTATTAAACATATGTCATCAGTTGAGATGGACAACAATTGTCACATTTATGAAAATAGTAGTGAAATTCTAGAGGCTAAAGGCCCATACAGTATGCACAAAAGTCTGCAATAGGATTTAGCTTAAGGTAATGGAAAATTATCTTCTTATCAAAGAAGCATACCTCTTGTTTCCTAATTCAGTTCCTCTTATGTCTGGAAGTACAAGTGTTGCACCTAGGTACCTTGCAACAACCACAGCATCTGTGATCTGCAGATGGAAATTGGGAAATGGTGTTAATCCAGCCAAACAGAATATAAAGACAAATGCCCACAAGTTAAAAGTTACAGGCTCACCTGTGAGATGTGATATTCTGGGCCCATAGTCAAGGAGAACGTCACAAAACCGTTAGCCGGTTGAGTTTCTGCAGAAGTCCCTAATATCAGTGACCACATTTTTTCAGGGAAAGCTTCAGATCTGAAGAACTTATAAATTTAAGAATGTATAATTACTTACTCGGACTTGGTTTGACCCAGCAAGGTTTAACCTCCTCGTCAGCATCCATTAGGTTCTCTACTCCACCCGTATTGATATTGTCCATTTCAGCATTATCATCAAGCTTCATGGTGTTAAATTCCGCAGCTGTTGCCTCCAAGCCCAGCTGTTTGCAAACATGGATTCCAGTTAGAGTATGCCTTAATCAGAAGAAACAAATCCTTCCAACAACCCTGATCTATCAGATATTGATATCACTGTATCAGCACCCTAGCCTGCGAGACTATGCAAATGATTCAGCAGATTGGTAAACTAGATGCAGCCGGTTCGTTCAGTACAGATTGTTGCTTTTTTTTTCCTCCATGGAGAGACTGATGGAGCTGTCTTACATTTTAAAATGTGATGTAGGATAGTGATTGTTTGCAAAGAGATTTAAGAACAGCGTCTTCCCCCTTTTACTTTATATCCTCCCAGTTGGTGTTTTCTTCTCAAGGGTGTGGCCCACTATCAGGCTTTTCCTGGGAAAGCTCACAATAATGTACTATTGTTTAAAGATACGGAGCTTCCGATTCCTTTGACTGTGTAGCTAATGACCTCGGGGCAACGTGCTTATGGACTAGAATTGATTAATATAAACCCTAGATAAGCCCCAGAAGTCAAGGCCAGTGAACACTGCAAGATCCCCCTTCAGCATTGGATCCCCAAATCACTTCAGATTTCGCGAGAACAAAACGGAAGTGGAAATCCTAATCAGTAATCACGCATTCACACACCACACTGTACACAGATCATCAGCAGTAACGGCACCATTAACGGCCCCTTACCCGAACAACAAAGATTCTGATAACACTTGCAACGCACCACCAAGTCAAGATTCAAGAACCAGCGAGCTACCACCGAATCCCCAGGAGAGGAAATCGAGAGAGAGGGAAGGGGGGGAGATCCTCGGAGGAAGGAAAGGGACGGACCTCGTTGCCGGGGGAGGAGAAGTGGTCGTGCTTGATCATGTTGCCGAGCATGACGAACATGGAGAGGGTGAGGAACCCCGCCACCACCTGCCGCGGGTCCACCGCCATTTTCCGGAGCCTGAGCCGCCGCGCCGGCCGGAGGAGTGGGACTGTGGGAGCGGAAACAGGGGGAGAGGAGGACTGGAGGAGTGGAGTCGGGGAGGCAGAAGAAGGCAAGAAGCGGGGCGACCACCACCGACAGGGAAGGGAGCGTGAGATGAGATGGCGACAGTGCGAGGCAAGCACGGTCCGCACGCGGGGGTGCCGGCTCGACTTGGGCGCTAGTAGCCTACGGAGTAGTAGGAACTAGTTTTTCGCGCTAGTAGTAAAAGATGGCCTGGACCCTCTTGCGGCGCGGTGGGTTTGGGCTCGGTTGGCTGGTGGCGGACGGGCCGGCGGCGAGGCCGAGGTGGAGGATTTCGCTGCGGATTTTGTTATTTCTGACAGGGGACCAGTTGATATCAGTCAGCCAATCACGGCTGTGATTTCTCCTCTCTACTACTACTGTGGATAAGATGCACTTACTGTGCTAGATTGATTATTACTGGCTGAACATGATTTTACAGTTTGGAATAAGGCCAGTCTCAGTGGGGAATGTCATGAGCATTAAATATCATGTCACATCAACAATTTTGCTGACATGGCAGTGACATTTATGAGGGGAGTGTCATGGGATGAGAGAGGATGTCATGGTGATGACACTCCCTGACACAGTTCTCAAAGTTTGCAGTCTTGGCAATCGTGCGATGACTCTCCCCACTGAGACTGGCCTAAGAAAGAGATCTGCGCCATTAATATCATAATCCTAGAAGATGCTGAGATTTTTTTTTGTGCTATTAGAAGATGCTGAGATTAATAAACAGTCATGATTTGACAGTTTTGCTGAATGGAAGTGAATCGTTGATCCTTCTCTTTGCGTAGAGAGAGATGAGAGAGGACGGAACAGAGAGCCCCAGGACGAAAAGCACCCGCCGGCCGTGGGGCGCGCGCAATCCAGTGCGAGTTACTACCACCAGCTCGTCCTCCTCCCGTTGGGTTCGGCTCCGGGAACAGCACGTGCCTCCGCGCCATCGGGAGTCAACCGAGCAGCGCAGGTCGGCGCGCTGGCCACTGCTCCGGAATCCCGACCCGATCCAGCGGTGCTCTAGCTCGATCATCTAGCATGATGGCATTTACAGTAAGTATGAACTGGACTAGAGAGCGAGAAGGCTACTTTGGGAGGCACGGGAGGCGGGCTGCGGGCAACATATTGCCAGTGGAAATTTTGCAAGAGTCGTCAGCTCTCATGATAATTGGGCCACTTCATGTTTAAACACACGTGACAAGCGTGAAGTTGACAGGTGAATTCGATGTGCTACGACACCATCACATCAATGTATACAAAAATCAGCGTAACAGACGACCACCACGCAAAAGATTTTTTTTACACGTTTTATGTGTCTATTAATGTCCAGGCCAAAGCCGTGTCTGCATAGTACTATTTGCTACTTGCATAGCAAACTACAACAATATTGTTTTTTTTTTAAAGATGCAGTTATATTGTTAGCACTGCATTCCAGGTCTCACAGCAGTTGCCTCCAAAGGATCAAGCAGAATATACACCACAGTTGCCTTCCGTGTGTTTTATGTCTAACATGTCCAGAAACTTCAGAAAGAGAAACGGAGATCACATATACCTTTCGAGTCATGCATTCTTTAGCACCTTCTTCAAGAGTGTGGATGCAGCAGTAACAAAAAGCCTCCTTGCCTGACGATTACTTATTGGTTGCTTAATTCTTCCCAACAAACCAATATTCTAATTTGGAATTCGAGAAGATCCATTTCCTGTGAATGCAGCAGTACCAAAAGATCACCTTAATTTTCGATCAGTTGCTTCAAGAGTTCTTCGCAATGGCCCGAGATACTGAAGATCCATGGGCTATTGAGTCAATCCAGCTGCGGAAGCGGAACCATGGCGGAACCATTCGGGATGCTCAAACTTGCCTGATGGTGCATAGGATGGATACACTTTCACGATACACTTGGCACTCAACACTGATCTCCAAAATGGGAAAAACATTCTCCTCGTGTATAGTTCCTTTTCCATGGCCTGTCACGGAGTACAACAAATGTTAAATTTCATATAGCAAAAAAAAAAACGTTTTTTATATATGATCAACCAGTACTAGCATTACTTGACTCGCAATATTTGCATTACTAACTGAAAACCGTGTTTGCATTACTAATGGAATGTAGTACTGTTTTCTAGTTAGATATGAAAAATGTTAATGAGGTGTGGTAGTTGAGCACCATGCTTTAGAGTTGAAAAACAACAATGTGCTGAACCAGCAACTGTATTGCGGAAACATAGCAAGTGAAACGTGTATTGCCTCTAGAGATTATACTACTCCACAATTTCCTTCATAAATCATTTTCACAAGCATCAGGTAAGATTCGGATGGAACAAATTAATCAATACTCCGTAACAGTGAAGAGAGGTAACAGTTATTCTAGTTGCCTAGCTGGAAAAGAATGCCAGGCACATTTGTCAAGTCTCATTACTTGATCCATTCCACCTATGCAATTTAACCATGTTATTCCCCAATAGGATTGTGACAAAGAGTTTATTATTTGCATTTTTAAATATATTTTTCATAACTTTGGTCAAGTGCCTCCTGGGAAACGCTATAGTTGCCATCACATCGCAGGCAATGTAAAAGATGATGTAAAATATAAATGTTTTCAAACAGAATAAAATACAGCCATCTAACAGCTTTATTTTCTTCATCCAACTACAATGTGATCGATCATACTGAACTCTATCGTTCTAACAGCTTTCACCTGAATAATGATCCAAACCAAAACACGGCAGGCACACAAACCAGAGGACAAACAATAGATCTACTTTCCATCCTTCCTGATTTTGCAGCAAACATAATGGTGCGGCTTCTATATGCAAGTATGATGCGATGCTGTTTGTGTGAACATCTTCAGTAATATTTGAACTGATGCGATACTTGGAAACTTTTACCTTTCCCTCTGCAACATGCTGATAAGCAGTTTCTGTAGCTTCATTGGTTGCATTAACATGCTCTGTTTTCCATTAAAATAATATTAGGGTGCATTTTGTGAAATTTAGAACGAAATACTTAAATAATAAACACAAACCTATGTTATGTAATTCTCTGTCAGACCTTTTGCAGCGCGCGAACGACCTGCTGGCCGGTTGGTCAGCAGCGTCGGGGCAGCACTCGGTGGGGAGTTGCTGCCCGCCCGGGTTCGAGTCCGGGTGCCGCACCTGTGGGGTGTGTGCGTGCGTGGTGGTGTCTGTGGTCGCCGGTCGGTTGTGGTTGGTTTGTTTGGTTGCGGCCAGCTGTCCCGGGTTCATTTCCACGCTGGAGCGAATTTGGGGGCTGGTTTAAAAAAAATCCCCTCGCCGGCTTAGCCGGGGTTCAGAGATTTTTCTAGACCCGGAAAATGTTTCTTCCGCTTAATAAAAAACCGTGGAGCTTTTCACCCCATCGGGTCTAGTTTTTTTTTTTTGTCAGACCTTTTGCAGTCATAGGGAGACCTGCAAGAACAAGTGGAGGAAAAAAAAATTAAATCATCAAAACCTATGTTATGTACTTCTCAACCGCAACATGGAGCGGGAGCATGCCGCCAATGACAGCATCACCAACCGTGCGTATATTGGCTAATGCACCATGGCAGAAGAGTAACTTTTTTTTGAGGGCATGGCAGAAGAGTGATCATGTCAACATACGGAGCAGTTGGGGTTGCACGCTTCCCATTGAGCTCCGGTTCCTCACCCTCCAATACAACCTTTGCACATTGCAATTTGCAAGGCATTACAAATGATAATGTATGTCACGGTTTGTGAAGTGACGGCATTATCCCAGTGCATGCTTGGCTTCTTTACAAATACTGTACGGAGTAAGCGGAGGAAGCACTGGACAGTCGTAGTAGTATGAGTAAATTCCTCACGTGCCATTGAAAATTGTAACTTATTCTTTATATGCCATTGAAAATTAGCTCGTCCCCTCTATGCCACTGGTTATAATTTCTCATCCCTTCTATGCCATTACTGTTCAAAGGGTGTAACCGAGCTGTTAAGTGAAGCATAAAAGGACAATATTGCCCCTAGCTGTGGTCTCTCGTCCCTTTCATTGCCGGTGAGGCGTTGTGGGGCTCGCCAGCAGCAGCACGACCAGAGGATTTTTGCTGCCCCGCGTGAAGATGAGCAGCTCGTCCAACATCCGATCGATGAAATCAGCCAAGACATTTCAAAGCACAAGAGCGTGAAATCAGAATCTGGACACGTGAAAATCAAATCAAACAAGATGCAAAATTTGCGATAAAAGGGGATCCACATCGAGACTCGAAGCTCGATTCAGGAGCAGGAATTAGCAGCAACTCCAAATCTAACGAGGGATATGCTTAATTCAGAGGGTTGTTGTTTGATTCGACATTAGAATCAAGAGTAAAATGCACCCACCATACATGAAGTTGTATCGTTGTTTCGTTTTCATCCAACAAGTTGCAAACGTTGCACCCACCATACAATAAGTTGTTTGTGGTGTGCATATACAGTCCAGTATACACCATTGTGCGTATTATACACGAGTACAATAGCTGCTCAAGATTAATGCCATCTTCGTCGATTTCGACGGCCACGGCCAACTGAAGTTCCTCCCGGCCGTCGACGGAAACTTCTACAGGGTTGCTACATAGGTCGCCAGAGCACCTACTCATCTCAGGCGGAGCTGCGACTACCTACTCCCAGCATCACTGCTTAGCCCTTGCTGCACGAGCGCAACAAGGCCGTTAGGGTGGACGGGGTCCTCGAGCTGCGATGCAAATACCCGTTGCTGTTTGGGATTGGCCCCTTGATCTATGTGTGTGGCGGAGGCTGCCTTGCCATTGCTTACTTTTGGATTACTCGTCGATGTCTAGTTCTTTTATCTCGTTTTCGTTTCATTTTGAGTTGAAATTTTTTAGTTAATTTGGTTCATTCGGACGAACATGAGAAAAATCCTCTTTCCAAATGTAACTGAACATGCCAATTTTGTGTTTTAGCCCTCTCTCATTCTTTCATCAAGAGTTTAGACCCTTCTAGATCCCTGTTACCATGCCATGTCTGCATAATACGCACCAAGGGTGTATACTGGACTGTATATGTACACCACAAACAACTTAGTGTATGGTGGGTGCAACGTTTGCAACTTGTTGGACCAAAGTGAAACAATGATACAACTTTATGTATGGTGGATGCACTTTACTCTAGAATCAATCGAAATCAAGGAGGGAGGGGAAGGGATGGGGGATGGCGGAGCAGACGAACGCCGGTGCGCGCGATGGCATCCCTGACGAAGCGCGCGGCCGCAGACAGCGGCTGGCCGACGAGGTCGCCGACGCCAGAGATGCAGCAGGGGAGGGCGTTGCTCGAGAACCCATTCGGCGGCAGTGCTCCTTTGGTGTTGCGGACGGGGAATGAGAGGGGTAAAAACGTCCGAATGTTGAAAAGCTGGTTCAGTTTAACGTCGTTTGTGAAAAAAAGTAACGGCAATGGCATAGAGGGGATGAAAAATTGTAACCAGTGGCACTGAAGGGACGAGCTAATTTTTAATAGCATATAAGGGATGAGTTACAATTTTTAATGGCATGTAGGGAATTTACTCATGTATGCAGCGTGCGCTGCGGCTGCGGCTGCGGCTGCGGCTGCGGGGGCTTGCGGCGCGCTGTCACGCGAACCGAGGCGAGGCAGGCGTCGTGGAGCGCAAACCCACCCAACCGGCTGGGCTGACAGTGACAGCTGACTGGTGGCATATACGGAGTGTACTCCGTACTGGCTTCAGTGGCGGCCAGGACGACTAGCACCAGAAACCCGTGTCCGTCTAGCGTGGCGTGGCCGTGGCCCGTGGCTCGCCTCACCTAGCGTCACCAGAGAACAGAGGTTTCCCTGAGCTGCCTCAGGCACCACCAAAAATGAAAATTGTAGACATTGTGGAGACGCACAGTAGCACACAATGGGCGTGTTTAGATGGGAGGGTGAAAAGTTCTCGATATGTCACATCAAAGAAAATTTATCATTTAGAAGTAGTAAATGTAAACTATTGGTAAAACTAATTACAGATCTAGCCAGCAAATCGCGAGACAAATCTAATGACGGGTAATTAGAGGGTAATTAATTAACAATTAGCGGACGATTACTGTAGCATTACTGTTGCAAATCTTGGATTAAGTAGGCTCGTTAGATTCGTCTCGCGACATACACTCCATCCATGTAATGAATTATTTTTTTCGTCAACATTTAGTGCTTCATGCATGTAAGATTCTCTTTTGAAAAATTTTTCGTATGACAACTAAACACGGCCAATTGGGCCAACAACTGAAAATGAGACGTGTCCAATCACCTGATATTTGACAACACGCCGCTGAAATTTGGGAGAGAGAGCTGAAGAAAGATGCAAAATTTCTCGTCCGTCAAGCGATGGCTGTTTGATTTCGTTTAAATGAATCCACCGAGACAAATGGCGTCCAATTCGAAATGGTCAGTGCCAAGTGCATCCTCACCGCATCGCATAGAAAATTGAAGCATAATTTTTCAAAAAAAGAAAAAGAAATTCAAGCATATGTTGAAATGGTTCTGTTCTGCTGCATATGTACAAACGCCGGAAGGATGGGTAAAGGTGAACGGTGACGCTTCTTTGTTTGCAGAATCAAATCGAATGGGGGTTGGTTTAGTGATCTGAGACCACAAATGGTAGCTTCCTGGCTGCTTGCAGACAGAGCATTAGCAGGGTCACTGAACCAGAAGTTTTTTTTTTAAGGTCTACGGAGGGGGAGAGTGTCCCCACCTGATTTGCATTTCATTGGCCCAACACGGCCCGTAAGATAGCGTTCGAATTACATTTTCTCCATCTTTTCAGAGGGTTTTACATTGCCAAAGAAAAAATGGAACACCAACTATCGCTAACCCTCGGCGAGGCGCCCGTCATGCGGCTGCCCCAAAGGCGTGCTTCTTCTCGAGCTAATAGCAGCGTCTCCCGCTGCTGAACCAGAAGTAGCGGAGGCAATTGCTCTCAGTCAGGCATGCAGTTCGTTTTGCCTCAAACAGTCAAACCTCCCATTCAATAAGGTGATTTTAGACTCTGACTGCCTCTCTGTAATCCAAAAGCTTCAATCAAATAGCAAGGATCGCTCTCTCGTAGCTTCAGTCATCCAAGACATCAAGCAGGGGCCAGAATCACTTCAGCAGTTTTGTCCTTCATCCATGTCATGTCAGTATGTAGATGCAGTTTTAGCTAAATCAGCTGGTCAGTGCTCTAATTCAGTTTGGTTTCATAAGGCCCCGGAGCTTATCCGGGCTTCGTTATGTAACGACCTGTTGATTATTACTCTAAAAAAAAAAGAGAACAGGTTTCCCAGTTTGAGTTTCTGGTGGTGCTATGATGAGCGTGCGGTCGGGTCAGACTACTGCCCCGGTTCCGGGCGGTCACCTGAAAGCAACCAACGGCTTCCGTTGTGCTGCGGTTCCCAGGGCTAGCGAGTGTGTTCCGTTCCGTGTACATCGCGCAACTATGGTGGCGGCTTGAGGCGCGGTGTATGATGACATCGACCTTCATCGGTTGGTCACGACCCGGCCGTGCTTCTCAACCTGCTGCCTCGTCGGACACGGTGAATAGTCGTTGATGTAAATGCTCGAATCGAAGCCGAGGACCGTGACCGAGGAGGTCTCGCGCACGGCATTTCTTTCATTTCACTCAGGGAAAAAAGTCAGCCGAGGACCGTGACCGGGAGGTACGGTTTCGCGCGCGGCGTTTCTTTCATTTCAGGGAAAAAAACAGCAAAATACTATTTCTTCGCACTGTACTAAAAAAATTTTATCAGTATAAAATAATTCTGCTCCAGATTAAACATGATAAGAAAACATCATAGTATCAAAACTCCAAAGATGGAAGGCGCATGGGAGATGGAAGGCGCCGCCACCCATCGAAGTGCCAAGCGGCCACGGCTGTTCGGCCTCCAAACGCGCCCATCGCTATAGAATTCCACCTGGGCCGGGCACGATCTGCGGCACGAGGCACGACCCGAAAAAGCACGGCACTAGCACGGCACGAGGCCCGATCGATAGTGCTTAGGGCCGGCCCGGCCCGATGGCCTCTTAGTGCCTGGGCCGCAACCCGACACGCAGGCCCGGCCCGAGGCACGGCACGAAAATAGACGGCCCGATTTACAGCCCGATAAACTTGTAGGCCTACTCTAATAACCGGCCTATTAAAGGCCTGTTTCTCACCAATGGCCCAACAAGGCAACAACAAACCTAGCCCTAACCTTTTTTCTCTCTTACTCAGTTCTCTCCCTCTGTCTTCTTTCCCAGACCAAGCCGCCGACTGGGCTAGCCGCTGCCCCTCCCTCCCTCCGCGCGCAGCTCTCCCTTGTTTCTCCTCCGTGACGGCCTCCCTCCCTTCTCCTCCGCGCCGGATGCCGCCGGCGCCATGGGAGGCCGCGAGCTCCGCAGGACAGAGCTGGCCCCGCCAGCGGCCAGGACGCGGACCTGCGCCGGGAGCTGCGCGGCTGTGCTGGCCTCCACCGCGAGGGCGCCGCCGCCGGGAGAATCGAGCCCACCGTCGGCCGCCGCTCTTCTCCTCCTTGCCTCGCCGCCGTTGAGGGCCATGGCCGCCGCGGCCGGGAGTAGCGCCGACCTCGATCCGCCGGCCAGGGCGCCGCGCCGGCCTCGATCCGCCAGCCAGGGCGCCGCGCCGGCCTCGATCCGCCGCCCAGGACGCCGCGCCGGCCTCGATCCGCCAGGAAGACGCCGCGCCGGCCTCGATTCGCGCCGCCCTCCCCTGCTTGGTCGCTCTCTCTCAGTCCCTCCTCCTTCAGGCACCAGCCCAATGGGCCAGCACCAGCCCGACGGGCCGACCGTGCCCCGTGCCGGCCCGGCCCGAAAATGAGGCCGTCGTGTCGGGCCTGGGCCGCCAGGTCGGCACGGCAGCACGGCCCGGCCCGGCACGAAGAAGCCATCGGGCCTGATAGAGCCGGGCCGCGTCGGGCCGGGCCACTTCGGGCTAGTGCCGGGTTAGGGCCGGGCGGCCCGTTTGGATTTCTATACCCATCGCATGGCAGCTGGCACGACACTCCATGAACGGAAGCGCGTACTCCCTCCATCCCATTTTAAGGCCATGTTTGGCATGGCTCTGGAGCTGAACTCCACCAACTCTAATCAATTTTCTAGCCAAACACCTAAACTTCAAAACTCTATGGAGCGCCTCAACTCCGGAGTTGTAGTGCAAATAGGACTGGAGTTTTGGAATACCTCATTTGCACCTCCAAAACTCTGAGATATGAACCTACTCGTAGAGTTCATGGATAATTACCCACCACTGGCACTCGTTACACAAACGTAACGGTTCATTCTATTTTTCTGGCCCCCATCGAGCCTCTCTCGCTGCTTCTCCCCATCTCGTGCTCACCCCCAACCTCCGTGCCGCCGTCGCCAGCGCTGCCCTCGAGCCGCATAGTCGCCGCCGCCGCCGCCGTCGATTTTGCCTCCCCGCAGCAGCGTGCCTCCCTGCCGCCCTGTTGACCCACCGCCACAGCTCGACTCCCCGTCGCTGTGCCCCGTCGACCCCAAGGATGCTGCCCAGATCCGGCTATCTCGCAGCACGGCGGCTCAATCCCGCGTGGCCGCGCCTCCGCAGGCTCAACTTACGTCGCCGATGCCGCAAAGCTCTGGCGGGCCCTTCCCACGCGGACGTGCCTAGACCAGCAAGCCGCACCGCCGTCTCGCCATTATCCTGCTGCCAGCCAAAACGCCACTGCTCCTGAATCGCAGCACTGGCGGCCCAATCCTTCGAGGCCATGCCGTCGTCCTGCACTGCTAGCCAGCGAGAGGAGGGGGGCAGAGGAGTCCCGTGTGTGTGAGTGCCGTGAGGATGAGGAGGCTTGCGCCTGTCTCACGGAAGAAGAAAGAAAGAGTAAAAATAGAGAGGATGACATGTGGGACCACCAGTTTGGGGGCAATAGTGGCAATTCATCTCAAAAACCCACTTTTTTGGAGCTGGAGGCACCTTTCTAGCCAAACACCCCATCCAGCTAACTCTGACTCCACCTAGAGTTCGCTCCACCTGGAGTTTGAGAGTGGAGTTGAAATCTATGGAGCTAGAGCTATGCCAAACAGGGCCTAAGTGCTCTCTTAGAAATTGGGGAGCAAATTAGTATGGATAGCAAATTACAATACTACCCCTATTTGATGGTAGGGGACAGCTCAGCATAGCTCAACAGTCATCATTACAGGAGTACAAACGGAGAACGGAACTCAAAGGCAACCATGCCACGTTTACAATCTGGAATGTCCCAGAACATAAAAATCACACCAAACCAGAGGAAAGTGGCACAATTACACAGAAATTCAAATTTTGAACTGCAGTGCGCCATTGCAGCACTAGCCCGCTATATAAACGCCTCATGAACTCCAAAGGATCCAAAGGAGAGACATCCACTCCATCCTGCATTTTCCACTGATCATAGCTATGTCCATCGATCTAAATACAATACCAGATGAAGGGGAGGGACATCCATTACCAGATTTAAATGAAGAACCAGAAGATGAGCAAGATGATGAGATCCATCATCCCCAAGAAGATAAAGTCCATGCCATGGGCATTGATCTAAATACATTACCAGCCGAAGTCCAAGAAGAACAATCCCATCTTCTCCACCAAGATGAGCAGGCTGCTGTGCATGGAATAGATCTGAATGTTAATGCTTCCGACCTGCAACAATCAAATGAAGGTAATATGTTCTCTTAGTTACATCAAATCATCAAGTCTTGTTGCTGCCATTGTAATCCTTATTATGGCACCACTACAATTCCCTCCACCATGGCTGCTTAGCTTGGAGCCGCCCCCACGACGCCGGCGGATCGAGCTAATCCAGCTCCGACGCCGGCGGCACCTACCGCCGGCAGCCATGGCAGCGAGATGGAGGCGCGCGCGATGGGGTAGCAGCACCAGGAAGGCACGCGGATGGAAGAAGTGGTGAGGAGTGACGAGCTTCAACACGCGCAGCAGGGGGCAGGCGGGGCGCAGCCGGGATTGGAGCTCGACGCCATGGAGCAGATGCGGATGTGGAAGAAAGAGGAGCGGTGGGGAACGGGATATCAGGGGAACGAGAGGAGCGGTAGGGAACGATCCAGAAACGATGGGGAAAAAATCACAGGTGAAGATAAGAGGCCACTCGACGCTTCAATTTTTTTTAAATGGGGCCCACGTCATTAATTGTGGACTGCAACGAGGAGGCTTGGTGTTCGGTGACCCTATAGGCTTGGTGTCCACTTAATTTGGGATTTTTATCAAACTCTACGGGAGCAAATGATCAGTGGAAAATGCAGGATGGAGTGGATGTCTCTTCTTTGGATCCTTTGGAGTTCATGAGGCGTTTATATAGTGGGCTAGTGCTGCAATGGCGCACTGCAGTTCAAAATTTGAATTTCTGTGTAATGGCGCTACTTTCCTCTGGTTTGGTGTGATTTTTATGTTCTGGGACATTCCAGATTGTAAACGTGGCATGGTTGCCTTTGAGTTCCGTTCTCCGTTTGTACTCCTGTAATTATGACTGCTGAGCTGTCCCCTACCATCAAATAGGGGTAGTATTGTAATTTGCTATCCATACTAATTTGCTCCCCAATTTCTAAGAGAGCACTTAAAATGGGATGGAGGGAGTAGGCGTGGGCGCGGGCAGCGGCCAGCAGACGGCACGCGTATTCATGGCACACGAGTCAGGACTCACGAGTCGGCCAGCTGAACCGTCGCACGATCGATCCGCTGCGGACGTCCCGGCCTGTTCATCGTGCTTGCCGTTTCCCGTTCTCCGCTGTTCCCCAAAGGCCCCCAGGTCCCAACGCGTCGGTAAAAATCAATGTGGGGGCAGAAATGTCATTTGGCCTGAGAGGGTAGAAGAGAAATTTCGCATAGGTATGGCTTCAGATCTGAGAGCCATTATAAATAGCTCATCACGTCAGCCAAATCCACTCCCGCTCCACACCTTTCCACGCCACCCCCCCCTCCCCCCTCCCCCCGCGCCTCTCTCTCTATCTCTCTCCTGCGGCGTTTGCGTGTTTAAGGAGGAAAGAATCTACAGAGTATCATGAAGTCGGAGATGTGCAGAGCTGAGGCCAACCGGAATCCCTGCAGACAGGGGGTACAGTACAGGGGCGAGAAATACTTTACTAGCAATAATACTTTTTGTTTCTTTTAATTCTATACTGTGCTTTACAAATTTCTGTGTATCCAGATGAAATTGACTAGTACTCCCCGTTGTGCAGGTTCTTTGTCGCGGCTCGCACGCCGGCCCAAACCGGATCTCGCCGGAGGCAGGGGCGAGAAATACTTTACTACGGAGTAGCAATAATACTTTTTTGTGTGCTTTACCAATTTCTGTGTATCTAGATGAAATTGACTACCCGTTATGCAGGTTTTTTTTTTTTGTCGCGGCTCGATACACGCCGGCCCAAACCGGATCTCGTCGGAGTCAGGCTACGCCACGACCTAGGTCCCTAGAGGAGACGGTGATCTGATTGATAAGTTACTTTTTTGTAGATTCAACACTGATACGTGTACCATATGGGACGATTTGCAGAGGAGATCTGTAGTTTGTTTGGGTAAGCGCGTGAATTATACTCCGTACGTATTTGTAGGTGTCCTAGAAAAAAGTTCATATCAAGCAGTAGTAGAGGTGGTTCATTTGTGACTGGTTTTAGTGTGTTTGTTGATGTTGCTGTTATCATGTTGGTTGTTATTACAGTGTCTTTTTAAGAATTATTTTTTAATTTTATAGATGGCCGGCTATAATTGTACCATATTGCATGGCACGTTGCAGAGCTTTCCTTTTAGACAAAGGTACTTAATCTATCATATCTGTAAGTGATACTGCAATTATTCTTTTTACTTGCTCTGTTTCAAATTATAGGTCGTTTTGAGTTTTCTAGGTTCATAGATTTTGCTATGAATCTAAACATAACGTTTATCTAGGCGCATAACAAAGATTATGAACTTAGAAAAGCCAAAACGACCTATAATTTAGAACGGATGTAGTATATTGTAGCTGTAACTCATTGAAACTTGATAGAGAATTTCCTATTAGTATTGTGCATAGAACAAAGCCATTGCCAAAAAGCTGCACCGTCTAAAACTATAAAAATACTAAACAACTTACCATAGCAACATCACTGCCCAGCATCACCTAGTACTGTAGAAACCCACACCAAACTGACTTGTTTCAACTCGTTCACCTTTCATCTCCTATCTCCTCTCCACTGTGCCAGCATCACTAGTAATTACCCAGCATCACCTAGTACTGTAGAAACCCACACCAAACAGGCCCTGTTTAGTTCCTTCCATTTTGCAAAATGAAAAAAGAACCCATTACATGGATAGAGTGTATTTTGTGAGACAAATCTAATAAGCCTACTTAATCCATGATTTGTAACAGTGATGCTACAATAATCATCCGCTAATCATGGTTTGAGTACCCTCTAGTTACTCTCACTAGATTTGTCTTGCGATGTACAAGCCAGATCTGTAATTAGTTTTATTATTAGTCAATGTTTACTACTCTTAAATGATTTTTTTTACTTTGCAAAAAAGAGCTAAACAGGGCCTGACTTGATACGAACGAGCCTCTGACCGAGTGGTCAGGAGCGCTCGGTGGTGGCCAGGCCATCCACCCGCGTTCGATCCCTGGCTGGGACGAACGCGGGTGTCGTACCGGGGATTGTCCCCAGAGAAGGGTACCGAGGTGTAGGTGTGTGTGGGTGTGTTTAGGAGTGTATGTGTGAGTCTCGGTAGGCGCGTCCTCAGACTTCTCGGCAGCCCATCTGCGTTTGAGCGCGCGGTCAGCGCAGGTGCCCGATTGAGTTCTTACATGACGGGCCAGTGCTCCTGGCAAATTTCAAAAAAAAAAAAGGGCCTGACTTGATTCAACTCGTTCACCTTTCATCTCCTATCTCCTCTCCACTGTGCCAGGATCACCAGTAATTACCCAGCACCACCTAGTACTGTAGAAACCCACACCAATCTGTCTTGTCTCGATCCCCTTTCATCTCCATCTCCTCTCGACTGTATCAGATCACTTTCTCCATCTCCTCCCAGTCTCCCACTCCAAACCCCACCGGACCCATCTTCTCTTCCAAGCCCTATTCCATCTTCCCTTCCCAACCTTAGTGATGAGATGAGATCCACCACCACTGCCATGGTGTTGCCTCTCTCGCGGGATTTAGGGCGCCAGGTGGGGCGCGTACTGGACATATCTGTGCTCGAGAAAACCAAAGGTCTACTCTGCTTCTCTCCCCAACTGCTCGAGGGCTTCTCTCCCCAACTGCTCGAGGGCTTCTCTCCCCAAGATCAAGATCTGCTCGAGATAATCACTCCCCAGGGTCTGTTTGGGTTCTCTCCATATGGTCTGTTTGCCTTCTCTTCCCTTGCTTTGCCTGGGATCTTCCCTCAAGGTTAGTGTTCTTGTTGTGATTCTGATCTGAGCCTGTCATAGTTTTTTTTTCTGTGTTTTGATGATCAACACTTTTGGCGACCAGGACAATTATGTGAGAAAAGATTTGTTGTTGCTGACACAGCTTGCCTTACTGGATTGATGGTAAGTTTACAAACTGCATCTATACTTTGTAGTTGCTTTCCTTCAAACCTTGGAACTTTTGATTTTCTTCATTGTTTTCTTTCAGTTGACATGCTTTGGACATACATTGCATTTTAACTTAACGAGTTTCGTAAATTTATAGGGTTGTTGCTTCCTGTGAGTTTAGATTTATTCCGTATCTGTTATTTGACAACAGCTTACCTCCTGGGAGGAAGCAGTTTTTTCATGCTGAACCGTAGGCAAAAGATTGCATCTGTGCATTTCTTTCATGCCCATGTCCGCTATAGCACTGTAATGTGAATCTTACTCCAGTTATTGTGCCGCTGTGCGGTGTGTGTTTGCCTCTAATGTGGTTGTGCAAAGGATCATGTTGAGAGTCTGGTTCTGTTTATGGTATGCTTATTCTTTCTCTGATAATTTTGTTAGCGGTCTGTTTACAACATAGGTGACAGGTGTATAGGGTGTGCTTTATTTCCATTCCGACCTGTGATTTTAGGTTTGATCGCAGTGATTTTAGTGCTTTACCTGTGCACCGTGTTGTGGCTAACCACATTGACTAATGTGTTCTTAAAGCATCTGAAAGTTTTACTTAGGATTTCACACTTGCGTGGGTGTTATCACCCTTTCGGCTGATATCTCAAATAAATCTCATTCTCTGGCTGATGTAAGTCTTAACTGGACAACTTGCGATTAAATTGTCTTCGTGATAGCAGAGTTCTTGCTGCCTGTTTTGTAACAAGAAAGAAAAACGGCGCCGTGTTTGTGAGATTGCTTCCCGAATGTTTCTGCATCCATTACCTTTATATATGTGTGCATTATTTAACAATTAAGCTATATCATTCATAAGTAGCCTCTTTCACTGGGTGTCTATAAGTTTGTTACAAAAAGTCATTCCTGAGATACTTTTGTTATCTGTGCATTTAGGACATTTTGTTAGCCATAGTCTACCTGATTATGTATGTTTGAACTTATTTGCTTTGTACTTGCTTGCTAAATACTAAATAGTTTGTTCGTATGGTAACTACATTACAATTCCTTTGCTGATCCGTATGGCTGATTGTGCATGTTTTGTTTATATCTTCCTATGAAGCTTCATCTTAGACTTTTTAAATTGTCTGTGTTCAGGTGAAACCTGTTGACAATAAGGTCCAATTGCATCAAAGGGGCAGCTTTTCATCCTGGAAGCCATCTGCACCCTTTTACCTCCCCCGAAGGAACTTCAACACCAAACCTTTGGCTGATATCTTGAATAAATCTCATTCTCTGGCTGATGTAAGTCTAACTGGACAACTTGCGATTAAATTGTCTTCGTGATAGCGGAGTTCTTGCTGTCTGTTTTGTAACAAGAAAGAAAAACGGCGCCGTGTTTGTGAGATTGCTTCCTGAATGTTTCTGCATCCATTACCTTTATATATGTGTGCACTATTTAACAATTAAGCTATATCATTCATAAGTAGCCTCTTTCACTGGGTGTCTATAAGTTTGTCACAAAAAGTTATTCCTGAGATACTTTTGTTATCTGTGCATTTAGGACATTTTGTTAGCCATAGTCTACCTGATTATGTATGTTTGAACTTATTTGCTTTGTACTTGCTTGGCAAATACTAAATAGTTTGTTGATATGGTAACTACATTACAATCCCTTTGCTGATCCGTATGACTGATTGTGCATGTTCTATTTATATCTTCCTATGAAGCTTCATCTTAGACTTTTTAAATTGTCTGTGTTCAGGTGAAACCTGTTGACAATAAGGTTCAATTGCATCAAAGGGGCAGCTTTTCATCCTGGAAGCCTTCTGCACCTTTTTGCCTCCTCCGAAGGAACTTCAACACCAAACCAGATTCAGAAGATGTAATCTCTATGGATAGTTTCTCAGGTCCAGGCCCTGGTGACAGTAAATTGTTTCTTCAGAATGTTGAGGTTGAAGCTGATAAAATCAAAGTCAAGCTGAATATTGACACACTTAAAGCTGAATTTGAGAGGGACTACCGTCCACTGCTTGCATCACATTGTTTGATGCTTCCTCATAAAATCGATCATGTGTCGAATGCCTTTCTGGATGCCCAAGCTCATCAATTTGCCAAGTTAAATACTCTATTTCTGAGCTCTTTGGACATCATGCTTAGATTTAAGAGTTTAAAGGAATGGCAGACGAAGCCCCTGCTGGATTTTATAATCAAGAGAAGAGTTTTTGTTGCAGATGAGTGGCAGGTCTCTTATGGCAACATAGAACTTTTGGAGTATGATTTTGAGGAGAGCAACAGTGCTTTTGTGCGTGCAGAGTGTGATGCTGCGTTCACACCATCTCACCTCCTTCGCAAGGCCGCAGGTGTTACTGCATCCGGTGCCATCCACCAGGCCACAGGTGGAACTGTATCTGGTGCTGCTGTTAAGACTGCAACAACAAAGCTTGCCCACAAGGCCACAGGTGGAACTGTATCCGGCGCTGCTGTTAAGATTGGAACAGCAAAGCTTGCCATCATTATCTGGAGAGGCAGGCATTTGCTATGGGCTGAGGTATTTGATGGGATTTCATGCCAGAACAATAACCATGCCGAGATCCTTGCTGCACTGGCCCTTTTAATGAAATGTGAAGAGCTAAAGTTTGATAAAGTCAAACTATGGACTGACAGCGCTAGAACAGTTGGTTGTATTAATGGTTCCGAGACCATTAGAATGGATGATGAGAACCGTCATACATACTTCTTGCTGCGGTCAATGCACAAGAAGTTTTCGAAGCTAGTTGCTGTCCGCAAGAGCAGAGAGTTGATGTTCCTGGCTGACCAGTTGCTAAAATTCCAGACTCTTCCTTTATGCAATCTGGAAGAGGCCATCAAGCTTCAGTTGCCATATCTGAGCGGATGCCCTCTTTTCTGCATCACACGCAATCACATCACGGGTCGCATCATCAATTCGTTTGGTAAGATCTTTTTCTTGGCGACCACCCCACCCCCCCCCCCCCCGGCCCTAATACTGATCTCCAACACGGGGAAAAAACTCCTTGTGTATGTTGGATCCCATCCTCCAGTTACTTTCTTTCTCAGAACATAGATAAAAAAAATTCGTGTTGTGAAACACATGAGCATTCGTGTTTCATCATGATCAGTTAGTTACAAAAAGTTGTGAACCTAGACATGTATCATTCATAGGTAGCCTCTTTCACTGGGTGTCTATAAGTTTGTTACAAAATTCATTCCTGAGATACTTTTGTTATCTGTGCATTTAGGACATTTTGTTAGCCAGAGTCTACCTGGTTATGTATGTTTGAACTTATTTTCTTTGTTAATGCGATTTGCTTGATCTATTCTTTGTTAATAGCAAGAGTTTCATTGCTCGTTTTGTACTTTTTCCTGTTGGTTTTTAGTTGTCTGGGTTGAATGACACTCAATGACGGAAGGACTGTAAGGTTCTTAAGTTTTATATGTTGTAAACTTTCATTGTTTGCTGGTTCCTAAGCAAACGTCATAAAAGAAGCCTCTTGATGTTGAGGCTTCCTTCTTTGTAAGAATTTCTCCATCTTGAAGTGGTCTCATATTTCTTATGTGCCACTGTAGGTTCTTCTCAGTCAAAGTTTGATTGTGTAGCTTGAACAGTTTTTCATTGTAAACGTGATTGGCTTGATTGGTTAGTAGCAAGCATTTTATTTTTTATTTTGTTCATTTTCCTGTTGGTTGTAATTAGTATTGATTTAGCAACACCCAGTGACGGAAGGACTGTGAGGTTCTTTGGCTTTATATGGAGCAAACTTGGCATGTTTGTATATTCCTAAGCAAATGTCATAAAAGAAGCTTCTTGGTGTTGAAGTTTGCTCATTTGCAATTGCAAGAATTTCTCCATCTGGAAGTGGTCACATATTCCATTGCCCTAGGTAGCGGTGTTGCTGCCATGAAACTTTGGGACTGGGCATTTCCTATATCCACTATTTGATGTCCTTTTACTGTGTGAATACATTTTAAAAAATGTTGTACTTGATATCTCACTTTGCTTTGTGCACGGAGGGCTCTAAGCTTAATTTGGGGCTCGCCTAACTTTTTATGTTTGCACAAATTTCTTTGTGAATGGGAATTTCTTGATGTACTGAAGCTTACAAGAACTTCGTTCTTGTGTTCCTTTTCTTGATCACTTTAATATAGATTGACAGTGAGGTTCTTCAGCTTTATATGGAGCAAACTTGGCATGTTTGCATATTCCTAAGCAAACATCATAAAAGAATCTTCTTGGTGTTCATCCCTTTTTTTTTTAAGAATTGCCCTAGGTAGTGGCGTTGCGGCCATGAAAGGCATATTTCTTCCATTTCATTGTATGATGTCTCCTTCAGTTTCTTGATCTATTTGCCTTATCGTGCTAAATGCCAGATGTCACAATTTTGTAGTATGGTTTTAGGGTTTATTTGTGCTGATTTGGTTTAATGCAGTAGATGGCATCATGTGTTTTGTTTGTGGGATCAAGCTGTTTATTTTGATCCAATGCTGTTGGCTGGTGCTGTGCCGGTGTTTGTCATGGAGAGTGGCAGTTTGAGTCTATTGTTTATTCTTGTTCTGTTTTATTGGGTAGTAGCATGTGTTCTGTTTGTTCTTGTTCAGATTATCTAGTTGGTCAGAACGTCATATAAAAAAGGATGGAGAGAATAGCTTAAACTGGTCTGAACGTCATAAAAAAAGGATGGATGTAGTAGAAAAGTTTCTAGAACATGGAAAATAATAGATATCTAATAGCATCATTTGTTATTTATTAAAATCCCATGGCAATTTGAACTGTATTCTATCATTCTCTCACTTACGTCAAATTTATCTACATGGGATTTGTTAGAGAAGTTTACCCCATGTACATATAACACGGCTCTATAGAAAACTAACAAAAAAGCGAAGATACATCGGTAACATGTGAATAAATTTACCTTTTCCTCAACAGCATGCAGATAAGACATTTCTGTAAGCTCCTTTTTTGCATGCACAAGCCCTAATGTCCATGAAAAAAAACAGTCAGGGTTCCTGTTCTTTGAAATTCAGAAGTAGTTACCAGAATGATCAACCTACACACCTTTGTCATGTAGTAAGCTGTTAGTAGAAATCTTGCAGTTATAAGGGCGGCTTTAATAACATTAAGAACTAAGCAGTACAGGTTTGCAATAGAAAATATTATATTGAAGCAAATTAAAGGTGTCCCTTGAGACATGTTCAAGGACCTTCACTTCATCTGCTTCATCTGTTTTTTTTTTCAGATGAAAGATTGAAGGAGATGAAAAAAGATGGGTACATCCACCAAAATGGTACAACTTTCTATTGTAAAGTTGCAAAGGAATGCAAATTTGAGGAATTCCAGAGGATTAGATCTGCCCTTCGTGCCATTCGTGTTGAGGTTTTTATGGATGGCTTGAAAATGAACGTGCAAGATGCTACAAAGGTCTCTGGAAGCATGTATTCTGCTGAATGGAGCTTATCTGGGACAACCGTCTGTTATCAAGACCAAATTTCCACAGAAAGTGAGCAGAGGACTCTAGCTATAGTCTGGGATGCGTCTGTTCCCCCGGCATCCTACAATCACAAGGATGCTTGCACCATCATTTTTGCAGAGGATGACGAGGTGCAGGAACTGCTAGATGCTGGGATTATGGAGATCAACCCTTCAACTTATTTCTGTTTCAATCGTGGTGTGTATGCCAACTTTGCTTTTTTATCTCACCTTAACTTTGCTTTTATCGCACCTTAACTTTGCTTTTATCTCACCTTAATCGTGCAGTTGTACATCAGTACAAGGTGTACAAGGATGAGGTGCTGGAGAAGAACTGAGGAGCTGGAGAAGAACTGAGCAGTTGTTCATCAGTACATGGAGTACAAGGACTGTGAAGAACACTTGGAAATTGATTTATGCTGATTTATGGAGTACATGGAGTACAAGGACAGTGAGCAGCAGTTAGCATGGCATTAATCCTCCCTGTAGTTCCATAACAGTGATCTCTTAGCCTTTTTGCCTGCAGTAATTCTCACAATTGGTGCCTGCACGATTTTGCTGCTCTGCAATTCCATAACAGTGATCTCTTAGCCTTTTTGCCTGTAGTAATTCTCACAATTGGTGCCTGGACGATTTTGCTGCTCTGCAGTTCCATAACAGTGATCTCTTAGCCTTTTTGCCTCTAGTAATTCTCTGCTGCTCTGCAGTTCCATAACAGTTATCTCTTAGCCTTTTTGCCTGTCGTAATTCTCACAATTGGTTCCTGCACTCTTTTTTTGTGTTGTCACATCGTGAGTGCCGAGGCAGACTTACCTCGGATTTCAAATTTGTGGACAGTGAAATATTGTCAAGTCTCAGATTCTTTGTGGCACTCTACCTTGTGCCATTGACATTGTTAACGTACAAAATCCAAACTGTCATTTTCTCATCTGCGTCCCCTATCCCGGGTGACCAGTGTAGCCTGTGGGCGCCAGGTCTCAGATGCAATGCCCGTCAGCACAGTTCTGTCCAGAACATCGTACGCTTTGCCGACCGACTTCAGGCTTCACCTTGATTTGCAACGCTGACCATGCTCTGTCCGGATCAGTGCGCTGCAACCCACATCCTGGCGATCAAGCATTTAAGTCGGACAGAAGCATCGCTGCCCGCCCATGGGAACTTCCTTCTAATCTGGTCGATCTCATCCAGAGCCCAGGCTGGTAGCATTTTGGGAGACCTCGTGTGGATAGTGGCATTTAGCGAGGTTTTGCAGCAGGCCAGATGCTGTCGCAAAGATGCACAGAACTCAGGCAATTGCTTCGGGTACATGTTGATGCCTGATTGCTGGATGTCCAATCGGTTGGAGGAGTCCTTGTTCGTTTGCTTTGCCCAACAATCTGCTTCAACACATCCATCACAATGATGAACAACATAGATGACGGAGGGTCGCGTTGCCGTAAATCTCGCTTGTGCCATATTTTCTCTCCCGGCTGGCATTTAGCATCTCTCGTAGAGACTGAGAGGAGCAAGGCGATCCAATCTCGCCAGCGACTAGCGAGCGAACCCCACGCCTGCAGCAACCCCATGAGAAAAGGCCATGCGACGGTGCCAAAGGCCTTTGAGACGTTGAGTTTCAGAGCAGCTTATGTATCTTTCGCTTCCGGAGGAGCTTTGTTGGGCACTGCATCCTTATCATCTTAAACTGCTTCGGAGTAACAGAACGAACAAAGGGCCCTCTTGAATTCCTTATCAAATTCAGCAACAGACAAGAACTCATCAATCAAGAAAGTCAGTACAGCTGCACAGGTGCATTCAAAACACATGCTATTGAAGGCAGTCTTATTAGAAAGCGCAACAGAAGTCTTATTAGAAAGAGTAATAGCTAAGCCAATACATCGGCAGACTAATCTTACAGAGTTACAGACTAGTCGTACAACAGTTTGTCTCTTCACGTATCCTATACGTAATTTTCTATTGAACAGGACCCTCTTGTCAGATTTCCATTCTCACAAGGTTGTGAGAAATTTAAAGAGTTGCTAGGTTCCTGTAAATTTAAGGGAAGGGCTTGCATTCTGTCAACAAGTGCGTCCTTCCCTTTTCTGTCTCTGCCACGCTTTGATCCGGCTGATGTAGTCGGTCGATACAACAGCTGAGATGTCCTTATTGGACGTGCTCTAATAGAGCATATTACATAGATCAACTTATAGCAGATTTACGTCCATTAGCTATCTTCACTAGATATCCTGAATGTCTGCCTATATAAAGAGTTTTGAGACTTGCCACCGACGAGACAAGAGTTTGACCATGGGCGATCCTTCAAATAAAACTTCGAAGTCCTTGTTCATCGCCAAGTAGGCTTCATTAAAGGCGGACAGAGCAAGTAAACCACACTACGGGAAAGCCAAGCCCTCAGTTTTCACTACCGGACACGGCAATAGGAGTCCGAACAAAATACGTTACTCTGATTGATTCAAATTTTCCTCAACGGTTGCGCGTTCAATGTCAAGCCCACAAGTACGGTTATGTCGCATATAATAGCAAAATACAGTATGCAAGAAACCCACGTTACATGTGTGTCCAACCTCCCAGATCTCACACAACGGCTACCTCCAAAGGTTCAAGGCCGAATACAAAACACACTGTTGGCTCAAGAGCGAGCTCAGTAGCCAACACGAAAGAGAGTGACGAGGCCAGAAAACAAGAGCAGGAAGAAGCGATGTCTCAATAATGATCAATGAATAATCCGAACCGTTACAAAGTGGTGCGCCCTCTCCTTTTATAGGGAGGCGGAGGGTCGCTTCCTCAGTCACATGTTCCCTTTCTACCCCTACCTGCTACAATTGTGCTGGGAATATTCTACTTTAACGGATACAAGGGGAATTTTACATGAGGAAGCCAATTTCGACTTGCTTTCGTCTTTGTATGTGCTGGGACGCTCGATGCGTTCAGGCTCGACTTTGCGCTCCGGGCCTCCTCCATCCTTCCTTGTTGACCTGTTCACAAATGGCTGCACACCACGTTAGGCCGTTAGAGTTGCGAGGAGGATAGGGTGCTCCTTCACTGAAGGTTCCGAACCAATTCCTAGGTCGATTCGGTTCGCTGCATGTGGAGCGCAGGGGACCGAATCACAGGCCGTCTTGATTCCCCGTGTGCGGAACGCGAGGGGCCGAATCGCAGGCCGTTTCGGTTCGCAGAGCGCGGGACGCGAGAGGCCGAATCGCAGGCCGATTCGGTTCGGCGCGAGCAGGGCGCGAGGGGCCGAATCACATGCCGATTCGGTTTGCCGCGTGCAGGGCGCGAGGGGCCGAATCACATGCCGATTCGGTTCACGCGTGCAGGGCGCGAGGGGCCGAATCACATGCCGATTCGGTTCACGCGTGCAGGGCGCGAGGGGCCGAATCACATGCCGATTCGGTTTGCCGCGTGCAGGGCGCGAGGGGCCGAATCACCGATGGATTCGATGCGCGAGGTCCACGTCCGGAAAAAACGAATCGCAGATCGACTCGGTTCCGTTGAGTCATGGGCTAATGCGGAACAGGCCGCAGCGCAACAAGCGGGTGGCGGAGTTTGCCTGATCCACGTCCCAACACACACATCAGCAGGCCACGGCAATTTAGCATATAACACATAATTAAGGCTTGGTCGGTAGCCTCCCAAGGCGTGTCACCCAAAACACATGCACTTATCACCAACCACTTCGATCTGTACCCCCACAACAGCTTGCAGAAACACGATCGCATGGCGTGCCACCAGACACCTGCATCGAGAAACAAGACATCAGGATATGAGTTAGTTTTACGTATTTATTTACACTAAGATTTATTAAGCAAAATCAAAGGTGCAGCATAAGGGCATGCAAATTTGAACAAGGGGGAAATTCTATGAAGGATATAAATACAGAGTAACTATATAACAAATTCCTAGCTCTAACAAACAACTTGGCAGACAATGTATTTTTCCTTTCAGTTATTATTATGCACATCAAAGCAATTCTTTCCTTCCATATATTTTTTGCTGGCGTATTCCGAGACTTCAAAAAGAAAAAGGAAGCTCATGACATACCTTTCTACTCATGCATTCTTTAGCACCTTCGCAAGTGTTTTGAATGCACCTGTACAGTATTTTCTTGACTGATGAGTACTTGTCAGTTGCTGAATTCTTCCAATTAACCCAATATCACTAGAACTTGAAGAAGGCCCATTGCTCATTCTCTTACGAGCCAGTTCAAGATTGAGCAGTGTCTTATCATCTGCTGCTGCATAGGATGGATACACCCTCACTTTACACCGAGTCCCTAATACTGATCTCCAATACGGGAAAAAACTCCTCCTTGTGTATGTTGGATCCCATCCTCCAGTTACTTTCTTTCTCAGAACCTAGATCAATAAAAATTGCATTGTGAAACACATGAGCATTCATGTTTCAGCATGATTAGTTAGAGAACTTGATTCACAGTATATCCATTGCTCATGGATTATGTGATATTTAAACTACTCACAATCAACATGACAAACAGCTGAACCAGTACGTTTCATGGCAGAGAGCAAGCGCTAGAAGAGTAAAAAGATCATTCTAGTTGCATGGCAATTTTCACACTGATTGCTAATTGGTGAGCTACACCATTTTCCCGTGTCATTTTTCTGTTTGAACAAAGGTTCACAGGCACAATGAACAATGTCCCAAAAAAAGAAGATACTACCTCCGTTCCCCAATAGGATGACGTTTCAGACACAATACTACTACTGAGAATAGCCTAAACTAGTTGGTGAGAACGTCATATAAAAAAGGATGGAGAGAATAGCCTAAACTAGTTGGTCTGAACGTCATATAAAAAAGGATGGAGAGAATAGCCTAAACTAGTTGGTCTGAACGTCATATAAAAAAGGATGGAGGTAGTAGAAAAGTTTCTAGAACATGGAAAATAATAGATATCTAACAGCATCATTCGTTATTTATTAAAATCCCATGGCAATTTGAACTGTATTCTATCATTCTCTCACTTAGGTCAAATTTATCTACATGGGGTTAGAGAAGTTTACCCCATGTACATATAACATGGCTCTATAGAAAACTAACAAAAAAGCGAAGATACATCAGTAACATGTGAATAAATTTACCTTTTCCTCAACAGCATGCAGATAAGACATTTCTGTAAGCTCCTTTTTTGCATGCACAAGCCCTAATGTCCATGAAAAAAAACAGTCAGGGTTCCTGTTCTTTGAAATTCAGAAGTAGTTACAAGAATGATCAACATACACACCTTTGCCATGTAAGCTGTCAGTAGAAATCTTGCAGTTATAAGGGCGGCTTTAAGAACAATTGAAGATATTATTAAATAATAAAAAACTAACCATGTATTTGCAAAAGAAAATATTATATTGAAGCAAAGAAAAGGAGCAGTACAGGTTTTTGACGTCAATGATGTCCCTTTTAGGGGAAAATCCAAATTCCTTAAGAATAGATGAGATATGTTCAAGGACCTCCACATGAGGCACCTGAATAACATTTAAGCTATCAGATAGAGGGGAAAAAATGCAACACAAAAATAAATGTATTGATGGTATATATCATATACCACTAGTCATATAATCAATGGTGGCAAAGAGATAATATAAAGAACGGTTCAAAACTTGAAATGGAAAGAAAAAGAACAATTTTCAATCAAATTGAATACAAGTGTGAGTGTACTATAAAGTACGTATGCAAATGTATTCCAATTCACCTTAACTACTGTCTTGGTTTTCTTAAACTGGAAGCTATAAGTTCATTCATGCTTTATAACTATAGATAAAATTAGACGCTTCAAAAGGAACAAGGCAGTTGGGTGTGTGGCGTTGTGTGTGTTGGGGTGTGTGCAGTACTAAGATTAGGTGCTTCCCTTTTCTTCTGTACTTCGTTTCCTATCTTAATGAAATGACACGCAGCTCTCCTGAGTTGTTTGAGAATAAAAAAAAGGGAACAAGGCATGACTTCCAGCACTTGTGTATTTTCAACTCAGTTAATTGAAGTGTTTATAAGAATACATGTACAAAAGTGTTCAAACTTAACAGGGAAAAAACTTGGGTCGTGTGCTGAACTGAGCCAAAACATCCTCATGGACATACAGTCAGTTTAAGGTATATAACAAAATCTATTAGCACAGACCAAGAACCGATGACTAACATGCAAGTTTATTTTTTTTCCCATTTTGTGTGCTATGCATCCAGAAAATACAAAAGGAAAAGTAACTGTCGGTGTATATAGAGATATAGAGCCCATGTAGTGTAAAGGCCCATCTAGAGGCCCATGTACTTCATGTATATAGCCCACCCTTCTAGGGTTGGAAGAATAGACAGCAATAATTCCCTATAGCATAACATGCAAGTATTCATGAACAATTTGACCAATCTGCGAATTAAGCTTTGTTGTGCTGACTTGCAATCGAAATTATAGAGGCCATGCAAAAGAACTGCGTAGTTTTCACCAAGGCACCTAAAGACATTACTGTATCCAGCTTGTTACATTTTTCTGAAATTTAAATATGCTTGCTATCTAACCCATGAACACCATAATAGTACAGGGTATGAAACAGTGACCACCCCAGAAATTAACAAGAGAATTACTCACATTCTTCTTGCTCACATTTGATATGGAGCTTTGGAAGTATATATAGTAAGATAACGGTACAAAAATACACTGAAAGGAAAAGTGGCACTGTACTGCAATATACAGAAAGAAGTGATACCTCTGAATGTGCTTGGACATATTTATCAAGAGCTTCACCAGCATGGGAAATTATACTAACAAGATGAAATGTTTCCTCCAGCTGCTTCCGAGCCCCATCATTATCACTCCCAAGTCCAAGTGCAGCAGTCTCTCTGAATATGCGATACATGATAGTATTGAACCATTCATGCTTCCGAATCTGCTTTTGGGCTGCCAGTAGTAAAAGTGACGTCTGAACGAGCTCTCTCTTCTTGATACACTTCCAGAGTTCATCAAGTAAATTATCTGTTTTTTCAGCAAGAAGCCTAATTGTATCCAAGAAGATCTTCTGCAATAACAACAGCAAATTGTTTTTAGTCTCAAGTTAGTTGGTGTAGACTAGACAAAACCCAACATGAGCCATCAACAAAAAGTTCTTCTGCACTAAAAAAGGGCAAAGGAACAATTCTGAGTGACTCTCAGCTTTTGCAAGCAAGCAGCTGTGAATAACTTCCTATTTCATCACCTTGTTTCATCTAATTATAGTAAGTATGAATTAGAACCAATATCCAAGCAAAACAAAATCTTGTCGAATAGAATTATGAATCCATTTCTCTAAGTAAGAACATGTCAAACTTGTCAAAATTTTAAAAATGTAACACAGCAAACAATTTTTATTTATCATGCTGCAAAAGTAGTAGTACTTTCTGAAAAGGGAGTGAAACAAACCATCTCAGGTAGGCAAAGCAGATAAATGAGCTTGTAGATATCATCCCGATGATACTGGGTAGGAGATAGATTGTCCTCCAGATACTTATGCATGCAAGTGTTCTCAACTGCAACATGGAGTGGGAGGAGATCCTCAATGACAGCATTACCGACTGTGCGTACGTTGGCTGAAGCACCATGGCGGAAGAGCAACTTGATCATGTCAACAGAGAACCGTTCGGCAGCTTCATGGATAGGAAAGTATCCATGTGGGTTCATGCAGTTGGGATTGGCATGCAGAAAATGGAGCTTATGCATCTTGCCCTCCAGTACAGCTTTTGCACATCGCAGAGCATCATGGCCGACAATGCAGGTCAAGGTTTCAGAGGTTATGCTCAAATTCCATGACATGGCCCTAGGATATTTTGCAAACAAACTGAGGAAGCACCGGACACTATCCTTTTTCAGCACTGGAACCAACTTGTGACACATATCATAGAAGTCCTCTTGCACAAACTGGATCGATCCGGTCACAATTGAAAGAGAAAAAAGGCAATCAGTTTTCCAGACAAGGGAAACATAATAAACAAAGCCTTACTTGTGGAATTATGACAACAAAACATTAAATCTAGCACAGACAGCTTAGGTAAACTAAAATGGTGCATAACTAACAAAAAATGAGTAATATAACAGGATGATTTGGCAGTTGAATTCTGTAAACAATGATTAGAAGCAACACACCTTAGGAGTAGGATCTGGGATAATTATATCATTTGGTAACGCCTTGGCCATCCGAACAGATCTTTGCTTCAATAACTGGAAGAGAGAATGTCAAGGGCCACGTACTAAGGAAAGAAAACACAAGCTAATAGGAAATCATACACATGGCTAATTACCATACCTCACCCATCTTTTCCAAATCGAATTTCTCATGGACTCTGAAAAGATGAGATGGATCCCATGGACTCTCTGTAATATCTTTGTGACAGGCCGTTTGCATGGCCTCCTTTTCACATGGACTCTCTGTAATATCTTTGTGACAGGCCATTTGCATGACCTCCTTTTCACATGTGTCTATTGGTGCAGAATTGACCAGAGCTTCCAATTCCATTGTTTGGACATCTGAAGCTTCCAATTCCATTGTTTGGACATCTGAAAGCAAGGAAGATTGTTCAATCGAATAACATACAGTTGGTAAACAATAATACTGAAGGATATGAAAACAAAACGGGGATTTACAGTTTTTCAACACTAAAATGGAAAACATCAAACACTGTATTTTCTCCACGTATGGACATGGTAACAATGCTACAAGTGAATTTTACAGCCAAATAAGTTTCAAAGCTGAGAGTTTTGGCATGGGGGACAGCTCCAGATCTGAGGGACGCAACAATTTCAGATAGGTTTCAGTCCAAAGCTGTCAGTTTTGGTATGAGGACAGCTCCAGATCTGAGGGATGCAACCAACAAGAGGTGATTTTTTTTTTTTTTTTTTTTTTTTTTTTTTTTTTTTGCGAAAACTCCTAATCGCTAATAAAGAGAGCTCGCGATTTACACATGATGTTCTTCAAGATTGGCAACATCACATAGACTCCCGTGGTAATTAAAAAGAAAGGAGCTTGCAATCAAAGATGCCACAGATTTCAGCTTACCACAGTCCCATTCCGACATGGCTTGCTGGATATGATAAAGATTGAATTTTCACAGGATCAGCGAAACGAGATCCCCAGATGAGGGGCTGAATTGGAGCAGGCAGTGTTGGAAAGGGGTCGTCGGGGTGGGGTGGGGTGCGGGGCTAGTACGCGGGGGACAGCGTGGGGTTCGCGACGGGAGGAGGAAGAGCGTGAGTGCCTAGGGTTTGTGGAATCCCCATCTCACAAGCACACTTGTGACTGGCTACGAATAAATATGGAGCGGAAGGGCAAAGGAGGATATGCGGTCCGGCCTGGTTGCTGCAGCCTGAGGGCGGCCCGCCGATATAGAAGGATAGCCCAAGGCCTTGCTCTAGTAGTCTTGTGGGCCATAAATGTGGCCATGCGGCCCGCTCGCTCTTCTACTGCGTCCTGCACTGATTCTCTCTTTTCCCTCAAAAAAAAAAATCTCTTCTCTATATCTCTATATATTTATATTTACTATATTATATTATATTAAATTATACTAGCAGCATGCTCGTGCGTTGCAACGGGAGAAATAAATATACACAAGTTATGTTTTCAGATTTGCAAGGATATCAAAATTGTAAAAGTTTTTTGTTAGATTGATTGTAATTGTTTAAAACTTGGTCAACATGTTCCCCCTCCTCCTTAATGTTCAAATGAGTGTGTTTTGAAAAATATTTTCATGCTTCCCCTTTTTGTGTCTTGAGTGAAGATTAAATTTCTTTATAATGCAAATTCAAAGTAAATTTATTTCATTCTTTAATGTAAATATACTTGTGCATCGCAATTGGAAAAAAAGCCATCACACACCTTGGTCCAATATACATGTCACAAAACTCAGGTGATAACATATTTTATGGTCTATGCCAATTATTTCTAAGATAGACTAATTTTTTTGCGCGAATAGGTCCATAAACGTGAAGGCACCATAGGCTAGAGCTAGAGCAACAACTATGACATTGACTCGCATGGTCGAAGCGGTGATATAAAATCTAGAGTAATTCAAATAAATAAAAGTTTGAATGATTCTAAAATTAGTAACACTTAATCTCTAATTCTCTTCTGTAAAAGCAGGCCGGACTTTGTGATTGGGTGTTTGGCTGTACAACGATTTACGCATAGCAAATTAAAAAAAAAAAACTTACGCATAGACATCGGCCGTGTCCAGCAGACGTTTGCTTGTGCGAGCCTTGGTCGCCGCCGTTTGACCGTGCGCGCAACAGCGCATAGATCAGCCCCACCAGCCTGCAACGTGGCTCAGTTAGTCAGTTGTGCTGGCAGGCCCAGCAACTACGTGTGGCAGGGAGAAGGGGGGCCTGTAGAATTGTAGACCTCTGCTTGCCATCATGCATTGTACGCGTTGTTGCGTTGATCGCTGCGGGACAAGAGCATGGGGCCAGGCTGCCAGCGTCACAGCGCGCGACCGGCCGTCCGCTCGGCTTTATCCTCTCACCGCTCGTTCTCCCTATCCGTTCACCCATGTCCATCTTTGTGTATCTTCTCGCTCGAGCGCGAGCGACTGTGCGAGGGAGCCTGCCGGCGAGCTTTGCGCGAAGGCGTTGCTGTGCGCGAGGCCGCCCATGAAAGCGCACGAGAGAGCCTGCTTCACGAGGATTGACAGTTTGACACTGCTGCAGCTTTAGAATCCGGGTGAATCTTATTGCCCTTTCTTCTTGATTCTCAAAATTTACTTCTTTCTTTATTTGATTTTGTGATTTCAGCCGCCGGCCGTTGCATCCTTTACTAAGAACCAGCTCGCCCCACGCCCCGTTTGTTTGCTGCAGCGCCGTCGGGCTAGACGTCCTGGCCACCGGGTCAACGGGCTGATGGTCCGACCTGTGTGTATGACCACATGACCGGCAGCCGCGCCTTCTTTCCTTCCCAAGTACGGGCGCGAAGTCTCTGGCGAGCTATACAACGTCTCTGGCAGCCTTTTGGTTATCTACGACCATCAATGTTCTTTTCGTTCGATTTGGAAGTTTTTTACTTTTATTTTTCCTCTTCCGCTTGTATTTATTATAATCCAGTTAAGATTGTCTTCTATTCCGTTTGAATTCCATTGTTCCAATCCGGTATGGTTTCGTTGATTTGTGGCGTGTGTTGCAGCAGTAGTTGTATTTTGCCGTGTTCCAATCCAATACGCCGCCTCCTCCAATACTGTTCACTACCGGAATTTTTCCCTTTGCCGTGTGCCTATTACACACGGCAAAGGCCTTTTTACACATACGGTAAAGTTAGTTTGGACGGTAAGTAATCTTTGCCGTGTGTCAGATCACGGGGCACACGACAAAGGTCCGATCTGGCACACGACAACGAGGAACACACAACAAAGTTTTGATCCCGAAAAAACACAAAATAAAATACCAAAACATTTTATTTTAATGGAGGAAGGACCCCATCGACTATTGCCCACCGTCCCAAATTCGCGCGCTCCGCGGCCGGCGGGATTCGAACCCGAGCCCTCCCGTTTGCGCGTAGCCTCCTCTACCACTGCACCACTCAAGTCTTTACATCCATATCCAATTTTGATTCCCCTCATATTAAACTTTTCTGAGTGTAAATTGTTTATTTGAGGCCCTAAATGACTTCAAATAAAAAAGTTGTCAACTACAAAGTTTCTTAACTTTTCAAGATCTACAACTTTCATTTTGGTCAAAAGTTCATCCGAGGTCGTTTATAGAATTTGAATTTTCAAATTTGAAAAATTCAAACTTAGATTCGGTTGACAAGAAGACTTCAAATAAAAAAGCGGTCAACTACAAAGTTTCATAACTTGTCGATCTAGACAACTTTCATTTTGGTCAAAAGTTCATCCGAGATTGTTTACAAAATTTGAATTTCAAATTTGATAAATACAACCTTAGTTTTTCGTTGACAAGATCATTTCAAATAAAAAAGTTGTAAATTATAAAGTTTCATAACTTTTCGATCTAAACAACTTTCATCTTGGTCAAAAGTTCATACAACATACCGATAGTAAGATTTTGCACAAATCTTATACATCTCTCTTCTAGTTATAGGAACTACTTATAAAAGGTGTGTGATTTCTAAACACTTTTAGTACCGTTTTGTTATATAAACAAATGATCAAAGTAAAAGTTGTAGATCTTTAGAATTTAGAAGTTATACAACTTTGTAGTTGAACATTTTTTAATTCGATTTCGTTTAGGGGTTCAAAACATGTTTTAAATTTTTTTTTTTGCCGAGTGTTTTTAAAAAAACGAGTTCTTTGCCGTGTGTCAAAGCTTGACACACGGCAAAGAGAGTTCTTTGCCGAGTGTTCTTTTTTCTCTTTGCCGTGTGTTTTTCTTTGCCGAGTGTTTTTTTTCTCTTTGCCGAGTGTTTTTCTTTGCCGTGTGTTTTAAAAAAAAACACACTCGGTAAAGAATCTTTGCCGTGTGCTCCGAGAAAAAACACACGGCAAAGAGGTTGACACACGGCAAAGAGGTTGACACACGGCAAAGGCCGGATTTCCGGTAGTGGTTTCGTGTTTCCCTCATTTGGCGATCTTTTTACGGTACGTCGTGCGAGCGTGCTTCGTCGTCGTCGTCCTGCCATCTTGCGATCGTGGCCGCTCCCTCACGTTGCCGAGCCATCGTCCGTCTACCCTCCATTCTTTTCCACCTACGATCGTGCCGCCTGCCACCTCCGATTTTGCCGCTCACAAAAAGGAATTCCTAGGTGGAAAGGAATATGTAAGTAAGTTTATCACCACATCTATCTATCTATACTATAAAGAATGAGCAAATGAAAACCATTTTCTACGTACTCAAAACTATACTCTCTTACCTTTTACAGAGGACCCACGAATCAGGGCCGAACGGTGGCCCAGGACGACAAGGGGAGGGGGGAGACCCATTTGGTCGTCCTCCTCAGTTGAAAATGGGCAGCGGCGCCCCTGGACGCTTCTTCTTTTGGCACCGTGACTATTTTTCATCGTGTGTACCCATCGGTCCGGTTCCCGCCTTCTATTTCCGTTGGTTAATCACGGATTACGCTCCAATCAGCTTCCTTAATTGACGTGCCCCGGTTTTGGAATGCCTTCGATGTCTCCGTCGCCCTTTCCTTCCAATCGTGCTAGAATCTCGCTCGTGACTCGCCTTCCTTTTGGGCACATTACCATTGATCACGGCTTAAAAACCCAATCCGCAGCTCCGAGATTGCTTCCACGCCTCGCGTTCCTCGATTGGCCACCTGCACCTTAGATCACACATTAGCCTGATTGCATACATGACGATTAGCGTTTCTTTCGTATTCCTTCTTTCATGCATGACAATTGGCAATTAACTCGTGATTGTTTCTTCCAGACTTCCAGTTTCCCATCATCGCTCGAGGGAGCCGTCAACGTCAACTCGCAGGCCGTCGTCACCGCGCCGCTCCTGGGGGTCGTCGCCGTCGAGGAGCCGCAGGCCGTCATCGTCTTGGAGCCGCAGGCCATCGTAGTCACCATGCCGCTCGTCGAAGTCATTGCCATCGAGTAGCCGCATACCATCCTCACCGCGTCGCTCAAGGAGGTCGTCGCCGTCGTATTCCTCAGCGCTCGATGATCAGGGTCGGGGCGGGAGGTTCACATTGGGACAAGGTAAACAACCACAACGCTCTTGAGATTGAGATTAGAGGTTCGTTCAAAAAAAATAGATTGAGATTAGACAGTCATCTCACAGCTGGTATGGAGTGCAGCGTTAAGATGCAGTTTGTTCGAATAGTCTGACATGCAATTTGTTGCTAATATTCTAACGTGAACACTTGAATTATCATACTGTTTTTATGCATGGAATTCTGAATATTTTAATTTTGTAATGCAGAAAAATAGTAAATTGTTTCGTTTCTTGCTTGGTTGTTTAGGGTTCTTCCGTTTAGCATGTGAGCTTGTTCACCAAGAAGCATGATCTATGTTTTCCTGTTCGTGAGTGAAAATAAACGTGATCTTAATTTGTTGTAAAATCCAAAAAAATAAATTATAGGATCTGGATGTCATTACCTTGCTGACAAGTTGCAAATTCAATTGCAAGCCGTGGTTTGTTTCTTGACAATCATATTCCCCTTGGAGCAATTCCGCCCCCCTATCCAACTTCGGCGGCCAAACGTGCTGTTGCACTCCTCCTACATAGAAAAAAGTGCTTTGTTTGGAGGGATCATATAGGATATTGAAGTGTATTATGTTTTAATCTTTTAAATCTCTATGCAAATTTATTAGCTGCAGTAGTTACACCTGCTACGACTTCGATGGGTTCAGCGTCATCTTCCGCCCCTCGCCGCGCCAGTCCAACTGCATGATCATCGCCGGAACGCTCGACAAGAAGATGGTGCAGCCCTACGCAGGTCAGTAATCCATTCCTCATCTTGGTTGCTCAGCCAGATTTAAGATTTCGATTCGGGGATGGGTAGATCTCACAAAGGATCTGGTTAGGGGAGTATAAAGTAATAGGTTTCCATCTTTGCACCGAAGAAATAGGATCCATAGAATAAGATCTTGATTGTTGTTGGTTGTCCACACCATTTGGAGGAAGTGCTTAGATCACTAACAGAGTGAATTTTCAGTGTCCTCATGAACACCATGTCACATACTGTTATCAGTTATCACTAGCAGGTTATCGACAGAAAATTATCATAGTTTATATGCCCATGCTTTCAGCATAATTGCAAATGACCAGTTTCCTTCATATTAACGCTATATGATGAATCCTTCATTACTTTCAGTTATGGGTAAGCCTTTATAATATATGTTCCATTATATCTAATAATTCCTATATTATTGGTAGATTATATATATGTGATCACAGTTGTCCAAGAACCATATGTAGCCCAGACATTATTTTTCTCAAATGTAGATTATGCACGTGGAACAACAGTTGCCGTCCACTGCATTTGTCATTATGTCCACATTAACACTGCAAAAAGATTGATCGACTTTCTATCAGTGACCACTCTCCTCCCATGTGTCTGATTTCATTCTTTTTAACTGACCAGTTTCAGGTTGTTGATGAGAGTAAGAGAAGATTACCAGCCCTGTAGGCTTTGTTGCTTTTGTGATGTTTGGATTGGCATGTGCTTAGCTACCAGGATAGCATTCATTGTCAGCATGGTAGTAGTAGTAGAGTTTTAGAAGCAGTACGTGCGCAAGTGTGTGGATCCATCTCTGACCCTCCGTGCTTTGCAGGGGGAGGTTTTCCTGGAGATCGCTGCGTCCAAGGGAGTTTGGGTTTGCTCGTGAGCTGTTCGATGAATTGCCCATGTACGGAACCTTCTCGGTTATGGTTGACCCATGTTATTTCATTCGTTGATTGCGCAGATTCTGAATTTGTAATGTACTATTCAAATTTTGTTCTCTATTAGAATTTTTATTCGCTTAGGATTTTTTCACTCATTTTTATCCGGTTAGGAATTTTTAGCAGTAGGATTGTTGAGCCAAGTACCAAATATCATAGTTCTACATAACAGTAGGGTTTTTGGTGGAGTTTGGTTCAGGAGTTTGGTTCAATATTGTGGTACAATTTAGTAGATTTCTAAGTATATGTTTATTCATCCAAATTATTTACCTTGCAGAACCGTGCTGTAAGTTGACAGTTGCTCAAGCATTTAAAGTGATAATAAACAGTGGCTTTAAATCATTGCAACTGCTCAAGTATATGCCCATCAGCAGCTATTTGTGTATCTACTAGAAATAAATATTATGAGTATATATGACATTATGAATGTTTTTATAGTAATTCAATCCTTTAAAGTTCTTTTGTTATTCTTGTGCACTCGACTCAAATATAATCGATCTTATTAAGAATTTTTTTTATTTTTAACCTTTTTTATATTTTATTTTATTATTAACCTCATCAGAACAATATTTCCATCTCATGATCTTTTTGGCCGCGCCGGTCCGCTAGCGCGGCAAGATAATGTTGGCGCGCCGCATGCGCCGGTGCGGCAAGCGATTCAACGTGGCGCGGCGGGACGACGTGGGCTGCCCTTGCCGCGCCACTGCATGTGGCGGGGCAAGGGAGTCTCCACACGGCCACCGCATCGCTAATGCTCTGGTCTGGTTCGGGACAAAAAGTTATTGGCATGTGCTGCCATTACTCGCGTATGGCTATTCATGGTGGCACACAGGCATAAGGCATTAGGCACTGTTAGGTACTGAATTGTTGCTAGAACTGTCCACACCTGCCGAGGTTAAGCTTTTTTTCCTGAAGAAAAATGAGGATGGGATTTGTATGTATCTGACAAGCCAGAGGTGTCTCAAAGTTGTCTGTGGATATATATCATCGTGGACCCTTATGTTATACGAGTATATCTACATCACACTAACAAAAAAAATAAAACAAACCTATTAACCGATCCATTTGACAGACTGATCCCCCAATGACAACAACAGCTAAATGACAACAACAGCTAGCACTAGCAAAGCAGTGATTGAAAATACTAGGCCACATGCAGTCCGTCGCAGGCTGCCGCTTAATCTTGCAGCTTAAGCACCCAAGATGACAGCAGCAGCTAGCACTAGCATCGCAGGGAGGCTCCCTTGCCGCGCCACATGCAGTGGCGCGGCAAGGCCAGTCCACGTCCCGCCGCACCACGTTGGATCGCTTACCGCGTCAGGACGACGCGTCACGTTGGATCGCTTGCCGCGTCGACGCATGCAGCGCGCCAACGTTATCTTGCCACGTCAAGCGGACCGGCGCGGCCAATAGGGTCATAAGATGAAAATATTGTTTGGTGGGGTTAATAATAAAATAAAATTTTAAAAAAGTTAAAAATAAAAAAATTCCTTATTAACTAGATTTTAAAAACATCTGATGAATTATTGATTATAAATAACTGTAGCATGTAATAATTTCTTGTCACTTCATTGTTCGAATTTGTTATATTTAAAATACGTGCCCGTGGCACGTGCCAACCTATTAGTCTATACTATAAAGGACGAAAGAATTGATGTCAATTCACACCCAAAAGTCTACCCCCTTACCCCTCACGCCGGCCCCACACGTAAGGTGTATTTGGTCCACTTGGTGTAAGCGAACGGTGAAAGAGAGAGGGGAGATTCAGACACCGGCCTTTCCACCGTTATTTTTGGCCCCGTTGCAATTTTTTTTTGTCACCGTGTTGACGTTTACCCGCCCCATACAAGCGATAGAGTTCAGCCCTATGACGTACGCCTCTTCCGCGTGTTTTCGTCTGCAAAGCAACTTACAATTGTTTCCTTATACGGTTCTGGTTGCCTAATGCCTTTTGCCTCACTCTCGTCCATATACACATGATGATGTTGTGCTCGTCGACGCCTAGGCTGCTTTTTCGCAAGGTTCGACGGATTTATCTCCATCTAGCGTCGCCAGTTGACGGCAATCTGCGATCACCTCCTTCGAGGATCCTTTCAGCCTGAAACGTTCATGCATGTGTCAGCCCTCTCCGGTCTATATGTCGCAGGCAGGTAGGCATAGCGCGACTCAGTGGTCGGCAGGTATGCAAGTCGTCGTTGATGAAGCCACTCCTGGAGACCTCGACTACGTGATTCCCAATCGCTTCTCCACAAATAGTCATCAGGTACAACACAACGCATCTATCTCCCAGTGTGAGATGTCAGGGACGCAACAAGATCATTGCCTAACGTACGCTGCTACATCTCTCCCTGTCACCAGGTCTGAATTTGCAAGCCAAAGGTTTGAAAGGCTACTGCAGGACAGAGTTTTCAGTTCCAGCAATGCCGTCAGGTTGCACAACAAGCATGCCTTATTAGATTTGTGTCATTACTTTATACTTTCCCTTGCTTCTTGGTTTTTTTTTTCTCTATGTTGCATGCAGAAATCAATATATGATTTTGTTGGACATATTCTCTGCAATTTTCTCAGTTTGCCATGCAGCCGCAATACCCGCCAAGGAGAGTTCGTGATTGCTTGAATAATGAGAACAAGCATACAGTAATGCAAACAAGAGGTATTCCAGCTATCGATGGGCTGCTATGATCACGTTAATGAATACAAAACCTGTCGCAGGTGGATCGTCATTGTCCTGTCCACTGCCAACCCCAGGCGCCGACGATGTGTCATCAATTAAAGATACGGCCCAAGATTTGAGATTGTGCATGATTTTGGATACCTTCGCGTGAGCTGCGGATCGAGGAGAGGGAGGCTGAAAAGAAGAAGGCCTCGCTGTCTTCTGGCACACGCCACAACCGTTTGGACATCCCACCTCGCAGTCCTTCACGTCGCCATTGATGACGTCTGCTGACACGTCGCTTGTCCGTCGTCGTCACGTGGCTATTCATCGCCACCGCCGTCATGCTCATCGTGAGGCAAACTACATCAAACCGGGTTTGTGAATGCCCTAATGTTTTGTCTCTGTTTTCTGTTTTGATTTGATCTATGTCGTCACCCACTTTTCATTGATCCTCAGTCGAGTTCGTTTTAGAAACACCATGTGTTTGTTGAATTGCTTTGCACATAAACATATTTTTTTTCCAGACCAGTAACGTGATTATAGCCTATTTTTCTAATTATGATTTCAACTCTTTGTCTTGTTTTAGGATGAGCAACATAATATCTTTATTATTTCATCTTGCACCTATCATGCTTATGCAGCTTTGATATCCTTCACTTGAATATGGCATGTTTTAATATTGGGTTACCTTGGCAAATGAGTGTGATATTTGGCTCTTTATTTTGCTATTACTAGCAATTATAAAAAAAAACATAGCTTGATTTCTGTCTGAAATGAATTCTTCCCAAAAACAACATTAAATTATATGAAACAATTTCTAAAAATAATAATAATCAAAATAGTAGTACAAATCATGCATTTGCTCTTATCCCCCTAGAACTCCGCTAGAAAACACATGGACATTATCCATATTGTTCATATATAAATTGGATTTTGAATATAAATAATAATTATTTTATTCACCATATCTTTCCAAATATCAAAACTTAAAATCTGAGCTCTCAAGTTCTCAACTCCTAGATCAATTTCAGGTGCTCTATAAAAAAAAATACAAATACCAGTGTTTTTATTCTATCAAAAAATCCTTTTCATGGTTTATGATATTATTTTACAGCTCTATTAATAAATTTATTATTTTCAAATTTGTTCTTTGAATGAATAGATACCAATTTTATTTAACAAAATAATTTTATTTACTAGATTTTTTTAAGACATGTTACTATCTATCTATACTAAAAAGGACGACGAATTTGACGGTCAAATTTTACATCTTACTCTGATAATGCCTACATCGTCGGCTTTTATAATGATCAAACACTCTAAATTAATCTAAATAGTCCATCTTACATTTTACTCTTAAAATGTCTACACCGTCTAATTTAATGATGATTGAACGATCTAGATTAATCTAAATAGTCCATGTTGACTACATCACTAATTTAATTTTTTTTTAAACACGTGCCTGCGGCACGTGCCCTTCTGCTAGTAGTAACTAAAGACATATTCATTTGTTTTACCCTGCAGGTATCTAGATCTTCTAGCGAAATGGTTTTAAGGTCTACCTGTACAATGGCCTAACTCTGTTTCTTGGATGGCCGGTATATCCAGCTACTGCTAGCAGCTTTGCTTATGAACTTTCCCCCTTTTTCCATGGCATTTTTCTTTCTATTTTTTTTTTGCCAAAACTTGTGTATGCAGCATCATTCCAGTCCATTCATTTTTGCTATTGCTCAGCTCGCTCATGTATGTTGCAGGTTGCTTGTACTGGCTAACATAACATGTACCTTCACTTCGATCAGGTAACCATCTTTGAAAGCTAAATACATGTTCCTGTAGTTGTTTTTTTTTCATATTTGTACAAATGTTGATGAGAATTTTCCATTGGTCTGTGAGCTACACTAGATGTTCCTGTGAAAAAATTGACTGAAACCCAGCTTCCGGAAGGTAATTTCAGGAACCTCTTTGTAACCCATCTTTGCTTCCAGAGCCACAACAATATGTCTCTCTATTATGTAGTAAAACGAAAGCATATGGACATAGAACAGAAATTTTGGTGTGTGCTTGCTCTCTTTCTTGGGAAGTGGTCATCTGTTCTTTTTGTGAAGTGTATTAAAATGCATATGGCCGAATGGCACCACAAGAGTGCCATGATATGTTTGTGAGATCTTTGCTGTCTGTTGGGTTAGCAATTTTGCTTTGAATTGGTCTATATTATATATTTCTTTTTGCTCATAGACTGAAAACTTCCCACACTGTGGTAGTCCATTAGATTAGTTTCTGGCATTAAGCAAACAAGTACAACAAACAACTATATTAGTTCGGTTGCCGTTTCCATGGGCAAATTCTTTGTTTGCCGTGTTGGCTTTTTTAATTAAGTTGTATACAGTAGTTGGCGGTGTAGAATCTCTCAAATTTATTTGACACAACAGTTTCTTTTTTTTTTGTAAATAATACACTTGTTCTTAATAAGCATGATAGTGAATTTGCTAAATGAGATGCTTGGCAAATGTGATGAATGATCACAATGGTGATTAAATCAGAAAAAAGTGTGATCACAATGGCATCTTATAACCTCAGTGTGAGCTATTTTTAAACAAATTTAATTCTCAGTTAGCTGGAGCTACCATAGTTCAGTTTGAATAGTGAGAGGTAGTGAAGTACGGAGTAAAATACTATTATTGTACAAAAATACTATCATTGTACAAATGTGCTGTTGTGCAAAGAGTCTCTTTTCCAATCGACAAAATGTATAGAATCTCTTATGAAGAATACAATAGTTTTATCAAACAAACTATATAGAATTGACAAACTATGGTCTTTACCAAGTCTTTCTGATAAAAAAGTTGTTAAAGGGACCAAGTTTTTTTTATACAGAAACATTATTTCTTATAAAAAACTACTGGAACAACTCTTAAATTTATTTCTTATACTAACACAGTGGTATGCCAAATCTTTATCATTATGAACTGACAACTTTCAACTCACAGGTTGCTGCAACAGAATATCAGGCGCTGAGGTGTTTTGCTACTATGAGTCTAGCTGCACTTCAATTTGTTTCGCCAGTCAACTTAAGGTGATGAATGTGTACTTATATATGCAACACTCACTCGCTGTGGGAGTGTACGATGTGGGAGCAGCTCACCTCTATCAAATCATGAGTAACCTATAAACATGTATATGTAAAAATTGTGAATCTGATATGTGTACAATATATAATGCCATCTCGCGCTGGTGCTTAGTTGACATTATGCTTTTTATAATTGTTGTGTGACAAGTATATAATTGTGGTAAATCCTTTTGTGCATTAGACAGTTCTACTATTTTTTATGTTATATATACCTCTGATGCGATCTATGTATTTTTAGTATAAATGTTTTGATGTCCTGTAGCAACGCACGGGCATGATGCTAGTCTTTCATAAAAAAAATCACTTCATCTTCCACTGTTTAAGATTTATATAAGCAAGCATTAATGGATGTTGGATTTTTCATCCAAACCCTAACCACACTACCCACCCCGCATACATGCCCCTGCCGCCACTCATACGCATCGCCACCCCGAGCCATGGCCAGTGCGCCTAGGCCCTCGGCCCTCGCACCATCGTCCCGACGCCGCGCGCCATAGCCATCCCGCGGATATAAGATATGGAAGGGATATAAGATAATTTACTCTATAGAAATAAAGATTGAAAAGGTGCAGGTGTGTTTAGATTGTAAGCATGTCTACCAGATTCTAAGTGGTGAACTGTACATAGGGAAAACCATAAACACAAAAACTTGTATTTGATGCTTAGGTCAATGAAAAGGTTTTCATGAAACTTATTGTAACGCAAGATTTAACAAATAGATGTACAAAATATTCATTTTTCATTTCTAAATTTATGTACTTATATTACATAATATTTTAAACAAGTCAAGACATTTTGAGTAATTGCCTCTAAAAATTAACAATTTGAGACATATAAGCGCATTTGATTTTGATATAGTAGGCTATGTTCTTTGCGCATTTGATTTTGATATAGTACGCTATGTGCTTTCTAGTTTTTTGCTTTCTCTTTTCATATGGTCCATGATGCAGAGACATTATTTTTGTCTTCTAAAGACATTTTATGTTGTCGCTATAGAGCCATAGAGTCATTTTGGAGTAAAGAGGCACCTTGTTAAGTATCCTTATATGTTTTAAGACAACTTGTGCCAATATGGTAATTGTCGAGTGACGGGGCTTTGAACTCAAGACCTTATAATAAGGTCCTCAACACTCAGCCTACTAGGCAACTCAACCTCACACCAATTGTTGCATATTCACTTAGTATATTTCTTATAAGTAGTTCATCATAGTAACTCAACAATCAAAATAGTGTCTCAAGATATTAATGTAAATGACTCATACAATGTCTTTACGAGGGTAGGGTCAAAATTTAAAGTGTCTCAAAGATGTCCCCAATATTATATATTGACATTTTACAAAAATATATTAAGAAGTTGTCCCTACGGTTGAAAACGAACCAGGTAGTATCTCAATACGTATGACACTTTCTAAAGTGCCTTTATAATGTCTATAGAAAAGTGTCTCAACAAGTGAAGGTGTATTGTAGTGAAAACAATTGCACTCTCATATGATCATATTTAAAGTATCTACACACTACCATTTACACGAAGCAATTTCAATATTATGTGTAAAATCTTCTATCTAGAAACAACTTTAAAAGTAGCAATATTTTTCTTGATATCTACACCCATGTAAGTAGTGTGTATGTATTTTACTTTAATGACATTGTACAAGATGTTGTTGAGTTAAAGATTTTTATAGGTGGAAATAAAAATATTTTAAGGTAACACTTTTTAAAATATTATAAATATTTATTGAGTAAATAATATCCATCGTACAACAAGTGGTGGTCGTATCATTTTGGTCCAACTACTTGCAAACGCATGCGAACAAATACATGAACTTGTTAAATGTGCGCACATATAGTCACATGTATGCCACAAAGCTTATTTTGCCATGTGGATTGTAGTTTACATTGAATCAAACCTGAAATTTGTTATTAGATTTCTCTGCTATGCAGAAATGCATTAGATGATCCTATCAACATAAGGAGTTCCCACCACAAAAGTTGCATTTACATCCCATGGCTACACGTCATTCTAATTGTGCCATGCATGAATCATCGATTGATATAGTTATCCCTCATTTTTTTTTTGCATGCAGATAGCAGCCAATCGTGTGCAAGGGGACCACACTTGTTAAAGCGGTCAAAGTTTAAACACTTGTAGACTTAATAAACTAGCAATGCCTATGCTCACTCCTGCTAAGAGCGAGATTAGTAATCCCGCCCGCAGCGGGCTGAGAGAGGGAGGAGAGATGGTGTGGACCCGGCTAGCTTTTAACGTTCTGCGCGAGGAGCACTCAATAAGAGCCCTGCGACGGTGGGGACAACAGTGTTATGCGCATCAATGAGCCTACAAGGATGGTGGCGACTATGACATGGCGGGCCCGAGCAGCAGCCGCCCTGATAGGCGGACCAGCAGGAGGGGCGCGCCCCAGGGAGGAGGGCAGCGCGCCCGAGCAAGGGGGGGGGGGGGGGCGGCGCACCCAGGAGGGGGGGGGGGCGGCGACCCCACCACCACGAGGGACCCACTAGCAGAGATCTATTGAGTTACTTAGAGATAAAGTTAAGTAAATTCAAATTAGGTAGTTTGGATTCAGATTAGGTAGTTTAGATATTTGAGATAGGAAAGAATGGATCCTTTAGATAAAGGAATCCAAAGGAGTGCCTTAGGGGTTAAGTAGAGTTGGCCTATATAAACAAATGCCTTGTATCAAATTAATTAAGAAAGAAAAGAATTATTTCTTTTGCCTTCAGCCCTTGGCTTCCCCCTCCTCCCCTCTCACGCCGCCGCCCCCGCCTCGCCTCCCTGCGCTGGCGCCGCCGCCGCCGCCCATCCTAGGGCGCCGGTTCCCCCCACCCCCGTTCCGCCTTACACCTGGTATCTAGAGACCAGACGATCCGTGATGAGTAAACAACCCATGGACGATCTGACAACAAAGCTAGATGAGATCATGAAAAATCTATCAACCTTGACAACTAGCATGAATAATCTGGAGGAACATATGAATCGGATCTCCACTAACCCACAGACCGATGAGGAGCGCAAGGCAGAACAAGCCAAGCGCGAGGAAGTGGAGGAAAAATCGATCCGTGACCAGATTAAGGCCGCCCAGGAGGAAGCTGCCCGCACTGTCATCGCGGACAAGATGAAAGCAGCACAACTCATCGGCTGCTCGTCCACATCTAATGTTCTCGATAAACTATCTCAAGAGATGTTTGTCGAGCCAGCAAACAACGAATCCCCACCAAAAGAAAAAGGACAGTCGATCTTCCCTATGATAGTTTCACGGTACCATAAACTGAACTTTCCAAGCTATGATGGAAAGGAGGACCCCTTGCCATGGCTAAATAGATGTGAGCAGTTTTTCATTGGACAGTGGACACCAGATCATCGAAAGGTATACTACGCTTCTTTCCACATGACAGGTGCAGCTCAGTAGTGATTTATGCGCTTATCTCAAGAAAAGGGAACACTCTCGTGGGAGGAATTCGCACACTATGTGAATGAGCGATTTGGACCACCAACTAGAAGGGATCCATTGGGCGAACTCACAGGCCTTAAATGATCAGGTACGGTAGATGAACACAAAACCTTCCTCGCTCTTGTCGCTCGGGCAGGATACCTTGGCATTAAACAGCAGGTCAACATCTACACGACCGGATTGGGAGAACCACTCAAAACTGATGTAGAGCTCCGCGATCCAAAGGACATGGAGGAGGCAATGTCCTTAGCACGAGCTTATGAGCACAGAGCAGCCATAGCAGCTGACTTGTCAAAAGGGACACCACAGACTTCACGACCGTCGGTAAGTCGACCAACTCAAAAAAAAAAAAATACATCTACCCCAAACACTACAGCCACTATGAATCCAGCAGCAGCTCCACCAGCTCCAGCCACCCGCACATTCAAGCGGTTGACCCCAGATGAGATGGCAGAGAGAAAGCGCTTGGGACTCTGTTTCAACTGTGATGAATAGTTTAGCAGAGGGCACAAGTGCAAACTACTCTTTGAGATCACAGCCGTTAATGACTTTGATGATGGTAATGACGATGAGGTCTCCTTCATGGCACTATCAGCAAACCCAGAAGGGGCACTACAGGGGGGGACGCACCATGTCTCTATTAGGTGCAATATTTGCGGTGAGAGCTCGTATTTTGATCGACACATGAGCAACTCACAACATCTTCGATAAGAGGTATGTCCACTCAACAGGAATCGCGGTAAGACGGGCAGAAATTGACATCACAATCGGGGATGGCAGTACAGTACAAGCTAGTGGATTATGCAGAAACGTGACATTACACGTGGACCAGGAAAGTTTCTTATTCGAAGCTTACATAACGACCTTGACTGAAGGGATAGATATTATACTTGGGACTCCCTGGCTAGCATCTCTCGGTCGTATTACTTGGGACTTTTCAGATCTTTCACTCACCTTCAACAGAGGAGGTCGGGAAGTACGATTCAATGGCATCGATCCACCCTCACAGCTAGCCAGATCAGCAACACCTACGACAACATTATACAACACAGAACACCGCCAAGGTAATGCCTTTAACAAAATATCACCACAGTTGGCTGCTTTTGATGATATCAGGAAGGCAGTTGGAGAGGAACCAGGATTGATTACAATCGAACAAATGATCTCATCGGGAAAAGCAAGCTCCTCAGTGGACAATAGTTAATGGTGTGATATTTTTTGACCATCGCTTCTATCTCCCGGCGTCATCACCTATACTGCCAACACTAATCCAAGCACCAAACAGGGATCAACAACAGCTTAATTTGCTTGCGATCGGAGGGTATACACTAGCACCACTGACAGTGACACCTACACTCCCCACTATGATGATATTGGTGGAAGAATGGCCAACAGAACATCTGGTAAGCGTAGACGTCCGCTTCCTCGATATACGCGGCGCTGAATTTATAAAGGTAGGACGGAGTAACTATACAATTAATCACATAACAGATATGCCAGTAGCTTCTCCAATTCCCACAGAAAATAATATGGTGCTATTTGGAAAAGTCAGAGAATTTACAACAATAGGAGCAAAACCACAACCAGCATTTGTGGTAAAAATTCCGGGCATAATACTAGCAGGAGATGGATTGCAGACGCGATCTTTCGTAAGGCCACCACCATTAGGTAAGCTAATTTACAATGCAAGAATACCAAAGGAGCTATTGGGAACAACAACAACAACATTGGATGGGGGACATAACCCTCCGGAACGTGACTCGGTTCTTCACGGCTACATCGGGGATCTACGCTATTTCTTCCATATCCGCCTCGACATCACACAACAAAACACAACATCTAAATTACCAGTTGGTGAATTACATGTAACAATTGCGAAACGGCGTATTGGAGATCAACTACACCGGAAGGGACTCGACAGTGGAAAACAGTGCAGCGTGAGGACACGCTGCTAGTCGATCCGGCGGGAGATGTTATGCGCATCAAGGAGCCTACAAGGATGGCGGCGACTATGACATGGCGGGCCCGAGCAGCAGCCGCCCTGACAGGCGGACCAGCAGGAGGGGCGCGCCCCAGGGAAGAGGGCGGCGCGCCCGAGCAGGGGGGGGGCGCACCCAGAAGGGAGGGTGGCAACCCCACCACCGCGAGGGGCCCACTGGCAGAGATCTATTGAGTTACTTAGAGATAAAGTTAAGTAAATTCAGATTAGGTAGTTTAGATATTTTGAGATAGGAAAGAATGGATCCTTTAGATAAAGTAATCCAAAGGAGTGCTTTAGGGGTTAAGTCGAGTCGGCCTATATAAACAAAGGCCTTGTATCAAATTAATTAAGAAAGAAAAGAATTATTTCTTTTGCCTTCAGCCCATGGCTTCCCCCTCCTCCCCTCTCACGCCGCCGCCCCCGCCTCGCCTCCCTGCGCCTGTAACGACCCGGGTTTCCGATTTCCAGAAACCCGACTCCCTGTACCATTGTGATACTCCCTGGATCAAGTAGATATCACGTACAGAACTCATCACAGCGAATATCACATCCATACCACAAATAAAGTACAAATATCTTAATTATTACATCATTCTCATGATAATACGTCTGATACAAGCCCTCCGGGCTGAACGACAAACAAAGAAATATCTAACGCAGCGGATCTAGGCGTAGAAGCCTCCATCTTCTCAAAACTCCTCCACAGGCAAACTTGCGCGTCAGGACGACACCTCAATCGTACCATCCATCGTGGTTGAATCGTGCTCATCATCCGAACCTGCGTACTCAAAGGCTATCCCCAAGGAATGGGATAGGTTCACGTCACCAACCGTATATGCAGGCTTTAAGTGGACTATCTTCTAAAGGGATAAAAGTATATCAAGGAATAACAGTGGTTTCCTATGCAGCAGCAACATAAAATTAAATATCTCCATATCCATCCATCCCATATCTCACCACATCGGGCTATTCCGGCGCACCGGACTCCCGTCTCCATCTCCACACTCGTCTAAGTCGATGCGAGAGCTCCCTCTCCTCGCACCTCACCAACTACGACCGGATCCTGAAAGGAAAGGGAGCAAACTTCCCTTCTCCCCGTCCGTAGCTGCGAACCTTAATCACTCTCAAATCTGGCTAGAAAGGGGGAGGTAGAAGATCCCAAAATATGAGAGGTAACAGTGCAGTGGGCAATGTCCATACCTAGGACGCGGCTATACGTATAGATTCTAGACTCTCGAGAGCTTGTACAACTGGACCCACTCGAACTGCGAGATGGTGGCCGCCATCTCGAGACGCAACCCACAGCGCAGACCCTAACCGCGATGATTCCCGCTTGCTCTTCCTGTCTCGGTCCATCGGCTCGCAATGCAATGCTTCGGAAGCTGTGTCGAACTCTCCCTCGTAGGGCCAGACGGGGCCATAGTCCTTCGGGGAAACGGTCTCTCCCGGTCCCGTACACCATCCACCTGATCTTCTCGCAATCTGGGCATCGCGCTAGTTAGAAAGGCTGGAACCCGTTCATATGGGTAAGCGGTATGTACGTGGGGCCCAAAGAGTGGTTACCCCACTCGGTTTCAGACCGGGGTGAGCGTCATCGTCCCAAAGGCGTATCCTCCGAAGAAGAACGCAAGTCGCAGTACCCATCATAGGTACCATCGCCAACTCCTATGCTTCTATCCATCCAATTATACCCGCCACAAGTACGGTGTGGGACCCCCTCGAGAGCAGAGGTCTCTCGGCACCTCGGTCAAAGACCGAGTTGTTAAAATATGCTCACCCCCGCTAACTTTCCCAAAATCACCTTCTCCTGCCGGTTTTATCCCCACACATGCCAAGAATCCTAATCCACAATATCCCATACACATGCAAGCAGCATAGCATTCATATATAGTAGTGTATTAGGAAGCAAGGCATTCACGGAATAAATTATGGCTATGCAAGGCTCAAGCATCATCCAATTGCAATAAGTAAAGCGCTAGCACATCTAGTTGCAATGTCTAATAGGCATTCAAAAGATGGGCTGGTCGTGAACCTGAGGGCAAGTTCTCTTCCTCCACGAAGTCTTCTGGGTAGTGCTCCTCTTCGGTCAGCTCCTGGCCGTCGGTAAGTCCTATATACGTAATTAAAGTAAATACCGGGGACCTAATAGCAAATAACTCTAACAAAACCAACTCAAAAAGGATCCAAATGGGACTGAAAAACAAAGAAAACTAACTTGTTTAATAGGAAAAACACCCAAGGCCTGACCCTAAAAAAACGGCTGATAAGACCAAAAACTACCTATATATACACAATTTAATATCAAGAGAAAAAAGATCAATAGTACTGTCATAAGCAGTTCAAAATCATCAGAAAGTCGGTTCTTGATTGCGTGTTTCTGATGATATAAACTTGCAGAGGCAACACCCCAAAAGTCGGTTCATGAGCTAATGGGCGTGAAGGGTCTAACTCTGGCTCATGTGAAGTCCAACTTGCAGGTAAATTTGTGTGAGTGAAAAAGATGATGGAAGGGTAGAAACAAGTTACACAAACACATGCGCGCATGTGAGTGATCTGTTCTCGCCCCCCTGGGTCTTGGAGTTTTGCTGCCACAGCAGTGCTAGACTGCCTGTTGGCCTGAATACTAGCAGCAAACGGAATGGAGAGAGATGGCTAGATGGGGATAAAGTCTGAACAGTATGGATACAACTCCCTATAGTGTCTTTCTTTCTATCTTCACCCATGTATACACTGATGCATCATATTGACCTAAAAAAAAGTACTGCCAAAAGACCAAACACTAGCCTAATCCAGTCCAAATGACCAGCACTCAAGGAGTTATAACTCCAAGGGCCCCGCAGGACACCATAGAAAAAAGCTTTAAAAAAACCATACCTATATATAGACAATTTAATATCAAGACAAAAGCAATCAATACTACTGTCATAAGCAGTTTAATTTGAAATTAGAAGCAAAACTTTTGTTTATGGTAGGAATAAAACTATCTAACAATTAATTTTGCATTATGGTTCTTATTGACATAACTAGTATTAACAATGTTCATAAACTAAAATAATTCAGGGGAAGTGATGCATACTGACATGATCTGCCATTGCTTTTGGTGTTTTTGATGATACGAATTGATGAATGTCCTCGAAGTGGATGAATGGGGCGTGGACCCTTGAATGATCTGATGCTTTTAGCTGCACATGTGACGCAATAAAAAGTTCAGTGACAATTTATGAGGGAAAAAAACATGATAACTAGTCTTCTGTGCATAACAGCTTTGTGTTACTTACCTTGAGTTTGCCAAATGAACCGTCTCGGTTGGTGTCTAGCTTGATCACTTGATCTAGCAGTTTCCTTGACCATGCTGCAACTCTGGGCTTGCAAATGGGGATGTGTAAACTGCCAACATCTAGTGAATCCACATACAGTACCTATGGTGAAAAATAAAGGGACATATAAGAGACAAATAAAATACTTATAAGCAGAACAGCAAAAAAAAAAGGATAAAAAAGGACAAAAAAGAGAAAGGAAAGTACTCACCACAAGTAGAAGGAGGCACACCGTCACTGAATCTTTCTTTCCCATTTTCGAAGCTGCTACCTTAAATTGGTCAACAACAAACCGAGCCCAGTTCAGATCCTTGACAATCGAGAGGTCAACCAGAGATGGGTAGCATCTGGGGCTTATTCCCAAGCTGGTAGGAGGGCAAAGGAATGTTGACACAGCAAGCATCAACCACGATCTCAGGAAATCTTCATTTGCATCCTTGTTTGCCTTCACCCTTTTGACTATTGCATCAATCTTCGGTGCAGTACCACGATCAGTGTCGTACTTCTCTTGCATGAAGTCAATAGCTTCGACAGTAAGCTCATAGTTTACTTTTCCACCCTCGTTTGGCAAGCCTAGTATGTCAGAAACTGCTGCTGCTGTCAAAGAAATCCTACCCCTTCCAGGCAAAACAAGCTCCATTGTTTCAGAATCAAAACAATCGACCAAAAGCCAATTAGCAAGCTCTGCAGGGATAGTGGGAGTTGCAATCTTCAGCAGCCCCCCAAAATTTGCATCTTCTATCATCTTGCGCTGTGGTTCAGTCAGGTGTTTGTACAGTTTGACAATCCTAGAGGGGGATGCCCTGTTTCTCCTAACCTTTAAATATAAAAAGTTAAGTGGGGGTCAGTTCAGGGAAGGGGGGAAGCACTCATAAAATAAGTTCCAGATGTATACCACAGTGGGGCCATTTGTGCAGGAAGGTGGCTTTCTCTGAGCTCTGGTCATTGTACTGAAGTTTCTTACTTCACATGTGTTCACAAAATATGAAAAAAAAGCAAAAACAACTATCAGACTTCCCGTTGCATGCATATACTGTGGGCGGCTTAAATACTCATGTTCAACAAAAAGCATCTGGAACGCAACTAATATTAAGCAGCTAGTAAAAATATTAATGGTTGTGTTAACAAACTTAAAAATATTGTTTCTAGTTATGCTAATTATTTGTGATAGTACCTAGAAATGAAAGTAAATTAAAACAGCTAATAGAAAGCAAATTAGGACAATCTACCAAACAATGTATCTATATATCATACGCAACTTATAATCATAACATACGCAACTTAAAAGTGATAGCGTGATTCGTTTAATATGCAGCAAACCTTTGTTGTTTTCTGAAAACTACATTGCTCATTACACATACCGTCTTCAGGAAAAAATAACAAAATTAAAAATGATGAATACTGAAAAAAGGAGTCAGCCTATGATTTGGAATTACAAGATATGGTAACTAAATCATCAGCAACATCAAAAAACATTTTTAGGAAAAATATCTGAATTACAAGTGTACTCTACAGTTAACCTAAACATGCTAGAAACTTTCATACTGTGAAATATATTTGAAATAATTCATTAACGAAAAGGGACAAAAAAAGTATCATTCCATTAGGCCAAAGTATATCACACTTGAAACAATAATGAAAAAAAGGGGGCAGTATTGTCCATGACTAACCTTATCTTAGTGCGGCTCCCTCTGCGAGCAGAATATCACACTTGCAAGAATACTGAAAAAAAGAGCAAAGTGGACAAAAATCAGAGAAATCTGGAACCCCACCCCCTCCCACATCCAGAAGCAAATTATGACAATCTAGCATGCAATGTATGTTGATCTCATTCGCAACTTATGTTCATAACATACGCAACTTAACAGTGATAACGTTGTTCATTCTAGATGTGGCAAAGCTATATTTTTGTTCATTCAGAATAACAAAAAACTAAAAAAGTGGTGAATCCTGATAAAAGTAATCAGACTATAATCTGAAGATGTTGCAACTAAAAATCATGGATCTCTACCTAGTAGTAAAGTAAAAGAACTAATCCTTCATGCAATCTGTCTCCTCTAAATTTTTTGGTCCGTTGACGCCTCCAGCAATCCCATTTCTATCCTCAACCTGTTAGCTTAAGGACTTAATTACCGAGCCGGACTCAGATGTTGACTCTTCTTATTATCGAGTGCCCCATCGTGTTGGTTGGAGGGCTCTAGGGTTGCATTGGGCTGGTTTTTGTGTGAAGGTGAACTGTTGTTGGACCAGTTTCAAATTGGCTTCCGGGGAAATGAAAAAAAGTGTAGCTAGAAAAAATTTGTTCATTGCAGCCTTGCCTGCAGGATGATGATGGTGGCCTTGCGTGCTTGCATGTGAGTTGATGAGAAAAGGGTACGTTGTACTGTTGGCTGCTAGACTCAAAGCAGTGGTAGGCAAAAATTGAAAAATAACATCGAGGTCTGATTTCTATAAAGAGAAGGGAGATGGGCACCCAATGCCAGATCAGTGCCAGCTTCCATAGTACGGAGCAAACACAAAGGCATAAGTGCTAGTAACTAAAAACTCTGAAAATACCCCTGTACTCTGAATTAATCCTACACAAGCTAGTAAGTTTGATCCTCTGAAAAACAGGCAAAAATGGATAATTCCAGGGTGTGAGTGCAAGTATACATGAGCAAATAAAGGTTTACAGAGGGGGCTGTGACATTGTTGGAACTTAAAAGTGATAGCATTGTTCATTTTAGATGTGGCAAAGCTATATCGTTTTGAGAAACTACATTACTCATTGCACATACCATTTCAGAAAAAAAAGGATCATGCAAAAACTACGTGACTAACCTTAGCTTCATGCAGCTACCTCTGCAAAGCAGAATGTCGCAGCTCCCAAACAAATGCTGCAAAAATCAAAGTCGAGAAAAATCACATACGCAACTTAAGACAATCTGCTATGCATTGTAGTTGATCTGCTACGCAAAGATATGTTGATCACAACGCAACTTAAAAGTGATAATGTGGTTCGATATATGTGGCAAGCCTTTATTGTTACCAGAAACTACATAGCACTCATTTGCACATGCCATTCCAGCAAAAAATAATGCATACTGATAAAAAGGAAGCAGCCTATAGTCTGGATGGCAAAAAAATCATCTCTAAATTACCCCCTTTGTACTCTCAATTAACCTACACATGCTAGATAAGCAAAATTGATTCATCAACAAATACACACAAACTTATCATTACATGGGGCGCAAAGTATAGCATGAAAGACCTGGAAAAAAAATGGAACAAAGGAGGTGTCGTTCCCATCACTAACCTTAGGTTCGTGCAACTCCCTCTGCAAGCAGAATCTCAAACATCAAAAACGCTGCGAAACAAAAGTCCATGAATCAGCGAGATATGGAACCCAACAATGGACCCCCCCTAACAATTTGATGGAAACCGCAGTAGCTTCTCACCACCGGGGGATTAACCAGCGCAAAAAATCCTTCGAACAAATTAATAGACAACTACACGGAGCAGAGCATTCAGACAGTGGAGGGGGGGGGGGGGGGGGGGGCATCGCGCGAGGGGGATTCAATGAACAACTGACCTCATGGTGCGAACCGCAGCTTCTCCACCTTCGATTTGTAGTAGCTACCTCACCCCGCCGTTGACCTCACCACTGGGGATTAATGAGGTCGAAACCTTCGCAACAAAATGAATCGAAAATCAAACTGGGCAAACACATTCGACAGTGGAGGGGGACAACGCACGGGGGATGGGATTCACCGAACAATGACCTCAGATTGCGCTCCACGCTCTTCCTCCAGAAACGTTGACCTCACCGCCGGGAATTAATCAGGTCGAATCCTTCGCAAACAAAAGGAATCGAAAATCAAACGGGGCAAATCTCATTCAACAGCGGGGGGAGGCGTCGCGAGGGAAGAGGATTCACCGAACAAACTGACCTTTGTATCTTGATTTTTCTTGCTTTTGTATCTTGATTTCATCTTTTGTATCATATCTTAGGATGAGCTTCTCCTATATGCAGTGATTGGTACAACTTGCTACATTTTAGAGTTTAGGCAGGCTGGCTAGGGATTGATTGTATGGATGGCTATGCTCTTGATGGTTTTGATATATATTCTTTTGAGATAGTCTCTTTTTGAATTAAAATGACAAACTGAACTTAAATACTTCACCCATGAGTAAATGCCTTTGCATGTCTTGTTTGAGCCGAAATGGCTATATCTTGCTTAAGATCATGCTATGGTGTGCTATTCTTTTCAATTGGGTCAAAGATCTTTGTCATTGTGAATGTTTAGCCCATGCTTTATCTTGTGGAGGAGCATAAGCTTCTTTCTGTCGCAAAGACATTTCATGTACCATGCTTAACTTGAAAAACTTGAAAAATGAGATGTCTATGCATGAAAGAAGAAAGATGAGAAAAAGAAATATTTGCAGAAAATTATGCTCATGTCTCTATGCTTTCACCATTGCACACACTTGCACACATGGGTGCTAAGCGGTTGCATGTTGTTTGCCGGAGAAGTCTCCCATGAGAAGTGAACACATGGCTCCGTGCTTTGACATGACATGAGGTAGAACTTGGGCGTTTATGATGATCTCTTGTCAAGAATGCTTGTCCTTTCATGATTTTGGTGAGATGAAGTTTATTTTTGCTCCCACGGGCAAGTGTGCATCCGTGATGAAGTTAGTGGACTTGAGCACGGAACAATTCCTATAAAATATGTTGTGCAGTACTCTCTAAATCTAGCTTGAATTGCATGGCATTGTTTGCTCCATGATTCAGGTGTTTTTTTTCCCTGCCTCCTTTATGCCACACACCATATTGCCCTTCTTAATATCTTCGATACATTTCTCTGAACTTTAACTTGTGTTCTCTGTGGGTTTTAATTAAATATAAAATAAAGAAGCTTTGCCGTTTTCTGGGAGGAGCCAAAGAAGATGTTCTTGCTGTGCATGAAATAGGTAAATCTGAAAGAATGGCAAATGAACTTCAAACTGAAAATCTTGCAAGTGTAAGACTTGAAAGCAATACAAGGACTGCATGCTTTCTTTTCAAAGTTTTTGTACAACTAAAATGCCATCACCTCACCAAGGTATGATCTAGGATATGATTTGGATGATCACCACCTATTGAGGGAAAAAATATAGCCAGTCACCAACTTATTTCAGCTGCATTTCGAACTGATCAGTTTTGAGGATGATAAAAATAAATTATCTCATATGGTCAAACCTACATCTATTTACTCTGTATGCATCATGTGCTTGCTCTTTTCTTGAAATTTAAGCTCAACTTGCATGGGCATATCTCGAAAAGGTACTGCATCAGTTTTACTCTTATATAAGCATACAACACATTGCTAAACAGGACAGATTTTGTCAATTGCCGATAGTTTTATCCCATCCCTGAGAGCAGGAATGATAGATTTCTCGTGACTTGGTTGAAACAAGTGGTGCATGTTGTATTTGATGAGCAGGAATGATAGATTTTGTCATCTGATACCTTTCTAATTGGTTCAGTTGTCAGCGTAGTGTTTCATGTTTATGAATTATATATGAGGACCCGGTGTGTCCGAGGACCGGTGGATGGTCGCTTCCTGGTGTGATGAGTGATTGACAACTGTGGTGTGGATTGACGTTTCCCTTGGCTCAAGTATTGCAGGTGTAGAATGCGGCTTGGTTGCATTGGTGCAGGTGAAGAACAGGCGCGAAAGGTCTTAGCCATGGCGGCTTCCGAGGAGCGAAGAGACAAGTAGGCTTGGTTCGAGGGACCCGGTGGCCGGTGGATCAAGTGCGGTTCACATGCTGGCAAGAACGAGCAAGGGGACGTGGTTCCGGTGCGAGGTAGCGGCTCACAACCGAAGCTCGTACGCGGACGAGAAGCCGGCGCAAGGTGGCGGCTAACAACCGAAGTTTGCGCGCGGGGTTTGGTGATTTGGCCACAAAATCATCGGTGGACGGTTTCCCTTGGTTTGGGCCTCAAAACCAAGGACCGAGGACTCGACGTGGCGAAGATGGGCTGTTGGGCTGATTGTATGTACTAGGCAGTGCCGAGTTGAACAACTCGGCAGTGCCGAGTACATGCACTCGACTGGGCCGGCCCAAAACTCGGCGTCGAGGAGCTTCGATCCGGAGGACACGCGGCGTGACTGCAAGGCTTGCGTCGGAGGGAAGCTAGCTTGCAGTGGAAGGTGCCCGAGCCGGAAAATATCTGAAGATCAAATGTCAAATTTGCCCCTGAGGGGTATGTATCACTTAGGGGTAGTTTAGTCTTTAGAGCACCACCACTTGGACTACTAATAGCCCCTTCCAGGGCTGGTGGCAGTTATCTCTCTAGTTATCTTTCATTTGGCTTGTTTAGTTTTCCTCTTCCCTTCATCCTCTCCACCTAGAACTACTTCGAATCTTTCTTAGTTTTGTATAGGTGAATTCATGGTTATGTGATGGAGTTTGTGCTGCTCATCTTTGTGCCATGATTTGATTTCCCGAGCTTCTTCTTCCTTTTCTATTTTCGTGGGTATTTTCGGAGCTATTTTTGGGGGATTTTCGTTCTTCTCTTTCTAGGGCGTTTTCTCTCGGATTTCTTTGGGGGATTCACGTATGAGTGCCTTGTGCCTCTTTTGCTGGTGATCCTTTGCCCCCAAGCGCCGAGAATCGCTTTGGATTTGAGATTTTTGGGATGAACTTGATGTCATGGTGTTCATCACGAGATCTGAGATTCCGGGAGTTGTACTGAGTTAGAGGCCGAGATCTTTTGGGAAAACACTCCACTGGAGGTCTAGATCATCTGACCAAAATCTCGCCTCAAGAGCTCAAGCCGTTTGGGAGATCCATCCACGAGTTGACTTTGGGGCTGGGCTGATTTGCGTGTACCCGGCACTGCCGAGTTGTGAAAACCGGCACTGCCGAGTACATAGACTCGAGGGGTGTTTTTGTGTTGTGTGTATCTGGCAGTGCCGAGTTCTGAAAACCGGCAGTGCCGAGTACACACACCCAGTGGCTGTTTCGGTGAAGTTTTTGATTCGAGAATTCTTTCTGAGTTTCCGCTGCTTGTTTCTTGTTCCTAGGGTCAATAGCATCACAGTTGCTATGTGATCTTGGCAAGATTGTGTTTCGGAGTTCGGAAGTGGATTTCGGGATAAAAGCCGGATTTGAGAAAGAAATTTTTATCGGCTCCCATTCACTCCCCCCCTCTCTGGTCGCCTAATCGGTCCTTCAATATAACAGGCACTCACATAGAGCTTTTATTTGTGATATGCTTCTTATCTGTAGTAGCTTCAACAAAGCAGGCAAACTTATCGAGGCCAAGGATGCTTCAAGGTACATACAGACTTCCAATTGAAGTTGAGATTAAACAAACATTCACTTGACAAAAACTCTCCTACATTGTCTTTGGAGGATAGGAAAAACATTACATGTTCACCAATAGGAACAACTGTATGCCAAACCTGTTATTGCATAGATGATAGGAAAAACTTGACATACTAAGCAATAGAAAAAAAAATGTGCACAGACCTGTTACTGCATGTTTTTGAAATCAGCTTTGTCTCAAGGTGGAGACATGCAAAAAACACTTATGTGGGTTAGCAGTTAGCATGCATGATATGGTGGTTCAGACTTCTTCTTTGTAATCATAATACTGGAAAGCGTACATATTATAATGGTTCAATCCATTCACTTGTTTTATGAACTGGTGGCTTATTACATCACTTCCTTTGATACAAGACAAAAAAATACATATGCTTTCATTCTGTTACTTCTGAGTGCTTTGTCAAATTTGATTACCACCTTTGCTATCCTGTAAAAATGTGTGCCATGCTATGTTACTGCTGTCTGACCAAGTAACATTGATACATTCCTAATAGTTATTCCCTTCAATTAATATCCTTTGTTTTACCATGGTGGTATTGTTATATTCATGATGGTTACTTTCTTACAGGACAAGCCCAACCAAAGATGCATGAGCGAGTGAAGTTCCTGTGCCTTTTGCCTCTACCAGTTGCAGACACCTTTTGCACATGCTTCGTCATCTATGTTTTAACCGGTCTCTAGAATCATTTTGTTGAATTTCTAGCTGCAAACTGTGTAACATCATCATGAGATGATGGTTTCAATGCTCATTAGAACCAGCATCTCCTCTAATATTGTAATATTTTCAATTTCGGATGGACACCTCAAATGGAATACGATATCCATGGTGCTTCCATGTGAAGTAATATTTGTAATGTAAACGGCAGACAAACACCTTCAATAGTTAGAAGAACAAGTAGTGTATCCATGGTACGCAGATGTATTGTAATATTTATGATCGGATACAACAAGTAATCCTTAGTATAAACTGTGTTCAACAGTTTACTTGCTGGTCCAAGTTGCTAGATACCCTTTTTCCTTATGGTCTATGTTGAGTGATGTAGCCATTTTTTATCTGAATTGTGTTAAGTAGTAACGTTAGTTTTGATGCATACGTAATTTAAATTCAGTGTTAACCATAGGGCGCGCTATAGGGCGCGCATAGCGCGCCTCCTGTTCTAGTTTTTTGCGCCTCCTGTTCTAGTTTTTTGAAAAGATGGCAATCCATTCATTCTCCTCGTAGTTGTGGCCGCGTGGGGCGCGTGGTTGGTGACACGGGCACGGCCAGACGGGACGGCTCCTGGGACTGCGCGGGCAGCGGCCAGCAGGCGGCACGCGTATCGATGGCACTGCCGACACCTCACGCTCACACGCGTCAGCCAGCTGAACCGGTCGCACGCTCCACTGCCCGTTTCGTCGTGCTTGCCGTTTCCCGTTCTCCGCCGTTCCCCAAAGGCCCCCAGATCCCAACGCGTCGGTAACAATCAATGCCGGGGCAGAAATGTAATTTCGCATGAAGAGGGTAGAGGTGGAATTTCACATCCGGTAGGGTTTCAGATCTAGAGCCATTATAAATAGCTCATCACGTCAGCCGAATCCCCTCCCACTCCACCTTTCCACGCCTCCCCGGGCCCTCTTTCTATATCTCTCCTGCGGCGCTTGCGTGAGGAAAGGAGTCTATGGAGTGGGAGATGTGCAGAGCAGAGGCCAATCGGAATCGCTGCAGACTGGGGTACAGTACAATCGATGGTGAGAACACTCCCTTTGTTTTAATCGTACTCTGCTTTACCAATTTCTGTGTATCCAGACGAAATTATTGACTGCCTGTTATGCAGGTTTTTGTCGCGGCTCCGATGCACGCAGGCCCAAGCCCAGATCTCGCCGCCTCCGAACTACGGCACGAGTTAGGTCCCTATGGAGGAGACGAGACGTTTCGTTACTGTTTTAGATTCAACAATTATCCTGCTCAACATGTACCAAATGGTGATGATTTGCCCAGGAGATTTGTGGTTTATTTGGGTAAGCGCGTGAATTATTTTTATGGTTGTCCATCCAAAAAAAATAATAAGTGATCCAATTTTGGGTCAAGCAGTTCCCGTGCCTTATATACTGCCCTGAATTTTTTTCTTTAGGTAACTAGGTTCAAAATATTAAAGATGACATGTATTGTGTTTCTTTTAATTAATATAATATGTATGATAAATGCTGTTTGTTCATGTCATTTATTCAAGTACATAAAAGGTTAATTCTACAGGTGTGTGATTTACTGATTGCTGCTAATTGGACTCGTAGAATCTATAACCAATTATCAACATAATTGAAGACATTCAAAAAAAATCATAGTTGAGCAAGGCATTCCCCAAAAAAAACATACTTGAGCAAGACCAAAGCATATAAGTTACTCACAGCTGCTTGGGCCGGCCTGTTAATTCCCCCTTTTCTGACCGCTCTCTCCAAATCTCTACAGAGCGCCATCCCTTCTTCCGCTTATCTCCCGGCGGAGGGGAGGAGGACCGGCAACGTGAACACCCACTGCTACGCCTACAAACCTGCGGTACCTTTCCCTCTCCTTCTCCCCCATCCTCTCCCCAGCCCCCGCCCCTGCTTGCAGATTGCCGGCTCTGCGGGCCGCACCCCCATTTTGCGCATGATTTGTGAGGAGATGTATTCGATTCCCCATTTGACTTGTCGATTTGTTCTTTTTTTTTTCTGTTTATGTACAGGCAGTTACCGTGCTCCCCCATACGTCCTCTCGCGCTCGGACACTTTCGATTCTCCGTCAAAATCGTGAGCACTATCCCTTTCTCTCTCCCTCCCTCCCTCCCTCCAGTTTTGTGAATCTGAACGACTTGTGTTACCTTTCTTGTGGACCTTGGGATATGTTCAATTCGTTCTTAATGACTTGTGATTCTTTAGTGAGCAAATTTGATACTTCTGCACACACCCATCATTAACTCTGATGAAACCTGCACAGATTCATCTGACCCATGTGTATTTGACAGCTCCCCAACCACACAGCCTCATCCCTGATAACATTAGCTGCACTTTACATGCAGGCTGCAGCTGCATCAAGTTTGATGTTTATGTTCTTAATACGGTGCATGGATATCTGCTTTGCATCACCAGCTAGAAGTTTTTACAATTATTATTGGCCAGTGTTCCCAGATTTATCAGAAGAGGTGGTGGTCTGAGATTGTTCTTTAATATGTTAGTTTTCCTCAGTAGATTACAGCAGCATGTTACTTTTGTATTTTTAATGGGCAATGTTCTTTTCCCGGCTTGAATGTTTTGATCCACTTCAGTCATTTGCTTTATTTCTGGTTCATGTATGCATGGTAGTTAAGTCATCATAACTATCACTTTATAAGGGAGTTGAAGCTATTCCTTCTCTGTATATGAACTTCTCTACAGCTATATACTTTGATGCTATTCTATCTGAATTGAGTTCAATCAGCAACTCTTTTCTGTCTCAGTTTCTCAACAGAAGATTTTCCTATGGAAATGTTCTGCTGTTATGGTCTTCCTTTGTTTTGCATGCTGTTTTTCCTTTGATTGGAAAACTTCTAAATCTGTTGACATACACCTTATACTTATACCTTTCAGCCTCCGCTTTAACAAAGGTTGGTGGAAAGGCTCCACGTACAAGGCAAGAGGTGAGAAGGTGTCGATCTGAGCCCTAGGAGCATGATGCTCCGTACCTGCAATGCCTTGTTGGAGCGCCGGCATCACTACAGGCTGCAGGCCATCAGCTGCTACATCCCTGCAGGTACCTTTGGTTCATTTTGACTGAAACACTACATGTCTTGGTTTGGTGGTTTGGTGATGCTTTTCTTCATTTATATATTTGTTCATATATACTATTGGTATTAGATGCTGCTAATTCAATTCCTAGGTGCCTCAGTGTGACAAAATCTGTTGTCTTTTTATTTTTCTTCTGTATGCAGATGTGCAGGGTATGAACAAAGTGATCAGTTTGGGGGCTGTATCAAATGGTTCGTGTAGAATTGGCATTGGATTCTCAAAACAGAAAAGTACTCTGGAGTTCTGGAACACTGTTCCTGTTCCCTTTTCTAAGCAAAGGTATAGAATGTTCAACCCAAGTTTGTCTCATGATGTTTGATTTGTCTGGTGTGCTTTAAACAATAGATATGTTCAGTCTTCCCTTTTGGCCTATCTAGTTGGCGGTTGTTGGTTGATCAGGGTTCACCCTGCCATGCATCATTGTTTGGTCTCTTAACCAGGATGACCTTTTCTTGTTGTAATTATTTTTGAAAGTTGGATGAACCGATCCTTACTGATCCAGCTAGTCTGCTGTTAATCAACGTTTGCTGTATTTGTGATGGTTGATCTGACATACTGCAGTTAGAAAAACAACATTAAATTCCTTTTTCATATAATAGTTCCTGTCATTTGTCGATGCACTTTTATCTGAATATGAATTAGAATTAAGTGTAAAATATTCAAATGTCCTCAAGTTTTGTGTCAGTCCTATTTGCTATGCTTAGTTTGCTATAAATTCTGTTACTTGTAGACAACAATGGCCTGAATGTGTTATTACTGTAATGGCAGCTGTGAAACCTGTTGGAGAATGGCAAGTCATTCTACGGCTTTGAATTCTATGGTTAAAGAAGTTGAAGTTGAAAATGATGATGAATATCCGCAGGCTCTGCTGAAACTGTCACATGTAAGCTCACTCTGAATAAATCCTTTTAATCAAGTCTTTGTAAATTGTTGTAGCATCAAATTGATCAGTCTTTTGCTGCCAACACAATAAATTGTGCTGTGGTTGTTAATCAATCCAGCTAGTCTTTTGCATTTAAATTTTTTTCTTATGATTTTTTCGTGTTTGCGCAGATGTCTGTACCACAACAATGTGTTGGCCCTCTACCAAGATATCAGAGGAGTTTCTGTCAGTCTTACAAAGGAAAAGGTTGCTTGCCATTTCTCCTATATTCAAGGTGCAGGTCCTTCTGCAGCAGTCCTAAGGGTCAAGATGGTGCATTTCCATCTGAGAAATCATTAGTTGTGTATTCTCAGAAGCTCTCTAAGGTAGATGACAGTGATGACAAGAAAGATGACAGTGATGACAAGAAAGATGACAGTGAGCCACCATTCAATATAAAAATTGGTGATTGGGACTGGCTGTCGCAAAAGATTGGAAGTGAGAAAGGCTTTCTGTATCGTAAGCTGCAAAATTATGAGAACCGGTTCAATAGACTTGTCAAACCAAAGCTTTTGTCAAGTTGTTTGCTTGCACCTCATAATTTGACTCATGCCTCAACTTTTTTCCTACATCGCCAAACATTTCTGATATCTGGTCTCAATCCAATTTATCTCAGTTCATTTGATATTATGGCTTATGAGGATGGTGTTAAGGATGAAAAGGTTTTTGATTTCTTTATGAAGCACATAATTGACAAACGAGTTTATGTTATATTGGATTGGGAGTCCTCACTTTCTACTATCGAAACTTTAATGTACGATCATGGGGTTATTGAGCCCAAAGATGAGAGTGAACATGAGTTTCATAAAGGTGAATTTGATGCCTCTTATAGAGATGGCACAGCAAGTTTATCATTTATTATTTGGAGGGGTGATAAGATTATCTACTCGGAGGTCTACAAGGGGGTTAAATGTTATTCCGCAACAGAAGCTGAGGCTTATGCAGCATTTGCTCTTCTTACAAAGGCCGCAGAAATGGGCATTGAAAAGTTGCAGGTTTGTTCAGATTGCATGCCAGTTTGTAAGATTTTGAGCGGGGAACTTTGCATTCCAAGAAATCACAAGCATTGGAACCTATATTTAATGCTTAGGTCATTGAGAAGGCTGTTCACAAAGTTAGTTGTAACTTGGAAACCCCGTGAGCTCATGATCTTTCCCGATGATTTGGCAAAAGCAAATGTTATGGCAATTGGATCCCCTCTTTTCCCCAAGGAACTTTTGGAGCGCTGGAAGCATCATTTGAGTGGCTTGGTTCTGTTTAGAATAGAACGTACGGAAGAAGCCACAAAGAGAATTGCCAAGTTTGGTAAGATTTGTTGTGTACTAACTTTTTGTTGGATTCTTTTTCTAGAATCTTAGTTTAACACTTGGTCTCTATGCTGCAGGCGAGGTTGATGAATCTTATGCCCAAAATGAAGCCTCTGTCTTCTTAGTTGAAGTAGAAGAGGACCTGAAGCCTCAATGTCTACAATATCTGAAGAAAGCTTTGAAGCCAAAAAAGCTGATTGTGACATTTGATACCACTGTTGGCAGGTCTGAGGGATTCAAAATGCCACCTGTGGATGTTGTTTGGTCTAAAAAGTGGGAAGACCTATCTGGATGATACCGTACTGTTACTGATTCTCCAAGAAGAGTTGATGACAAACAGTTGCTAGTGGTTTATGATGGGAGCATTCCAAACGAAGTATTCTATCAGGAAGGTGCCTTTCATGTGATGTTTGTTACAGCTGAGGAGCGCAAAAATCTTAGTGGTATTCCAGAATTAAATGCGCTTTCCTATGTATACTTCAATGGAGGTTAGGCACTTGTAACCACACTTTTTGATAGATTATCTGTTTTTTTGTCATTCTAAATGCTCTTTTTGATAGATATCTGTTTTTTTGTCATTCTAAATCTGTTTATAACATGTGATTTTTAATTTTTGCAGTGAGATATCCTTTGAACAAACCCTCAGTTAATCCTAACACAAAGGAAAATGATGGCAGGAAAGAAGAGCAGGAAGGATCAAAAATTGTAAAAAAGGTGACTCTTGATCTCAATTTTGTTTCTGTTGCCCTCAGCAAGTTCTTAGCATTGAGAATGAGGGTTCTGAAAACAATTAAATTTGGTTCAGGTATCTGACAGTGAAGGTGGAAGTTCAAACTCGGATCAGGGAGCTGAAATCGGTTCTGACAAGGTAATTCTGGTCTCGATCTTGTCCCTGTTGGAAACTCCCATCTTTTTTAGAGAATTTTGCATTTCAGTTTTATATGATGCCTTTCTGTGTTGGTTACTAGTTTTCTGTATAGCTTGGGTTTTGTCCTGTCCGTGTTAACTGTTGTGGATTTTGTGCACAGGTTGGCGATGAACCGGTGTAAAAGTGGTTACCACAAGCTATCTGGCTCTCTACTTTTATCAAGAAGATTAGGATGTAGCCAGGACTGGATGTAGCTTGGTGTTTTGGTGTACAATCTTTTGGAGAATGTAGGACACTTGGATATAGTTGTCTTAAAACTTGATGCCAGAAAGCCTGCCTTTATGGCTAAACGTTTGTTGCATCATCTGGGTTTGGGAGCCGGTTGGACAGCTTAATCCAGAACAGGACCATGGTCTCTTTGTAGGACAGAGAACAATTTGCTGTTCTGAATTACTTTGCTTAATTTGAATTGATATATGATCAATGACCTTGATAAGTCTTATGGTGTGTGTTCTGTACTATTTTGCATTATTCGAAATTGTTAATCCTGGTACGTCAGTTTTGATTGCGCATTGACCTTGCAAGTCTGAACTCATGCAGTTTGTAACAGCATCCGTTGATGGATGAATTGCGTGTAGCCGGTCTGAGTTTTTGTGGGATTTGGCAGCCACTGTACCCGTGGATGGATGAATGTCCCGAGTTTTTGTGAGATTTGGCAGCCACTTGTTTGGTCAACACTGAGGTTCTTTCGGCGAGGTCCTGATCAAACGTTAGGTCTCCTGTAAGCTGCCAAACGTAAATGAAAAGTAAGTATTTCAGCACATTAATGGCAAGCTGCCAATCGCTACAGCACATTAATGGCAAGCTGCCGACCCTACGCTTGCCGGCCCCAGCCCGCCCGCCCCGTGACCGTGATCCATTCCCTCCAATTTGCCCACTCCCTTTCCCTTGGGCCCTCTTCCAATGGTTGTCTCTTAGGTTAAGTGCAGCAGTCGCCTAGATATGCTTGTACCGCTAAAGTAGCGTGTTTTCATCCTGGATGTGCTGCAACGGTTACCTGTATCCGATCCGCTATTTTTCAGGGCGTTCCCAACTTCCTCCAAATCTGGGGGGCGCCGTCCTGCATCTCGCGGCGGCGGCATCGCGGCGTCGCCGGCTTCCCCTCCTCGGTTCTTGCGGCGTCGCCGGCCGTGGCAGCTTTCCCCTCCCCTCCGCCTGTTGCTCCGCCGCCGCCTCCGCCCGTTGCTCCGCTCCCTTCTCCGTCGGCACGACGTCGCTCCTTTCTCCGCGGCGGCTTCCCATCCTCTTCTGTGGCGGCGTCCCCTCGTGCTCCGTGGCGGCGGCTTTCCCTCCTTTTCCATTCGTCCTCCCGCTCGCCGTCTCCACTGGCCGGGCCGAGTGGCAGAGCGGTGCTGTCCAACAAGGTGGCCAAACGCACACTCCATCAATGGCCACACCACTCCCGTCCCCGCCCCTGCGCCGCCGGCCAAGAACCAGACCGCCGCCTTCCCCTGGGTGCCACACCTCTTGCCGCCATCTCTGTGAAGTGAGTTTCACCACCATCTCTGTTTGTTCTGACTATCTCCATCAGACATGCTTTGGATATCTTGTCATATGTCTCGGATTTGGATAAGTTGATATGTCTCACTACATCGACCTCTATGTTTCACTACATCAACACATGCTGAATCTTGTGGCATCGACCTCTACCTTCCATGGTCATTTTGCAGAAACTTTTTCCATGTCAAAAACTTAACAGTGATGCACAAAACATCCACTGATATACTTCTTAGAAACATTTGGTGTAAATGAGTTCTGCCATCTGTATTGTGTTGATGTGAAGTATGACTACTAGTAAAGAAACAAATGGGGGATTATTGTTTCTTGACTGATATAGCTTGAATTGACTGGATTATTGAGGTTAAAGTTTCTTATCAACAAAATAATTTTTCTTTTTTGAAACTTCAACAAGATAAAGCTTGAATTGAGGTTAAAAACTGTTAAAATGGGGGATTATTGTTTCTTGACTGGATTATTGTTCCGGCCTTGGCGATCAACATAGTTCTGTGATATACTAATGTGCACCGTTGTGTATAGTTCTATCTGTTTTTGTGGTTACATTACATAAAGAAAATTGATGTTCTAATTAGACTGTACATGTTACTACATGGGTATAGAGTTGGAGATCTCTGAGGCTCTTCTCTTTTGCCATTTATTTGTATTCATGTATCTACATGGACAAAAAGAAAATTGATGTTCTAAATTGAGGTTCTAAGTAGACTGTACATGTTACTACATGTTATCTAGCTGGACTTGATTAAGTTTCATCAGTCGTAAAACTAACATTGCTAAGAAAGTAAGCATGCTCCGTCTCTAGGGTCGATTTTCAGTTGTACCTGTAGCGCTAGCTTAAAAGTCAGTGACTACTTGTTCTGATTTTCTACCTGGATATTGTTTACCATGCTATGATGTCCCTTGCAACCTTTGGTAGCTTGCTCAAGTTCCCCAGCTGTTCATTTGCTGGTAGTATGACACGACCCAGTAGCATATACTATGCTCTTGTTAGGCGATTTATTCTTTCTTTTAACTAAACGAGAAGGATATGTGGCCTGCTACTTCATGCCCATGGATTGCAACTTGTGTAAATGGTCGGCCAGTGTCGGGCTTAAAGTTTTGGAGTCTGTTGTAAAGCTGGTCTGAACCCACTTTAGAAAGAAGAAAGATCAAAATTTGTGAAATAATTTTTTATGCTAGGTACAGGCTGTGTGTTTTGTAAAGCTATCACACATGTACCCCCAGGATCTCCTGTGATTGCCAAGCATACTACTGCCACTAATGTGCAGACTAGATTATCCTCTTGTTTCAGCAGCTTTCTTGTTGATATCAGTCATTTTTATTATTTCAACTTGATCCTGGACTTGTGTGTATTGTCATACATATTATTCACAGATTTTTCTTTCCAACAATGTAGGATGGATGAGTATATGGATGCCCTCAATGATGCCTCAGTTGATATTTCTGGAGAAGGTCTTGTTGATGAAGCACAAGGTGTTGGTCGTGCTGATTCTTCCATGAGATGCCTCAAATGAAGCACAAGAAGATATCCTTGAGAAGATGATGGCTCGATGCCATGGGCCGAGTCAGTGATACTGTAATAAAGTTCGATGCATTTTTCTGTTGCCTTTTATGTATGGAAATACTTCATGTATTCTGGAAACACTTCATCTTGAGGATGTTGTCTGAATTCTGGATGCCTTTTTATGTATGGAAATACTTCATGTATTCTGGAAATACTTCATGTAAAAGTTCTTTCATGGTCAAATAATTTAGTTGAATTTTTACCTATACCATCTGTTTCTCTCAATGAAAGTTATGTCTGTGTGAGAACCTTGGTCCTCTGAAATTTTTCTGTTAGTGGGACTTCATATTAATTCTAGAAAGTGATGCTGGTTTCTGGACATGTTCCTCTCCGGTTGACATTATTATTGCTTGGATATTAATACTGGGACTTCATGTATTAAGAACTGAAACTTCACAAGGATATTATTGCTTGACATGTTCCTCTCCGGTTTCTCGACAGTTGGGGACTTCATATTAATTCTGGAAGTCCAAACTTGACATGATTCTGGAAAGAAATGCTCAAAACTTACAGAATCCAACTTACAAGCATTCATGACTGAATAGATAATGGCAAAATAAGCATTTTTACTTTCAGACTTTCAGAATGACAAGAGCCTCGACAACTTTCAGACTTCCAGAATTGCACAGCCATTCTTTTTACTCAAGTTTCTTACTGTCAGAATTGCACAGTCATCTCAAATGTAAAAAAAAAAAAAAGCATTAGCCACCTGAATAGATAATGGAAAAATTTTGGATATGGCACAGATCTTCACCATCTTGCCTTCAGTAGCTTGTAAAAAATTAAACATATGGCACAGATTGGAGACAACAACCAAATCATAAGCACGATCACCAAGATCTTGCTGGAAATATGTGATACAATTGCAGTAGTTAAATAATAGGCACACAGAATGCTAATCAGTTGAACTGAAAATGGAAAAACCACGACTAGGTTGCAGATTCATGTTTTTGCATTCTGAACAAAAATAGAAAATGAAATAATTAATTTTACAAAAACCAAAACCACGACTAGGTTGAGCCATAACACATCCAGTTGTGCTCGATGAGGGACAAGTCGTTTCTCATGCACTGGCGTTGAACCACAACTAGCAAAGTACTGGTGTATGATCCTTGCCTCTCCATCACCATGGTCTCTAGGGACAAGTCATCTCTCATGTATTGAGTGGCAGAGTGTCCATCTCTCTGTCATCGTCATCAAGCAACTCATAATTCGGCTTGTCCTCTGCAATCAAGTAGCGAATCAAGGTAGAATCATCTTCTTCTTCCATTATTTGCTGCAGCTGCAACGATGGGCATGGGCTCGGAAGATCCATGGTGCACAAATGTCACTGGAGGGGCCTGAAATGGTTATACCAAGAGTACATAAGGACATAACCTCATGATTTTGATCAAATAAAGAACACAAGCATTGGACGCTGGTTGCAATTTTCATCATCCAGGAACAATCATGCATTCAACTGATACTTGCTACAAAGGCGATACAAAATTGGATCATGAAATTGATGACAATTGGATTAGCAATTAGAGATAAAGGACCAACTCCTGGGCAGTTGCTTAATTAGTAATTAAGCATCAAATGAGGCCAAGGTTGGTCCCATAAATTAGATTCTGCTCTGGTGGACAGAAAAGATCAAATTTATTATTAGCAGCTAGATGAAAATAAAAGAACTAGATGGAGTCCTCGGTTTGAGCAGAAAACATGTTGACTGAAGTTAAATTCAACGAAAATCCAATACAGTTGCATACAAGACGATGAGACCCTACTGCTCGAGCGGCCAAGAAAAGGAAAACAAAGCACCAGCTTGGGACTCAAATATGTGAAGTTGACGGCTTGTTCATGTGCTGGGCTCATTCAAGCATTTCATCAAACACGTTGTAGGCACTCAAAGGTTCGGGCTTGGGACAGCACGCTCAACCAAGGGCTCGTCGGCGGCAAGATGGACGGCGAGGCGGTGCTAGAAGATGGCGAGGCCGTAGAGGGGCGGTGCTATGCAGGCTCGGCGCGGCGTCGACGGCGGCGGGGCTCGCCTTCTCCTCCTCACAGTCCGGCTTGGCCTTGCCGCACATGTCGTGGTGCTCTGGGACGGCGGCGGCCTCGGCTCGTGCGGCGACGAGCAACAACAGGGCGGCGATGGTGAGGGCGGTGGCTGGGCGCGGCGCAAAGGATGGCGGCGACGAGCTCTGCTCTGCCTCTGCGTGGGCGGCGACGACGAACCATATGCAGGAGGGTGTACAGGTTACTGTTGCAGGAAAGTTTATTTACAGACTAGATACATCTTGTAAAAATTTAAAGGAGGCTGTTTACAGGACTAATATAGAGGCAACCGTTGCACTTAGCCTTAGATAGCTTATAGAATATTTTTTTATATTTTAATAGAAGAGAGAAGAGCTATCTCTTGATCAAGAGATAGTCTCATACACGCACTTCGAGATTATATGAGGTTGACGTGTGGGGTCATTAATGTTATGAACATGTGCTAAGAGATAGCTCATTGAAAGAGTTCTCTTAAAGTGCTTAGAGCTAATGTGCTATCTCAACCACCATTGGAGGAGGCTTACTCCCCGTTCCCGATCTTCCCCCCTTCGGCACTATTTTATTTTGCGTGGTGATGGCCTGGCAGGTGAGGGCCCGCGGCGGCGAGTGCTCAACGGCGGGTCGGCGGCGGCGGCGCTATTGAACATGCTCCACGGTGATCGGTTGCAACTAGCAAGGCTGCCGGCTGCCCGGCGCCGCTGAAAACAACAAAGTCAGGAACGAGCTCCTTGGGGTCCCCACCATCATGCAGCGTGCGTGCCGTTTTGGCAGCCTCATTGTCGAGAGTCGTTGGCGGCAACTGCAAACTTTACGATGGTCGATGGGAACACCTGCGGCATAGAGGCGGAGCCGCAGAAGGACCTCCGCCCTAGGTGCGCCTTCTACGTGTAGATTTCCCGCTGCGCACCTGGCCCTATTGAGAGCAACGGCAACTATCGCCAAGGACTGCCGCGACCCGTCGAAGCCGGTAAAAGAGGGGAATGGGATGGAAGGCGCTCGTCGAATTCGAGGCAAGGCACGGACGGCGCCTAGGGAGTAATTTCACGCCTCACGCGATATAACTCTCAATTCGCAGGCTTTTTGAAATATAACCCTCCGACTGCGAATTCTTTCGATACGGAGGATTTTGGCTCATTTTCTTGATTTTGAGATTTTCTTTTTTACTTTTGCTTCTCCAGACCATCGAAATGACGACTTTGCCCATGATTTATCTCTTTGCTATCGATCGAATGGCGATTGGCAGGCGGGGCTGGAGCTTAGGGGCGGCCGGCCGGGTCGGAGCGCAGCGCGGCCGGCGAGGTCGGGGGTCGGCGCGAGAGCTCGGGTTGGGCGGCGGGGCGGAGGTCGGCGGCGCGAGAGGTCGGGGCCGCCGACGTGCTTGAAGCTCAGGGCGGGTGGCGGCGCATGAGCTCGTGGAGACCATCACGTTGATTTGAAGCTCGTTGAGTTCTATCCCGCAGGCTGCGCATCAATTCAGATCTGTGCGACATGTGCGGATGACGACGACTTGTGCGACATGCAGGCCGATGCGCCGATGCAGCTGCAGGAGTGCAGGGAAGACGAAAGGGAGGCGGAGGTGGAAGGGAAGTACAGGACTCGAGCGATCTGTTGAGTCCATTCCATTCCATTCGATCGATCTGAAGGCAAAAGATAAGGGCAAAGTCGTCTGTTGAGCTGGGCTGGAGAAGAAAAAAGAAAAAGGAAACTGTAAAATCTAGAAAATGGATCGAAATCCCTCGTATCAAAAGAATTCGCAGACGGAAAGTTATATTTCAAAAGGCTTGCGAATTTAGCGTCAAATATTGAAATTTCTCGCCCCTAGGATGTACGCGAGCAGCCAGCAGCCGCCGCATGGCACAGACAACACGCGTCATGCTCTCAGCTCTCGGCCTCTCTTGCAGTAACAGACTATCAGAAATGGATGACCTTCGGTGACTTATTTTTTATGGTTTAGTTTATTTTTCGCTCGAGCATATATATAATAATAGGGAGAGGTAATTGATTCACCAACAGTATGGCTCCCGACAGCTCCTTTTCTTGCAGCGCTAAGGATAAGAGTATTTACGTTACAGAATAACGAACCAAACCCATCCTCGGTAACATTATTTTTGGTTTAGTAAATGCTAGATCTCCCAAACTGCTCAAAAGGCCGGTCAAACTGCAGAAACATTACGCACCTACGCCAATACCAAGCTGATAATCCCCAGTGTGCATTGTCTAGTCCAGGTCACTCAAATTGTTACAGTCGAGGTTTACACGGCCATTAACATAGGCCAACATCATGCGATACTCAGTAACCAGCCTGACCTTGGGGAAACATGCACGTTGTAACACCCACTTGCCACCAGGTACCTGCTGAAACAAAAACATAGTGGTATAAAGTCCCCTACCCAGGCAAGTTGGAGCAGCATAAGTCATATCAGCAAAGAATCTCACAAACCCCATTAATTCTTTTGGTCATGTGAGATATGTTCAGTGAAATTGGGACAGGGAAACAAAAGTCGTGGCGTACCTTTCTACTCATGCATGCTTTAGCACTTTCAACAGCCTTAACACACCAGCAGCAGCAGTGCTAAAGCTCCTTTTGGATTGATGACTGCTTGTAAGTGGCGAAATTCTTCCCACCGAGCCAAGCTTATGATTTGGAGTTGGAGTAGATCCATTTACCATTGGGCTATTCCGGGAGACACGGGGCTGCTGTTTAAGATCAAGACCAAACCTAGCATCTGCTCTTGCATAGGCTGGATACACCTTCACAGGATACCTGATTCGTAACACTGATCTCCAATACGGGAAAAAACTTCTCCTTGAATATGTAGGATCCCATCCACCACCTACTTCTTTTCTTGCAGACTGTTACATATTTCAACAGAGTTACAATCAAGTAGCATGCTCAAATAACATGATAATCTGTTGAACCAGCAGAAGGCATGGCACAAACATAACAAGTGAAACACTTCTGTTATTGCCTCGAAAGATTATTACACTGCATTTCCAGTTTGGGTTTATGCCTGGTAGGTCGACCATGGAGGCAATTTTCCTAATACGACAGTTGATGGAGAGATATAGGGAGCAGAAGAAGGACTTGCACATGGTTTTCATTGACCTCGAGAAGGCGTATGACAAAGTACCAAGAAATGTCATGTGGTGGGCCTTGGAAAGGCACAAAGTCCCAACTAAGTACATTACCCTTATCAAGGATATGTACAAGGATGCGATGACATCTGTCCGGACATGCGATGGCGACACCAGGGACTTTCCAATTAAAATAGGACTACATCAGGGGTCTGCATTGAGCCCTTATTTATTCGCTTTAGTGATGGATGAGGCAACAAGGGACATACAAGGTGATATCCCTTGGTGTATGCTCTTTGCGGATGATGTGGTGCTAGTTGATGAGAGTAGGGCGGGGGTTAATAGAAAGTTAGAGCTATGGAGGCACACGTTAGAGTCGAAGGGTTTCACACTTAGTAGGACGAAGACCGAGTACATGATGTGCGATTTCAGCGCAATTGGACACGAGGATGGAGATGTTACCCTTGATGGGCAAGTGGTGACCAAGAAGGATACTTTCCGATACTTAGGATCGATACTACAAAAGGATGGAGATATTGATGAAGATGTTAGGCATAGAATTTCAGCCGGTTGGCTAAAATGGCGTCAAGCTTCTGGCGTCCTCTGTGACAAGAGGGTGCCGCAAAAGCTAAAAGGTAAGTTCTATATGACGGCGATTCGCCCGGCAATGCTATACGGTGCGGAATGTTGGCCTACAAAAAGGCGACATGTCCAACAACTGAGTGTAGCAGAGACGCGTATGTTACGTTGGTCTTGTGGGCACACAAGAAGGGATAGAGTTCGAAACGAAGATATTCGGGATAGGGTCGGCGTAGCACCAATCGAGGAGAAACTGACGCAACATCGGTTGAGATGGTTTGGACATGTCCAAAGGAGGCCTCCTGAGGCGCCAGTACGTAGTGGGGTTCTAGGAAGGGCAGATAATGTGAAGAGAGGTAGAGGTCGACCTAAACTGACTTGGGACGAGTCGGTCAAGAGGGATCTTAGAGAATGGAATATCTCCAAGGAGTTAGCTATAGATAGGCAGCGGGAGACTAGCAATCAACGTGCCGGAACCGTGACCTTTGCTTCTTCTCTTGTTTACCCCTAACCTTATCTTTGGTCTCGTGCCGTTTTATGCCTTTCTTGTCCTTGTTTTTTTTGGGTTTCATCTCTAGCCTACCCCAACTTGCTTGGGACAAAAGGCTATGTTGTTGTTGTTGTTGTTGTTGGGTGTTAAAAATAACAATAATGTGTTAAGACTGACGGTCTCCATCACATTAGCATGGCAGAGAGGAATGATAACTAGAATGCTGTGGAAAGATGACATCTGTTTTTGCCTATTTGGAAGCAATTCAAAGCAAAGTTGTTTGTCGAGTTGGGAAATCGATTTTCTTACATAATTTTGAAGTTGATGTAAATAAAAAAAGTGAAACAGGGAAAAGGCAGATATTCTTGTAGCTTTCTTAAGTGAAACAAGGAAAAGGCCGAATTCTTGTAGCTTTCTTTCTTTTTGGCACTACAACATTAATTAATACCATTCTAACTGAAGAAAGGCCAAAAGCAATTCTCACAAGCAAGTAAAGCAAATACATTTTACCTCTAGCTTACCTATTACTTGCAGATTTGTTCACAGGGTACTAAATTCTAGGATAATCCCTGACTTAAAACGGTTTGTATTTGTTCCATAAAATGTGTACTGAAATTTCCACATAGACCATTACAGGGTAAACACCGCCAAGGCCAAGAACTTTCTTGTGGAGGTGGGGGGTGGGAGAGATGCAATTAGAGATGAGAATTGATAACAGCTCCGTGTCTCAAATAAAGAGATAAATATCATGTCTTATGAGCACCAGCCCATACTAATGAACCAAATCTAACTTAATAACAAACTAAACATGCGACTAATCTGACTGCCGCCCTTTGCATGCTAGTATGCTACAGCGCCTTCTATATTGTTTGTGTGAACACCTTGTGTACTTACATCTCACAACAAAACAAGGCACTTGCAAAAAAAAAAGATCAAAGTGAAGATAAAGATTCTCCAATACAACTTTTACCTTTTCCACTGCAGCATGCAGAATAGCCGTTTCCATAATGTTTGCATCTATAAGTCCATGAAAAAAAAGGTTAGAGCTCATTTTTGTTAAATGGAAAAGGAACCACTTGCACCCAACGCACCTTTGCTACATGACTCTTCATCTGACACTTTGCAGTCATAAGGTCGGCTTCAAGAAAAAGTTAAAAAGAAAGTAAAATAATCAACAAAATAAACATGTATTTGCAAAGAAAATTAGTGTGTGAAGCAATACAAAGAGCAGTACAGTTTTAGAGTGTCCATGACTTCAGTAGGGAGAAACCCATACTCTTTCAGGATAGATGAAACATGTTTCATGACCTCCATTCGGGGCACCTGCTTGGCATACAAACTGTTGTATAAGGTAGAGCAAAAATAAACTGAAAAGGCAATACATCGCTAACCTATTGTACATACAATGTAATGACCATATAACCAAAAGGCAGCAAATAAATGATGGAAAGAATTGTTTGCAATACGATTTGGTAGGACAGTGTGCAAAAAAAAAAAACAATCACATTAAATTTACTGCTTGTTCCAGAAACTACATAATAAAAATGTTAACAACAACAAAATCGAGGAGCAGGAATTTTAGAAAACATGCTGAATTTTTGAAAGCGGTTATCAAGTACTCCCTCCATTTCAAAATGTAGGTTGTTTTGGCTATTTTAAATTCATAAACTTTGTTATGCACCTAGATATAACTTGTCTAAGTTCATAGAAAAATCTATGAATGTAGAAATGCCAAAATGACCTAGATTTTGAAATAGAGGGAGTACTAATGCGGCCATCCAACATAGTTACACAAGCTCTTTATAAATCTCTAATCATTAGTAAACAAGCAAGGTCAGTATTATCTGTACCCTAACATGTGGCTCATAGTTTTCATCAGAAGGGTATAATGTACTTTATAGTAATATGCGCACAATAAGTACAGTTCTGGGATAAGGGTAAGAAAAATGAGTAGTTCAATGATAACTTTGATCTTGGAAGTGTAGTTCTCCGAATTTTGCAAAAGGACGGGCTAGTAGTTCATATATACTTGCTGTAAAAAAAGTACATTGGTTTAAGCAAGACGCCCCTCTAAACATCGCAGCAAGAGGGTAAGACGAAATTGGCACAAGTTCAACGAAACATAACACTTCTATACTCCAAATTATTACCAAAAAATGTTAGCAATAATCTTGACTAGTAGTGTTGAGTAGCTTACTTAGGGTCCAAGTCTAGTCCTTGTCTTAGGGACAAAGTCAGGCCTTTGGCTTGGCATGTAAGGCACTATGACTATGTAGTAGTGCTATAAATAGAGAGGAGAAGAGCAGCACTAGAAGAGAGAGTAGAGTGGCTGTTCTCTCCACACTCTAGTAGTGAGTGTGTGGCTGGCTGGAAGGGTGCCGTAGAGGACTGCCAGGGCTGTGGAGCAAGGAGTTGCCGTAGCCGGAGGCTTGCAGGCTAACCGGAGGCAACTATAGGTGCTTTGGAAGGGGCTGATCAAGTGGATCAGATTACAAACAGGTTGCTGCGGTAACTAGTGTGTGTTTCTGCGTGAAACAAGTGTGCTTGTGTGTATCTTCGATAGTATCTTGGGCTAACAAAAAACCTCATGACATATGTAAATATCAATATGATTAGTAAATGTGTTGCAATCTTATTAATACTTTCTGGAATTCAGATATTAAAGCATATACGGTTGAGTTCCTTCAATAATCTTCTTTGAGAAGCTACATGGGAAAATTATAGGGATGGAAAAGCCCCTAATAGATAGTATCTACTCTCATAACTAATGCAATGCAGTCTCAAGTGCACCAGACATGAGATACGTACTACTATAGGAACAAACCTAGGAAGGTATGACTGCTCCTGCTATTGGCTAAGCCCATGGTCCACAGCACTAGTTGAAAGGCCTCGAGCTTCTCAACACAACCAGGGCTCTCTTAAACTATAATGAGAAGCCACAACACTGGGAAATATAATATTGAGATGCTTCCGAAATGGGCAATAGGGCAACCACAAGATTTTGGACAGACAGGTGGTTGGACGGCTGCTCTATTGAGCTGTTAGCTCCCCACCTTTTTGCTTGCATCCCTAAGATATGCGCTAAACAGAGGACTGTTCAGGAAGATTGGCCATTCAAAGGTGGGTACAAGACATCAAGGGGCAATACTCGGTTGAAGTACTCTCTGAATATTTTGATATCTGGGATTTATTGCAAGAGATTGCGCTTCAACCTGAGGTGGACGATGTGCATATATGGAGATTGGAATCATCTGGACAGTACTTGACCAGATCAGCCTACTTGGCATTCTTCCATGGTTCAGTACATTTTTCGTCGAGCAAACTGATCTGGGAGACATGGGCCCCAAGGAAATGCAAGTTCTTTCTTTGGTTGGTTGCCCATAACCGCTGCTGGACAGCTGCTAGGCTTGCTCGCTGTGGCATGTCTCATCAGATGTGATCAGGAAGATGAGACCATTAACCACATCCTCTCGTCATGTATCTTTGCGCAGACATTTTGGCACCATATTCTAAGCATCGTTGGGCTGCAGGCGGTCACGCCGCAAAACGACACATTTCTTTTGTTGGTGGCAGCAAGCTTGTAGCAAGGTGCAGGAGCTAGAAAAGGGTTTACTAGTCGTCTTGGGGGCCTGGACAATTTGGAAGGCACAGAAGGATGTTGTTTTCAATAATCTCTCCCCCAATACTGATCGGTCTATCCTCCTCGCCAAAGAGGAGCTAGAACTCTGGATGCTGGCTGCTGGTAGGAGCTAAAGGGCTACATGCCCTGCTTGCTGCCGGACCAAGTCGGTAGAGCCTAAAAGGGTGTGGTCATTTTTCATTTTTTTTCCTGGGTGCGAATAAAATGTAATCTGGGACCCCAATGGGGCAAGGGCGTGTGCGTGTTGTATGGCTATTTTGGCCTTTCTTCTATCTTAATGCAATGATATGCAGTTCTGCATATTCAAGATGTTTCCAAGGCCAAGGCGAAATTGAAACTCCACCAGATAGAACAAAGTTATGCCATCTATGTAAATCCATGAAACCAGACTGAACAGGTTGCAAACCAACCAGTGATTTTGCAAAAGTTTATTTCTGCATAGACTCATTAAATGGATGAACTTCAACCAGTGAATTTTCAGAAGTTCATTTCATTCCTGTAGAGACCCATTAGAAAGAATGAAATCTTATTACAAGTCTGTCAAATATAATATCGTTTGTTTCAGTCAACATGAGAATTATTAACATTTTTCATGCTACTAAGATTAGGGCATGTATTTTCTTAACAACAGCGTTAACTGTAGTAAAGTAGAAATAAAATACTAAGAATCAGGCATCTGAGGCACCGCAGCAGCATCAGACAGAAAAATGCCTACCTCTGAATGTGCCTGAATGTATGCAGAAAGAGGTTCACCAGCATGGGAAATTACATCAACAAGCATCCATGCACAATCAATGCGTGTCCTCTTTTCCTCCAGAAGCTCCGGTGCCATTCCATTTGAGCCTTTCCCCCATCTTAAGGCAAAGGAAAGCCTCATAATACACTTACTGATAATCTCAAACCCATCTTTCTTGCTACTGCCCTTTACATTGGAGGAAGAGCCCCCACGGATCTGCTCCTGAGCAGCGAACAGTAGAACTGCAGACTGGATAAGTTTTCCATCCTCAATGTACTTCCAGACCTCTTCAAGTAGATTATTTGTTTTTTCTGCAAGCAGTCTAGTTGTATCCAAGAAGATCTTCTGTAAAACAACAAGGAACAAAAATCAAAGCGCCATTTTAGCATTTGTATGAAAGCAAGTTGTGCTGAATAACTTTCTATATACTGCTTTATTTCCTCCTATCAAAGTAAATATGGATCGGGGATAATATGCAAGGGAAAAAAAGTTAATAGCAACATTTGTGTATATTTTATTTAAGACTCCTTGTCTTTTACTATTAGAAGTGCACTAACACATGAAGTAAGGCAAAAGATAACAATGTGAAACTATACTTTCTCTGCCAAATCGAGATTAACATGGTGCTCAGTCCTTAGTACCACTAATTTTTTAATAGTTTGTCTGGGATCTATGGCAAAATCACAGCTACTTTTTGTATGTTATGCTGCAAGCAGATGGAGAGAGAGAGATGACACAAACCATTTCAGGCAGAGACAGCAGATGGATAAGCTTGTAGATGAAATCCAGATCACTCTGGTTGGGAGAAAGATTGTCCTCCAGATACTTATGCAGGCAAGTATTCTCAACTGCAACATGGAGCGGGAGTAGGCCCTCAATGACATCATTGCCAACTGTGCGTACATTGGCTGATGCACCATGGCGTAAGAGCAGTTTGATCATGTCAACAGAGAACCTTTCAGCAGCTTCGTGGAGCGGGAAGTATCCATAGGAGTTTATGCAGTTGGGATTGGCGTGCATCCCATTGAGCTCAGGTGCCTTGCCCTCCAATATAACTTTTGCACATTGCACGGCATTGAAACTAACCATGAAGGTCAAGGTTTGTGCAGTGATGGTAAGATTCCAAGACATGCCCTTGCCCGCACAGTCCTCAAATAATAGGAGGAAGCACTGGACACTGTCCTTTTGAAGGATGGGCTCCAATTGGGCATATTTGTCAATGAATGTAGCACGCACCCACTAGATGGATCCACCACAATTGAAAAGGTGAAAGGCGTCAGCTATCTTTATAACAAAGATAAACAAACTGTCCTATGGAGGTGCATATATGATGACAATAACAGAACCTTGTAAAATAAGCGAAGTTGGGGTAGGCTAGAGATGAAACCAAACATGAGGCATCAACAGCAAAGGAAGAGAAAGAATATAAGGGGACCTAAAGCTATATCATGATTCAGGGTGCGTGAATCCACATGTTCCTATGCAAAGGTTCATATATAACAACACTAAACATATTGTTTCAGTAGCCGCGCCATAAATATTAGAGGATTAAATAAAATAACATAACTAATGGAATGACCCATCAATTGAATTCTGTAAACTAAGGTAACTTACCTGGGGAGTAGGGTCTGGGATGATTATGTCATTTGCTATGGACCTGGCAATTGAAGCATACCTTTGTGCCATTAACTGAAAGAGATAGGGTCAAGAGTCAGCACAACGGGAAGAAAATAGAATGGGAGAGGGATAACACAGATGGACAGTTATCATACCTCCTCAACCTCACAGGAATTGAACCCCACAGTAAGTGGAACACGAGGGACAGGGTGCTGTGGATACTCATTTCTTACTGTAATTGATCCATCTTTGTCATTGCCATTATCTTTGTCCCAGGTAGCTGCCTCCTTTTTTCCACACAATGTAATCAGGTAGCATGAAGTTCAATGCCATCCTTTCGTTTTTCTGAAACAAGGAAAGTGTAATATCGAATTATGCTCCAAACAAGACTACTACAAGGCATGCAATAGTCAAAAAATGACACAGAAGACCATGAAACAAAATGAGTCTGTACCCACACTACTGAAGCATAAAACATATGCTGCAAATAGAAAACATTGTATTTACTGCATAAATCCTGAAATGTAACAATGATATGTCATACATGCAAAACGAAGGGCCAAACAAGTTTATCAAATACCAGTTGAGCCATTTGCAAGAAACTCTGATGCATAGGAATTAAAAAAAAAAAACTCGACCTGCGGGGGTGAAGACCCACCCCGAGGCATTGTATTAAGAAGGGGACCTTCTCACACAGGTCGAGAAAACCCCCGAACCCCCGCCCCACCCATACACAGGGAACCGTTGCCTGTGAGACCGGTCGGTTCTATTTCCATGTGCTTTGGCGTGGGACGAGCGAGGGGATTTTTTTCAACGAGTTCGCTCCGTCCGGGAATCGAACTCTGGTCTCCCGAAGGAGACCCGCGGCGGCCTGCGCTGACCAACTGGCCAGGCGGCTCGCTGCGATGCATAGGAATTATGAAATCTAGAAACCAAAAGCTAAATTTGATGTTCAGTTCAACAAGTGAAAGATATTCATTGATTACTGACTTGCACGAATAACTAATTTGCCTTTGCTGATTCCACTTGAAGCGCAATTAGAGATCTTGGAATGTTATGGCACAGCACCAGACAAATTAAAAAAAAAAGAACAGTATATACAACTCGCAGAGCACATAAATATGGATGGCTAGGTAGCAACTGAGACTAAAGACTACGCCAACAAAACGAGGTGGAAAAAGAAAAACATCGGCATCGGGTTCAGTCCATGGTTCAGATTTGATGTACTGACATGAGAAACAACATCGGATCTGAAGGATGCAGCCAACAGATGCTGATTCCAACTCTAAAGTAGCGAGAAATATGTTCCGAACTTGGCCATAGGAAGAGATGCCGCAGTTCACCAATGGTATTGATTTTTTTTTTTTAAAAAAAAACAAAGCAACAACAGCAAACTATTATGGTAATACAAGAGAGGAACTAATGACCAAATATCACAAACCTGATGCATTACCACAGGCCGGTTCCAACTTGGATCTTCTTATAATATGAAAAAAAAAGATCAGATCTTTCACGGATGAATCTTTCCTGGATCAGAAGAAAAATATCATCAGATAATAAGCAGCTGAATTCGAGAGAGTGGGGTTGGGGGGGTTGCGGCCTGCGGCTTGCGGGGCGATGGCGAGCGGGCGGGCGGGGGTTGGAGCACCGGGGTTGCCCTAGCCGCCGGAGTGAGGGGTTCGCGATGTGGGGGAGGAGGACTGATAGGAGGGAGGGCGTGACGCGTAACAGTTCCTGGAACCCACTCAGCACTCCGCTCGATGAGTGGAAGTCATTGGGGAGAGGGAGCCAATATATGCGGCCCGGCCTGGTTTTGGCAGATAGGGTATGATTGGTTGGTTTTCAATTTTTGCCGAGCCAAAATGAGGGCATGTCAAAATCATGACGTGTCAAAATCATGGCATGTCAAAATGTAGGTAAAAAATTTGGACATTCACTTAATTTAGTGCCAAAATATTGTAAACTCTTCTTATGAGCTCAAAAAGTTTCTAGTAACTTATCATAGTTTTGGCTAAAAATATTGGAGCGCCAACTTTTTAGAAGTGAACCAAACAATGACCAAAATTTCAAGACATGCCCTAATATTGTTTGGGCAAATATTGGCACCAAACCCCCCATAGTCCAGGCCTTGCTCTCGCGCAGGCCAGTCGTGTGAAGTCAAAAATAAAAGAAGAAAAAACAGTAATGCTAGGATACATGGGTCCGGAAGAACTGAATAGATAGAACTATTTGTTTGAATGTTTTTATAATCACACATTACAAACGCAGACGCTCACAAACGCGTACACACATTTGTCCCTACGAACACACGCACGCAACCCTATCTCTAGGAGCACATTCGAAAGACTGAGGCGACAAATTTCACTAGCGCCTCGCTGTCGAGAGGCACGTTGCCTATCACTGAAAGAATAGCGTCGGTTAAATCCTGAAATAAATTCAGAAAAATGCAAGCACCAGTATCAAGTCGAAGACTTAAGAACCCTAGTGGACAGGTTCCACCACAAGGAACCTTACCAGCTGAGCTACGCTCAATTTGCTGTTTGAATGTTTTTAATGTTGCAAACATAGGTTATTGATGTTACAGATATCCTATTTCGATGTTGCAGCGGAGTCTGATGGGAAATTCCCATTGGACGTGCGGGCTACGTCGCATTGAATGATAATTATCCTGGCAACGGTAAACTTAGGCTAAGGCGACGGTTAATACCATGTCAAGGCTTCATCCAATTCAATGACTTAGTTTAGGGATGATAGTGTACGAATGTGGCACGAGATTGCATGGTGCTGACTTCGTTCGGTACAGAGATCTAAAATTTGAAGTCACTAATGAAATCCTTCAAATTAACGCAGGTTTGCCAACAAACAATTAGAACACACGGATCAATTTAGCACCCAACGAACATATAGTTGAGAAACAAATCGGGGTCTTCGAACAGAAAAGCAAAGTAGCGTTCTTGGTCAATGTTAGGTGAGCGTTGAGGCAGATAAGTACGGTTATGTCGCTTAATAGCAAAATACAGTATGCAGGAACCGAACCGCATGTTACATGTGTCTGCGGAGCCCCAGATCTCACAAATGACAAAACAGCTGCCTCCAATTTTTTCAAAAGCGAATACAAACCATGGCACATCAGTGGATCTCACATAATTATGTTTTGGCCATATGCTCGGCATCCTCCTTATAAGTTGTGACCCCAAAATTCATGCACTTATCAGCAACAAAACAGCTACCTCCAATTTTTTCAAAAGCGAATACAAACCATGGCACATCAGTGGATCTCACATGATTATGTTTTGGCCATATGCTCGGCATCCTCCTTATAAGTTGTGACCCCAAAATTCATGCACTTATCAGCAACCGGACCGATCTGCAGTGGCGAACCCAGAATTGTATGCCCGGCATCCTCCTTATAAGTTGTGACCCCAAAATTCATGCACTTATCAGCAACCGGACCGATCTGCAGTGGCGAACCCAGAATTGAGCTGGGACCCGGGCTGAACGGTCTCTTCTCCTAAATCTGTACGCAAAAGAACTTGGTGAATAAGTTGAATGAGGTCAAGACAGACTTGGTGAACGGTCTCTTATGAATTGGGCTAAATGGCTGACGCTGTGCTACTCGGCCTTCCTTTCTTGTGCAGAATCACTACTGACTCAATGCATAGGGTAGTAGACACAACATGGGCTGGACCCGGGGTGCAGCCCCCCCCCCCCCCCTCCCCCCCAGCCCGGGTGCTAGATCCGCCCCTGTCGATCTGGGAGAAAGATGGATTCCGTAACAGCTTGCAGAAATATAATCAGTAGCATGGCATGCCATCAGGCACCCTGCACAAAGAAACAAGGCATGGAGACGACTGGAGTTAATCTAAGTATTTACACAGATTTTGTTAAGCAAAATCAAAGGTCACAAGGGCATACACATTTGAACAAGGAAAAAATTATGTACAGGAAAATATAAACAACTATGTAACAAATCCCAAGGTCCAAAGTAATTATTTCCTTCCATGTGTTTTATGTTGGTATATTCAGAAGCTTCAAAAAGAAAATGAAAACTCATGACAATACCTTTCTACTCATACTCATGCATTCTTTAGCACTTTCACAAGTGCTTTGAATGCACCTGTACTGAACTTTCTTGATTGATGAGTACTTGTCAGTTGCTGAAATTTCCCAATTAACCCAATATGATTAGGAATTGAAGGAGGCCCATTGCTCATTCTCTTACGAAGCTGTTCAAGATCAAGCACCATCTTATCATCTGCTTCTGCATAGGATGGATACACCGTCACGCTACACCGAGCCCCTAATACTGATCTCCAGTACGGGAAAAAACTTCTCTTTGTGTATGTTGGATCCCATCCTCCAATTACTTTCTTTCTCAGAATCTAGATCAATAAAAATTAAGTGTTGTGAAACCCAAGAGCATTCATGTTTCAGCATGATCAGTACTCAAGAACTTGATTCACAGCATTCTCATTGCTCATGGATGATGTGATATTTAAGCAACTGCTCACAATCAACATGATAAGTAGCTGAACCATTAAGCAGGTTCATGACAGAAACAGAACAAACACTAGAAGAGTAAAAAGATTATGCTAGTTGCATAACAATAATAAGGCAATGTCTTTATTTTTCACACGGGGTGTTACTTGGCGATCTACAGTACTTTCCCCTTCGTTAAGACATTGCCACAGAAGTATCGTGAAGAAGCAATAGTTATCTGCATTCTTTAACTTTTATTCTATTCCTTTGTTCAACATCACAAGGAACAATGTCCAAAAAATGAAGGAAAACAGAAATGTTAATAGAACATGGAAAATAACATACACCTAGAGGCGTTATACTTATTAAAATCCCACGTCAACATGAAAGTTTGTAATAGGAAAGTAAAACCTAATACATTTTTGGAACAGAGGGAGTATGATACGACACGACACCCTGTGTACATAACTAACAAGGCACTATAGAAAACGAAAAAAAGAAGTGAACATAAACACTCATCAGTAACATGTGAATACGTTTACCTTTTTCTCAGCAGCATTCAGAGAAGACATTTCTGTAAGCTCCTTGGTTGCATCCACACGCCCTAATGTCCATGAAGAAAAAAGTAGTTAGGGCTCATGTTCTTTGAAATTCAGAAACAATTAACAGAATGATCAACCCACATACCTTTCTCATGTAACCCCCCAGTAGAAATCTTGCAGTTATAAGGGCGGCTTCAAAAACAAATTTTAGAAATGATTAGATAATGAACAAACTAACCATGCAATTGCAATCTTGCAAATAAAACTATTATATTGGAGCAAAGCAAAAGAAACAGTACAGGTTTCTGACGTCAATGTAGTCAGTTTTAGGAGAAAGTCCAAATTCCTTGAGAATAGATGAGACATGTTCAAGGACCTCCACATGAGGCACCTGAATGAAAGCTATCAGATAGAGGGAACGAAAAATGAAACATAAAAATAAATAGCGGCATATATCATGTAGCACAAATCATATAATCCATGGTGGCAAAGACATGATAGAAAGAATGGCTTAGAATCGACTTAGGAGACATTTTGCCATAAGAACTGGAAAGAAATAGAACAGTTTTGCAATCGAAATGAATACAAGCATACTAGGTTTTGCACTAAAGCTTATCCCATACTGTTAGCGGAAAGAAGACAAGCCAGTCACCTTATGCTTGCTATGCTAATCCATGCACATGATAGCCGTACAGGGTATGCAACAGTGAACACAGGAATCAACAGAAAATTACTAGCATTCTTTTTGCTCACATTTGATATGGAACTTTGGAAGCATATAGTAGGATACTGATATCAAAATACAGTCAAAGAGTGGCACTGTAACTGAAACATACACAAAGTGGTGATGCCTCTGAATGTGCCTGGATATATTTATCAGGAGCTTCACCAGCATGGGAAATTATACTAACAAGATGAAATGTTTCCTCCAGCTGCTTCTGTGCCTCACCATTATCACCACTTTTAATTCTTAGCGCAACACAGTCTTTGTATATGCGATACATGATAGTATTGAACCAATCGTGCTTCCGAATCTGCTTCTGGGCTGCCAGTAGTAAAACTGAAGTCTGAATGAGCTTTCTATCCTTAATATAATTCCAGCGCTCATCAACTAGATTATCTGTTTTTTTCAGCAAGAAGCCTAATCGTATCCAGGAAGATCTTCTGCAACAACAACAACAAACATTTTTAGTCACAAGCTAGTTGGGGTAGGCTACATGAAACCCAACATGAGCCGCCAACAAAGAGATCTTCTGCACCCGAAAAGGGCCAAGGAACAAATCTGAGTGCCTTTCAGCAATTGCATGCAAAGCAAAGCAGCAATTGAATAACTACCTATTTGTTCACTTTGTTTCATCAAATAAAAACAAAATCTTGGCAAATAGATTCTGACTCCGTTTCTCTAAGTTTGAAATAAAAACATGCCACAACACATGTGAAAATTTAAAAATATTACACAGTAAACATTTTTTATATGTCATGCTGAATAAGTAGTAGTACTTTGTGTAGAGAGGGAGCAAAACAAACCATCTCTGGTAGGCAAAGCAGTTGAATCAGCTTGTAGATATAATCCCGATGATACTCAGTAGGAGATAGATTGTCCTCCAGATACTTATGCATGCAAGTGTTCTCAACTGCAACATGTAGTGGGAGTAGATTCGCAATGACCTCATCACCAACTGCGCGTACGTTGGCTGAAGCATCATGGCGGAAGAGCAACTTGATCATTTCAACAGAGAACCGTTCAGCAGCTTCATGGAGAGGGAAATATCCATGTGGGTTGACGCAGTTGGGATTGGCATGCACACAGTGGAGCTCAGGCACCTTGCCTTCCAATACAACTTTTGCACATCGCAGGGCATTCTGGCTGACAATGCAGGTCAAGGTTTGAGAGGTTATGCTAAAATGCCATGACATCACCCTAGGAGATTTCGCAAACAAACGAAGGAAGCACCGGACACTATCCTTTTTCAGTACCGGCCCCAAGCTGTGAAGTATATTATAGAAGGCATCTACCACAAACTGGATCGATCCGGTCACAATTATATTGAAAGAGAAAAAAAAAGCAATCAGTTTTCTAGTCATGGCAACATAATAAGCAAAGCCTTAGTGGTGGCATCTTATGACAACAAAACATTTTTCTAGCAGAGACAGATTAGGTAAACTAAAATGGTGCAGAAGCAGAACTAAAAAGAAATGACTAATATAACAGAATGATTTGTCAACTGAGTACTGTAAATGACAATTAGAAGAAGAAACACACCTTAGGAGTAGGATCTGGGATCGTTATTTCATTTGGCAGTGCCTTGGCCATCCGAGCAGATCTTTGCCTCGACCACTGGAAGAGATTAATATAATGTCAAGGGTCACGTAGTAAGGAAAGGAAACACACGCTGATAGGAAATCATAAAGATGGCTAGTTACCATACCTCGGCCATCTTTTCGAAATCAACTTTCCCATGATAAACTACAAAAATATGAGATGGATCCCATGGACTCTCTGTTATATCTGTGGTCGATCCATCTCCACCTTTATAATCATCTTTGTGGCTATAGCAGTTAATTTGCATGGTCTCCTTTTTACATGTGTCTATTGGTGAAGAATTGCCTGGATCTGCCGATTTCATTGTTTGTTTATCTGACAACAAGGACGTCATCTCCAATTACATAGATTTGATAACTAGTAATCCTAAAGAATATGAAAAAATAAAATGGGGACTTATATTTTTCTCACACGAAACGGAAAATTATATTTTTCTCCACATATCTGGTTATGGTAACAATGCTACAAGTGAAATGCAAGGCCAAATAAGTTTTGCATACTAGTTTAACTGAACGATTGAAAAAAAAAACACGCGTGGCCTGTATAGAGACCGAAGACAAGAGAGGACGCAACAATGCCGGCTCCGTTTAAGTCCTAGAGGTGACATTTTTTTTTTGGATCTAGATGTGACATTTTGACATGAGGAACAGGTTCAATCTGAGGGCTGTAACCAGTGGCGGACCCAGCGGGTAGTCTCGGTAGTCCCGGGACTACCCTAGGAATCCAGCGACAAAGAAAACCGTACCACTGTTTGCACTGTTGCACACTGTTTATGTTAATGTTGTTGCTCTTTGTGACTACCCAGAAAATTTTTCCTGGGTCCGCTACTGGCTGTAACCCACAGCTACTGATCCCAACCTTAGCGTACAACAAATGGATAGATAGTTTTCAAGATTCAGAAGGCAACAACATGCAGACTCGCATCGCTTACATGGTCAACAAGAATAAAAAAAATTTGATGCTTAACCACAGGATTTTTGGGTTTGAACTTTGACGTTGCTCTGACCTGTGACGCCGCGCTGGAGCCGCTGAACGGATGGGGGCAAGCTGGCCGAGGACGTCGTTGCCAGTGTGAGTTTAGCTGATCGCTGAAGCCGCGCGCGCAGGGCGTCGAGGTCCAGGGCTTGCCGGGATCTCGGCCTCTCGAATCGCGCGCGGCGGCGAATAGATAGATGATGATGATCGCGGCGGCCGGAGGACGACATATTGTCTGTTGGGCTTGGGTCTTCCTCTGCCATGGGCCTCTGCCGGCGCTGCTTCATGGGCCTGGTTGTCCCGTGGTGGCGCCGTGACACACACATGCAAGCGCTTCATGGGCAGTCTACCTCTGTTGTGAATTGCGAATTGGCTTAGTCTAATGACACCAACGGTGTAGTGGGATGTTACTCACCAGGGGTTATGTCAGCCTACCCGGTAGTAGTAATCCACCTATCAGGCACTCTACAGAGACAGGACAACAACGTTTTTTTTCTTTTGGCGCGAAAGGAGGGATTACACAGTACAACTGCAAACTACAAAGAAGATCCTAAAAAATATAAATTACACCCAAACTCACACAGGTATCTTTTGTCCCCAACTCGATCCGATGAACTCCATCTCCGGAGGCGGATGGATTGACCGGAGCTAGAGCTTTCCACTGCCACCGCAAGGGGCTCCAAAATATTGGAAAACATCACAAGTCAACATGCCACGGTAAACACACAGTGACGCGTCTGAAGCCGTTGGAGGACATCAGTCTGCCGCCTCAATGGAATCGATGGAAAAGCAACGCAACGAAATCGGCGTCGGGAGAGCAAATCGCCCATTTTTCGCTTGTGTTAAATGTAGCACGCACTGCATTTCCCTTTATCAGAATCGTTCTAACACAGGCACCAAATAAATTTGAGATGCACCAAATCATTGAACAACAATAATGTGTTAAAAATAATAATAATAATGTGACAGACCCTCTGTCAAGTCTCATCGTTGATGTTACTTGGGAATCACTTCATGGTTCAGCCATGTTATTGAGCTAATATGTCCAGTAAGATTTTGGGCAAACACTAGTTGAATTTTATTGATACAGTATTACATTACTTTTGGTCAAGAACCGGATGGGAAACACACATCTCCATCATATTAGCATGGCAGAGATGAATGCTGTAGCATTGCAGTAGACATCTTTATTTGCCTTTTTGAAGGCAATTCAAAGCAGTGCGGTCCATCAATTTGGGAAATCAAATTCCTTACATAATTTTAAAGTTGCTGCAAAAAAAATTTAAAAATGAAATAGGAAAAGGCAGAAATTCTTGCAGGTTTCTTTCTTTTTTTGCCACCACGATATCATTACTTATTACTGTCCTAACCGAAACAAGACCAAGTCAAGCTATAACAAGATCATGCACTCAAAAAATATATATGTTAGCATAATGCAAGTAAAGCATTGTTATGGTCTGATTATTAGGGCTGATAGGAAGGGGTAGATGGGATCTCACCCTCATGCTGGAGGCTCTGAGATTAATCCTCTATTTCTTCCTTAATCTAATTGATACAAAGGTGTCTCTTTATATAGAGACTGCTAACTTGACCTCTAAGTAAATATCCTAACAAAACAATCTAAACTATCCTTATCATAACAAACCAGCTAACCTAATCTTTCCTCGTGGTACTGTTCACGCTACAGTACCCATGGGCCTAGGCCTCTGACTGGCCCACTCGCCATAACACTTCACCCCCTCGAAGGCAGCTCGTCCTCGAGCTGTGATAATGCTGCTAAGAGCTGCAGACTTAGTGGTAAAGCTGAGGAAGGGCCATGGCGGTGTTGATGTCAAGGTCGAGACCCGAAAGACAGCACGGAGCTCAAAGGACCAGGAGATGGAGGAGGCGTTGGCGGAGCAGGCCGAGCCGCAGGGTTCCGGATCCGGAACCGACGAGGAAGGCGGCTGAGGACCTGGAAACGACGCCGCGCGTTGCGTGCCGGGCGCCGGGATCTCCCGCACATACCAAGTTGTTATGGTCTGATTATTGGGGCTGATAGGAAGGGGTAGATGGGATCTCGCCCTCACGCTGGAGGCTCTGAGATTAATCCTCTACTTCTTCCTTAACCTAATTGATACAAAGGTGTCTCTTTATACAGAGACTGCTAACTTGACCTTAAGTAAATATCCTAACAAACCAATCTAACCTATCCTTATCCTAACAAACCAGCTAACCTAATCTTCCCTTGTGGTACTGTTCACGCTACAGTACCCATGGGCCTAGGCCTCTGACTGGCCCACTCGTCATAACAAACATATTGTACCCCTAGCTTGTTCACACAGTACTAAGTTCTAGGACAATACCCTGACTTAAGACAGTTTGTATTGCTCTGTGAAATGCAAAGGGTACAGGAACTGAAGCAAGTAGGCTATTACAGGGGAAACGCCGCCAAGCCCAAGAACTTTCTTGTGGAAGGTGGGGGTGAGAGAGATCGGACTAGAAATGGAAAATTGAGAACAGATTTGCATCTCTGATAAAGAGATAATGGCATGGCTTATATACGCCAGCCCACAACAATGAACTAGCAACCAAATCTAACTTGACAACAAACTAAACATGCAAGTAAATAATTTGACTACTGCCCCCCTGCATACTACAATGCCTCAATATATATTGGTTGTGTGAACAACACTTGTGCACTACATCTCACAACACGGCACTTTGCAAAAAGATCAAGAAGCAACGATAGAGACGCTCCAATACAGTAATATTTTATTATCTTTACCTTTGCCTCTGCAGCATCCAGACTAGGCGTTTCCGTAACTACCCTGCTTGCATCTGTAAGTCGTGTTCTCCATGAAAAAAAAAGAGGTTAGAGCTCAATTTTGTTAAATGGAAAAAAAAAGAATCGCTTGCACCCAACACACATTTGCTACATGACTCACTGTCTGACCTTTTGCAGTCATAAGGCCGGCTTCAAGAAAAAAGTGGAAGACAAAATACAATAATTAACAAAATAAACATGATTCGCATAGAAAATTATTGTGAAGCATACAGAGAGCAGTACAGGTTTATAGTATCCATGACTTCTTTAGTAGGGAGAAAACCATAATCTTTGAGGATAGATGAAACATGTTCCATGACCTCCATATGGGGCACCTGCATGATGTACAAGCTATTGTATAAGCTAGAGAAAAAATGAATAGAAAAGGTGAGACATCGCTTGCCTATTTTATATACAATGTAGCGATCATATAATCAATGGTAGCAAAGAGATGATAGAAATAATTTTTTTGCAATATGAGTCGGAAAGCAATAGAACAGTGTGCAAAAAATAGGTACAAATATACAATCGCATTCAATTTAATACGTGTTCTATAAGCTACATAATATACATGTTAATAAGAACAAAATTTAGGGACATAAATTTTAGAGATGATAAATTTTAGAAAATGGTAATATAATATGAAACTTGACACCAGCAGTGACCATCAAGCATAGTTATAGAAGCTCTTTATAAATCGATACTCATTTTTAAACAAACAATGTCATCGTTATCTATTCCCCAACATAGAATGGTCTGTATCTACATAGCACAATTTGAATTTGTAAAACTTTAGTAATGGGATCTAGTGGAGGGGGTGGTTTTACAACAGGATGTGCTAGACCAGTTCAAATGGAAATTAACTCGATCAGGTCTCTATACTAGCAAATCGGCATATGCCACTTTCTTTGTTGGGACCATCAAGTTTGCACCCTGGAAAAGGATATGGAAAAGTTGGGCTCCACTCAGATGTAAGTTCTTCATATGGTTGGCAATTAACAACCGTTGTTGGACGGCAGATCATCTTGCTAAGAGAGGCTTGCCCCACTCGGTCGTATGTCCTCTTTGTGACCAGGAGGAGACCATACAACACATTCTTGCTGGTTGTGTTCGTATAAACACTCATTAGTTGTACTACATATAGTGTTTATACGAACTAAAATATATTAATTATTTATCCCATTATTATTATGTAGTAATTAGTTACAAGATGTATAAAAGTTCTACTTATAGTTACTCCGCATATGAGGCTAATTTACGACCTAAAATAGAAACTATAGCCTCTTTCTCTCTCTAGTTCATGTTTACTACATTATAGCGGATACTCCCTCTGATTCTTTTAGTTTGATACATGAAAAGTGATCCTTTTTATTTGATGTTACAGGATTCCAATAAGAGAAATTTGTACATCTCAAATTATCATCACTTTTATTTAGTTCTAGCGACAATTTAGAAGACTCAGATTCTTTGTCTGTTGGTTACTGTCTGTGGGTGGTTGAGGCGAACCGATTTTATGAGGTAGCAAGAGGCATAAATCTAGTAGTGGAGGCATATGATCATGTTGTTTTTCTAAATTTGACTGCACAAACCTAAACCATCAAGAAAGAATGAATACATTTCAGTAAGATATGCTTGCTCAAAATTACCACAAACCACACTTCTTGAAAAAAAATCACAAACTATGCATTCTTTGCACGTATTATCAGAAAGCTACACCTTTTTCGCATGAACTGCAAAATTAGTTAGGCCCATGTCAACCACCCAGAGGTTAGCAGAGCCATATGGGTTGACATGTGGGGTCATAGTTGTCATCGGCTGGTAAAATGTGCATCTTTATGGTAATATGAGCACAATATGTATAGTTCTCGCCTTCTGGGATAAGGGTTTGAAAAAGGAGTAGTTAGTTCAGTGATAATTTTGAGCTTGGAAGTGTAGTTCTCTGAGTTATGCAGAAAGACAGACAGTACTTGCTGTAAGAAAAGTTCATTGGTTTAAGAGTAAGGTCTATTCTATCTTAAGGATGTGTACCACTGTTGAAGCAAACCTAGGAGCTATGGACTAAGTGTCTAAGTCCATGTTCCAAGCCCTAATTGAGAAGGCCTCCAGCTTCTCAGCACAACAGAGGTTCTTAAGATTTACTAAGAAGCCACAACACGTTTTTAAGGCAAAGTTGAAGCTCCACCAGATAGAATAAAGTTACACATTGGTTCAAAAAGAATAAAGTTACACCGGCTATGTGTAGATCCATGCAACCAGACTCTTGCTGACCAACCAGTAATTTTACAAAAGTTTTAATATTTTCAAAGTTCATTTCTGTATAGATCCCCTAAAAAGAATGAATCTTATTACAAGTTTCAAATATAGATCCCCTAATAGGACAAGGGCATGTATTTTCTTATCAACGGCACTAACTGTAGTAAAATAAAAATATTAAAACAGAAAAAGCAGACACTGAGGCACCGCAGCGGCAATATGAAAAAAAGTCCATACCTCTGAATGTGCTTGAATGTATGTAGAAAGAGGTTCACCAACATGAGAAATTACATCAACAAGAAGCCATGCACAATCAATAAGTGTCCTTCTTTCCTCCAGAAGCTCCTGTGTCATTCCATTTGAACTTTTCCCCCACCTTAAGGCAAGGTAAAGCCTCATCATACGCTTATTGATAATGTCAAACCCATCTTTCTTGCCATCCATCTTAGAGGAACAGCCTCCACGGATCTGCTCCTGAGCAGCCAGCAGTAGAACTGCGGACTGGATAAGTTTTCCATCCTCAATGTAACTCCAGAGTTCCTCAAGTAGATAATTTGTTTTTTCTGCAAGCAGTCTAGTTGTATCCAAGAAAATCTTCTGTAAAACAGCAAGCTGCAAAATCAAAGTGTCATTTAGCATTTGTAGGCAAGCAAAGAAAATAATGATGAATAACTTTCTATTGTCGCTTTGTCTCCTCACAATCAAAGTAAATATGGATTAGGGACAATCTCCAGGGCAAACAAAATAAAATTAGTTAATAGCAACATTTTTGTACATTTTGTTGAAGACTCCTTGCTTTACTACAAGAATATGCACTAACACATGAGGTAAGACAAAAGATTATCAACAGGGAGCTATATTTTCTCTGCCTAGTCGAGATGAAAAGAGCGCTCAGTCCTTGGTATCACTAATTTATTTTAATACCAATTTATTTTAACAGCTATCTGAGGTATATGGAAAGACCACAGCTACGTTTTATGTGCCATGATGCAAAAGTAGAACTTTGTATACAGATGAGAGTGGCACAAACCATTTCAGGAAGACACAACAGATGGATAAGCTTGTAGATGTATTCCAAATGACTCTGTCTGAGAGAAAGATTGTCCTCTAGATACTTATGCAGGCAAGTATTCTAAACTGCATCATGGAGTGGGAGCAGGTCCTGAATGACATCTTTACCAACGGTGCGTACATTGGCTGATGCATCATGGCATAAAAGCAGCTCAATCATGTCAATAGAGAACCTTTCAGCAGCTTCGTGGAGTGGGAAGTATCCATAGGGGTTTATGCAGTTGGGATTGACATGCATCCCATGGAGCTCAGGTGCCTTGCCCTCCAATACAACTTTTGCACATTGCAGGGCATTGAAACCGATGATGCAAGTCAAGGTTTGTGCGGTGATGGTAAAATTCTAGGACAAGCACTTGCCAACAGGGTTCTTGAATAATCGGTGGAAGCACTGGACACTGTCCTTTTTAAGAATGGGCTCCAATTGGTCATATTTATCAAGGAAGGTATCACACACCCACTAGATGGATCCATCACAATTGAAAAAGGTGACAGGCACCAGCTATCCATATAACAAAGCACAACAAAATAAACTGGCCTAGGGAGGTTCATGTATGACAACAACAAAACCTTGTAAACCAAGCAAAGTTGGGGTAGGCTACAGATGAAGCCAAACATGACACGATAACAACAAAGGGAAGAGAAGGAGTATAAGGGGATCTAAAGCCTATCATGGTTCATGCATGTGAATCAACCCATATCTATCTGAAGGTTCATATATGACAATATAAACATATTACTTCAGTAGAATTGAGTACCCTATTATATTAAAGGATTAAAGAAAATAATATAACTGTAACGATCCAAATAATTAACATGTTGAGCATTGCATCATGAGCAAAATTGATCTCTCTTAATTCATGCTATCTTCTTGATTTAGTTCATGATGTTTGAACATCTCTAGGTGCTTCGATCTTGAATTGATCAAGAATGGGTCTCGTTTGTTCTATTCCAAACATCTTATTCTTCGTTTAATCTTAGAAATCCAACCAAATTCTTAGAATCACCTCCCTAGATGTTTATGTGCGGAGTATATGCAAATTTTTGCGGATTCTATATAGTTTTCATCAATACTGGGAAAAGTGCATAGACTCTGCAGTTTTCTGCGGAGACTCTGTAGATTTTTGCAGAGACTATGCAAAATTTTGCAGAGACTCTGCGTTTTCCGATCTACATCGCGAAATCCGCCTAACGCCGTTTGTTCGGGTGTTGTGCTGGCCGTTTGGGGGCCATGCGGCCCTCATGCCCGTCCCCTCGTCCCTAAATCCCTTTCCCCCCTTCCTAAACCCCTTTATCCCCTCCCCAAAACCCCTAGACCCCTCTCTCTCATTCTCTCTCTCGTTCTTTCTTCTCCTCTTCCCGAGCAGCGGAGCTCGGTCTCCTCCTGCTCGCCCCAGCGCCGTCCATGGGCGAGGGATGGCCGGCCAGGCCTTGGCCCAGGCCAAGGGCGCCCCTCCCCCTCCTCCTCCACGCCATGGTCGACCTCCCCTCCAAGGGCCAAGCTTCCAGGGAAGTTCTTCCTTCTTCCCCAACTCCGGTCATGGAAGTTCATCGCCGATCTCCTCCACCGCTGCTCTTCTCCGACATGTAGCCCCTCAAATCGTCCTTCCCCGTCCTTGGTGAGCTTCTCCCATGGTTTCCCCCTCCTCTCCCCTCCATTGGAAGCTCCTCCATGGATCTCCCATGGAAGCTTATCCCCATTGTACATGCATGTCATCTTAGACCTTATGCATGTCGTTGTGATGACCTAAAACCTACTCTACATCATCTAAGGAAGCTCTAGGATCAAACCCCACCGCAATCGGTCACCGAAATCACCGGCAATCGCAATTTCAGCATCTTACCAAGTTATTTACGGTTCTGTCATTCTGGGTGACGAAAATAGAATTAAGTTTTGTGTAGGATTTAATTGTTATATCTTGTTGTGCATGTCTTGAATGAGTATACTAGTATGATAAAAGTAATTTTCATCCTTTATTGCACTATTATCATCTTAAAGATTGTATTGCTAGGCATAACATGTTAAAAATATAATCAATCCTCTAATGCTATAAATATTATGAAACTAATTTACTATCTTCCTTAGGACATGTGTTACATAATAGAAGTGTTTGTTTGTATGAATCTTAAGTAGTTTTGTACAATTTTAGCTATGTTTGTTTAAACCTAGTCACTTAGTCAAGTGTGCAATAAATACATATATGCTCCTAAAGTTATAAATCCAATTATGCTAGCCTTGTTTTACCTTCTTGTATTGCCTAAAATTTGTTAACTAGTTTTCCTAGCTAGATTACATGAGCATGCTCAATTATCTAATATTGATAACAACAATGAAATGCTATAGGGTATAACAAACTAATTATTACTAATTGGATGACAACTAAAATAAGCACAACTAATCTTAATTCATTATCATGTTGTAACTTGTCTTAAAATATTTTGTGCACACGTATGATTAATTGTTTGGCATTTCACCTTATATTAGATTAGTGCAACATAGTCTCAACCTTGATTGCTTGATGTATGACCTTGAGCCATGCTAGCCCCTTTACCTCTCATGTGTCATTGCATCTCATATGCATGTTCATTCATAAGCATCCTTTCTAATTTATGCATTCATATTCTTTCTTAGACAACGACGTTCCGGAGAGTTGCGGTTGTGGGGCATCGTTCTCAGGCAGGCACCTATGTATCTCAACTCTATTTTCAGAATGTTAATTGCTATATTTATTAATGGTTGTGCATGGGCTTAGCTCTACCTAGACATGTGTAATAAGTAGAACCTACTAGACATGTCAACTATTGGTTTTAGCCTAACTTAATTAGTAAAAGTATGGATGCTAGATATTTCGATAAATTGCTTAGCCATGCTTAGCACGGTAGAAGTCGAGAGGTGGCAAGGTCACTACCGCTCGCGAGATTTAGGATACTTGCTTAATTATACTTGAGTAGATTAGAAATATTAAAAGATGGGCAACCTTGAATGATGATTCGAGACCTGAGCAAGTGCGTAGGGCCATGTTGGGAGTGGAACTCAAATGGCTTAGACCTGCTTGGGTTGATTAAGGCCCGTGACTCCATCGCTTTGGGACTTGAGCACATTTGCGTACTAACCACATATCTAATATGGGAATGGCAAGCCAAGTACCATAAGTCGCACCTTGCCTTGTTCGGATTCGGGGCGGGATTGGGTTGAGGTGTGATCGGCTTGTGTCCGGTGCATCTAACCATTCCGACCGTTCGGCCATAGCCGGGTGCGGGTATGCGAAAGGTCGAAGGCATGATTCAACCCTTATCCTAGGCCATGGATATGGGCGTTGGGCTTGCACTTCGTGCGGGCAAATTGGTACACCCCTGCAGGGTTTAATCTATTGCAATAGCCGGGCTCCATGGTTAAGGAGCAAGCTCTTGTCACTCGCCTTTGGATGTAGAGTTCCGATATAGAGTTCATGGAAGATTGAGCTCATGATACATCATCACTTTATTTATGCAAATGTATTGATGCTTGATATAGTGATAGATGCCGGTCTTTTGCTTATTCACTTGATATGCTCGCTTTTCATAATTAAATGTTAAAACTTGACTAGCCTTATGCATCCACCAAGTGTATAGTATTATGGATAAGTCCTGCTAGTACGCAATGTACTAATAGTGCTGTCGTTAAGTTGTTTTGCAGGTTACCTTCTTTGGAGCGATGACCACCTTCATCCCGCCGGGGCCGGCAAAGTGGATGATTGTTGGAAGTTGCTCTAAGCTTATGCAAGTGGTGTCTTGTGGGCAAGGACACCATTATTGCCTTTAATACTCCCTATTTCCCTCGCTGCGTTTTAACTCTTAATCTAGCAAAACACGGTAGGATAACCACCTAGACATAGCTTACATCTAAGTTGAGATAGAACCTCACCCTAAATGTTGAAATTTCCCATGTTCTAGTCCATATATGTTGTAGCCTTAGTTTATGAAATTTTTGTAAGAGGATCAAGACTTGTAATAAGTTTTAAAAGTTTGCTATCTCATGTATCCTTGTGATGATATTCATGACGTAAAACGGTATGCGAGTCGATCCTGGGCGATGCTCGAGGCGCATACCGGGGACTACCGGGATTATTTTGCTTAAACCGGGTAGATTAATGGATGATAACCCAGTTTAGTCGAAATAATTTGGACGGTTCCTTACAATAACTAATGGAATGATTCATCAATTGAAAGAAATGAAGGTAACTAACCTCAGGAGTATGGTCTGGGATGATTATGTCATTTGCTGGGACCTGGCTATCTCAACATACTTTTTTGACATAACCTGAAAGAGAGAATGTCAAGAGTCAGCACTACAGGAAAAAAATTGAAGGGGGTGGCAAATATCACACAGATGGATAGTTATCATAGCTCCTCAACCTTTTTCCAATTGAAATCTTCATTAAGTTCAAAATAAGGGGTAGGACACTGAGGATAGTCATTTCTTACTGTAATTGATTCATCTCTACCATTATCTTTGTCACAGGCAATTGCCTCCTCTTTCCACGTATCAGTTATCAGGTGCCTTAAATTCCAATTCCATCCTTTTGTTTTTCTAAAACAAGAAAGTCTCGAATTATGCTCCAAACAAGATTGCTACAAGGCATGCAATGGTCAACCAATGACCCAGAAGACCGTGAGATAAAATCTTGTCTCTAAAATGATCACACCCAACATAGCCTTTTGTCCCAAGCAAGTTGGGGTAGGCTAGAGATGAAACCCAACAGAAACAAAGATAAGAAAGACATGAAACGGCACAAGAACAACGGTAAGGTTAGGGGTAAACAAAAGAAAACAAAAACAAAGATCATGGCTCAGGCACGTTGATTGCTAGTCTCCAAGCGGTTCTATCTGTAGCTAAATCCTTGGAGATATTCCACTCTTTAAAATCTCTCTTAACCGACTCGTCCCAAGTCAGTCTAGGTCGGTCTCTATCTCTCTTTACATTACCTACCCTTTATAGAACCCCACTATGCACAGGCGCCTTAGGAGGCCTCCGTTGGACATGTCCAAACCAACCGATGTTGCATCAGCTTCTCCTCGATTGGTGCCACGCCAACCCTATCCCGAATATCTTCGTTCCGAACTCTATCCCTTCTTGTGTGCCCACAAGACCAACGTAACATACGCATCTCTGCTACACTCAATTGCTGGACATGTCGCCTTTTTGTAGGCCAACATTCAGCACCGTATAGCATCGCCGGGCGAATCGCCGTCCTATAGAATTTACCTTTTAGCTTTTGTGGCACCCTCTTGTCACATTGGACGCCAGAAGCTTGACACCATTTCAGCCAACCAGCTGAAATTCTATGCCTAACATCTTCATCAACGTCTCCTTCCTTTTGTAGTATCGATCCTAAATATCGAAAAGTATCATTCTTGGCCACCACTTGCCTATCAAGGCTAACGTCTCCATCCTCATGCTCAATCCCGCTGAAATCACACATTATGTACTCGGTCTTCGTCTTGCTAAGTCTGAAACCTTTCGACTCTAACATGTGCCTCCATAGCTCTAACTTTCTATTAACCCCTGCCTTACTCTCATCAACTAACACCACATCATCCGCAAAGAGCATACACCAAGGGACATCACCTTGTATGTCCCTTGTAACCTCATCCATCACCAAAGTGAACAGATAAGGGCTCAATGCTGACCCCTGGTGTAGTCCTATATTAATTGGAAAGTCACTGGTGTCGCCATCACATGTCCGGACAAATGTCCTCGCATCCTTGTACATATCCTTGATGAGGGTAATGTACTTAGCTGGGATTTTGTGCTTTTCTAAGGCCCACCACATGACATTTCTTGGTACTTTGTCATACGCCTTCTCGAGGTCAATGAAGACCATGTGCAAGTCCTTCTTTTGCCCCTATATCTCTCCATCAATTGTCGTATTAGGAAAATTGCCTCCATGGTCGACCTTCCGGGCATAAACCCAAACTGGTTTTGGGTCACACTCGTCACTCTTCTTAGGCGATGCTCTATAACCCTCTCCCAGAGCTTCATTGTATGACTCATCAGCCTAATCCCACGATAATTAGTACAGCAAATGATCACACCCCACTGAAACATCAAACATACTGCAAATAGAAAACACTGTATTTACTCCATACATCCTGAAATGTAACAATGCTAGCTATACGTGAAATGAAGGGACAGACAAGTTTGTCAAATACCAGCTGAAGAGTAGCACGAGTGCCGCTAGAAACTCCTGATGCATAGGAATTATAGAAAAAACAAAAGATAAATTTGGTGTTTCAGTTCAACAAAAAGTGAAAGATATTCACTTGGTTACTGACTCGCACGAATAACTAGCTTTTGCTGATGCCACCTGCTCAGCACAGTTAGAGATCCTGGCATCCACGGCACGCCACCAAACCAACTACAACTCGAAGAGTACATATATCTACGGACGGCTAAGTAGCAACGGAGAAAAGACCGCGCCAACAAAATGAGATGCAAAAGATTAAGAAAAAAAGCTCGCTTTCAGTTCAAGGTTCAGATTTGACATTTTCACATGAGGAACACGACAGCATCGGATCTGAGGGATGTAGCCAACAGATACTGGCCGATTCCAACTTTTTTTTTTATGGAAGGCCGATCCCAACTTTCTAAAAGTCTGCAAAAATGGGATTGTTCGGACACCCAGCCGAACAGACGAACTCAGCTGACGGCTGGGTATGTTGTTCAGTCAGTCAATCACAATCAGTCACTCTGTCTGTGTTGGGTGTTCTCACAATCTCACTTCCCAGGTCTCGGCTAGAAAATAAGTATTTCCTCCGTTCCAAATTATAGTTCATTTTAACTTTTTAGGTTAATAGATTTTGCTATGAATCAAGATATAACTTTTTTCTAGGTGTATAATTAGGAACGAAGGTAGTACTACAGTAATGGTAGTAGTTTGTCTTTTAGCAATGAGCTAATGAGCAAGTGTCTCCGTGATTTGTAAAACCATGCGGCGAAACTGGTAAGGAAGAGAATTCGCATGAACAATGGCAACTCCATACTCCACGGGGCACGCCAGCAAGCAATCTACTTGGATAAGCATATATCGTTGATGACTCTCGTAACAGATTCCTATTTCACCTAGGTTCACACGGAGACAAGAGTTTGCTAGCAGCTGGCCACGATCACAAGGACAATGTGATGGCCCGACCTGTGCTTTCGCCGTCAGGTGTGACGACGATTAATTTCCTAGGAAACAAATGGTCGTCAGATAGTACTCCGATGCGGTTTGCCTTTCATTTTCAGCGTCAGTTTCCTTTAACACGAATGATGGTGTACTCGTCCCAACGGGAAGTCGCTCCTATCTAGAAGACATGGATCACATGTCCAAATATCAGCCAAGCATTTGTGATCTATCCATATTCGTGATTCATCAAACACATAAAAGATATTTTGATTTTATTTCTCTGCAGCGTCAATGCCATTTCCTTAGTTAAGAAAGGTGATTCCATGTTCATGGACATTAAAACGACAAAATGGTTACACTTTATGTGCAAGATTATAGTATCTTTGAATCCACATTCATGCCAACCATGCAAATAAATACATAACAACTAAAAGAGAAGCAGCAACCTTTTATATTAAAAGGGGAAAATGAAAACTCTGCTACTAGAATGGTTCTTCCAACTAGTCCCATTGGAGGCTGGAGCTGACCTAACTTTCCAATCCCCTTGGTTGGAAAGAAAGACAGGACCCCAACTACCAGGCATTAAAATGTCCAAGCAAAGCATGCTACAAGATAAGCTTAGCTAGCTAATCCGTCGTACGAACGCAGAATATTTTTCAATGCCAATTGTGCAACAGGATAAGATCACATTGCACATGCACAGTCACCCCCGGCCCCACACACCCCTCTCTTCCTAACCCACCAAACCGAGTATAATTATCAATCACATTGCTCACATTGGAGATGCAATTGTTAGGATTAGGATATCAATTAAAGAGCAATAAGGATAAACAATCTGCATAGGATTCTTCATCGCCATCCCTTGTCTGTTATCTCTCTGATGACTCCAGACTACTAGCCAAGGAAACCAGAAAAATATACTAGGATGAGCAATCAGCAGGGTCACTACCCCATGCGACGCCCCGGTGCTGTTTTTGTGAACGAAAACAATGTGGCAGAGCCGTCAAGAAAGATGTTGATTTACCACCCTTTACCTCACCCACCACTTTCCCAAGAAAACGAAACATTTCACTTTCACACCAAAGTTTTTGGTAGTGCCTTTCAAATTTGTCTGTGTGGCAACCCGTTGCTGTTATCCCCATGTTTGGCGAAAACAGAGGGCGTTGCCTTGCATTTCTGAAAAATCTTTTCACATTGTTGTCGATCTACGCACCACGCAGAATGATGAGGGAAACAGGGATGGATGCATCCATTTGCTGCTTTTTCAAAACAAAGGCCTTGTTTAGTTTCAAAATCCAAAATGAATGTTTAGACACATGTATAGCGTACTAAATGTAGGTAAAAAACAAATCGCATTATATAGATGGACTGGAATTTGCGAGACGAATCCAATGAGTCTAATTAGGCCGCGATTAGACACCAAATTGCTACCGTAATGCTACAGTAACATGTGCTGATGACAGATTAATTAGGTTCGTCTCGCGAATTCCAAACGTAATCTGCAATTAGTTTTTTAATTAGTCTATGTTTAATACTTTAAATGTGAAAAGATTCCCTTCTAAAATCTTTTCACCGGGAAACTAAACACGGCAAAGTGACTTTCGTTCTTGGGATCAGATCAGACTTTGATCCTTACTCATTGGCTATCTCATCTGCAAACAAAGCAAGCATAGCACTGGCCACGGCCTTGGCCGGTTAGTTAGCTGGTGCCATAGTACAATCATGGGATACCTTATCAAGCAAATCATGGCACAGCAGCAGATTAATCAAATGGATCAAAGGCAGCTAACCACCATGATGATCATTAGTTAATGTATGTTTCAAAAAATCATTAGTTAATGATACCAGGTTAGGTCAGTTCATACACAACTTCTGAGGTCAAAGAAAGGCAGGATGAACACAACAAACTTGGATCTTATACACTGGAATTATATAGTAAGTGGCTACATCATCTCTACTGGCCAAAAGAGAGGCCAAAGCTGGAAGCAAATTTGCATCTGCTAATCACTACCATCAGCCCTGCTATGTTGCAGATCGGACAGCGAGAAGGACCTAGGAGATCTGAAGCTCCCAAGGCCATTCCTCCTCTGCATGCCAACACCAAGGAGCCTCGGGGGAGGCAATGGCAATGCCGGCACGTCCCGGACGTTCTTGCCGCGGTGCGGCAGCTGGTTGCATTCCTCCTCGTCATCATCGGAGTCGTCTTCTTCGCCCTCGTCACCCTCGGCGACGGCGTGGTCGGGGGCCAGGAGCGGGGGCAGGTAGGTGGCCGTGGCGAGCGAGCTGCAGGAAGCTCGCCGGGACCAATTGGCCAGGATGCGGCGCCGCTTGTTGAAGGGGTTCTCCGGCTTGGCCAGCTCCTTGGCCTCCGCCACCGTCGACGTGGCCTCAGCGAGGCTCGTGAAGGACTTGGACTTGCCGGCGTAGAAGCTGGAGAGGCCCTTCCTGATCACACCAAATTAAAGTCGAGTTAATTCTGTGAGCTATTTGAGGCAATTGGGTCAAAGCTTCCGTTACAAAAGAGGGAAATCCATAAATTGCAATTTATCCCACCAATCGCGCGATCTATAACCTCGTTTCACATCGCAAACAAGCTTAGCAAATGTAGCAAATGCTCCAAAAATTTGATCTTTCGAAAAAAAGTTTTCATTTTGCAGAAGCAAAACAAGCATGAACAAAAGCCAAGGCGATGATAAAGATGCGAGCTTTATTCACTCACTTGATGGGCAAGGAGTCCTCGAGCGCTTCCAAGCATCCGAGCGCATCACCCTCCTTGAGCTTGCTCTCGACCTCCTCCTCCCCGTCCTCCCCGCCGGCCTCCGACGACGAGTTCCCCCCGATCGAGGAGCCCGACGGCGACGGCGCCCCGAGCGACGAGGTTTCGGTGAGCACCTCCTCCTCCGCGACGTCCTCCTCTATGAAGAACCCGTCGCTCCTCCTCTTCCCGGCCGCCAACACGGCCGCCTGCTCTCCGGCGCTCTGCTTCCCGGATCCGGGGAACCCGTAGGCCGGCCGCACCTCCGCCACCGCCGTCGACATGTCTCCGGCGCCGCGAGATCCGACGGCCCAGGCGGCGCCAGTGTGCGTGCGTTCGGAGCGATTGAGCAAATCTCGGGTGGATTGGATAATGTCCAAGAACAGGGACAGGCAGGAACTCAACAACCTTGTGGTATGCGAGAGAGAGAGAGGGCGGAAAGAAGCAGCGAAACGCAGGATAGGATAAGAGCAAGGAGGACCAGTCGGCAAACTTGGGTGCGCGAGGTCTTTGTAGGCTGAAGGAGGCCACAAGCCCCGGGATCCTCTGCAGCGAAGCACACAGAAAGCGCACGGTGTGCAGTTGTGCAAAATTGCTTGCCAAGAAAGAAATGCCTAACAGGGACTACATGCGGTTCAGGGACCAGATCATCTCATCAAGAGTACATCTTATTGACAATTGGCAGTCCACCTTTTCCAACGTTGAAAAGCTCTACTATGATTATGGTGTCAAAGGCCCAAGTGATGGGGTGGACATCTACAAGGGAGAGTGTGACGCGTCATTTGACAGTAATTCGAAAACAGCTACTCTGGCCTTTATTATCTGGAAAGATGACAAGGTTTTGTGGTCTCAGGTCATCAGAGGCTTTGACTGTGGATCAGCACAAGAGGCTGAAGCATGTGCTGCATTGGCCCTGGTGTGGAAGGCAACAGAATTGGAAAAGGGGACAATT